>JAEHOD010000006.1:2427500-3114052 GCA_016834595.1 Chlamydomonas schloesseri | reverse complement strand
CCCCCTCCTCTCCTCACCATCCCACACGCACACGCCGGCACCCACCCACCCACCCGCCCGCCCACCCACTGCCACCCGTGCCCACCTGCGTGTAGTGGTCCACGCAGTGGGCGTTGGTGAGGATGCGTCGGCCCGGCAGCAGGAAGCCGCTGCTGTTGCTGCTGTACTGCCGCTTGCGCTGCCAGGGCAGCGAGAAGTTGGGCTCTGGGGGTGGGTGGGTGGGTGGGTGGCAGTGGGTGGGAGGGTGGGTGGGTGGGTGGGGTGGGTGGGTTGAGTGGGTAGCAGTGGGTGGGAGGGTGGGTGGGGTGGGGTGGGTGGCAGTGGGTGTGGGGGTACAGCGGTGGGGCCAGCAGCAGTTGGTCTCAGCAGCAGCAGCAGCTGCAGCTGCACCCGGTGAGGTGGAGAGGTGGCTGGTGACAGGGGGCGTGTGCGAGCTCTGGCGTTGAGAGGCAGCGGGGCGGGAGCCCTCCCTGCCCCTGCAAGCCGCTCCCACAGGAGATGGCGGCGAATAGTGGTGATGGTGGTGGCTGCCACTGCCGCCGCCCCGCCAGCCGCGCCCAGCTTCAGCTTCCGTCCACCCGCAAGTCTAGCTCAACCCGCCAAGCCCCTAGCGCACCAGCCCGTCAGCCCAACATCACGTGACGCCACCTGCTGCTGTTGCACCCCCCACCACCGCCTTGTACCCACCCACCCACCCACCCACTCACCCACCCACTCACCCACCCACTCACCCACGTGCATGCAGAACACCTTGACCACCGCATCCATGACGCTGTCGCTGTCCTCTGAGCCGCCGCCGCTGCCGCCCCGCCGCCCGCGCCCACGCCCGCCGCCGCTTGCGGCCGCCGCCGCCACGCCCGTGGTCGGCTTGGGCGGCAGCCCGCTCGCCGTGGCGCCGATTGCGGCGTCGGCCTCCGCCGACGTCGCGCCGCCGCCGCCGTACTTGCGCCGCGCGTTGCGGCGCTTGGCGTCGGCGGCGCCGCCGCCACCGGGGCCGTCGGCGCCGTCGGCTGCGCCGGCGGCGGCGAGCGGCGCCTCGGCGGTCTGGTTGCGCGCGCGGGTGCGGGGCGACGTGGGGCGCGGGTCCTCCTCTATCGCGACCGCGCCGTTCTCCGAGCCTGAAGGCGCGGTGGCAGCCTAAGAGGGGGACAGAGCAAGGGGAGCGAGAAAGCGGGGGAGCGGGGGTCGGGCGCGGGGAGGGGGCCGGGCCACATGCGGGGGCGAGGGTGCAAGGAAAGGAAGACGGACTGGGTGGCCCTGACGCCGTTGTTCCGCCGTTGCGGAAGTTCAGCGGACCGCCTCTCAAGATATTAGCCGGCTGTCACGGCGCGGTGTGTTTCCGACTATGTATAGCTGAAGGTTGCACCTCCCGGAAACGATGCGCGCAGAGGCGTCGACGAGGGCGGGGCTGCGTCGCCGCCCTGCCTTGCGTGGCGCGAGACGCAATTTTGGACCCCGGCTGCCAAACCCTGCCCAATTCACCTTTTCATCCGCCACAGCAGCCACTTCCGCCTTTACTTTCTTCTTAGGCGGCATAGGAACGCAGGAAGAGCGAGAGAAGCGCTTAGGTCAACACTGATCTATGCGGGAAAGTTAACTTGAGCCGCTGAAGTAATATTAAAAGTTATGTGCACCTAAATTCTTTGCTTACAGTCATGAAACGCTGATTGGCATTACTGCTGTGAGAGGCGACGGTCCGGATCGGCCGACAATTGCGCTCTTGGTTGATAGACCAGAACATGATATGGTACCATTATTTTGCCATTAACGGCCCAACCCCAAAGCATTCACAGTAACACGCACCGCAGCAGTCGCGAAACCTGGGCAATCTCTTTCTCGCCACGTTTCTTTCCCAGCCATTTACGATACAGAACGGATGCAGCGTTGATTCTTAGACGCTGGTAATATATCATAGTTCATTTAGGCTCACTTGCAAAGATGTCCGAGCTCGAGCTGGAGGAGGTCGAGCGGAGCCTGCGGAACGCCAAGGGCGTACCACCCGCGGACAAGCTCATCAAATACCTACGTATTGTGAGTTGGCAGGCTGTGCCAGATCGCAGGGCCGTTTGCGGCGACGTGGGGGGCTCAGCCGGGACACGGAGGCGGGAGCGTGTGTTGCCTTTCCGCGGTTCCGACCTCCTGTGCGACTACCGAGTCCTGGGGGTCCAGCGTGGATAGCTGCAACATTAGGACGTGCATATGAGGGAGGGTGGCAGCGTACTGGCGCAACAGCCGGCGGCCGGCAGGCAAATGCCAAGGGGCAGGAGAGCAGGCGGGGGCTACGGCCTGGCCTAGCGGCGCGGCGGGTACCATGTGCCGCCGCATGGCCGCCTCGGGCTGTTACGGGCTTCTGATGTGCCACATGACAGCACGGGGGACACGCAGAGCCACATGGCACTTGCACCCACGACGTCCGATGCGCTACGGGGGGGGGCATGCAGTACCGGCAGAACCCCAAACCGCCTCGCAGCACGGCGCCCCCCGCCTCTCACTGCCGCTCCCAACCGCCCCTTCATCTCGGCCCCCGCTTCTTCCTCACTAACATTGCCAACAACCAACCCAACCAACCCAACCAACCCAACCAATGCAACTTACCAACAGGTCCGGGAGTTGCACGTGCGTGACTCGCCCACCGTGGCCCGCTACGGCAACATCCTGCTACGCCACTACAAGTCCCACCTGTCGGAGGAGGAGCGTGAGTTGCAGCGGCTGCGGCAGTAGCAGTGGCAATGGCAGCGGCAGTAGCAGTGGCAGCGGCAGCGGCAGTGGCCATGGCAGCGGCTGCGGCGGTAGCAGTTGCAGGGGCAGCGGCCGCGGCAATAACAAGGGGCATTATGGGCAGGATGGCAGGCAGTTGGATGCAAGGATTGCTGTGGGCGTGACGAAATGGTGGTGTTAAGCATTCGCACCGGGTGCACAGGATGGGGCGTGAAGGTCGGGGCTGACCAGGGGTGGGGCGCGGTGGGCATGCAGACGGCTGGGATGGGGGAGGGGGCCGGCGCAGCAGCAGCCCGCCCCGCCCCGCCCCGCCCCGCCCCGCCCCGCCCCGCCCCGCTCGGTCTGGCAGGGGGCGGCGCCCATCCGCACTGCGGGCAGCACATGAGGTGCTGCCGTGGGGACGCAGGACCGGGCGCATTGCTTGATGATGATGAGGGCACATGGTCACACCACGCACACGAACATCCACCCCCCCCCCAACAACGCCCGCATACGCACCTGCGGCGCGTCAAGTCGTGTGCCCGCTCCCTTGCCCCCGCTGCCTTGCCCCCGCTGCCCTCTCAACCACGCCCCCCCCCCCCCGCTTTACTGCATCTCCTCAAGGCGCATGGCGCATGGCACCCCTCTGCTGCTGCTGCTGCTGCTGCTGCTCCTGCTGCTGCTCCTGCTGCTCCTGCTGCTCCTGCTGCTGCTGCTGCTGCCGCTGCTGCTGCCGCTGCTGCTGCCGCTGCTGCTCCTGCTGCTGCCTCACCCCGCCCCCGCCCCCGCCCCTCCACCCCGCCGCGCCCCGCTCCCCCACCATCATCCTGCAGTGTGGCTGGTCCACGAGCAGGTGGCGGTGGCGGCGCTGGACGCGCACGCGCTGCCCTTCGCCGCCTCCGTCATCAAGGCCATCAACCGGCGCTTCCCCGACAGCGTGCGCGCCAGGAGGCTCCAGGTGGGGGTGCGCGCGCGTGCGGATGCGGGCATGCGTGATGGATGCATGCATGCGTGATGGAGGGTGCTCGCTCGTGACACCACGGCTTACCTACCTGTCTCCGCTGCCCCGCCCCCGCCCCCGCTTGTTGTTGCTTGTCGCTCCGCCCGCCACCCCTTTTCCTAGCTGACTGTATACCTGCAACCCTCCTCCCCCCGCTGTACTGCCAGGGCATGTACTTTGAGGCGGCCGGCGACTTCTCCCGCGCGGAGGAGATGTACCGCGACATCCTGGCCACGCACCCCGATAATGAGATGGCGCTCAAACGCATGGTGCGGGGGGGGAGGCACCGGGGGTTGCTGTTGTTGAAGAATGGCGATCCGCACTCACATACCTCGGGTATAGTGGCGGAAACGAAAACACCTCACACCTGAGGTGGGCGCTTTTCCTAGCCACGCTAACGTTCCAACAGCTGTGGTGGTGGTTGTAAACAGCAGCCCGAGCCAGACCGGGCGTAGCGCGGGCAGAGGCAGGGGGTAATGCGGGCTGGGGGAGGGAGGGGAGGGACGGGGAAAGGTAGGGTAGGGAGGGAGGCAGGCGCTCTGTGTGGGGGGCTGGGGGCGATGGCGCGGAGGATGGCGCGGTGATGCTGGCTTCCGGGGCGGCAGCGGCGGCAGGTTCGCGGAGGGGCCCATCCGGGTGTGGGGGCGTGACTGACCCCGTTGCTGCCCGGCTGGCTGGCTGGGCGAGGTGTGAGTGGGGCCGGTAGCGGCAAGCCCTGTTGCCTGCGCCTCTTACCCCGCATGTGTGTGTCTCCTGGTGTGTTTGATGCTCCCGTGTGCGTGCAGGTTTCGGTGGAGCGCAGCCGCGGCAATGTCAACGCCGCCATCGAGGCGCTTCGCAAATACGTGGACACCTTTGGCAACGACAAGGACGGCTGGGAGGAGCTGGCGGAGCTGTACCTGGAGGTGGGGGGGGGGTAGTTCATTCCAAACCCAAGCAAAAATCCATAGACCCTGAACCTGAAACCAGCCAGGGAGCGGCCGGGGCCAGGGGGGGAGGGGGGCGGGCGGGGGAGGGGGAAGGAGGAGGTAGTTCATTGCAATTACCAATTCGACCGCGATTGAAAGCGCGTGGGGGGGGGGGGGGGAGAGGTGTTGAGGGGTGATTGGTAAACCATTTTCGAGGTGTTGGGGGTGGTGGTGTAAACACCAGCCCATTCATTGGGGGCTGCAAGGATGTGCAGCGGAGTGGAGGCGGGTGTGGGGGGGCACGGGCTCGTGGGGTTTGGGGGCTTCGGCGGGAGTCAGGTTTTTTGCGTGTGCCAAGGTGCAAGTGTACGTCAAGCAGGGAGGGGGAAAAGGCGGGGCGGCGCCGCAGTGTCCGCGCCGCCACTCACATGCCATCGGTTTGCCGCGCGCCCTCTTCTTCGTTGGCCACTGGGTCGGTTGCTTTCGGCCCCACGGGGAGGTGAAGCACCCGGCCCCGTCCCTACTACTGACCCGCAGCAGCTGCTGCAGCAGCAGCACGCGCACAACTCCATGTGAGCTCGTCGCCCCATTGACACCCCGCCGCGTCTGCCGGGCCCACCCACCCACCCACCCACCCACCCCTGGTTCACACACCCATACTCCCGCCCCCCCGCCAGGTGCTCAACTACCGGCAGGCGGCGTTCTGCTACGAGGAGCTGATCATGATGGCGCCCGGCAACAGCAGCTTCTACACGCGGTACGCGGACGTGCTGTACACCATTGGCGGCCCCACCAACTACAAGTGAGTTGTGACGAGCGTGAGAGCGCGAGTGTCACAGAGAGAGAGTGTGTGTGTGTGCGTGTGGCACAGAGAGAGAAAGAGAGAGAGAGGGAGGGAGGGAGGGAGGGAGGGAGGGAGGGAGGGAGGGAGGGAGGGAGGGAGGGAGGGAGGGAGGGAGGGAGGGAGGGAGGGAGAGGAGGGGGTGGAGAGAGGGGGAGGGGGAGGGCGGCTGAGCGCGGGGCTCGGTGTGGCAGCAACCAATGTGCGCAGCGGAGGAGGGGCGTGGCGCGTGGCTTTTGGAGTGTGTGACGCGGCAGAGTGCCCAGGCCCGCATGCAGCCGTACAGGGGCTGCCTTGTGACCGGACTGCCGTGCCTTGCTGCTTTGAAACGCAAGATCGGGCTCCCTCCGCTTCCCTGGCTTTCCCGGGCGCGCGTCTCCCCACCGCCACACCCACTGCCAGAACCCACCACCACCACCACCGCCACACCCACCACCACCACCCACCACCAGGACCGCGCGCTCCTACTACGCCAAGGCCATTGAGCTGACGGCCGGCGGCTCCCTGCGCGCGCTGTTCGGCGTGCTGGCCTGCTCCGCGCACATCACGGACAAGGTGCGGGGTGGGACAGGGCGGGGCGGGGCGGGGGTGGGGTGGGCGGGGCGGGGCGGGGCGGGGAGGCTGGAACGGGGTCGGAGGCATGGGGCTGGACTCCAGGACTGGGCGGGCGTAGGCACCTCTGAAGAATTCAAACTTCAGATGCTCATGTTGAAGGTCCTGGTTTCAGCGCCAGCAACTGCCCCCTAGCCCACCGGCTTCACCCGGCTTCACCCGCCGCCGGCCTGCATACACACGCGTGCTTGATTGCCAACGTCTCCCGACCTGCCTTCCGCTGCCCCCATCCCCCGTCTGTCTACATCTCCCCCGTCATAAATCAAACATGCATGGCATCCCCACCCTCACCCACACACACCCCACACACATGCACTCACCCCCACCCCCACCCCCCACACGCACACCAATTCGCACTGCACCGCTGCTGCAGGTGGCGCTGCAGGACGCTCGCAGCCGCGCCCAGATCGAGCTGCCCGAGGTGTCCACGCAGGCGCTGCTGCGCATCTACAAGACGCACGCCCCCGACAAGCTCCCCTTCGTGGAGCCCATCCTGGCCAAGCTGGCAGCGGGGCATGCCAGCGCGCAGTAGCTAGTGAAAGCTTGGGAGGATGTTTTGGATGAGTCCTAAGCATTCGTAAGGATTGGGGTTTGCTGCTGTGTGTGATGCTTGCAAGGAGTGAGGTGCCGCGATGCGCGGGCGGCGCCGCGCCCGAGCGGGGGGGGGGCGCGGTGCTGTGGTGTTAGGGGACGTGGTGCTCTCGCGCTATGGAGGAAACCGCCAGTTGACCCACGGAGCACAGCGCCATTGGCAAGCGGGGCCAGCGCGGGGCCAGCGCGGGGCCAGCGCGGGGCCAGCGCGGGTGGCTCGCCATCAAGGCAGGGGGCAGCTAGATTTGTATGCGAATAATTTTTTTGATGGCGGGTGTGGTGATGGCTGCTAGGTAGGTGTGAGCGGTGGCGAGGTTGTATTGGGGGCCGTGGGATCTGGGTGACTGAAGATGGAGACTGTGGAGACGGGGAGGCACGGGCAATGGCCGGCACAGTTACTTGTCGTACTGTGGTTCAGGTGCAAACTGCATGTAAGTATCTTGTTATGGGACTGACCGACTGATGGATTGACAAGTGACCGCAAAAGCACATGTGAGCAAGTCCACACGATGACCGGTCCGTGCTGAGTGCTGGACCTCCCAGCACGTTTGCCCCGTACATGCCTGTTCCACCAGCAGCCGTCCGTGATGAGCGAGTGCGTGACCCGCAGGCGAGCTGCGCCACGCCTGGCCTCGGCGGCACACAACCTTCATTTCCCCGGCCAAGCGACTTATAAGCTACACTCAGCACGAACCGGTAGCTACTAATAAGCTACACTCAGCACCACGGCATGCCGTGCCACCACCAGGGGCCCTGGCCACCACTGCTACGGACAGCCACCGCCCTGCTGCAGCCTGCCCTCCGAGACACAACGCTCACAGACGCGAGCAGGCAATGCGCAACATGGGATCGCGCTAGTTGCTAGTGGACGGGCACCGACAATGGGAGGAGGGAGCTCAATCCCACTCAGCCCGTCGTGTCATGGTCCTGGCGAGCCGTGGTTGATCTGGGTTGTGTGTTTGGGCCCCGAGGAGCGCGCTGCGGTATACATGCAGTTTATATGCATCAAACAAACTCGCAGCAACAAAATCTGCGTGTTGCAAAGAGCAATCGAGGGGCTGTGGAATCAGGTGGAATGGAGGTCCCACACCATCGCGTCTTTGGGCGTGATGCGGCACGTCTGTCTTGTCTTTGGAAGCCTGTCAAAAATGAACTTCTGGGCCCTTTTATCCTCTCGTGGGAATATATATCCTGCCTAGCACTGTCAGCGTCTCGCAGTCAAGTCACATCTGGAGCACTTGAATGCAAGGAAAACTCTCTTCCAGAAGATTATATGAGCAACTCATGCCAGAGGGCACCATCCTAAATCACTTCTAATTTGAAGGGAGGCGCCGCTCCGCGTTGATTCCTTCGCTATTGGCTGGTCGGCTGGAGGAGCCCAACTCGGGCTTGGCTAGACGATTGGCTAGACGATTGGCTAGACGATTGGCTAGACGATGAACAAGGTGATTGCTTGAACCCCGGCCCACTCCAACTCCCTCCCGGTCCACACCCTCCCTCCGTTGGACCTCGTCCCCAGCCTCTTCCGGCTCTTTCCAGACCGAGAAACAGCACACTCAATAGGCCAGATCATTCCATTGCGCAACTCTTCTCTTGCCTCAACTCAACTCATCAACACCTGGTCCTCCTCTGTTGCAGGTCAAACTGTGTGCGGTGGACGCAGTCTACCACAAGGAGGGCCCAATTGTGAACGCGTTGAACGCCTTCCTGGACAACTACCCTTTCGGCCCTTACGACCACCTCTCAGAGGCCGCGCGAGAGGTGCAGCGGCTGCGAAAGAAGGGCAAGGACAAGAAGGCAGACGAGCTCAAGGGGCTGCTGCAGCGATTTTCGGTTTCCCGCGGTGTTGACCAGGACTCGTTCGAGGAGCTGCCGGCGCTGATGGATCTGATGCGCGAGTCCACCAGCAACGGGCTAGTGCTGATAATCAACCCGGCCCGGCTCGCCAAGCCCACCTAGGGCGGGAACTGAGGGGAAGGTGAGACTGGGCTGGAGGGGCTGTTCACGTAGTTGGATTAAAGCCTCCCGCGTGTGGGGCCTGGGCCTTTCGGGGGGGGGGGTAGCCATCTATCGGATGGTGTTTATCAATTGGTTGTGAAGTGCCGATGTCCAGCGGAACAGCGGGGGGGGGATCCTATAGGTGGGGGCTGGCGCCTCTGGTTACGTCGATGCTGAAGAGGGTGGGTTGTCAGTAACTCTCGAAGGCGAACGCGCTGCGGTGCGTCTTGCGCCAGCTCTGCAGCTACGTACTGCTGACCTGCAGCCGAATGACAAAAGATGTGCAAATGTGTGTCTTTGTGAGCTACTGGCGGCGGAGCGCAGAGACCGTTAGTTGCTTTCCCATGCAGTAAGTCCCCCCTCACAGGGCTCTTATCTTGTTTTGGGGGGAAAGCTCAGCCTGAGCTTTAGCAAGCTAAAATGCCCAGAAGTTAGCTCAGGGGGCGGACTTGGGCGGACTCCCGGGCATTTGTGGATAGGCTTTCTGATGGTCAGTGGGGCATCAAGTGGTCAGGGAATCGTCGCATACGCTGACACGCAGCTGTTTGGGCCCCGGAACAGCTGAAAACACTGGCGCCTGATGGTTCTGTGGCCCCGAACCCCACCGGGGCCAAGCTTTCCCCGCCTCCGTGGATGGACGTGTAACAAAGCTAAAATCTGAGCTTTAAGGGCCAGCCGTAAAGCTCAGAAATCGGCCAAAATGACCAAATAAAGCTCAATATCTTTAAGGTAATAGCCCTGCCCCCTCATCACCACCACCTTGGCTCCTCACCACCACTGCCCCTCGCGCCATTTGCAGGTCTGGCCGGGCCACGCGCGTTTTCTGCTGGCATGGTGTCTGTGGCCATAAATGTCTCCCACGACGGCCTGCCTCTCTTGACCTTGCGGCGGCCAGATGGTGTCTGCTTGTGGAAGCTAGCGGGTCGGGACTGGCGCATAAAGGGGAAGGTGCGTATTGCATGTGCGTGTGTTTGTGGACGTGTGTGCGTGCGGGTGTGGTTATAAGGGCATGGTTGGCAGGGCAGGGCGGGTAGTCGTTAAGCATGGGCGGGCGAACAAACTCAAGGTTCTAGCTAGCACCCACCCAAAGGTATTGGGAGATGTCAAAATACAAACAAACCCACATCCGACCGCCACTTGTACGACCTGCCGTACTCATGTGCCTCTACCGCCATGCAGGATTTCGGGGAGCAAGCTGCTACCACGGCCGCCTCGTCGGCGGGAGCGCCAGCAGCGGGCGGCGCGGAGGGGCAGCGGGAGCAGCTGCGGCACAGTACGCGACGCTGCTGTGGGTCATGTCCATGTGGCTGGGCGCACAGGGCCGGAGGCGGCGGGCGGCAGTGCCGGTCGGGGCGGCGGCGGCGGCGGCGGCAGCAGGCGCACGCAGCAGGAGCAGCGGCGGCGGCACCCGGGCAGCAGCAGTGTCTGGGTCAGGGTCTGGGTGCAGGTCAGACGCGCCCCGGCCGCGGCTACGGCGGGTGGCTAACAGCGTCGTCGGCACAACGGTGCCCCCGGGTGCCTCTGCAGCCGCCGCCGCCGCCGCGCCACGTGCCGTGGTCATTGCTAATAGCACGAAAGCCTCTCCACCAGCGCCGGCGTGTCGCCTCAGCAGCCGCATGCTGCGCCGCCGCCGCGCCGCGCGGCCCGGCAACCTGCTGGTGTCCTCGCTCGGCGGCGCCGCCGCCGCCGCCGCCGCGCTGCATCGCAGCGTGTCGGCGCGATTGGTGCCGGCCGCGCTGGTCGCCACGGCGCCGCTGCTGCTGGCGGTGGTGCGGTGGCTGCCACGGCAGGTATGCAGTGCGGCCGCCGAGGCGGCGCCATCCTGGCCGCGGGCGCTGCTAAACGCCACGGCACCGCTGCTGCCGAGCATGAGCTCTGGTGGGCTTCTGCGACACTGGCCGCGGCCTAGGTTCTATTGCAGAGCAGCAGCGATGGCAGCGGTAGCGGCGGCGGTAAGGCGCCGGGCTCTGCGCCAGTGGACGGGCGCTGGGTTGCGGCGGATGAACGCGCGATGGCGGCGTCCCCGCCGCTGCCGCGCGACTCCCGAGTCGCGCTGCTGCGACGCCTGGCGGGTCTTGAGCTCCAGCCGACCTGCGAGCGAGCTCCCATGGTGGCGCCGTGCCGTGCACGTCCGCACCCACAGCAGCGGGAAGCGGCGGCGCCAGCAGCTGTGGCTGTGGGTCATGAGCGAACACATACACCAGCCAGTGGGCGCGGAGGTGTCCCCCATGGCCCATGGCGTGAACTCGCGGGTGCTGTTAGACGCGATGGCGGCCATGCGCGTGCGCTAGCGATGTCGGCCAGCCGCTGGTGGTCCTGCAGGTGACACTGCTGTGAGCGCGCGTGCGCCTACGCAATCCCCCCGCCGCTCTGCAGGCTGCTCTGCAGGCCGCTCACGCAGCGGCCGCGGCGCGGCGGGGCCGAACGCCGCCTCCGGCGGCTTCAGCGGCTTTGGGGGCTTTGGGGGCCGCCACTCAGCAGGTCAGGCGCGATGCAGCGGAGGATGTGGCGCACAGTACTACAGTGGGAACGGGAGCAGCTGGAGATTATGTGGCGCAGTGGCCCAAGCAGTGAGGCAGCAGATTGGAGGTGTGGTGCAGACATCCATCACCCGTGGCTAGCAGCAGAACCGCCGGAGGGGGTACAGCAAGTCGTGTGGGATGTCCAGATGTGGTTGTGCTGTTGCGGGCACGCGGGGGCGGATGTGTGAAGCACATGCAAGATTGCAGCCCTGCGGCCTGTCTAGTGTCTACACATCAGGAGCACGGACGAGAGTGAGCTGTACAAAGCAGCTAGCAGTCCTGCCTTGCCAGAGTCAGGGCGGCAGAATGCGACACACAAACGGTCTTACGAATACATATAGGTTGGCCCCAAGGCTGCACCTGTGTGAGCCCCTTGCCCCACGCGACAATCCCCTCGCGCAGCCATCCCGAGTTTGCAGGCAGCTCGTTGTTTGAAGCCGCCATCCACCGCTTGCCGCTCAAAAACGGGGCGTGCAGGTGGTGGGATCGCTCGTGGCTGAGTAGGTTGGAAGTCGGCAGATGGAAACGAAAGACGTGTGCCCGCTTCCCACCCCCTTCCCCACACAGCCCAGCTGCACGAAGCCGTGCATTTCGCACGACGGGGTTACGGGGGGCGGCTATGCGCAACATGGGGTCGCGCTAGGCGCTAGTGGACGGGCACCGACTCTGGAAGGAGGGAGCTCAATCCCACTCAGCCCGTCGTGTCATGGTCCTGGACTCCTGGCGGAAGGGTGCCCGGCTTGTGCCCCCCACACTCCATTGCGAAAGCAATTTAGTTGTGGGGCGAGCTTGAACTGTTACAAATGTGGTGGCGAACCCTGGAGCATGAATGTGGCGTGCCGCAGGCGGTTGAGTGGCAGACCGCGGAGGAGGAAATGCAAAGGTGGCACACGGTGGCGTGGCTCGCCGGTGGCTCCGTGCCCCAGGCAGGCGAGGCGGCACGCAGGCACTGCAGCGGGGCCGCGCTCCGGTGCCCTGTTTCGTAATTCAATTCAATCGTAACAATTCAAAGGCCACTGCGCAACGTTGCGGCGTAACGCTGCTGCCAAAATTGTATTGCAAGCGCTGACCAGGCACGAGAACCTTCTAGGAGCAGCTGCGGTCAACTGCGCGCGCAACTTATGCGCTTGCCTTAGTCTCCTGCCCTTGCCCGCTTCCGACGCCGCAAATGCGACCACGTAAAAAAGGTACTGCGAGTAGCAACGTTGGCAGCGACGCAAAAGCGTTGCGCCGCTGGCGCGCCTAATTCCGGCTCTGCGTTGGCACCGTCGCGATTGTCGTACCGATTTGCTTGCGCTTAGTTTAAAAGCCTCGCGCCCTCTCGCAGTATTTATTAACTCTGCATACTTTCAACGCTCACTACTAGCACTACTTCTCGCTTCAACTCCCGACCCCTTCGTCTTTCGGCGACTCACTTTGACTTCAGTCAAGGTAGGTCGCGCGTCGCCGCCTTGGCCTCAGTTGCGTCTGTGGCGTGTTTTACTGGTCTTTGGGACTAGGTAATGGGGACGCGCAAGCTTACGAGTCAGCGACGACAGTCGCGGTCCAATTTACGTGGCGCCACTCCATTGTTGACGCGCGCCGTCTTTCCTCGTGTTGAGCTGGGGTTCTCCTTGCCTGTTGTGTCCTGTACAGATGGCGTCTTCTACCATTATCATGGGCGTGGCCGTCCTGGCTTTTTGCACCTGGTGAGTGCGGAGATGGCGACGGGTGACACGCTTGCGCTGGTGGAGCCCTCCGCGCAGCTGGGGCTCTTATCGCGCCCAATCAGCAGCTGCATATAGCATAGTTGCGCTGCGCACTCACGCGCTGTCAACAATTGGTCTCGACAGCTGGCTGACTCGGCACCCCGCGGCCTTTTCATGTCGTCGCAGGGCTGTGTCGCTGGCCGGCATTGCGTCCGTGCAGGATGAGTGCACCCCCCAGTGGAGCGACATGATTGGCTCCCGCGTGAACGGCTTCTCCACGTAAGTTCCTCTTCTCAAAAGTCTGCAGGGCCCGTCCCGTGCCTTCGAGTTCTCGAAGCTTCCATGCGACACACAGACCGCTCCTTTGACCTGTGCCTACCCTATTTCCGTCTACGCAGTGGCCTGGCGTGCTACACCTTCTTCCGCTACTACTGGTTCATTGTGTGCCTGGAGTTCGCCCTGATTGTCGGTCTGGCCGGCGTGCTGGCCTCGAGCGCCTTCGCCAAGTTCCGCAACTCCCTGCTGGGCCTGATCTGCGTGGTGAGTACTGCATGCGCCCAGGCGCCCACAATTAGGTTATCCCCATGCGGCAATGCCCACCTGTACGTGCCGTATGCGGTACTTGCCTGCAGCCTAACCCATACCTAATGCCTTGACTGTGACCGCTGCGGCACCCCTGCCCTCTCTAAGTCGTCTTTATTTCCCCTTCCTCCCTCACCCCCAGGCTACCCTGCTGTACATCCAGATGAGCGATGCTTCCCTGACCCTGGACTCCCTGACCGCTGAGGCTGACGGCCAGGTCAAGAACCGCGTCCGCACCTGGATTGCCGGCTCCATCATGACCGCCACCGTCAACTGCTTCCTGATCATCGTCCTGGGCATGACCGAGGCCGAGGCCGCCCCCGCTGCCAGCGGCGAGAAGGCCACCGCTGTGTAATGCCGCGGCAAGGCAATACTCGAACCTGACGTGTGGAGCGTGACCTGACTGACACCCATGGCCGCACCCGAATCTACGTTGTGGGCGGCCTGACCTGACGACCGCTACTGAGTGAGGGTTATTAAGCTGCTAATCGAGTGCGCATCCGCGAATGACAGACCTCTTGGACCTCCTTTTTGACTGACGGGAAATAACGAGTGTGGTAGAGCATCCTCCTGCGATTTGACCACCACCATAAGTGTAGCAGCGTGCGCACTTTAAGATGAATGATGGTACCGTATATGGAAACAAGTACATGGACCCAACTGTAAGGGGGATGAACATACACGCTAGCATTCATGACATAAGCAGTGAGCCTTCACTGTCTTCACGGGATTTATGGGAAGGTGGAGTGGCAAGAGGCCGCATGGCCATGTGGTAAGGGTGCATATGGCACTCAGAAGACAACTTGTAAGCATTTATGCTGAGGCGTTTCCTTTCCTCCTCTGCAACCCTCCCCTTCCTCGGGGCAGTGGCAGCGGCTCGCTCTGTATTACATTACATGAGCAGGGCGCTCAACGGCTTGGAAAGCGCGGGCGACAACTGCGACCTTCTACCGTCGCCCTGCCCCTCTCGGCCCCTACTGCAGCAACCTGCAACAGCTGCCCCACAGGCACAGGGGCACATCCACCAATCATATCACCACAACAGGATGTTGCAAAGTCATGTCCACCATTGTGTTTCGCGCTCACCCCGTGCATGCGCCGCTGCGCGACTCAACCACGGTACAGCCAACTCCGCGCGCAGTCGTACTCAACCCTTCCTCGCCTCATTCGCCACACCACCTCATCCCGAGCACTCATCGCACACCACCTCATCCCGAGCACTCCCAGCCGGCGGTGCCTCTTATTCCTAGCTCCTTACGCGCTGCCGCCGCCGCCGTTAGGCCCCGCCCCGCCACGCATCTGCAGCAGCAGCGACAGCGCCGCCGACAGGTCCGCGGGGTTGAACACGCCGCCCATATCGCCGCCGCCGCCGTTGAGGAACGAGCCGCCCGACACCTGTGCGTGCGCGCACGCGTTCGTGTGCGTGTTTTCGTTGCACCGCGGGCAGCGGAAAGGGGTGTGACCACGTCGGCCGGCAAGCATGCAAAAACTTTGTTTGTGTATGTGTTTGTGTATGTGTGCTGCCCCCTCTCCTCCCTCCGCAGCTTCCTCTGCCCGGCGTCTCACTCTCGCCAACCCGAGCCATCGCCACCGCCGGCGCCTCCCTCTCCTTGCATTCTTGCAGCCACCCCCTCTGCCACCCCTCCCGCCCGCCATACCGCTCCCACACACCCTGCCGCTGTCTCACCCGTCCCGAGTACTCGTCCGCGCGGTGGCTGGACGGCCGCACGTGCGCCAGCGCCGCCTCCAGGTCGGAGCGCAGCAGCGGCCGCAGAGGCGCGTCCTCGCGGCCCCTGCCACCCACCATGACGTGTGCAGTGCAGCAGGAGGGGGCCGATTGAATTGACAACACGGTAAGCATGCATCCACAGGACGCATTGGTAAAAGACAGGCAGTGCCCAGTGGAGGTTCGCTCGCCGCTGCCGTCATGTCTCGCTGCACTCCCCTCCCCTCCCGCCCCTTTCCTCCCCGGCAGCCCCCTCCCCAATCCCCATCCCTCCCCTCTCGCCCCGCCGCCGGGTGCTCCAAGGGTCAAGATGAGCCGCTATACGAACTGGATGGGGCTGCCACATAGCGAAGCGATGATTGAGCACGGCAGGTTAGCCCACATGAGCCAATATGTCACGTACGGGCATCTGATTGCCCTGATTCGTTTTCGGCTTGGCTGCTGGGATCTGGAGGTTAACCGCCCTAAAGCAGGGAATGTACACCGGCCACGCGCACAGCGGGTGTGTCGTATGTGCGGTTGCGGGAGCGTTGAGGATGAAAAACACGTTTTGCTAGAATGCGCAAGCTACGCAAGCCTTAGGCAGGCGATCGGTATTACAGGTGGAGATATTAAGCTGGCTATGCTGAGGACGCCGGTCACTAAGCTGGCAGCTTACTTGCACGCGGTGATGACACTCAGGTCGCGCGCGCTTAATTCAGTCACTTAAGTGGCTCTTTCTCTGTCGCTCTGTTGCGCCCCCGGACTCAAAGGAATTAGTGGGGCCTGCATGGACCTCAAGCCATGTAAATGCTCATGCTCATGCCCCGCCGCCCCGCATCTCGCATCCGAGCCCCCCTCCCCCCCGGCCCACACGCCTCGCCCGCTCACCCCTGCTGCAGCGTGTGCAGGTGCTCCGCCAGCACCGCCTGCGCCGCCTGGCTGCACAGCTCCAGGAGGTCAGAGCCGCTGAAGCCCTCAGTGGCGGAGATGATGCCGTCCAGCGCGTGGCCGCGGTGACCGCCGGCAGCGGCGGTGGCGGCGCCGCCCTGCTGCTGTTTGGTGGCCGCCTTAGCTTTGGAGCCGGCAGAGGTGGAGGTGGAGGAGGTGGAGGCGGCGGCTGCGGCCCCCAGGCCGTTGCCCAGGCCCGCCACGCCGCGGGGGGCCGCCGAGGCCGGGCCGTCGCCGTTGGCACTGGCGCTGGCGCTGGCGCTGGCGCTGGGCTCGGCCGCCGCCAGCAGCTCGGGCGCGACCGACCCGGGCACCTGGGCAGCAGGCAGGAAGGCAGGACAGGCGAGGTGGCAGGGCAGGTGAGGTGGGAGGGGAGGTGGAGGGAGGAGAACGGGAAGGAAAGGACATGATTGCATGAAACCACATGATTGCGTTGCGCGATGCGCGGTGGACCTCAGCTTGCATAGGGCGCCTGCGTTGCCCACCGCGCCGGTCGCGCCTTCCAACCACCGCCGGTGACCAGCTATGAACGAGACCGACGAGCTTCAACACGAACATGAGCACATTCCACTCCTCCAACCCCCCTCTTTGGGTCTGGGTTTTGGGCCCGTATCGGTTGGTTTGGGAGTTGGAATGAACTGCCGCCCACCCACCAGGTCTTGCACCCAAACACCCACCCACCCACCTCCGTGTTGTGCTTTCGCAGGTAGCCGGTCAGGATGGAGCGGCGCTGGGCGGGGCCGGGCAGTCCCACCTGGTGGTGGGGATGATGCGCGGGCGGCAGGGCAGGTTGAGGAATCCGCGGCGGCACGATGAGTGTCCCTGGCCTAGGTACACCATTCCTCCTCCTCCTTGGAACCCCACAGACTCGCGACAAACCCGTTGCACGGTGCCGTTCCACGGTCAACTTGCCAATGCACTGCGGTAGGTGCACCGCTGTACCACCGTGTTACTGCCGTAGTGCCGTACCTCGTACATGAGCGTGAAGCGGCGCAGCACCGCCTCGTCCACCATCCAGGGGCGGTTTGTGGCGCCCATGACCACCACGCGCTGGCCGCGGCTGCTCTCCATGCCGTCCCACAGCTGCATGAACTCCGTCTTCACCTGTTGTTGTTGTGAGGGAGGGTGGTGGTGGTGGTGGTGGTGGTGGTGGTGGTGGTGGTGGTGGTGGTGGTGGTGGTGGTGGTGGTGGTGGAGCATACCGTTACCATACATAATTTTAGTTCCAAAAATCATGAACATGGCTTCTTGACACTTACGAAAAATAATGTTTTGGGGATTTTGTCACTTGGGGGGAAAAATTCCGTGCCGACTTTGTCACTTAGCGCAAAGAATTGGGCCAAGGCGGGCGAAACACACACGCCGTACACGCGCTGAGGTCGATTCCTGGATAGCGTTCTAGGACAGTGCCTTTATTGCTTTACATATTGATAAGTCCAAGCAACCCAAAATGTCGCCCAAGAAGCCGCCAGGCCTCGGTGCCGGTAGGCAGAAGCCGCTTACCTTGCCCAAGATGCAGGTGGTGGTGCACGGTGGTGGGCGGCACGGTGGTGGGCGGGTGCCGCCGTGACATGATACGACGATTTGCAGTGCGTCCGGCAGGCGCTATTGCTAGGTGCTTTGACGGGTTAAAATTTAATTAATGCGCCGTTGTAACTTGGGGCAATATTCATGGACGGCTTGTCACCTAGACGTACGGTACGGTACGGTATGGGGGGCGGGGGCGGGGGGATAGGGGTGGCGGAGGGTGGCGGGCAGCGGGGCGTGACGCGAGGTGAGGCGAGGTGATGTGAGGTGAGGTGACGTTGGGGGGTTCCAGCAGGCAGGTATGGAATTAATGGAATGGGCCGGCGTGGGCGAATGGAACCCCCGACCTCACTGCTCCTGCGCCGCCTGCGCTCTGCGCTTCCACCATCTCCACCTCCACTTCCAAGCCTTGACCAACTCCCACCCACCCTCCCACCCTCCCACCCACCCACCCACCCACCCACCCACCCACCCACCCACCCACCCCACCCACCCACCCACCCACCCACCCACCCACCCACCCACCCACCCACCCACCCACCCACCCTCCCTCCCACCCGCCCACCCACCCACCCACCCACCCACCCACCTGCAGCGTGGCCTCGTGCTCGCTGCTTTGGCCACGCTTGCCCAGCATTGCGTCGACCTCGTCTGTCCGTACCCGCCAGGAGGCCGGGCGGGAGCACAGACGGCGGGGAGGGAAACGGGCGGGGCAATCGGTGAATGCGGAGCGAGTCCTACCTGCGCACCCTGATCAGCCAGAGGCCCCCCTAAACAGCCTCCCCGCCTCGGTCCCTCCCACCCCCCCCCACACGCACACACGCACACCTCCACCTGCTGCCACGACGCAAACGCTGCGCCCGGGCAACGGCATGACGCTCCTCCTCCTCTTGCGTCTCTCCTCCCGCCCGCCCGCCCGCCCGACTGACCGACCGACCGACCGACTGAATGACACTGCAGCCAACCGTGCCCAACCCAACCTCATCCGCACCCCCGCCTCCGCCAACCCCACGCCTTTTCATCCGCCGCTTCATCGCTCGACCCTTATTCACTTTATCAATTCCGTCGCTCGTCCGCTGGCCTGCTCTGCTTGCTCTGCTTCTGCCCTCCGCGCTAGCGGCTGTGTCAGCTGGTGTGCTAGCGCCCACAGCAGTCGCCCGCCTTCACTGCTGCTCACCGATGAAGATGATGCACGGCTCCATCTTGGCGGCCAGGCTGAACACGGCGCGCACCAGGCGGTTGGCGTCGCCCAGCCACTTGCTCATGATGCTGCTGGCGGTGATGTTGAGGAAGAAGCAGTGCTGCAAGCGGATATGGGGGAGGGGAGGGAGGGAAGGGAGGGAAGGGTTTGTCGCGGGTGGTGGTGGTGGTGGTGGTGGTGAGGGGGTCGAGTGGTGGGGTTACATGCCTCCAATACCATCTAGGGTGTCACCGCATGCCCCCTTACCCCCCCCCATCCTATGGATGGCTACTCCCCCGCGCGGCCCCTCCCGCGCACCGCTCCCTCACCGACTGCTTCGCCAGCGCCTGCAGGTGTGGGAGGACAGCAGCAATGATGATAATTGAGACGGGAGGACAGCAATCAAGACGGGAGGAAAGGCTTGGAGTGGCGGTGCGACACAGAGACGAACACAGCAGCGACATGATTCGCTTCGCAACACAAAAACAGGCAGTGCCGGGGGAAGTACATGTGCCGCCTGCTTCTGACCGGACACGCCTTGAATTCATGGAGGAGCGCCGCATAGCCGCCTTCATCGCCCGCCCTTCGGCTGCCCTCTCAACATGCCTTGCCATCCCACCACCGGTGCACAGCCCAAGCGCTGCCAGGCGTCCCTGTGCGCCCGCGTCCCAGCAGCCAGCAAACGCACATACGCGCGCCCCCGCCCCCGCCCGCGCCCCCGCCCGCGCCCGCACCCCAGCCGCCCGCGCCCCAGCCGCCCGCACCCCAGCCGCCCGCGCCCCAGCCGCCCGCACCCCAGCCGCCCGCGCCCCAGCCGCCCGCACCCCAGCCGCCCGCACCCCAGCCGCCCGCGCCCGCACCCGCACCCCAGCCGCCCGCACCCCAGTCGCCCGCGCCCGCACCCGCACCCCAGCCGCCCGCACCCCAGCCGCCCGCACCTTGGCCAGCATTGTCTTGCCGGTGCCTGGGGGGCCGTACCTACGGGCCAGTGGGTTGCCAGGGTGGGGCGGGGCCGCCAAAGCGTGAGTAAAGGATGCTCGTGGCAGAGCGACGCGCAAACGCCACGCAGGCCATCCCGTTCCAAGCTTCGCCACCCCCACCCCCCGCCGTCGACTCGCAGCCTCAACCCCGTCCAGCCACACGTGCGGCGGCGCGGCCCTGATGCCCACGCCCCCCCTGGGTCGCCTGGCTGCTGCTGCTGCTGCTGCTGCTGCTGCTACTGCTGCTGCTGCTATGGGCTGCTGTGTTCTTCATTGTCAGCCCGCGGTGCCCCCCGCCGTGCTCCTGTGGGGCATCACAGCACGCCACGCCACGCCATGCCACGCCAGGCCACGCCACTCACAGCAGCACACCCTTGGCTTGCTTCCACAGGGTGGTGCGGTACAGCTCGGGCCGCAGCAGCGGGTACAGCACCTTGGTCTCCTGCAGAGCAAAGCAAGCCAGATGGGACAGCAATGGTCAAGTCGGCATCGATATGATGCAGAGCAGGTTTGCCTTAGCGGTTGCATGAGGGCGCTTGCGCAAGCTGCTATTGGGGTGGTGGGGTGCGGCCAGGTTGCATAGGTTGCCACGTGCAGGCACGAAACACACACGCTGCGGCACGAAACACACACAGCCGCCGCGCACCAGGTCCGCCACGATGTCCTCCAGCCCCGACACGTCGCCCATCTCCACCTCGATGTGGTCCGGGTTCATCACCTGTACCGCAGACAAGTGTGTACGGCAGAAAAGTGTGTGCACACGTGCACACGGCGCGGGACCAGGTCACACCACCCGGCGGCGGCTGGGGCAGCAAGGGCCGCAGGGTCGCCCGCGGCAGCAGCGGCAGCTGGGGACACGCATGCCCGCGTCAGCGGCAGCCCCCGCATATGCGTAGCTCGCCGGGCGTCAGTGACTCCCTGCCCCTCCCTTCGCCTTCAATCAGCGTGAAGCACCGCCGGGCGGCTCCAGCGTCCGCCCGGTGTGCCGCGCACCCCAGTCAGGTCCCGTGCAGCGCTTTATGGGAAACAGCAGCCCACGTGCCCCGGTGCGGTGCGATGCGGTGTGGGGCAGTGCCATCCCGATGGGCGTCCGCATCCTCCCCACCTCCACCTCCATCATTGTGTCGCCTGCGACCTCGGAGCCTGGCAACCCCCTTCCCCGCCATCCATAGCCCCCTCCCCGCAAAAGAGCCGCCCTGCCCTCATGCCCCTATCCTAGCTCCCGCCGCCGCAGCCGTCACGTCAGCGCCTGGGGCTGCGCACACCCACCGCAGCGTCACGCCGTGCGCCCCGCCCCCGTAGCGCTCCGGGCGTCTACCACCACCCCCTGACCCACACTCGCTCCGCTCCATCCATCACCGCCCCGAGTGCCTGCCCTCCTGCTTGCCTGCGTGCCTGCCTGCCCCTCCCTCCCACACAAACCGCACCCCACCACACCGCACCATGCCACACACGCACACGCACGCGAGAAAACACACACACACACACATACACGCATTGCTCGTTGCATGCGCCCATGCACCGCCCTCGCGTGTTTTGTGCCCTGCCTCGCCGCCATTCGCTCTCTTTCCCGTATCGCGTAACCCTCGTATAGCTTAGTGGGACTGGGGCTGCGTGTTTATTCTTGCTCGTCGCGCGTCGCCGCGCTTCCATCATTGTTCTGCTTGCCCGTGACACTTCCCCGCTGCCGTCATGTGCTTTGCTGTTTTCCCTATTGTTTGTAGGTGAGCACTTCGACGTGGATCGGGCGGGACTTTGGACGTAGCGGCCGGACTGGGATTCTGGGGCTAGGAGTGCCTGGGTATCACGCCACCGTGATCACACGCATCGGGTTGCACCCTTGGAAGCGTGTGGACATTAATCCCCCTCCAAGGTTAGGTAGACGGGGGTTACGCGATTTCGGGTAAGTAAAGCAGGTCGGCGGCTCAGGTAATTCCAGGTAAACCGGACGCGACGCTGCTTTGTCTTGTTCGCATTGCATACACGGTCTTTGCTTTGCTTGTTTTCCCCTTGTGATCTCTAACACACACACACACAACGACAACAACAACAACAACAGCAACCACACGAACCTGCGCCGCCAGCAGCTGCTCGAATTCGTTCAGTTCCAGGGTGCGGCCCAGGTGGCGCTTCAGGAAGGCCGCCCGCTTCTTGGCCTGCGGGCAGGATGGGGGCGCGCATGCAAGTGCGGAAAAGGGCGTGCGGGCGGGGCGGGGCGGGGCGGGGCTTGGCGGCGGCGCTTGCAGGTGTGTGTTGAGGTCGGGATGCGTGTGCGTGGGCGGAGGTGACGAAACACAAGCACACACATTGCACACAACTATGCATTCCCAGCCCTCCCGGCGCTTGGAGCGGCAGGCGCGGTACGAGCGTGAGTAGGGGGTGCGGGTGTGCGGGCATGGTGGCACGTGTCCGAGTCATGTGGGTGAGTGGGTTCTTGGTGCGTGGCGTGGCCAAAGCGGTGGAAGTGGTGTTGTTGTATGTGGCAGTCAGTCAATCAGCTATTCAGGCAGGCAGGCAGGCAGGCACCATGAATCTGCATAGCTGGGCCCAGACCAAAGAAGACCCCAACGTCCGTCCCGTCCTTACGCGCCCTCGGCTTGTCCGAGCCCCTGCGCTTTGTCCCAACGCATCGTCCTTGCACCACCCCCAACCCCAACCCAACCCCAACCCCCACCATCGTCCTTTCCTATTGTTGTCTCCCACGCCGGCCCCGTCAACAACGACTGGTCCATAACCTAAACCTGATCGTTGCGCCAGGGAACTCGGCAGCTGCGTGAAAGGAGAAGCGCACCTGCTCACGCTGCTCCCGGTAGGGGTCAAGGTAGGTTAGGCATATCTTCAGCCCCCAGATCATCGCGCCCAACGCGACGGCCTGAGTCGCCACCTGCATTAGCGCGGAACAGGTGTGACCGATGCGTCCAGCCCACTTCCGGGTTTAGCGGCGCGTACCTCAAGCCACAGCCGGCGATGCCGGGCACCGACCTCCATTTTTCCTGATTTGGGCGGCACGGTTGCTGACTTGGTCAAATTGTGATAAATGTTTTGGTTTCGAGCAGCTTGGGTTTGGAGGAAGGCGTTGCTGCCCTGTGTATTGGGCAATCAAATGCTCAAGCCGGCAGAGTAGGAGGCTTCGCAGTGACAGTCTGCTACCTATGCTAATTTATGATGGGTTCTCTGGGCGGCTTGCCCAACAACGCTCGGCGGAAGGCTGCGGAGGCAGCAATCCAAGGCGTGGCCGTGCCGGCATGTACCACGCACCATCTAGACGGGCTGCAGGGCCAGGTGTCGGGCGTGCGGCCCGCCACGCAGCGAAGGAGCCACGGAGCGGCTACTTGCCGAACCAGAAATCGACGCTCTTCGGGTACACCTCGAGGAACGCACGCGTCAGCTCCACCAAGCCTTCTCGGGGAAGACTTGCCTCCCCCCGCCCTGCCACACACACATACACACTTCCTCCCCCTACTGCCAGCATCCGAATCTCTCACCTGACGTCCCAGGCTCAGGAGCTCTGATGTGAGCCCGACAACGCGAGGCACTTGCCAACCAGCAATTAGTTCTTGCAAGCAGCGTTCTTGAACAGGTTCTTGAGCGGCACCGGGAGGGAGCCCCTGTGTGAGCGGCGCATTGAGGGCAGCCAAAGTGCTGAAACTAGATTACTAGATAGGATCTCGTCTGACGTGTGTTAAGCTCTTCTGTTGGTTGTCAGGCGAGTGGCCTGCGGCGAAGAGGGGTTGAGGGGATCAGACCTATCAGACTAGGCAACACGACTAAACATCCGGCAAGATGGAACGCCAGGTTGCTCAACATGTGTCCTTTGGGCTCCACGGGCCGTGCGCCAGGAACTTACGGCGGCGTCAAGCGGTGCGGGGACTGATATGAGCCATTTTTTGCAGCGTCAAGCCCGAGCCGTGTCGTTTTCCTGACAAACTGACCCCCGAATGAAACGTCGGTCAAATGCCGCTCGAGCAACCGCCGTTGATGCTCGGCTACGACTTGTCAATACACAATACTGAGTGCTACCACTATAAAATAATCGTGATACCGAGCTTCTACTACAAGCGTGAAAAGCGGTGCCACTGAACCACCAATTCTAGGCCGAGCACTGGCCTTGAACACAGCGCTGCCAAACCAGTCTTCCTGCATTCTTAAGCATCGATATGGACCCGGAAACCATCGCCGCCGGCGACGAAACAATTGAGCAGCCTTGCTCGCCTGCGGCGACCGGTACCCGGCTGCAACGGCGCCCTGTGCCACCACCTATGCGGTGCTTGCTTACAATGGAACATAGCGGCTCTTCGCAAGCGGGCGCAGCTCCGTGCGCTGCGGGTCCTGCAAGGATGCTGTTCGGTCGGCCAACCCGTGCCGATATTGAGAGCTATTTTGCGCAGGTGATCATAAGCGCGCAACTTAAGCTCATGAGCGTCATTAGCATACATAGTTTGCTAAGCAAGCGTTTCGCGCCAAAATGTCATGGCCAGGTCACTTTGTTTCGCTCTGCGGCGTTGCGCCCCACCGTTTATGCTATGCTTAATAACACCTGGTCACTTTTCCAATGCGCAGGCGCTGGGTCCCGCCGCTCAGCTTTCGGCACGGTCGTAGCGCAAGCCGCGTCGGTCAGACCACTTACGCAACTGTTGAAAGGCATGCGTGCGCGTGTTTCCACGGTTTTGGCTGGTGGACGAGCTGAAGACGGAGAAGTACATTGCATAAAAGTGGGGACCTGCTGGCACATCGTTACCTTCGTCAGTTGACGGCGAGGCAGGGCGCCTGTCGGGCCGTGCGGACATACGCCTGTGCACGCCGTCGAGAACTGCGCAAGCACCGCTTCTTATTTGGGGGGGTATCTTGGCAAAGAATAATTGTTTGTGGGGTCTGGGGTGCGTGGGGCCTGAACGGAATAGAGACACAGGTAGGTGCATAGACCGAGCCCGCGGACCGGTCACAGTCACGGCCGCGTGCACGTGGCAGTGTTTTGCTGGTAGATAGGGCGTTTCAGCTCCTTGACAGCAGGTATGGTTTCTGTCTGTGCGAGTCGAACCTACTGTGGCGTAAGGCAATTGACTCCTTCTTGGAGGACGCGTTTCGTTATTTGTGGAACAGGACGCACATACGCTTTACACACCCTACACACAAACACACAAGCACACACTGGCGTCTTGCACATAGGGCTCTTAGCCGTACACTGGACGTGATATGAGGGGGATTGTAGAGCTAATTGTGACGCAATCGTGGCAACGGCTTAATCCGTGCGCTGAGGCGCGCCGCCTGCAGGTTGCGGGGGCGTAAAGGGCGATCCCTTCCATTGTTTGATTTTCTGAACGTCTTCAAGGTTACAAGAGGATGCTGCCGGTCTTTCTGCGAACGAATGATCCTGCCGGAGACTTGTCCCCCCAAAAGGATTCATCGGGAGAAATAATGATTCATGTCTGACCCTTCATGAGTGGGGGAGGATGGGGTTGGCTACACTCCGTCGGTTCGCAAGGGCCTTTTCGTTATTTTGAGCGGCGGTTCATTAATTCTGGGATGGCGCGCAGACGTTTGAGCTGTACGCAATTGCAATTTTGGACCACTGCATACGTCGAGAGAGTACTGCTTGTTTATTGGCAGCCCTGGAAGGTGCTAGCCGTCGGTGCAGGGCAGCATAACGCATCCGTGTTAGTTGCAACGCATGCGCAAGACCGGGGTTCGCCCACGCCGCTGTGAGCCGCTTGCAGTGGTGTGGTTTGGGGTGCGTGGACCGAGCTCTCCCACCCGCATCAGTTGCGCATCCAGGCCCGTGCCGACCATTTGGGACAATGAGAGTGCCGATCGTGTCGTTCGGCGTGTCCTAATGATTTCAGCGCTCTTGGGGGAACGCCTAAAAGAGCTGTTTACCCCCGAGGTTGTGGGCACTCGGTCGTCAGTACATGTGTGTGGGCCCCGTAAATGGCCGATGCATTGGTATTCTAATTGATCTTACGCTCGGGTGTGGGCCTGGTAGAAGCAATGACATGTTGGCATGACAGACCCGTGGCACGGAGTGTGTGCGCAGTGGGCGCTAATGAACCAACCTTTACGTCGGCGCTGGCGCACGTGCGCACAGTCGCTTGCCTCTGTACAAGGCCTGCGGAGGGCCGTCGGGCCGTGGCGTGCGTGAGCCCCTGCACGGGCGTTTTAAGATGCAGAACGTTGTGACGTTGCGGTGCGTTGGGACTGCTTTTGGTTGATAAGGCTTCAAGACGTGATAGCGAGCCGGCTGCCTCTGTCAGCTGAGACACCGTACGATATTAACCTGCGTGGCGGCTGTCGTTCCGTTCCTGTGGTGCATGAAACAAGATTTGCAACAAAGATTGCAGCCCCACTGAAACCGCTTGTGGGCGCGCAACTGTAAGGTGCATGACTCCTGCTTTGCTCCGGTGCGTGGTTGGCTGGTTCAGTAGCAGGAGGCGCGCAGCGCAGCACTGGGCTGTCTGCTGTCATGCCAACACTGGCATCCACACATATGCCGTGTCACCCGCCTTGGCACCGGCCATGCGTGCCCCCGTAGATGCACACACACAATCACACATACGTGTGCCGGTTGCCCGGTGCGCACAGAACGGGGAACAGCAGGCCGCCGCCACGCGTGGCTGGTGGATTGGTGGTGCCGTGGTGGTGGTTGCCATGCTGCCGACGGGTGATACGTGATTGAAGGCAGCAGGTGGCCGGGCCGACATACAACCAGTAGTGGTGACACCCATGACCCCAAATCACGCTGCCCGCGCGCCGCGGACCCCCGTCAAAGAGTCAAAGACAAGTCAGTGCCTGTATCTTGTAGATGCCCTTGGGCCCTCAGTGTCTACTACCGCGTAGATGACCCCTGCTGATCCTTCTACGCTAAAACTTTTTTGGGCTGAGCCCCCCCAGCGAAGCGTCCCGGAGGGGGGGGCGAAGCCCCCCCAAAACACCCCTGTCCGTGCGTGCATGCGTGCGTGCGTGCGTGCGTGCGTTCGTGGCTGCGTCGGCAAAAAGTATCATACTGGCACAAACTGCGACTGCCACATATTAGTATTTGTTATTGTTTATTTCATGTAATGATCTTGCTATCTGAATGTGCTGCTTCTCGGCTTGGCCAGGCCCATGAGTGGGATGAGGGCTGGCCTAGGGGATTGCCGGGGCGAGGGCCCGCGAGCGTGGCGAGCCGAGCTGCCGAGCATGCATGTGCACGTGCAGGACGCCACAGCCCACCGACCGTTGCCATGCCACACATAGCACGATTACAATGGCAGGCAGGCATATACATTTTGGTGCATGCAAAACTCTGAAGCGATGGCGCGATCAAGAACGCGTAGGAGGGACCCCGCGGAGCACGCCAAAAAAGCAACGTGGTATAGTTTCTTTAGCATATTTTATGTCGGTTGATCATTCATTGTCTTTACCGCTTTTCGGCCGGGAAATGGTCTTGCAAGATTTCGGAGGTCTTGTGTCGCCCTCTCAAAAAATGCTACAATACAGAACATTCACTAATTTTACTGGGCAGCAGTTTTTGAGGAGTTAAGGCTTTCAAGAACCGCTGTGTCGCTCTGTCTTCTCGACGGTAGTTCCAGATCGTCCCGTCTCGCGCAAGGAAAAAATTTCGATGAACGACCCGGGGTCAGTCCTTCACCCGAAATCATCTATAAACCTTGGCAGCATAAATAGGCGGCAGGGAAAATTCGGGCGGAGCGAGAAGTGCCTTTGCGCGTCCATGGACAATTGACTTTCGCGAGGTCGCGAGGATAGTCACCTACGCCCGCGTTTATAGGGTCTCTAAAGCAATCTGTGTTGGCGGCAAGCAACTAGGGGAACTAAAGCGCGACTTTGTGGCAACTTGCGGAGCCATGTCTGTCGCCCCTCCTAAAATGCCGAGGAGCCCCGAGGCCGCTCCCACCCCGCGCCCAGCCCGAGGAGTGTCCGGCATCGAGGAGGTCTGGAGCGCGGTAGAGGGCTACACGTGCTTGGGATTGGCAGCAAGGGGACCCTTAACTCGCGTGGACAGCGTGTGGGACTGACACACGCGTGCCTTGTGCTGGCCGAGTCCATAGACCCAAGCCTTCGCATCGTTCCATTAAAGCAGCCACCCACCCCGCGACTGTATTAGGGCTCAGCCCATTTTCCAGCTGTACAAAGCTGACACCCCTTGTCTTGGGGGGCAAGCCCCCCAAACCCCCCCAAAAACGTCTACACTTCCCCTGATTTGCCCGCCAAAACGTCTACCGCCCGTAGACGTGCGCCCCACCAACCCCTGAAAGCTTCTAAGTTTTCGGCCGAAAAAGGGCAAATTTCTACGCGGTAGAAGGAAGATACAGGCACTGAGACAAGTGCGCGCCCAAACTGTGCTGCGTGCATTCGTCCGAGGCCGAAAGTTCATTGCCTCAAGCAGCATATCGCCTGTACCGGGCGAAGCCTGGGTCAATTTGTTGAGGGACAGCTCGAGGGGGGGGGGGGCACGAGCGGGGGGGAGGGTAGGAAATGCAAGAAACATTATGCCACTCCTTCCAACATATTCAATCCTGCACCCCATCCCACCCCCCACCTCTTTGTTTGGCTCGGCATACGGTATGCCCTACCTTGCACTGATCCGACTATCAGACGTGAGCATACGGTAATACCAAATCCTGCCTGCCATGCTTGCCAGCAAAGACCTCAACAACTACTAGATGCATTGCAACCTGAGTGTTAGCGGCGCGTCGTGGCGCATGATGCCTCATGTTGCCTCTTACCTCGCCGGGCTCCCCCCTGCTGCACGTAGACTTGCCAGCCACTGGCCAATTCCCCCGTTCCGCCAACCCTCCGGCCATGGATGTCACTGCTGGGCCCCAAGGCCCAAGCAATTGTTGGCCCTGTGGCTGGGACAACCGCCGGCACCACCAATGGGCCATGCCACCGCCCCATGCCGCCAGCTTTACCGCGCCTGCACATGTGTGCTTTGCTTGCAGGGATCTGCGGCCGCTTAGGAGCTGGCAGGCATACAGGAGGTGCAGCAGGGCCTCAGCTGATGGCAGGGTTCACATTTGTAACATGTGTCCTGGCGGTATTGGGCCGGCTCATATCAGCGGTTACCGTCTCTCGGAGGTAATGTGGCCGCGCACTACGCCTTACCGCTCACCCTCTTCTCATGCTGCTTGCGAGACACGACATCAACATCGGGTGGTGTGCTTACGCTTTCGTTTCGCAAATTAGAGCATGTCCGTAATTGGTACCTACTTTGGTTGCGGACACACGTGTCAGGGAAAAGGGGCTCAGCCCTCCACTGTCTGAGGCCGAACATCCCAATCTAATGTGTATGCGGGGGGTCCGGGGGGTGGGACGGGTTTGGGTCGGACATAGCCTGGGTCGGTTCGAACAGGCACCGAGCCAAACCTAGGTGCCCAACAGTCGCGGCACCACAGCAGGAGCCAGCCAACACGCAGTGCAGGAGTCAACAGCAGCCGCACTACTTGTCGTACCACTGCTGCCTACAACACCACCGGCCTTGCTTGCCCCACTGCGGGCGCATTAAGGTTCAGCAACCTGCTTAGTCAAGTCTTGTCAGCTCGCAACTGCTGCTTATAAGCAGTGCTAGATAGAGTGTAGATGAGACGCGGTTTGTGTGTGTACGTGTGTGTGTGGGTGGTACCGTTGACGGTGACGTTTGTTCACGACCCTTGTGGTGGCGGGTAGGCGCTCGGTTGCGTGCTTGTCCCCTCTGCGGTAGGTGACTCGATTGAGTTGGTGGTTTGGGCTGTAGCTTTGGCGGCTAGGTGCGGCGGCTTTGAGCGTTCTCGCCGGCCCTGTCCCTCTTGCTACGTGTGGCCTGCTGATGAGTAGCAGAAGGGTGACACGTGTGTTCCCAGGCGTTGGTAGCCCCCAGGGGAGCGCGCGCGTGGGTTGCTCGTCTTCGGGTTGTCTCTTGTCGGGGGTTTCGTTTGAGGTATTAGGTGCGCGAGCTGTCTCCACACCGCCTGGTCCTGTGGGCTCAGGAGAGCACAGGGAGGCGTTTCTCGTTTCGCGGCTAGGCTTGCTGTGCGCGGGTAGGGCAGGTCAGCCGTGGGCTTGGGTTTCTAGCGCTGTTTTTGTGAGCGCTCTCGCCAGTCCAGAGACTGGTAGGCTGCAGAGGCCGTGTGTCGGGCCCGGGTCGGAGGCAGGCCCACAGCTGTAACATTAATGCGGACCGCTACCTAGACACCAGTCAGCTTCTCAGACCGCACGCTTGCGCCGCTTTTTGGGCGGCGCCGCGCTCTCCTCCTGCGGACAAGTGTTCCCCTGTGTCAGGGAATCCTCCATCAGGCATCAGCGCGTGCGAGCTGCGCATTCGTTCCCACTTTCCAGGCCGATGCTGTGGTGGGCCACTGGCCCTGCAGTAAGGTAGTTGTACCGGGGGACGCATTCAACCTGCCAGGCGGCGCAACTGAGGCATACGCCGCGACAGCGCGCAGCCTGCCGCCAGCCCATACACGCCACAGAGCGCCAGGCTTGCCGCGCTGAAGGCCCACCCCTGCATTCTGATCCACTCGGCATCGCTGCTTGATATATGGGTCAGTCACGTGCTATTAAGCGGGCGAAGAAGTTTTGGCGCGATGGTTTGAGATGTCTGGGAATGCCTTGCTTCGTCACACTAACCCACCGATGACAGCCGGCTGCTTCTTGAAGCCTACAGACTTTTCTTTAATTAAGCATGCTCGATGCTGTCGTGAATCCGCTGCGTCACGCTTGGCAAAGTCCAGACCGCCTCGAAACCCGCAGCACAAGAATCGCGCCCCGGAAACCTCGGAACCACGACAGCGGGCCCCTCTTTTGAAATCATGATAAGAGCCGTGTTGACTTATATGCCACGCTAAAGGGCCTAAAAGAGTTGTCACCCTTTGCATCATGTACCGCAGTCGTGGCCGGTTGCTTGCCCAGGGGCCCAGCCCAGTTAAAAACTCGCCAGCTGAAGCGCATCCGCTGCATACTTGATGCTTGGATTTACATATGCTGCCACAGGCTTGAATTATTGCCCTTCTTGCTCCTCTAGAGGCAACGCGGCGCCCGACAGCCGTTGCGTACAAACAATCGTTGACCTGCTGGTGACCTACAGCGTGAACAAACCAAGTTTTGAGCTTCACGATAGCATGCAACCGCCCAGCAGCAGCTCGCGCCATCGGCCTGACGCTGGCCCATTGAAGCCGCTCTCGTCGCGGCGAATTGCTCGCACAGCTTGCTCAATTGCAAGTTTGCAGTTGAACGAGCAAGCGGACCCGGTTGGCCCGGCAGCACCACCAACGCAGCAGGTCGCGCGTGTCTTGTTTGGAGCTCCCACACGTGAACAAATTGAAGACTTCTTCACAAAAGTGAGCGTGACTCTGTTCTGCTGCACAAACTATTGTTCACAAGCTGACACGCACTGTGGTCGACCAATTGGGGCGCATGCTGGCGCACATGCTTCAGAAAGAGTAATTTTGACAAATTCAAACTTGTCACCGGGCTTTCACAACTGCAGGCCCTTGGACCTGTGGTGTTGCGCACATGATGGGCGGCTGGCGTAACTTGCGGCGCTTTTAGCGGGGTGCGCACAGTGCTTGTTGCCGCTGCTACTGCTGTGCGGCGCAACACGGGGCAATCCAGCGCCGCTTGGGACAGCGCCAGCGCCAGCGAGGAACATATGAGGATCAAGCAGTACCACTCAAAGCCCTCAAACGCCTCGGCGCATCATTTGGGCACGAACTCAACTCAGGCTGGTATGGGTGCGGGACTGGCGGCACCGTCGAGCCGGACCCCGCCGCCCTGCTAGCTGGAGACCCGACAGAGTTACACCGGTCCCGGGCGACTGTGTGATATGGAAATCCCAGTCCGGCCTCCGCATTACGGTAGTCACGGCCAACATGAAGTGGCTGCCAAGAGGATAGAGGCGGGATGCGTGGGGCCACCTGGAGTGGAGCCGCGGCGGTGTGAAGGGCAGGGGAAAGAGGGACCCTCATCATCCAGGTGTAGGGCCTTGGGCTTGCACGCACGCACGCGAAGCTTGATTGCTTTACACCACTTTTGGGCTGGCGGGGACGGGCGCACGTATGCGGGGCAATCGTTATTCAAATCGTGTGATACATAGGGTATGCATGGATGGCAAACTATCATAGATACGGTAGACTGGCGCCCCTGCTGCTGGGTGAGTAGCCGTAGGAGGTGGTAGCGCTTTAACTGCAGGGCAGCTGCTGGGTCCCACATGGCTCAGGCCAATGGCAGCTGCGGTGGCCGCGCACAGCACCGGCCCCCCACGACCGCTTCTGTCTTTCATCAGCGTCAGGCTGCTATGGGGTCTGCACGCTCGTACCGATGAGGTTGGGGCCGGCTGTTGCAAGTCCGAGTACATGTTCCCGCTCATAACATGTGGAGGCATATGGAGGTGTGTGTCGACGAGAACCAAACTGGAGAAAGCCCTAGCATGTGTGTGTGTGTGTGTGTGTTGGTTTCTGCTAATAAATGCTTAAGAAATTGCTGTTAACCATGTGCGGGAACGTGGAAGGGGGGCATGCCATACTACCGTATTTTTTTCACGGCGCATGATGCTTCTAGTTGACCGGCTGGGCAGCGGCTATCCACAGAACCGTTGCAAGCGGCTGCGTATGTGTCAGGGCTGGGCCCCACTTACAAACTCTATGTGCGCACTGATGCGCCATGATTGGGGGGGCAGACTGTGAGGGCCAGTGCAAGTGCCGTCCGTACGGGCTGTGGGTATGCGGCACGTGCGTTGTGACTGCTGCCCGCCTACATGAGGCACTCCGTAATCATTTAGAAAGAAACAGGACAACCAGATGCCTGCACATCATATGGAGCTATGTTTCGCATGCTTTTCTTGTGAACCGCTCAGTCGTATTTTGATGCATCGCTTAGCTAGATACCTGGCAACGCATGTCGACGTATGTGTGCGTCCATGCGCACGTGGAGGGGGGGGGAGATGCGGCATTAAGAAGGGCTGCGGTAGGTATCCGTGACAACGCGGAGCAAAAGGATGCGCTGGGCAGACGTGATGAGATTCCGTTATCGTAATGCGGTATGTGGGTTGCGGAGGCTTCATATTGGTCACTGCTGTCCCATGGCCAAGGCCATAAAATGCTGTCAATGTGTCGTCATGCTGCAAAGCAATGTGTTTTGCACGTGTAGGATTCATCGGTGTTCGGGTAAGCGCCCGTGCACAGAAGGGGCGGGTGCATCCCCTGCCCAAGTAGCGTATGTCGGCATGGGATCGTGCATGTGGGACTAGGTTGTTATTGGATGACATTATCGTTGCAGCTGTGGGAAGACATCTGTGTGCGTGTATGCCTTGTTCGCGCTAACCCTGCCTGTGTGCGTGGGCAGGCATTAGGTGGTGCGCGGCCAACAGCAGCGCCACATGCGCAGCCATGCAGCTGTCACAATCTGCATATAGCTCGCGTCAACTCTCGCATTAACCATTGTAGCTCTCGCAAAATGCATCAGACGGAAGGATCCAGCTTGAGCGCGGCTTGTAACGTAAGGCATCCAATTATTGTGTCATCCCGGCTTTTATCCAGCACGCCACAGTCGCGGCCGTCGACATACATGCAAGGCGGACGTGTGATATGCTTGGAAGGTGTGTGGGATGTATGCTGCTGCATCCCCTGCGTGCTCTGTAACTCTGCCTACCTGCTACCCTTTGCTATGGACATATCCTTGCAACCCCCCAACCTCCGCGCGGAGAATCTACATGCGCCTGGATCGAACCAGCCAGCCTACAGGACATGATTCGTTGACACTCATCGCAGTATGACAGAATTCAATCCCAACGCAGCTTTGCAACAGGACAGACGCTGTGGGGCAGCGATGGGACTTGGCTGGATGGGGCAAGGCCGCAAGGGGCAGTAGCACTCACCGAGGCAGTCGCATTCTCCACATTGCACACTGTTTCCCACCCCTGCTGTTTCCATGCACACGTTTGTTTGGGGCTTACGGGCCGTCAGGCCAGGGGGGGGGGTAAGGAAAGCAAACGGCATACACCATGCTCCGAAATCGCCAGGGAACAGGAGGGAACCCCCTTGGGGGGACGCCCTCCAGTAGAGGCGTTATGCCCCTCCATTCAATGCCAGATTGGTGCCAATCGACTCCTCCCATCGAGCTCTATCTTTCCATGCCAATTTTGAGCATGCACCATGACCTCGACCCGGCCGGGATGTCCTCCATGGGAATCCTCGGGCCCGCCCCACGACGCGCCCCCACAACATTCCACGCTCACGCATGCTAATAAGGGTATACTACATCATAAAAAGTTGCTGAGCACGTGTCCGTGCCTGCTACGACTTTCAGCTCTGCCTTCCTGTGTCGACGTGCCAAGGCAGCCCGGGGACATGCCTGGGGACATGCGGGGACATGTCCCTGGCAGGGCACACAGGCAGCCCTCTTCTCGCTGTGCAGCAACTGGATATTGCTTGGCATGCTTATGTGAGCTGCATGGCACTACGTTTGGGCGCTGGAGCCACCTGTGGGGCCCCTCCCGAAATCCGCCAGGTCAGGCTCCCGAAACCCGGACAACCCCCAGGGACCGACGACCGACCCGCCAACTTTGGCCCCCCAGAACTTCCTCACTAGGCAGCCCCTGAAGAAGCACGTGCATGATTATTTCATTGAGCTTTGTAATATTTGGGCATGGTGTGAAATCTTGACATTCTTTCCCCCCCTGGTCAGGCTTTCGCGCCCTCAGGTCACGGACATGCCCTCAAATGCCATTTGAGGCTTTTCAGCATGTCCCTTTACGCAGTGCTCGTATCTTCCATCTTTTGGAATGGAAAGTGCCCCAATTCCGAGTTTGGCTCCATCAGCCGCTCATCTTTTGGTTTTGGGGGTGCCGCGTGGGGGTGCCGGAAGGCAAATTTCTTCTGAAACGGGGGGGGGGGGGTTGGGGGGCGGAGCCCCACGGCAGAGCACCGCGGCGAGGCAGGACCTCCCCTAGTGGCAATGGTTGGACTTGGGGAGCTTACTCGGTTCCCCTTGGCTCACAGGGAAAGGAGCCGCGATGGGTACGCAGCAGCATGAGGCACGTGAGCACGCGGTTCGATGGCCTCAGCGGGGGCGGCTGCGCAGCTAGGACCAAGGCAGCCTCCATGCGTACTTCAGGCCGCGGCACAAATCGTGCCGCCGTGCAGCCGGGGTTGCGACTTGCGAGAGGGGAGGGTAGTCTGGAAGGCTGGGAGCCCTAAGCCTTGGCACGCCGCGCTGTGAGTCGGCATAGAGCTGTCTGTCCTCCACTATCCTATACCGCCGCCACCTCCAGCCAAGCCGCCAGTCGGGGTGCAGTAGCATGAGGCATAGCCTTCATGCATGAATCATGCCGCGGCACAAATTATGCTGCCGGGCGGTTGCGACACCGGGGGCAGTCTGGATGCCCTCAGCGCCCTATGATTCGGCGCGGAGCCCTCGGTCCCTTCATCCTCTATTACCCTCACACCTGAGATAGCGGCTGCTCCGCTCAAGCAGCAGCTCATCCGCACAAGACGTCAAGGCCTGGGAGGTGAGCTGAACCCGGCTGTTGTTCTGCTGCTGCGCTTCATGTCGGAAATGTGGGGCCGCGCCAGCTTTGGGCGCGGGCGTGGGCGCGGGGACTCCTGCCTGGCCCGACTGACCACCTATAACCCGGACACGCCTTCAGAAATACATACGTGGCCCTCGTACATTCAACTTCAATTCGAAACATATGCATTTTTTTTGCAAAAGCAGACGCCTGCAGCAGAAACGCAACGGAGGGCCCGCGAAGTTCCAGCGCTCGGCATGAAACCGCTGGCGCTTGGGCGTGCCAAGTGATAGCGAGTTCTGGTCGCGCGGTGTGTGTTTGCGAGCAGCGACAGGAGCAGAAGCATTTAACAGTGCTGTAAATAGCTATAAAATTTCCGTTGCCCGTTTGGAGACTATCGGGTCAAATCCCGCCCTGTCGTAGCCCGGGGCCGGGGGCCGGCTTGCACCGCCGGCACACTCTCTTACAAACTATCAGTGTACCTGGTGACCTAAGTAATTTAAATTTGACAATTTACAGTGACTGAATTGGACTCGACGGAGACGATGGTCCTGCTTTACTCGGACGCCACACCGACCTTTGTGCCAACGACGCCGACTGGAGGCGACGACCATGGCTGGAAGCAGCTATTACCAATGAGCTTCTTATTGGCTTCAGATGTCACCCCCCGAGCACCACGCTCTCGGGCAAGTGGCGCCGACAGCGGCAAGCAAATGCCAGCACGGCTCGCGATGGCCTTATTCCAGCCGCCCTCGCGTGACGTTGTGGAGCTCTTCTTTTCACAGGCAAGTGCTACCGACTTTGTCAGCGCGGACACGGTGCCCGAGAACTGACTGGCACGCAAATGCTGAAACGCCAACGCGGACTTGCGCGCGCCCCACCCCCGCTGTCCCGTTACAGGCCATGCGATAATGTAGAATCCGCTTTTATTTGAGCGACACTTCACAGCGCTCAACCGATAATGTGCCCAGGCGGCGCGTCTTGGCGGGAAAGACGGTTTAACCGCTGCGTCCGCGCCCCACAGGACGCCTACTTCTAGGGCTCTGGTATCGTGATCATTCTAATTCAGTAGTATTAATATGTTTCCTAGCACACGGCCCAGCCCGTCATGAGGAGGGCCCCCGTCGCAACTTATTACTTCCATCCTGCTATAGTGCTTGCTTCGGAACGACAGCAAGGAATGCATTCATCGAGGGCTTTGCTCGTAGAGATGGCATCATCGCGGCTTTCTTGAGGTATTGAGGCCCGACCGCGCGGCGCCGTGGCTGAAGCGTGCACGTGGGCTACAGAGTGGGACACACTGCTCACAGTGCGGGCTCTGCACTTACGTTTGCCAACCGGGGCCGTTCCAGGGGTTGACAACGGCTATTCCGTGCGGCAGTGACCAGCGGACACAGGCTGGGGCCAGCGTATGGCATGCTGCCGGGGGCAATACGGCCCTCGCGCGTCGAGCTACGGACCAGGATTTGCCGAAGCAAGCGTGTGCTGCTGCTGAGCGCGCGCGCTGAGATAGCACGTGCGGCGCAGAAGTTTTCTTTGCAAATTATCGCGTCATACAAGGACTCGAAGTGGGGATAGAGGACACCGTTGGACAGGACGAAGCCGGCTTACAGGATGTGCAGAATGTGGACTGGATGGGATTGGTGTGCTAGGGCAGATGCAGCTGTGGGGTTGGGGGGTGCTTGCATATAGCAGAGCACTCACACAATGAATGTGCCGTGCCGGATGGCGCACAACGAACACTGCTGGCAAGATAGGCAGGACAGGTCACCGATTGCATGCTTAACAACATGCAGTGAAGCGGCCTGCAGGTACTTACAGGATGGGATGCATACGAGTGGCGCAGGGGGCCAAACAGCTGACGCAGCACTTGCCACGAATCGGTATGTGTTGCGCCCAGCTGTTGCGGCTGCCATAAGGCACGAAGTACATGTGAATACGCATCTATTAATGATGCTGAGCTGGCGTGTTCAGCCCGGAGAGCTGCGTCCAAACTGGGGTTTGGTGCGTGCAATTACGAGCGTGGACGGAACTGGGAAAAGAGCCAATGTTCTAAATGACAGGGGTGGGGAGTGAGGCGGTAGGGCGAGCTTATTGTTGATGCGTATACAGCGGCGCAAGCACCCTTCATGTGGCATAGGTCGTTGCACTTGAGGTTCGCGTAACAATGAGAACTTGAGGCGGCTGTCTTTTCCCCATAAGACTTGGGAAAAATAGCCCGTGGCTGCAGTGGAGAGGCGTGCATGAGGCTTTGGCGGCGCCCGCAACCCCAGCGATTATGTGGCGCGGGCTGTCGCGTGAGGATGATATTTACCATTTGAAGAACGTGAGCTATAGTCGTATCTAAGCCGAAACTCTCAAAGCTTTTGGATGAGTCGGTAACCCCATTCCCCTCCGTGCGGGCAGTCATTTGCTGGCAGGCGGTGGCCAGGGACGCGAGAACTGAGTGGGAGGATGAAACGAAGAAGACATCCTCGTGCATGCGTGGTGCATCATGTGAGCGCGCACCAGGGGTGCGCACCCCTGTTTGCAACCAAGTGTTGATGAGCGGCGGTGATCCGGTGCGCAAAGGAGCGCAAGCAAGCGTGTACAACCCACAGGCCAATAGTGATGGCTGCCGGGGCGAGCTGATTTGCCAGGCTTTCGGTGCTGTATAGTGCTTCGTGAGCCCATGTCCCTTCCCTTTTGCTGGCAGGCATTTGCTGGCTGGTGGGGTCCAGGGCGGAGCGTGGAGAGTGCGCGTGAGCCTAATTTAGTGAGAGCGTACATGTGGCTGGTTTTACTGCGTGTGGCACGCGCGTGTAGCCCTTTCGTTGTGGGGGCCAGCAGTAACAAGGTGCTGACACGAAGCTGTGGCTGCGTCGCTGGTATGAAAGCTGTCGTTTCCATTGATCAGCAGTCAAATGGAGGCAAGTGGTTAACATGCGGCACGAAGAGTACTGTGGGCGCAGGGGTGCGAGTGTTGGCGGACAACCAAAGACTGCGTGTGTCAATGCAGGGGGTTGTGCGGGCTGTGGCGGGGCTTTGGTGGCCGGATAGGTGGGCGAGGGAGTGTTGCGGCGCAGGTGTGGGCTTTGCGTGCGCGTAGGCATCAGGACATGTGCTTGAGCACGGACATTGCGGCTCGGCGCACATGCAATCTGTGCAATTGGAGTTAGGACTGGGGAGATCCCTCCCTGTGTTGGGAAGTGCGAGAGGTAGTTGGGGGCACGAAGCAGACAGGTGCGTTGCTGCGTTGCGAGGTGGGTGGCGCCGCTCTCTCATTCCAGGGCTCGTTCCACTCCTCGGCCCGGTGGCTGCTAGGCACATTGGACAGAGGCGATGTGCACAAATGTGCCGCCCTTCAGTCAAGCAGGTTGAGGGTTTTCTGGGGACGTAGAAAACGCAGACGCGCTGCAAGCTGGTGAGAAATACCATTATATTGTGCTTGCTGCATCGACGAACACTGGAAGGCATGAGTCAAAGCATCGTTTGCAGTCGTCTTGACGTGGCCACTGCCGATGGTAGGGGCAGGGAATAGATTTGCAGATAAGCAGGAGGCATACTGGTGTGCCCTTACGTGCAGTACCGGTAATGTGCGGGCTGTGAGCTGAGTGCTGCTTCAGAGTGCAGGGGGTGCGGAAAACGTGCGGTTGCACGCGCCGGGGTTGCTGGTTCATGTGGCGGGACGGGTGAGGTCATGGGGTCGGTGTGGCACGCGTGGTACTACGGTAGATGTCAGCGCAGTCAGTAGCGTGCGAGAAGTAATCCTTGCACCAACGACCCGAAGAGCTGGATGAGGCGGGCAGGCGGCAAGGTCTGGGAGACACAGGCACTGGGATCTGGCCTAATAGGCGGCTGGCCGTGGTGACGTGGTGTGCCCAGTGCCCTGTGGGTGTGCCCACACGGTGCGGTTATGAGTGTGACATTACAGAAAGGGACAGGCCGACCAAGCAAGGATGCCCCGCATCCAGGTCAAGAGGGACTTCGGGACCATCTCCGGCCCGAAGGGAAAACGCCCAGTAGCGGTTATGTAAAACAGTAACAGGCCCGAGGGCGAGCCTGGACTTGTGTCGTACACGCAAGAGTCCGGTCACGTCTCTTTGCAGCTTGGTCATACCGGTGCTTGGGCGGAATCTGTGCTTGAGCCAGCCTTGCAGGCTGCATGTCAATGGCTTAGTCCCGTTGTCGGTCGGTGCAGCGCTCATTTCATAGCTGCTTGCTACTCACCTCTTTTGCTGCTGCAGTGCTGCCTACCAGATGCGACATCCTCGTCCCGGCTGCCTCGCTCTCGCATTTCGCACTTGCATTCTAGCGCATGTCGGTGCCGATGTTAGTGGCGGCTTGATTGTTCGCGCTGCCAGGTTCTGGGTGCCCGCTCGCACCTTGGCCTGTGGGGAAGGCATGAGTGGGGATATCAGGGTCGGTTCAGGTTGCAACCTGGCCGTGGTGGGGCGGCGGGGGAAGGCGGGGACGAGCGGGCGGGAACCCACACTCGGCGGCACGCCGCTCACAAAACCCGTCATCCCGTACTTTTTATGCCGCTGTGGCGTGGCTGTAGGCACAGCATAGGAAAGATGGCACTTCATTAAATTGTGCTCACGGATACTGTCTAAGCGAATAGATTGAAATCAACCCGCTCTGAGAGTCTTTCAACAGCTACTGCCGGATTGAAAGTTGTAAATCTCCTAAGTGCTAATAACATTCCAGATATTCAAGTCCCAGCCTCACTTGCGTTCTCGAGCTGAAACGGCGATCGGCACATTGGGCAACAGCATACAGCCACAGGAAGCTTGCTGTAATTGATGTTGTGAAACCATACGACAGGTGCGAGTCTTCATGATGCATGTCAAGCTGCAGCGCGCTCAAGTTCTTTGGGTTTGGTCTATGCATGCGGCCCGCTCTGCCCCGCCCGACAAAAGACCTGACTGCTTTTAGGTAGCCATGATGAGTGTACCACGCTGACGAAATGAGGCCTGACCGCCACTGCACCCGCCTTATGCGCGCAGGAGCGGGCTCAAGGTGACAGAGCCTAGCACCCCCCTGAAGCCCCCTCCCTGCCCACAGCCGCGCCTACTGTACATAGATGCGCACGGCAGTCGCCGGCCGCCCTGGCGGCATGGAGCCTAAGCGTTGTCGGCGGTAGCGGGCTCTGTGCCGCACCCCACAACAGCAGCAGCGGCACGCGGCAGCGGCAGCCTGCTCGGTGGCCGAAACTCAAGTTACTCAGTGTGGTGCTGCCGTCCCGCCGACATCAGGACACGGCACACACACACACACACACAGAAACTTTTGCAACCCAGCCACACCCAGCGTGTTTGTTCGGGTAGCAGGGCCGCGCAGGCGCTTGCCCGCAGTCTCAGCAGCGCGCCCCAGAGGTGGCAGTAGCCGCTGGTAGCCGTGCCAACGTGGGCATCGGGCTCCTTAACCTAGCTGGTAGCTATCACAGCACCACGAACAACCGGCGGGATGGACCTCTTTTACGTTGTCCTCTTCGGGACACTTGTGTTCGTGGCGGTGGTGCTGCACTTGAGCGGGACAGACAGCAGCAGTTGTGGCAGCAGCGGCGGCGGCGGCTCAGGAGGCGGCGGTGACGCGGCAGCCGGCGGCAGGGCGTGCGTGGAGGGCGGAAGCGACGGCGGAGGCAGCGCGGGCACCGGCAGCACCGGCGGAGGCAGCGGCGCAGGCTCGGGCAGCGGCGCAGGAGGGCCAGTCTCGGAGGCCGAGAGCAAGCGCTTTCGTTTGTTCAGGAACAACTACCTGATAGTGTTCTGCCTCATGATGGGTGAGTTACACATGGGGCGATGGAAGAGTAAGGGACAACGACAGTGCGGAAGGACGCTCGTAGGGAATGCGGACATGCAGCGCGGATGCCCTCGGCACCCGCCCCGTGGTCAACTCCGGGCGCGGCACGGCGCGGCGCGGCGCGGCGGCGGCGGGGCAATGCTGCTGACGCACACGGATCGGGCTGGGTCCGGGTGGCGCACAGGGGCCTGGGGGCTCCGGAGCTGCGTGAGCGGGGCTTGCGCATCCCATCCAGGGTTCGGTAGGGGGCGTCCCTACCCCGGCACCGCCGGACGTGCCTCCCTGCTGCCCGCCCCCCTTCGCATCAGCCCCCGCCGTGCGATCCGTCCACTTGATCCATCCCCCCCCCCGAACCGCCCTTGCACGTGCGTGCACCTGATGTGTGTATGGTATGTGCGCACGCACACACACACGCGCCCGCACACGCAGCGGGCGATTGGCTGCAGGGGCCGTACATCTACGCGCTGTACGAGCACTACGGCTACAGCGTGGGCGACATCGGGCACTTTTTCATCATGGGGTTCGGCAGCTCCATGGTGTTTGGCACGGTGGTCGGCGCCCTGGCGGACATCACGTGAGTGCGGCGCCTGGGTGGGTGGGTGGGTGGGTGGGTGGGTGGGTGGGTGGGTGGGTGGGTGGATGGGTGGGTGGGTGGGTGGGTGAGGAGGGCCCTCGACCCGGGCGGCTGCGGCGGGAAGAGGGAGGAGGGGTCGGCGGGGCTGGCATGTGGTAGTGGGGGCACCACGCGGGGAGCAGTGTAGCGAGCGAGGTTTGCTGATGCGGAAGGGAGGACGAGGCACAAGGCTTGCCCGCTGCTCCACGGGTGGCATCGGTGCGCCCTCGCCTCCCCTCCCCTCCCCTCCCCTCCCCGCTGCACTGCCCTGTCTTGGTACAACCTCACTTCCCAGCAACCGTAGCCAACTGCCTGGAACCTCCTCCCCCTCTCCCTCTCGTTTCCATTTCCGCCGCCACGCCCTTCCCCTCGTCCCGCGCCACACGCGCAGCGGCCGCCGCGCCGCCTCCCTGGCCTACGTGGCAAGCTACTGCCTGTCCTGCGCCACCAAGCATAGCCCGCGCTACGGCGTGCTCATGGCGGGTCGGGCGCTGGGCGGCGTCAGCACCAGCCTGCTGTTCTCCGTCTTCGAGGTGGGGGGCGGGGGGGGGGGGCGGAAGGAGGGGGCGGAAGACACGGGCGGAAGGAGGGGGTGCGGAAGGAGGGGGTGGAAGGAGGGGGTGCGGAAGGAGGGGGCGGAGACGGTGCGGAAGGAGGGTGCGGGAGGAGGGTGCGGATGGAGGAGGGCATGGTGAGGGTGGGGCTGAATACGAGCTTAACCCTGGAACACACCAAGCTAAGGGGAGGGGCTGATTCCTTTCCATGCCGCAGCACGGGGAGGGGAAGTCTTGCGGGGAGGCGAGGCAGGTTATGGAGCGTGGAAGAGGAGGATGTTTTTGGGTGGGGACGGGCGGGGGAGGGGGGGCCATGCATTTAAGTGAATGACGAGGTAGGGGGGGCGCACGGTCGGAGCACAGGAGGAGGCGTCGTGCGCGCGGCGAGGGGATGATTGGGAGGCGTGGCGTGGGACAGGTCGGGCGCGGGGGCGTTCAGGGCGCACGGCAGGTCTGGGCAGAGGGGTTAACGGGGCGGCCTGGGAGACCAACCGGCGAGCTGGGACACAACCCGTGTGCCGATGTTGGTGCTGGTGCCGATGACGCTCATGCTGGCGGCCTGCAGAGCTGGCTGGTGGCGGAGCATAACCGGCGCGGCTTCCCAGAGGCATGGCTGGCGGAGACGTGAGTGGTGGGGGTGGGGGTGGGGGTGGGGGTGGGGGTGGGGGTTCGATGTGGCGCTGCGGGGCGGGGGGAGGGGAAGGGGTCCTCCGGGTTTGCATGGGGCCGTTTGCGGGAGGCGGGGACCTGCGGGCAGGGACCTGGTGCGAGAGGGCTCATGCCAGTCATGCGCCGCCGGGCACCGCCCACCAGCCCGCCCCAAGCCTTTGGTGCGTTCCCGCCTGGTTCTGGTGCTAGCGTGTTGGCGTGTTATACACTGACACCCCAAGCGCGTGCGCCGCTCCCCAATCCCCATGCTGCTCTCATCCACTCTCGCGTCTCTCCCATGGCTACCGCGATCTGTTCCCGGGGCTCTCACGGCTTCACTGACGGTTTGTCATGGCTGCCGTGCGTGCTTGTGGTGTCCCTCCTCCTCCTTCCCCCACTCCTCCACCTGCTACTCCTCCTCACACCGGCATCGACTACAGCTTCTCCCAGGCCATCTTCCTGGGCGCCGGCCTGATGGCCATTCTGTCGGGGCTGCTGGGTAACGTGCTGGTGAGCCGGGCGGGCGGGCGGGCGGGTGCAGGTGGGCGGGGGGGTGCTCTCGTACATTCGTGCATGGGGCGCGGGCGGGGCTGGGGGTGGGGGCGATTGGGTGGGGGTGGATGTCGAGGCGACCAGACCGCGGCCGGGTGGGCCCCACGTGCGCCGAGTACGGTATGTGGCTACCGAAGGAGCGGAGGGCCGCCTGGTCGTGGGCACCTCAGTCACCGCATGACCGGCTGTGCCACCAGCCCACCCACCGTGCCTACCCACTCTGCCGCCCATCACCCCACCACTACCTACCCACACCGCCAACAACCACTAACACCACCACCACCACCGTCACCACCACCACCATCGCCACCGCTGCAGGTGGAGGACCTGCGGCTGGGCCCGGTGGCGCCCTTTGACGCCGCCATCGTGGTCATGCTGGGTGGCGGGGCGCTGGTGGCCGCCACCTGGCCCGAGAACTACGGCGACGCGGCGGCGCGGCGCAGCGTGTTGGCGCAGCTGGGGCAGGGGCTGGCAGCCATTCGCACAGGTGCGGGGTGGCAGGCGGGGTGGCCGGCGGGGTGGCCGGCGGGGTGGCCGGCGGGGTGGCCGCGGTTGGGGGGTGAGCGGGGCAGCGGGGCTGAGACCCTGGAGGAGGAGTTCTGTGGGAAGGAGTGGGCTGTACAGCGGCGGCTGTGGGTGCGGGATGGGGTCCGTGGGGTCCGTGCACTGCGCTTGCATGGACACTCAACAGCACCTCATGTGCCAACCCCTTTCCATTTCACGCGCACTTCACACACACACACACACACACACACACACACACACACCTCCCCAACACATACACACACCTGCCCTGCCCTGCCCTGCACGCCCCTGCGTCTCCCGCGCCGCCGCACCCTCATCACCCACCCCAATCCACCCTTCCCGCCCTCACACACGCCCTCACACACACAGACCAGCGCATCGCGCTGCTGGGCGCCATGCAGTCGCTGTTCGAGGCGAGCATGTACACCTTCGTGTTCCTGTGGACGCCCGCGCTCAGCCCGCGCGGCGAGAAGATCCCGCACGGCCTGGTGTTTAGCTGTTTTATGACTGCGTGCATGGTGGGTGTGGGGCGTTGAAGTGGGTTGCGGTGGCAAGTAGTGGCAGTGGATGGGTGGATGTGGATGGGTGGGTGGGTGGTAGGTAGATCGTTCGCACCTGCCCCAAGTTCAGCTTACCTCACCTCCCTTGCTTCCACCTGCCCTCAGCTGCCCCCACCTCACCTGCCCCCACCATATGCATCCGAACGATACTGAGCTTACACGAGCGATACCACTAGCATTACTACGACCACGGAACCCCCACCCGGCCCCGATCCTGCCCCCACCTGCCCCTGCCCCCACCTGCCCCCGCCCCCACCTCGCCCTCCAGGCCGGCAGCGCGGGCACGGGCCTGCTCATCCGGCGGCACCCGCCCCAGGCCTACATGGGCGCCGTGTACGCGGCGGCGGCGGTGTCGCTGTCCGTGCCGCTCATCTACCACACCGAGCGGAGAGACCCGTCCGAGGGTGAGGAGGGCGGGGCGGGAAGGGGGGGGGGGAGGGGAGGAAGGCGGGGGGAGGGAGATGAAGAAGCCGGAGGGGGCGGGGTGGAGTGGGGCGGGATAGCAAGGGAGGTGGCACAGGCGACGACTGGTCGGCTTCGCTGTGAGCGCTGGCAATGCAGCGCCCGCTGTGGCAGCGGCCCTTGTGCGTGCGGTTCAGCGCCACGGGCGTATCACCTGTGACCAGCTGTGCCAGATGGCCGCTCGCCGCGCCCGTGTTCCCCGCCCGCTGGCTCCTGGCTCCCCCCCCCCCTTCTATCACTTCGCCACATATCCTTGCAACCCCCCTCGCAGCCCTCTCTCCTCTGCCTCAAATGCCCTGCCCGGTCTCCCTGCCTGCCTGACTCGCCTGCCTGCCTGCCTGACTCGCCTGCCTGCCTGCCTGCACCCACCTCACCCACGTGCCCAGGCGGCTCCTCGCTGCGCGACAACGGCGCGGGCGGGCTGAGCGTGGCGGGCAAGTTGCAGCTGCTGGCGTTCTGCGGCTTCGAGGTAAGGGGGGCTGGTGGGGCGGTGGGGCACCTGGGCCGTGGCGGTGGCCGCGCGTGCGTCGGCGTCTGTGGTTGGGGGTGCAGCTGCGTCTGTGGTTGCAGGTGCGGGCGCGGGTGCGAGTGCGGGTGCGGGTGCGGGTGCGGGTGCAGGTGCGGCTGCTTGTACGTCGCCACGGCCGGCGATTGGCTCGCCCTCAGCCAGTCAGGGGCGTCTGCGTCACACGCTTGGACTCGCCTCGTCGCCCAACCTCCACATCCTCACCCTCGCCCCCAACCCCCCTCAACCCGCCCATCCACACACGCACATACCCTGGACCCGCTCCGCCTCTCCCCCTCCCTCCCTCTCTCCAAGCCTGTCTACACCGCCTCTTCATTACCCAAATGGGCATGGAACCCCCCTCCCTCCCTCCCCACCCTTTCCTCCCTCCCCACCCCGTGGTTTATGGAATGAACTTCCCCCTCCCCCTCCCCCCCAAGGCCTGCATCGGCGTGTTCTGGCCCTCCATGATGGCCCTGCGCGCCCACTACGTGCCCGAGGAGCTGCGGGCCACCATCATTAACATCTTCCGCATCCCGCTTAACCTGTTCGTGTGCGTGGTGCTGTACAAGGTGGGGTGACAGGGTGAGGGGTGCGGGCGGCCGTTCCACGTTGGGGGCTGGGCAAGGGGACTGGGGGTGGGTAGTTGCTCCCAAACCCAAAAGCAAGCCAACACTGGTGTGGGTGCACCGCGGGCGGAGAGGAAGTTTTGGATGGATGGAGGGCAGGCGGGACGGGGCGGGGTTGCAGGGGGGTAACTGCACCGTGCGTGTGCTCGTCGCGCTGATGCTTGTCACCCCGAGTGCCTCCACGGCCCCTCCCCCTGCCTGCCACGGCCCCTTCCCCTACCCTGCCACGGCACCTCCACGGCACCTCTCCCTGCCCGCCCCATGCCGGCGCCCATCACCGACCATGCCTGCAACCAACCCCCCTGGACCCCGCACAGGTCAGCGCCTTCCCGCTGTCGGTCATGTTCGGCGTGTGCGTGGGCATGCTGCTGCTGTGCCTGCTGTGCCAGATGCGGCTGAACGACCTGACGGGGGCCAAGGACAAGCCCTCATTGGCGGACCTGGCAGCGCACGACTCGTAAGTGAGTGTGTGTTCGTCTGCGGCGTGCGGTGTGCGGTGCGTCGGTTGAGGTGTGGTGCAGGGGAGTGTGTGTGGAGGGCCAGGGCTGGATGCGGAACACTCGGAGAGCAAGTGCGGGGAAGCTGTGAGCGGTGGTGGTGCAGCCGGCGGTGCTGGCGGCAGGATGGACGGCTTGAGGCTTGAGGCAGGGGGCTGCGTCGGCAGCCCGGGGGGGGCAGGTTGGATGCGCGGCTGAGGGATGGGCGACGGCGCCCGCCGGCATATGCGTTCTTGAGTCTCATGTCGGCATACGCATGAGCCAAGCTGTACACAGCGCTGCGCGGTTGGCGACGTCTGAATGCTGCCGCCCCCGCCTGCTGCTGCCGCCGCCGCCGCTGCCTGCAGGGAGTCGAACGGCGTGTCAGGGCATCTGCCCGGCGAGGTCACTAAACGGGCACCGAAGAGCACTAAGGCCGGCGCGTTGCTGGTGGACTGATTTTTCGGAAGCTCGTCGACAGCACGCATGTTTGGGCGTATGCGAGGAGCCTAAACGGTACAGGAGGAAGGAGGCTGTCCAGAGCTGATTGCGAAATCACAACAATGGAAGTATGGCGTGTAATCTTAATAGGTAGCGACGGGCGCACACGGGCTCGGGCCAACTGCCAAGGTTTGCGGCAGGGGCACCAGAGGCATGCCGTGCTGACTGTAAGCACGGGACTGAGATCAAACAACACAAATGTTGAGGGTGACCGTGTGTCGACTGTCGGGGAAGAAGCGAGATCGGCCAGCTACCTCAGTCGGTACAGTCACCGCGCAATTTTGCCTCTGTCCCGACTGCTCATGTTTTGACGGTATTTGAGGGGGGTGGGATCTTCTGATACTCCAGGGACGCCGCACACCTGTTCCCTTGCTTGCATCACCGTCGGGGAAGAAACGAAACTTGCCTAGACCACGCCTGGATCGGCACGCTGGCAGCTTGGCACGGGGCATATGGGGCGGGAGATCATTCGGCTGGGGACCTGATAGAGTTAACCGATAACTTCTACTGCTTTCATAATTCAGCACTCATAATCCAAGTGAACGTTCTGCTCCGACTACGCCTGGTAGAGAAACCTTCCAAATCCGATGAGCGCGCAGAGTACAACTGTGCTGTCAAAATACCGCGAGCTCCTACGACTCATATCACGCTTATCAGGGCAGAAGAAAACAGACGCGCTTGCCGAGGCGCGAAATACGATAAGGGCACGCCGGGCCGAGACCAACCCGGAGCAGCTCCTGCAGCACCAAAAAGAGCTCGCGTCTAAAATTGGGTACCTGCGAATTGTAACGCCGCGGAGACCAGGCGAGGTGGGCGCCGGCTCTTTCGTCGTGCGCGACGGGAACCTGGTGGAGGGCAGCGGCGAGCTCAAGGGCGCCAGGTGAGGTGCCGCCCATGTGTCGCCGCGCCGTCGGGCATCTCTCGGGCTGCACAGTTGCAGAGCGGGCCGCCTTTCCATTACCATGAATGGCTGCCGTTGCGAGGGGCTGCTGGGGGTGCCAGGGGCATGAGGGTGTTCGCGGGTGGGGCCAGGAGGTGCGTGCACACGCTGGCACACGCTGCACAAGCTGCTGCCCTGGCGCCCACTCCCGCGCGCACTGGCGCGTTGGCTTGCTCGCTGCGTGCAGGGTTGCGGACGGCACAATATCCATGGAGGAGGCCCACAAGCGCAACGACCGGGACTTCAAGCGCTTCTACGGAGCGCCCAAGCCCAAGAACATCTTGTTCTAGTCGGCACAGGGTGCCGGATAGCCAAGTCGACAGAGCGGAAACGCTGGCACGATGGGGCGCCGTGCGTTGCCACTTGGTGGACTGCAGTACGGCAATGGGCTAGGGCCACCGGCTCGGCCAGCCGACAGCGTTTATGTTGGAGGGAGGCGTAGGAATGGCGGGTGGGATGACTGGGATCCGGTCACATGATGCCGGTGCGCGCCCGCGTGTGCTCGGGCCGCGCTGGCCGTGCTGCCGGACGGAAGTTGCGGCCCAGGGAAGCAACGTACTGGCCCAGCGGTGCCCGCACTCATTGTTGTCTACAGCAGACGTGTCGGTGCCAGGCGAGGCGTAGAGCTTGCAACTACCGGTAGGAGTCGGCACCATGCTGTGGAAGTGCTGCCCGATGACCGCGGGGGCGAGTTGCGGGTCACCGCAGGCCCGCAGGCGCTGTGCACCGCCCGAACTGACGCGCCGCACAAGGACCGTGAAGACAGAGGCCGTGACGAGTTGACATCTTGTTGGTGTTGTAGACTTGGTCTTGGTTGACTTGCCATGGAAGTCAGGAAGTGGAAGTGCAGGCGCGGCCTTAAGTTGCGACTTGTGGCAGTGCACATTGCAGCCAGTGCCAGTATCTTCCTTCTACCGGTAGAAATTTGCCCCTTTTTGGCCGAAAACGTAGAAGCTTTCAGGGGTTGGTGGGGCGCACGTCTACGGCCGGTAGACGTTTTGGCACGTTTTGGTGCGGAAAAGAGGGGGAGGGTAGGAATTTTGGGGGGTTTGGGGGGCTTGCCCCCCAAGAAAATGTTTTCGGGTAGATAAATCAGAAGGGGGCATCTACACGGTAGTAGACACCGGGGGCCCAGGGGCATCTACAAGATACGGGCACTGATTGCAGCAGCATCACGGCATGTTGTGAGCGCACGGGGACGGGCTGTGGCGTGAGCCAGGCGGGAGGTGCCTCATAGCGTGGGGGCCGTGGGGGCTGTACGGCTCCGAAACGCATGGGCACATGGCCGTCAAATGACAGAACGGTAGTGTGGCTAGCGCTTTCCCAGACGCATCGGCAACTAGTGGCAAGAGTAAGTCTCAAAGCGCAAGGCATACGGATGCTGGTTGCACAAGTGGGTGGCCATTACACGCGCCGCACGCCTTCCTCCTGCCACGCATTAGTTCAGAGCGTTTGCTTGATGTCCAAACCACGTTTGCTTGCGTCATGGACGTCTGTGTGCGTCAGTGGTCCGTCTGCAATCGTCGTGTCTCTATCTTTGGTGCGCACCAGCGTCACCTTTGACCCGATCATGTTCGATCCGCCCCTCCCGATGATTGGCGCCGGACTGCGCATTGCAGCTGCGCTGTGGTCTGCGCAGCCAAACACGCCAGATGGCAACCGCTCAAGCCCAACTCGCCCAAGCTGGCCCCAGCACCGTCAGTCCTCGTTTCACGCATACCATCACCACCACCACCAAAGCTCTCCCTCTTTTGACACAAGCACATGAGCCACCCTCCACCTGCCCAAGCCCACACATATGGTACACAGCACCAATTGCAAGCTCCGGCAGCGCCATTGCTGCGCCCGCTACTCGTCTGCATCCCAGCAGCCGCTGCTGCCGCGCCGCGTGTAGTCGCGCCGCGGGCGGCCGCGCATGTCCAGCTTGCCGGGGTGGGGCATGTCGCTGAACACACGCACCACGTCGATGGTCTTGGGGCAGCTGCCGAAGATGGCGTCGCCGTCCACTTGCTGCTGCACCACCAGCGCCTCGAACACCCGGACGCCGGCGGCCCAGTCGGGCAGCGGCTTTGGCTGGCGCGGCGAATCGTCCTCGTCGCTGTCCGACCTGGGGGCAGGGAAACAGAGAAGGAGTTTGGGAGCGTGAAAGATGACCATGGGAGGGAGGTGAGCTGTATGATGTACAGGTGTGGGGGTAGGGAGTTGTGGTTGGTGTCAAGGCCGCAGCATCGGCCATGGCACTGGGCCATGCGACGGTGACGGGGACACGCATGGCCGTGGTTTCACATGGGGCGGCAGTGGACCGTCTGGCGCGCCCGTCCCACTCACTTATAGGGCGAGATCTCGTAGCTGGTGAGGGGCGGCTTGGTGGCGGTGCCCATCACGGCGGGCGTGCGCGGCTTGACCTGCGCGGCATAGAAGGCGCGTGCGTGAGCTTGGGTTTGATGGTCCATTGTGGGCGTGTGAGGAGCTGTGTATGTACATCAGCGTTTCAGGAATGAGGAGAGGCTTTGAGCGCATGTGCAACCCTGCTTTTCATGCCATCGCCGTGTCTTTCAAACGCTGCTTTCCTAGGCTGATGTCTTGAGAGGGCCCGCTGATGGGGCCACAAGTAAGGAATGCACGGGGAAGAGAGCGCCTGCTGCCCACGCAACACGACGCACCACCGCAGCGTACACGTGGACACGCACCCATCCACACCCACCAACACGCACCTGCACCACGTAAGGCGAGGTCTGGATGGCGTGCACGTTGCGCCGCTCCTCCTCCGTCAGCTCGGGCGCGCTTGGCGTCTTCTCCGCCGCCGCCGACGGCCCCGCCTTGGTCGCGGTCTTGGGCGCCGCTGCTGCTGCCGCCGCGGCCGCCAGCTGCTTCGCCCCCACGCCCATAGGTGGTCGGGGCACGGCCGGCTTGGGCAGGCCCGGCGCCTGCTTGCCACCGGTCTTTGGCGCGGCGGCCTCAACCCCCGTGGTGGTGGTGGCGGCGGCAGCGGTGCTGCTGCTGCCGGGGCCGTGGACCGCGGGCAGCAGTTTGACCTGCATCTGCACCGCCGGCGACATGTTGGCTGCAGCCGGGCCGGTCTTGGGCCCGGGGGTGCGGGCGTTCATGGGCCCCGGCCCCATGCGGCTGGCCTCAGGTTCGGGCTTGACGACCGCGGGCGCAGCGCCTGTGCACATGGTGGTGGTGGGGGTCGCGAGGTTTGCTAAGCTCCCTATGCGGCGCAAATGCTGCTGCAAGAATACCGGTACATGGCATCAGCTTTCACTGGCAGTCTGGGTGGAAAATATGCCAGTTAAAGGTATCGACAGCAGGGGCCGTCAACAGCAGGCTCGCGCCCTCACCTGCAGCCGCGTTGCCAGCATTGATGGGCGGGCGCTTGCCAGCAGGGTGCACAGCCAGCGGGTTCGCTGAGGGCGGCGCAGGCGGCCGCTGGGCTGCACCACCACCACCGCCTCCTCCACCGCCGCCGCCACCAGCACCAGCTGTCCGCTGCTGCTGCTTCGCAGCCTCGAACTTGCGCAGCTTGTCGTCCTTGGCCTGGTTGCGTGCCTCCAGCTCCGCCCGCCGCCGCTCCTCCTCCTCCTTGCGCTTCGTCTCCACGCGTCTGTGCTTGTCGGCCGCTGTCTCGGCCGGCGCCGCAGTAGCAGCGCCAGCGCCCGCAGCCCCGGCAGCGGAGGAGGACGAGGGGCCGGCGCCAGCTGAGCCGGCCACAGTGGCGCCGGCGCCGGCTGCGCGGACACCGCCCGCGGCGGAGGAAGTGGAGGGGCCAGAGGCCAGGCCTTGGGCGGCAGCCAGCGCCTTAGCCTCGTCACCAGCTGCCAACGCAACCCTGCGAGCCCACCAGGACACAGCGAACCAGTTTACCACCCAGTACACGGGTCACGGCTGCGCGTTTTGGAAGTGCAGCTATGGCTCCGTCAACAACGCGCGGACTGTTCTGCCAGAACCCAAGCAAACGCTGCAAGCGCCTACCGTGCAAGCGCGCCCGCCTTGTAGCTGGGGATGGCGGGCCCAGCGGCCGCACCCGGCCGCGGCGGTCCTGCCACTCCGCGCTTGGCCTGCTCCTCTTTGGCCTGGAAGAAGGCCGCCTTAGCCTTGACGCTGCCCACCGCGGACGGCGGCGGCGCCGCGGCGGCCGTGTTGGCGAGAGAGGTGCTGGCGTCCGCGTCCCCTGCCCAACAATACGGTATGCGATGCAGTGCCGGAACGCGTCGTCAGGACATGACGTGACGAGAACCCTTCGTCATGGGCATTGGCGTCCATGGCGGCGCGCAAGAAGCCCACAGTCCTGCGCAGCCAACAATGTCCCATGTGGTAGCGGCCTCGAAGTGGCCGGTTCAGTCCCAACCACGCACCATTGCGCGACTCGTCGCCTGCAGCCGTAGACTTGACCGGCGCCGCCGTCCGCAGGGCGGCCGCGGTGCTGATAGACGTCGTAGGTGCTGTGGTCTCCGCGTTCGTCACAGTGGGAGCTGGCGTTGGGCGAGGCGCAGCGGCAGATGGTGCCGCCGCGGATGACACCGGTGGCACCGTCGCATTGGTGGCCGCAGATGCCGCCGCCGCAGTGCTGTCGGCTTGCTGCTGCTGCTGCCGGTTGCGCTCGATGGCTGCGGCGCGGGTGGCGCGCTCAGCGGCCTTAGCAGCCTCCTTCGCCTTGGCGGCCGCCGCGGCCTCTAGCGCCTTGACCTACGAGATGAGCGCAAGCGGCAGGGTCGCCGAGGAGCGTACGTCAGGCGGGCATTTGATGATCTGGTTTAATCATACCCACTCCCTGAGCCCCAATTCCAGGGCATGCGCAACGATATGCTTTCTCTGAGCACAGACACCACGCGCGCATGCAGTTCTTCTTCAAGCTCACCTTAACATTCTTCTTGCCGGCTGCTGGCGGCGGCGAGTTGGCCTGCCTCTGGGGCAGGAAGCTGCGCACGGCGCTCACGAGGTTGCTGCCCTTGACGGACTTGGCGGCCTGGGCGCCCTGCGCTGCCGTTGCTGCTGACTCGGCCTTGCTGGCTGCTGCCGCTGTCGGTGCGGCCGCCCCCAACACCGCCGCTGCTGCGCCCTCCTCGCCCGTGTCGGCGCCGCCGGGCGCCGCCGCCATGTCGACATCGCCGTCGTGCTCGGCATCCGCACTGCCCCGAGCAGCTGCCTCCTCCGTTACTGCGTCTGAGGCGCCAGCCTCGCAATTCGCGTTGTCAGCCGCGGCGATCTCAACTGCCGCAGCCTCAGGCGCCGGGCCCCCGGCCAGGCCTGCGGCGCTGGGTGACCGCATTGCGGCGAGCGATAGCGACCTTGGCCGCCGGTCCGCCTCAATCTGCACCGCTGCCGCAGGCGTCTTGGATGACGCCACCGCCGCCGCCGCGTGCTCCGGCGCGACGACGGGCGCCGTGTCCTGTGCCTCCGCCACTGCCTCTGCCTCAGCAGCCTTGCCGGCAAGTGACGGCGCGGCGGCTTCAGCAACATGTGCGGGCGAGGGTGCCGGTGCAGATGCACGTGGCGCCGAGGTGCTCGGCAGCTGCGACACACGCACCGTTGACGCCGAGGGGCCAGCAGCATCTGTCGCGTCGGCGGCTGGGGCGGCGGCCGCGGCCGCGTCAGCACCCTCCTCTGCGTCCGGCCCAGCGGCAGAGCGAAAGTGCGGGATGTTGGGCGAGGACTCGTGGTCAGCCTTGACGCCGAAGCAGAAGCCGGCCTCCGGCGACACCTCGCGGGCGGGCGCCGCGCCCTGTGGCGCGGCCTGCCCAGGTGGAGTCGGCGCCGTCAACCGCGGGGCAGAGACCACCGCCGCCGTCGTCCCGGCGGCGGCGGCACCGGGTGCGGTTTCAGCTGCAGCGCTGGCAGCGTCAGCCTGTGGGGCAGGCGCAACGCTGGCGTTTACGGCGGCTGCGGGGCTGCCGGACGCGGTGTTGGCAGACGAGCGCAGCGCGGTCACGGGCTTGCCGCCAAGCATGGCAACTGTGGCCGCCACGGCGGCAGGCATGCGCGCAAACACGCCCGAAGCCGCCCCTGCCTCGTCCTGCGCCTTGGCTTGAGCCTGCTTCTGCCGAGACTGCTGCTGGGCGGGTTTGGGCGAGGGAGGGGCCGAGCGGGCGGCCGAGGGCCGCGCCGAGGGCTTGTGTGCCGACGGCTGCGAGGGCTTGTGAGCCGACGGGCGGGACTTAGGCGCGGGCTGCGGTGCTGGCGTGGGCTTGTTTGTGGCCAGCGCCGGCGAGGGCGACGCACGCAGCGCGATGGGGCTGCGTGGCACCTCGGGCAACGGAGCCTCCGCCGCCTCGACCGCCGCCTGCTTGGTCTTGGGCTGCAACGCTGGCGAGGCGAGTTGAGCTTCCTGCACGTTACGCTTCTGTTGTGCGGCTCTCCCGCGCGTAGCTCTTGCTGCTGGGGCGGGCGCCGGCGCAGGGGCCGCAGCGGCTGCGGCGCCACGCCGTGCGCGTGTCACACGTGGCTCGATGGCGGGAACTGACACGGCCGGGGGCTCCTCTGCGGCTGCTGGTGCATCAGGTGCAGCTGGGGCAACGGCGGCGGCAGCCTCGTGCGTGCCAGTGTCTTGCTGGTCCTCCGCTGCCTCTGGTGCGGCCGCCTTGGCTGGCTGCTTACGCGGCCGTCCCCGGCCGCGCTTGGCTGCGGGCTTCACCTCCTCAGCCGGCTCATCTGCCACCGGCGGTTCCACAGGAGCTGGCACAGCCTCCTGCTTGTGCCCTGCCGGCTCCTCGGCCACTGCCATGGGCTCAGCAGCCGGTGCAGCAGCAGGCGCGGGGGCGGGCTCCTCGGCCGCCTTCACCGCCTGCGCCCTGGTGCGCTTGGCCGCTGCTGCGGTGGTGCGCGTGCCCTGCCGACCCCGCTTCTGGCCTGCAGCAGGGGCTGGCGCGCTGCTGGGCCCTGCCTCCGGCTGCTCCTCGTCCATCGCAGCCGCCGGCCGCTCATCGGCCTCAGCTGTCGGACCAGGCTCAGGCACGGGCGCCTGGGCAGGAGCCTGCTCGGCAGGCACTGATACAGCGGGTTCCGCCTTGTCAGGGATGAATTCTTGAGTCCGGGCTGCTTTCCGCTGCCGCGAGCCCTGTGGGCGGCGCGAAAGCGAGTTGGCGGTGAGCAATTGAAAAGCATTGACTGGCCGGATGGCTTCAGCTCGCACCTCTTGAGTGTTGCTCGCCATGACGTTGCGGCTCCTGAGCTGGTACACACGCTGTTGCGCCTGCTCGACAACGCTGGAGACGTCTGCATTCTGCTTCTCCGACCGGTCGCACAAGAATTTGCGCTCAACCTGCTCCTTCTGCAGCCAGTCCTCCAAGCCGTTGAGGACCGCTTGAATTTTGGATGTCATCTTCGCTTCTCAACGCAAGCTCGCTGTGCGCGCTTGACTGCAGCTATGCGTCGAGTTGGCACCGCTAGCAACAGCCCAAGATGCGGATTAATATGCTCATATCGCGTATAATATCAGTCAAATAAATATATGTTTGTGTATGGAAGATCGGGGTCGGCTGGACAAACTGGGCGACTGTTCCATCTGTCGCCCGCTGGGATTTTGAAACGCCACGCCTTGTCACATCCTTTCTGCCCCCAGCACACCGGATAAAAGGCTCGAATAACTTTGCAAGCGCTTACAATGCTCAACTTGCAACTGGCAAGCTACCCGGATCCGCCGCGCCTGCCGGGGCTGCCAAGTCGCGTCACGCCGGCCATCAGTCCTTGAGCACTACCTAGCTTTCGCATAAGCTGATGTCCATATACCTCTCCGCTCTACAGTCTGATTCATGGCCTCACCATGCCCTCTAGGCCGACCAGGGGCCCTCGCAGCCTACACACTCTTATTGTCTTAAGCTGTCCACACTCGTGGGTTTGCACCCGCGCTCTCGCTCTCTCACCTCTCGACCTCATTCGTTTCGGCCCCAACCTTCCCCACACGCAATGCCGGTCCATACCTCTTCCGGCCTCAGAAGTGCACGACCGCCTACCAGCGGCGCTTTTTCCTTAACAGCCGGGGTCCGGTTTCGTCTACTGACTAGGCATCACAACAACGACTACATAACCGACAATGCTTAGCGCCCCCTCCAGCTCGTTTACCGGAAGAACGCCAGGTGCTTGGAGGGCATGAACGGCGTGCGCTGCGGCTTCACCGCCGTCTCCAGCGCCGCCGCCGCGTCGCCGGTGCCCTGGGCCGCCTCGCGCGCGTGTCGTGCGTCCCGCTCCGCCCGCAGCCAGTCCTCCACCACGTGGAGGAGCTTGCGCGGCGGCTTGCCGGGTGCCGCAGGCGCCTGCGCCGCCAGCTCCGACACCTCGCGCACGGAGGCGATGTCTCCGCCCTTGATCATCGCGCCGTCCTCCATGTAGGCAATGTGGCTGATCCAGCCCTCCAGGCCGTCGAAGATGTGCGTGGCGTACAGGATGGTGGCGCCGCGCTCCTCGCTCTCCTGGCGGTTCATGCGCGGCGGGGCAGGGCGGGGCAGGGTTGGGCGGTGAGTTCGGGGAGAGCCTTTGGAGATGGTCGTGCGCACGTAGCAAACACCTGTGTAGGGTTAGCACCCCCGGACGCCACCCGCCCTAACCGCCTTATCGTCGTATCCTAGCCTCTCATCCCTGGCACTAACCTTCTCCGCGCACGCCGCTTTTTCCCCCGTCGCCATCCGACGCACCCGCTACCCGCCAACCCGCCACCACTCACCTGCTTGAAGAACTCCAGCAGGCGCAGGCGGCCCACCACGTCCAGGTCCACCGTGATCTCATCCAGCAGCAGCACCTGTCGTGTGTGCATGTGCATGTGGGCCGAGGATTCAGACAGGGTGCCCCACCCCCGCGCACAACAAATTGGGATGTGGAATGAACCACCCGCACCACCTTACACCTCACACTCACAACGCCGCGCTTCCACCGCACACCATGACATGGCAATCCGCACCTCCCACCGCGACCAGCCCGAAAGCTCTCGGGCCCATTGCGCTGCAACGCTCTCCCCCTTCCTCACCACCACAACCACCAGCGCACCATCCCGCCAGTAATCTGACAAGCAGACAGCAACGCAAACAGGCAGGCAGGCAGGCAGGTATGCTCGCTCACGTCATAGGGCTTGAGCAGCCCCATGCAGATCTGCACGCGGCGCTTCTGTCCGTCCGACATGGTGGTGATGCGCTGGTACAGGTCGATGTCCAGCATCTCGATCAGCCGCGAGCGGCGGGCGGGGTCCACACCCTCAATGCCAAAGATCATCTTGCCGGCGCTGATGTCGCCCTGGTGGGTGGCATTGAGTTGCGGGGCGCGAGGTGGAGGGTCAGGGCCGCAGGAGGTTAAGGCTTGGTGTCCGAGAGGAATTGTGTGCGACGGCAGCGGCGGTCAGTGGATGAACCGGACCTGTTGCTGTGTCACCCTCCTCCCGGATGGACCGCGTAAGCTAGTGTCTGTTTCAAGTGAACTTAAACTCCCCTGCTCTAGGGTGGTACGCATGCCGTGGCAGGCCCCACCCGCCCTCCCCGCGCGCGTCGCGGCGGCGGTCGCGCACCTGCAGCGGCACCCCGTAGCCGGCAAACGCCACGTCCTTGCGCCAGGACGTCCCCAGATAGCTCAGCTGGCCCGTGCATGTAAGTTGCTGCAAATTAAGGAGACCAAGATGGAGAGGGGCGGTCAGGAGCGTGGTTGTTGCGGGTAGACGGGTGAGGGAGGGGGCAGGGAGGGCCGGGGCTCGTGTGGCTTGCGACTGCCCGCGCAACGGGAGGCTCACGAGGGCCCACTCGCGAACGGCCCGGGCGCTGGCCGCGCACAGCACCCTAAATGATATGAAGCTCTACTTACTAGGTCATGGAATGGCGAGCGAGTGAGCACCCGCACGGAGTCCTGAGCGACCATGTATTTGCCCGCGACGATTTGCAGCAGCGTGGTCTTTCCCGCGCCATTCGCTCCAATGAGCAGGCAGCGGCTACCACGAGGAAGGTTCAAGTTACAGCCCTTAATGAAGGGCTCGCAGCCGGGGTATGCAAATGTTGTGGAGTTAAGGACGATTGCCTCGTTCCCGCTTGTCGACGGCGCGTTGTCAGCTGCGACGGTCATTTCGTTTAGCTTAGGTGAAAATCGACGAACTCGACGGAGTTAACTTGACGAAGGTTGGGGTTGCGCGTGAAGGGACAGTGTGAAAGGGGCAACGCCTTTCCCTGTGTATGCCTGGCGTATAGTATAGCTATATTCGAAAAATTTTAGGAGATGTCAGGGGAAACGACTATCTGTGGTGCAGTGCAGGAGTTCAGGCATCCCTTGCTGCGCCCATCTTGGCGCCTCGCAGCAAGACTCTGCACGGACTTGTTTGAGGTCATTAGCCTTACGTGACCACAGTTAGCTCAAAATGAACACCCTGTTGAGAACCTCGCCTTGCGGGCTAAAGCCTGGCGTCAAGCCCTTCACCGCGGACGCTCCTTGCCTTGTGGCTAGGTCAGACCAACCCAAAATATAGCAAATGATTCTCTCGCTGTATCAGTCTTTAAGCACGACGTCCGTGAACTTTGCATTCGGTGTGCCATGCTTGCCTGCAGGCTGCGGAGCTCGCCATCCAGCAGCGGGCGCACGGCTCTTAGCAGCGGAAGCCTTCTAGTGGTGAGGACTTGCATCTGGGGCAGAGGAGCTTGAGCGCGTTGACAGTTGTTTCACCGGTCCATGCGCTGCTCGCAGAAGCCGTCGCTCCAAGCGGAGAGCCCAGCGGTGCCATCGGTGGCCTGCCGATCGCTGGATCCGCGGGGTGGGGGCAAGGCGGCGGGCTTCCAGTTCAATGCCGCGTATGCCGCGATTGTCGGGACATACGCCGCGCTCTTCCTGCTGAAGAACCCCTACATTTTCGCGGCGCTGTCGGTGCTGACCATCATCCCCCAGAACTCCGCCATCACCTCGCTCAACAGCCTAGTTATCCTGTTCTACGAGAGCGGGCTCTTCATGAACTTCGCGGAGGCGGTCTACTGCGTGCGCCTCATGACGTGGCTGTCAATTGCCTGCACGCTTATCTCGTTCGCGATCTTCTCGTGAGCGAGCGCTAGAGGCATGGGTCAAGGCCCCAGCAGGGGCGCTGGAATAGTGGATCGGAGCCGGCAGGCGAAAGGGTGGGGAGGCGGGAGGCGCTGGTGGGGGTGGGGTGGGCTCGGGCAGCAACGTGTGCCTCCGGCGGGGCGTCTATCCGTGTGTCCTGATGACACAGGGAGCCTGCGGGATGCAGGAAAAAAATTTGGGCTTGGTTGTGGGTGTATGCATGATGGAGCGTTGGTTGATCGGGGCGTGGATTCGGTTTAGCGCAAGATAGGCACCGGCGTGTGTTTGGCACAGTGGGTTTGCGCGTGACCCAAGGACCGGGGCTGAAGGTGGACAAACGGACCGGGACGACCTTGAACTAAGCTGGCCATAATATGGCTACGTGGCTGTAACTTACACAAACGCTTTGCTCTTAATGGAGAGACGCGGCATAATGCCGCCCGGCTCGCCTCAACGCCACGGCCCCGGCAGCGCCGCGGCGCCGCTATCTTTGAGGAGCGGCGGCAGCCGGTGTCTGCTGATATTGCTAGCGGCAGCAGCCATGGGGGCACTGATTTGGTCCGAGCGCACGTTGCTGCAGCGGTCGCGGCTGCAGCAGGCGCGAGCCGCGGCCGGCTGCGCCCCTTACTCCGCGCAGCGCGACGAGGAGGAAGCGGGCAGCAGCACGCAGTCACAGCAGGGGCAACACCCGGGGGCGAGGCGATTCGCGGTGTTGCTAAACGGCCGCGGCAGCGGCAATGCGGGCAGCAGCACCGACGGCAGTAGCAGACTTGCTGCAGCCAGCAGCGGCGCACGCGGCTGCGGGCACCTAACGCCGCGGGCTTTTCGCGATGCCAACGCAACAAGCGGGGGCCGCGGGAGCAGCGGGGAAAGCGAGAGTGGCAGGGGCAGCCACGGTATGGCTTGGACCCGCGCACACCAATCCTCGGGCCTTCGTGCCACACCCCTGACCACACGCTTCATAAGGCCGGCTAATGCAGGGGCAGGGCCAGGGCCAGGGGCAGGCAGCGCCCCACACGCCCGCCGGAACGGCAGCCAAGCAGCTGAACCAGTTGCGCAAAAGAGCACAGCCGGGCAAGGCGCAGCGAATGCCATCCGGCAGGGCTCCAGCAGTGCCCAGGGCGTGGGGTTGGGTGTGGGTGTGGAGGTGGCAGCGGGCGTGGGCGTGGGCGTGGGCGTGGGCGTGGGCGTGCCGGTTCAATGGTTTGCGCCGTTCCTGGACCACAGCAGTTTCGGGGCGGAGGCGGCGGACCTGGTGCTGGGGGCGCTGCTGCGAGGCGGCGTGGTGGCGGCCGGGCAGCTGCACATTGGGCTCCTGCAGGTAGGTCCGTACGTGTGTGTGTTGGGGCTGCTGATGAGGTGCGGGAGGTGTGGAGGTGCGGCGCTGCGTAGGTACGGGGACTGGGCGGGGGGCGGGTAGCCATCCATGGGATGGTGTGGGTCAAAGTGAAGAAAGGAGTGCCGACGACCAGAGGTACACGGTACCGCGGGAACATTACCGTCGGCTCCAGCGCGCCGGCGCTCCGAGGCGGAACTACGAAATTCCCGTTTTGCTGACCTGGGGGGGGGGCAGGCGTGGAGGCAGGCGCGGGGGCAGGTGCGGCGCAAAGGTCAGAGGATGTGGGTAGAGGACGGGTCGTTGGGTCGATGGTGCTGGCGTGGCGTGCGGCTGTGACTGATGGTGGCGACTCTGGCTGTCATGCCGCCTCCGCTCACCCACCCACAGGATCGGTGTGAGGACCAACTGGCGCCCACACTGAGCGTGGCGGCATCATCCACACCTGCGGGCAGCCCCGTCGCTGCAGGTGGCAGCTGGAGTGGGAACCGCAACAGGAGCGGCAGCGGCAGCGGCAGCGGCAACAGGAGCGGCAGGACAGATTACCGTGCGCAGCCGCCTGCTGAGTCGCGGGCTGTTGATGCTGGCGGTCATGGCGGCGGTGACGATGGCAGTGGCGCGGCGGCGGAGCGCGCGGCCCATGGCCAGCTCCTGGCGCTACACACCCGCCCCGCCAGCCCGGCCATTGTGGTGCGTGTGAGGGTGCGGCGCAGGCCGCAACACGGTCAAGAATACGGTAGCTCTCTTGCGGGCTGAGCGTGCTGAGCGGGCTACGCGGGCTGAGCGGGCTGAGCGGGCTGGGTGGGCTGGGTGGGCTGCGGGCTTCATTCGGTTGTCAATACCGCAGTGCGAAGCCCTGCGATGCCCGGTCAGTGCAGGTGCACCCCGTTCATTTCCCTGGGTGCGGGAATCCCGCACATGGCCCCACCACACACGCCTGTCCCCCGCGTGCCCGCCCACGTGCAGGTGTGCCACAACCTGCCGCCCTACCTGGGCCGGCCCGCGCCGCGCTGGGCCAGCTGCGAGCCCTGTCCGCCACCCCGCAATGCCGGCGGTGTGCGCTGGGCCGTGGCGCGAGCCGTGGCCGAGACAGACCGGTGAGAGAGGGGGGGACGCGCACGGGTGGGGCTTAGGCGCTTAGCTCCTTCGTTCCAGAGCCGACACAACCGACAGGGTGCGGGGGCGTGTTGGAGTGCTGGTGGAGCCGAGGTGTGAGGTGCGCAGTAAGTTTAGTTACAAAGCCGCTGACGTTAGCGGCAGGCAGCTATGTGCTATCAGAATCCCGCATGCCTGAGCGCACCCTCTGTACCACCGCACATGTTGCGCGTAATCCCTGCAAATAAAACGTCTTGTATTGCGCTGCTTTGCTTCGGAGGGCTTGTCCACAATGTGTTACACTCTCGCTGGCAACTGCTCCCGGCTCCCGCAGGATTCCCGCCAGCTTCGTGGATGCGCTGAACACAGTGGACGAGGTGATGGCGGCGTGAGCAGTGGTGGTGGGCGGGCGGGCGGGCGTCAATGGTACCCATGTTTCCTTGGTCCTTGACACATGCTTCTGCTGGTTGCTGTCTTGCTGACGGCGGTGCTGGCGCAACTGCATCAGGTGTGGGTGCCAGCGCCCGCCTCCGCCCGGGCGCTGCGGGACAGCGGCGTGCGGGTGCCGCTGACGGAGCTGCCGCCGGCGGTGGACGCCGCGGGCGAGCTGGACCCGAGCCGGCTCACACCGCTGCAGCTGCCGCCGCCGGGCTGCGTGCAGGCAGGTGATGTGCGGGCCTGTGTGTGTGTGTGTGTGTGTGTGTGTGTGTGTGTGTGTGTGTGTGTGTGTGTGTGTGTGTGTGTGTGTGTGTGTGTGTGTGTGTTAGAGATCACAAGGGAGAGAACAGCAGACAGAGGACAGCGTGAAGGGCACTGTCGGCGCTGTGCAAGCGTCAGATCAGCCCGACCCCAGGTCTGCAGTGCTAGCGAAGAGTCCGCAGTGCTACAGGGCATACACGCAGGGGACAAGACTGCCTGTGCAGTCGTCGCAGGGCTGCTGCGAGGGCTGCTTGCCCGTGGAGGTATACCTAGAGCGGATGAATATGCTAGCTGGCCAATGCTAGTCTTGCCTGCCGCTGAACACGCCCGGCGTCCTCGAAGCTCGCAGGTGATCAGTCCACTCGCTAGGAGTCACAGTGACATTAACAATCTTCTGTAGTGCCAATAGGGAGTATCAGCGGAAAGTGCCGAGTCAGGCGTCACTGTCCGCCACTAGCAGCAAGCCGATGTACGGCATGTCGCTCGTGCCTCTCGTCTACACCCTTCCCGCGGGCTGAGTGCGACCCAAGTCACTTCCACACTCCGTTGGCTCCAACCACAGCTACAGCTGCTCCCGTCATAACACGCCAACTCTCACAGACTCACACTCGTGCCGGCGAATAGCACAGCCGGTAATCTGTCTTGACAGTGTGCGATCACGTGACCACGCACCCAGCACGCACCGCCGGACCCGCACATCCAGCTACCGCATGAGCCGTACGTATGTGTGTGCTCAGGCCTCTGGGGAATGCCGCGGGGAAAGACGCTGCTTGCCCAGTACCTCTGCTGCCGTACCGCACCATACGACGCTGCGCGCGCCACACTGCACGCACGCAGGTGTTCGGGCCGCCCGGGCGGCCGCCGCGCCGGCCGTACGTGTTCGTGTCGGTATTCAAGTGGGAGGCGCGCAAGGGACATGACGTGCTGCTCAGGGCGTTTCTGCGGCAGTTCGGAGCAGCGGGGGAAGCGAGGGGAGGAGTCGGTGGTGGTGGAGGCGGGGGCGGGCGTGATGGGCGGGAGACCGGCGGCGCGGCGGCGGAGCAGTGGGGCGAGGGTGGCGAGGCGGGCGGCGTGGAGCTGTACATTGTCACCAAGCCCTTCCTTCAGCCCCAGTCCGGCAAGCCCATAGCAGGTGCGCGGCTGTGCAGCAAGTGGCTCGTGCACTCATGCTGCAGCTCGAGCGGGGATGGTGGGCGTGTGACACACTGGCGCGTACTTGACGAGGCGTGCAGGTCGCACGCAGCTGGCCAGCAGCAGGTTCCCTACTGACACACACACACACACACACACACACACACACACACACACACACATGCCGCACGTCCACGTCACCCAACACACGCCAACCTCCGGGTTGTGTGCGTGCCCCACTCCCAGATGCGGTGCGCGAATGGGCTATCAAAACCTTGGGGTCGCACCAGGCAGCCGCGGGTGGTGGCGGCGGCGGTGGCCCCGGCGGTGACGGGCCTGGCGGCAGCGACGGCGGCCGCGGCAGCGCCGGCCAGCAGCAACTGGATCCCAACCGCTGCCCGCGTGTGTACCTGCTGAGTGGGCACCTGCCGCGGCGGCAGTACCTGGAGCTGATTGCCGCCGCCGACGCCTTTGTGCTGCCCACACGCGGGGAGGGCTGGTGAGTCGTGTGCGTGATGTGTGTCAGGCGCTGTTCGGCTTTAATGACCTTAAGGCACTTCTGGTTGGACTACCGGTGATGAGCTGGCCTTAACCTGTGCCTGTGCAATGCCGTGGATTTGCGCTTGCGCAGTTGCGCCCTGACCACTACGCATGCCTGAGCGAGCGTTTTCCTTCACGTCATTGCACGCCGCACCAGCACACGCGCGCATGCGGAATTTGTCAACCCTAACCCACTCCAACACACACCTGTGCCCTGCCCACCTCCGGGCCGCCCGCGCAGGGGCCTGCCCCTGACGGAGGCCATGGCCCTTGGCCTGCCCGTCATTGCAACCAACTGGTCCGGACCAACCGCCTTTCTGGACGAGTCGGTTGGCTACCCGCTGTCGTACCAACTGTCGCCGGTGCCGCCCAGCGAGCCCTGGTGGTTCCAAGGTGCGGAAAGTGCGGTGCGGCGGCGCAGAACTGCTCGCCCTTGCGGCGACGGTTGTGTGCGGCGGCAGTAGCAGTGGGGGCAGCAGCAGCGGCAGCAGCAGCACGGCCACATGTTGGGCTGTGTGCGTGCGCTCACCTGCCTGCCTCACCTCTCGTCATCTTGGCGGCTGACAGCTTGCCTCCGCCATCCAACAGGCTCTAATTGGGCCGAACCCTCCGAGCAGCACCTGCGCCGCGTCCTGGCGCACGTCAGCGGCAGCGCCGCGGGCCGCCGGGAGGCGGCGGCGCGCGGCGCCGCGGGCCGGCGCCGCGTGCTGGAGCGCTACTCGCTGGCGGCCGCGGCGGCGCGGCTGACGCGCGAGCTGAGCCGCATAGTGGCTGCGACGGAGGAGAAGCCCGCGCTGCGGCGCCAGACGGGGGCGGCTGGGGGCGGATGAGTTCTGGGCGGGATAGGGAGGGCGCGTCGGCGGTTCCGGGGGCTAGGGCGTGGGGCTAGGGGGTGCTAGGGGCAGCGGCTTTGGCTTTGGTGGGTGTCGTGTGAAGGCATGTGGAAGGTGTGTCGCTTTGATGCGGGCGGTAGCGCCGCCAGGAGCGCACCCCAGGCGCAAGTATGCGTGGAAAGTGCCAACGTGCGAAAGATGTAGCGGCCACCGCGCGGCACAAGCCGCAAGCTCCATGCGTTTCGGGAAAGCCCACGCCCGTTGTGTCTTGGTGCCGTCCCCTTGTAAGTTCCACTGATGAGGCAGCGCCGCGGCCCCCCTTGCAGTCTAAGCATCGTGCAGGATACGGTACTGTTTGTCGAATCCGTGCACAGAAGTCCATAACTCTGGCCACCAGCCCAGGCACCGGAGTACGGACGTCCTCTGCTGGCATGCAGCTCTGAAAGCCAGCCCTCCCATGCCCCCGCCCTATCCAGGGTCTGCCCAGCTGCGTGCTCCCGAAGTTTAGTCCCCCTTGAGCTTGGTTTAGTTTGGGCTGGTAACCATAACTCCACCTCCGGCATCCGCTTCACCGACTAAAGTGATCGACATTGCCTTGCCTTACACCCTTGCTGCAACTGCCGCTGCCAGACGGATTATTTTGTAGCACGCACGGCAGGAAGCCCAGCCGGCCTGCCCCCCCCCATTACTGTTCCTGCATAAACCCCTTCCAACTGTGCCAGCATCGCAACCCGCCAACCCAACACCACCCCGGTCGCGGCACAGCATTCACACGCGCCAACACCCGTAAACTAGCACGGGCGCGCGCGGGGCCCGGGGAGGGAATTGCCCTGTCCCACGACCCGCCGCACACCGCTCCGCCCTCGCCTGATCAGGCAGGAGCCCCACAAGGACTCACACAGCACCAACACACTCGCACCTCACACACACGAGAGCGTCCACCATCATAGCGTAATGCGCATGCACTCTGTAATTCCAACTTTAACTTTGACAAAAGGTAACTTTAAAAAAAGGCGCACGCGCGTCTGAGGCCCCGCGTGGGGTGCGGTCACGTGGCATGCCATCGTCTTACGCCGCCAGGAGCAGATGGAGCTCTCCTATGCCTACGCCTACTCCTCCTGTGACTTCATGCCCGTACAGCAGGTGTGTGCCCTGGAATGCAGACCACGTTCCACAATCAATGTCGGCGCCCGTGCGAGCTGTCACGCCGTGGTTCTCTCGGTCCCGGTCTCTCGGCCGTCGACGCCATATCACGTGAGCACACAACTCGAGCAAAAAGGAAAACGAAGCTGGCACCCGCACCCACAACCCACACACCACATTGCTTCACGCTCCACAAGCCTTGCCACCAATTCACAACGGACAATCCACAGTAATGGAGCCAGGCACTACCAACCGACCACGCCAACACACACAGCACGCCACACCACACGCGCCCCGGCCCCCAGGTGGGGTCAGAGACTGCCGTGTCTTAATTTTTGCTTTTTAGTATAACACCCGCGTAGAATCAGCGGCTCTCTCCAATCACCTGTCGTCCGAACCGTTCTAAACCAACAACCGCATGTACCGAAGAATCTTGGAGGGAGCGCCAACATACCGCTCGACCTTGCGTCTCGTGCTCTCTTTCGCTCAAATGTGTGTCTCTCCAGCATGCCCTCTCTCTTGTGCGCATTGAACCACTCAGCCGCCCATCACGACAGCCCTGCACCACCATAATTAATCCTGTTGTGAACTAGCCATACTGTCTGCGCCAGACTCCCCGTACACCTGTTCGAATGTATGGTACGCAGAACCGTACTGTCGCCCGTGTTTCTCTTTGCGTTTGTGATATGTTGTACAGCCACCAAACTTCCAACGCCGGCACCACACCGCCAGCCGCTTCGGGCCCCGACGGCCCCATCCGACACGCCGCCACTCCTCGACCTCCTCCGCAACTCGCCCAAGCGCCTCGGCGCCCGCTATAATCACCATATGTGTGGTACTCATCAATTTAAGCCCGACCGCTGCGAGCAGCCGCCGTGGCTGCACAGACGGCGTGCAGGTGCAGCTTGCGCGCCTGCACACATGCAATGCCGACAGCCGCAGCCCCAGTAGGCAGCGACCACCTGCACCTCCTCATTTGCCATGACTGCTTCATGCCTGCGCGCGCGCCTGACTGCGCAGCCGAAAGCACTTCCATCGTCTTCAGCTCAGCCGCGGTGTGCTTCCCAACGTCTTTTGAATCTCCTACGCTTGCTGCAGCCCTAATCAGCATCATAATACGAATCTCTATATTGCAGCCCAACAACGCGCCTGCCAATGAAATCGTCAACCGCAGTTCCTGCTACAAGCACGTGCCGGTACAAGGGCCAGCACCCACAGGCGAGTCCTTGCGACTGATGCTTCGGAACAGCAATCCTTTCGTCGGTCTTCTTGTTTTGGTGCATGAGTACGCAGTGTGCTTGGTGTTCGCGCCTGCCAGTGCCGAAAGCCGGCGGCAGCAATACGGCGCGCACCGGCCTTGCAGACAGCAGGCGCGGACACCTACCACACACCATGTGTAACACAACCAGCACTACCCATTGAGTCTGATCAAACCAACCAAACACTGGTCGCTGGTCCTCGAGTACTGAAAATGACAGCCCGACAAGCTCCCACATGCTTTCGCACCCGCACCTGATATATCTGTAGTCCGTCCCTTTTTTTCGTCGGGAAGCAATGAAAGATCCCGCCCGAATGCTGCCACGAACAAGCCCACAGCTCTTCGCCATTTACGCTATCCTTGAACAAGCCCGACACTGGGCAGCTAGCCACAGACCAGTTGCCGCAACGCCTTGTGTAACGCCGCTGTTGCCGCCGTCGCCGCCATCATCATCATCATTCTCTCTTACATCAAGCGCCAGTAACCTCTCCTTTACATGCGACCTTCCAACGGGTCCGGTATCACGCCCCGGCCATCAACCCCCAGCCCCGTGCGCGCCTACTCGCCGACGGCAGCCACTGCAGCCTCAGGCACGGGCGCCAGGCCGCCGGGCCCGCCGGCTGCTCCTCCTCCGCCCACCCCGGCCGCGCCTGCAGGCGCGGCTGCCACCGGCACCACCACTGCCGCCTGCAGCGCCACGAACACCAGCACGTCGGCCTCGTCCGGCAGCTCCTCCAGGTCGGCGCGCGCCAGCAGGCGGCCGGCGCCGAAGAAGCCGCCCGCCGCAAAGGCCGACTCAAAGTCGCCGCTGTCACCCAGGCACAGCCGCCCCGACAGCGCCGTGTTGTCAGTCTGCGGGGGGCGGGGGGCAAGCAACGAGGCGGCACGAAGGGGCAAGCAGGAGCGGGTAAGCCGGCGTCGCGAAGGGCAAGCAGGCGCGGCTAAGCGGGTGCTGTGAAGCATGTGTTGCTGGTCGCTCAGGAGTGTAGGGGAGTAGAAAACGACTACAAACCCAGGCGACGACAATGGATGATGCTGTGCACGTGTGCGCGGCGACCCGGTCTGCTGTAGGTAGGCATACCTGGTAGACGGTCAGGCGGCAGCGGCTGGGCAGGGCTGGCTGGCGGTCCGTGAAAGCAAAGAAGGGCTGCGCAGCTGCCTGTGGCTGCTGCTGCTGCTGGGGTTGGGGTTGGGGCTGTTGCTGTTGCTGTTGCTGTGCGAGGGGGCGCTGCTGCTGAGGCGGCGAGTTGCCGCGAGGCGGCGGCGGTTGCTGCGGGTGTTGGTGCGGTTGCTGCCGCGGGCCCGGCCGGTGGTGCGGGTGCTGCTGCCCGTAGCCGTACCCGTAGCCGGGGTGTGGCATGGGCGGCCGTTGCGCGCCGCCGCCATCGCGCCGCCGCGGCGTCAGCTGCCCGCCCGCGCCGCCCGTGCCGGCGGCGCTGCTGCCCGCGCCGCCGCCGGCGGGCGCCAGGTGCCGGCCCAGGTACAGACCCAGGTGGCCGCGCGCCGCATCCATGTCGCGGCACGTCAGCCGCACCTGCGCGGCAGCGGAAGAATGTGAGCATTCGGTACATGTGCGTCAGGCCTCCGCCGGCGGTAGCACTGGGCTTCACGTTTAACAGGAAAGAAACGCGCGGCATTGTGCACCATGACTATAGCAGCAACGCATGCCCTCCCTTGCGCTCTGTCAACGCGACGCACATCGCAATAGAAACATCGGGTCCTCGCGGTCCACCCACCCACTGCCACCCACCCACTGCCACCCACCCACCTGCCACAGCGCGCCCGCGTACTGCTGCGGCTCCGACTGCAGCATGTCGCCCGCGCCCAGCTTCTTCAGCGCGCCGCAGCGCAGCCGCCAGCACATGCGGAACGGCCGGTGGCCCGGCGGCGCCTGGCCCTGCAGCTGCTGGCCCGCTGAGGGCTGCTGCGTCGTGTCTACCGAGGCAGCGGCGGCGCCACCGCCACCCGCGGCAATGCCCGAAGAAGGCACCCCGGCGGTGACGCGCTGGTGGATCAGGAAGTCGAGGCAGGTGCGCTGCCACAGCGCGGCGTGCAGCAAAGCAGGCGGCACCAGCCCCTCCGCCTGCACCGCCATCAGCTGCGGCACCGTCAGGTGCTCAAAGCGCACCGCCTCGCACAGCAGCGCCAGCCGGGAGGCCGCCAGCGAAGCCGCAGCGCTGATGGAGGTGGTGGTGGTGGTGCCAGTGCTTGAAGCGAGGCTGACGCTACTGGTGGTGCTGGTGTTGGCGTTGATGGCCGGCGCAGGGCCGGCAGGCGGCGACGAGTGCTGCTGCTGCTGCTGCTGTCTAGGTGGAGCCGTCGCTGGCGTCGCCGCCGCCGGCTCAGCTAACGGCGTGCCCACGACGTCTTCCTCCAGCCCCGCGCCCTCGCTGCCGTACACCGCCGCCAGGTTCACCGAGTCGCAGCTGGGCAGCGACGCCACGCCGCCGTCGCCGCCCGACGATCGTGCGCGGCCGCTACCGCCGTCACCGTCGCCGCTCGCGGCGCCCTCGCTGACGCCGAAGCCCAGCGAGTCCCAGATGCGCAGCGTGTTGCGGGCCGACGCAGCGCTGCTGCAGCCGCCGGCTGCAGTCGTCGACGAGGACGCGAGCGTGCTCATGCCGCCGCCGCCGCCGTCACCGCCGCTGGCCGCGCGGGCGCTGCCGCCAAAGGCACCGGCGCCCAGTACGCTGCCGCAGTCCGACGGCGACACGCACAGCAGCGCGTTGCCGGCTGGCGCGGAGCCGATGGAGACTGTGCGCGTGAAGACCGGCGGCTGCAGCGGCCCGCCGGCTGCAGCCGGCTCGCCGTCGAGGAGGCCGCCGATAGCGCCGGCGCTGCCCGCGCCTGCGCGGCCGTCGTCGCCAAAGCCCCGGCCAGCGACGTCCGCCAGCTCAGCCCTGTGCGCGGGCTGCAGCCGCAGGGCCGGCAGCTGGGGCGGCTGCAGCACCGGCGGCTGCGTGGGCTCTAGGGGAGCAAGCTGGGGCCCCGGGTGTGCGGCGGCGGCGCCAGGCCCGGCGCCCTCGCCGGCGGAGGTGGCAGTGGTAGCTGTGGGCGCGCCTGCCGGTGGGCTGCAGGGGCGAAGCAGCTGCAGGTGCCGCGCCAGTCGATCGTCGTCGGGCAGGTTCAGGGCCGAGCTCAGCAGCCGCTGCAGCGCCGCCTCGCCATCGTCGCGGCCGCCGCACACCGCGCCGCCCTCGCGGCCCTCGGTGCCCTCGTCTGCGGCAGCCCCGCCCGCGCTGCTGGCGCGACGGCTGTCGCCGTCGCGAGCGGCGCCGCCGCTGCTGGCCCACGGACCGGCAGCCGCTGCCGTCCCCTGCTGCTGCGGCTGCTGGTGCTGCTGCGGCTCCTGGTCATCCAGGCTGCTGCGGCGGGTGCCGGCGGGCGCCGGCGACGCCGCCGCGCACAGCTCCGCAACGCGCTTCACCAGCTGGTACCTGCGCCGTGAACGCCAGCCGGGACGCACACCGACGTCACCACAGTGTCAAGCAAGCGCCCGCCACCTCTTGCAACGCAGCAAACGCACAGCCCGGCATGGCCCTTCAGAGCATGAGGCCACCGCACTTGCCCACAGAGCGCGCGCCACTGAGCTGCGGAACGCGTCGCAGACGCGCCGTGGCCCCCCCATTCCCCAATCCCAGGCGCTCCCACAGACCCAGACCTCCGTAGACAGACCCCGCCCCTCTGTACCCTCCAACTCTGCCTCCTCACCGCTCGAACTCTCCCGCCACCGCCAGCTGGTCGCAGCCCAGCATGTCCACCAGGCAGCGCGGCTCGATGTGCGGCAGCGCCGGCCCCCAGGCGCCCAGCTCCGCCGGCAGCCGCAGCGCCAGCAGGCGGCGGCAGGCGGCGCCCAGCATGTCGGAGGCCTCGCCGTGGTCGGCGCGGGTGGCCCAGGCAAGGCAGGCGCCCAGGTTGGTGGGGTCCAGGTGCTGCAGCGGGCGGGCGGGTGAGCGGGGCGGGGGTGCCATGCATGTTTAATTAATGACGAGGTAGACGCAGAACAGACGTTGCGACACACGTTGGCATACCGATGACCAGAAGGCGTAGTCGGGGGGCGGGCGGGCGGGCAGATGGGTGCTGTGTGTCTGGCAGGCTGCGGTAGACGTGCGCGAGTTGCAACACGGGTGGCGACCCACATGCACTCACCAACACGCCGCTGACGATGCAACCCCACCCGCCACGTCGGCCCCCCGGCTCCTCCGCGCCCGTGACAGCCCCGCCTCCTCCTCCCAGCCGCTGCCGCCTCCTCCCCCCAACACAAGACCCGTTACCTCCCGTTTCTTATTATACCTGGAGCCCCCCCCCCACCAAGCCCCGCCCGCGCCCGCGCACCGCACCTGCGCCAGAAAGCTGACGCAGGCGCTCTGCACCGGCCCCACCCCCAGGTAATGCGCCGCCGCCAGCACATCCAGCGCATTTTCGCCGGTGATACCGGTGTGCGGGCTGGCGTAAAAGTAGTCCAAGATCCACTCGAAGCCTGTTGTTGGGCAGGTAGTTGTGGTGCAGTGTGATTCAACAACGGCATTTAATGGCGGTGGCGGGATGTGATGCAGACCGACAAGGAAACGGGGGCAAGGCAGACGTAACCGGGAATTACATGGGGTTTAAGCTGGGTTTAGCCAAGGGTTCGGTTTGAGGCACAGAGGAGGTTTGGGGCTCAGGTGGAATGCGCAAGGGAGGGTGCATGCACTCGGAGCTGTTGTGTTCACTGGGGATGAAGCACCGTATGGAAGGTTAGTTCGGTGTAGATGTATGTTCCGGAGCCGCATAAAGGCGTTATTGAGGGGTTGGCAGTGCCGGTGTTGGTGACAGTATCTCCGAGCGGGGCGTTCCGGTGCGGACCGTCCCGGTGACTCGTACCGCACGGGCGGGTTTGCCCCGCCACCTCAGCAACGGGCTCGCGCTCGCAGGGATGCTGCAAACCCGCATGCAAGCCCGCATTTCTAGAGTAATATACTGCATGTGCGAGCATTCGGTGTCGGCGCGCCCAAAAGCCTCGTTGTCGGCATGCCGTCCCGGTAAGGACAGTCGCATGTGAGCGCTCGACCGTGTAACCCAGCCCTTCATACGAATTATCCTCACCTTTCTGAGTAACGTCCTCTCCCAGAGCTAGTTCATGCCGCGGAGGGCCATCCTGCGCGCCGCTCGTGTCGTCACCGCGTGTCTCGCGCACAGTAGACCGGGCCGAAGAAGACGAAGTCGACCGTTCGCCCAGCCATCTCAGTAGCACGTCAAAGTACGTGCTCTGAGATGCGAGGATAACCCTGTGCGCTGGGTAGCGCTTGCCAAAAGCATAGAGTTCAATGTCCGGGTGCAGGTCTCTCCGCGCTGCAAGCCTATTGCAAAAGCCTTCTAAATCTCTCATGGAGCCAGTGGTCTAAAGACCATGGCACAAACGCAGGCGAGCACTTGCCACGCGCAAGCCCGCGCTGAGCAATCACCAGGAGGATGTTGTGACTGTGGGCTCTTTGGCTGTTATCTAATATGCTACTGTTCGTAAATGTGTGTTGCAAGGTTTCTGTTACCAGCACTGAATCCCACAGTCAAAGCAGGCAGGGGCTCGCAGGGTATGACGAAATGCGACCCCGGCGAACCAAATTCCCGCCAGTCACGAATGAGTCTGCCGCTTCGATATGCAAGTTAGGTAGGCATTACAAGCGTCAACTACAACATATGCAAATCCACAGCTAGGGACCGCGGGAATGCAGCGAGGGAGCCACCTCTATGAGCCACCCGTGCACCCGGCAGCTCTTCGACGTGTGGCTTGCGGCCCCCGGTCCGCGTTCTGTAGGACTTCGGCGTCCTGGCGCGCCTGAGCCTGGCCAACATGCCGTGTGATGTATTAAGATATTGTTACTGTGGTACTACGAGTGGTCCGCCAGGAGAGTGACACTTGGCCAGGTGATCAAAGGCAGTGCCTGTATCTTCCTTCTACCGCGTAGAAATTTGCCCTTTTTCGGCCGAAAACGTAGAAGCTTTCAGGGGTTGGTGGGGCGCACGTCTACGGCCGGTAGACGTTTTGGCGGGCAAATCAGGGGAAGTGTAGACGTTATTGGGGGGTTTGGGGGGCTTGCCCCCCAAGAAAATTTTTTAGCGTGGAAGGATTAGCAGGGGTCATCTACGCGGTAGTAGACACTGAGGGCCCAAGGGCATCTACAAGATACAGGCACTGATCAAAGGGCAGGGAATGTAAGGTTTTGGGGGAGTAGGGGAAGCGAATGCTGCTGCGAGTGGTGGGAGCCTTGATGGGAGTACACGTGGCTGTGGGACGCCATGGTGCAGGAGGTTGAAGCGAAACAGCATTTGCACGTGCTTAACTGGTGTGCATGGTAGCTGGAGGGCTACGGACCGCTGCCGGCTTGTGTCCCCTACTCCCCGATAGCCCTTAGGCCATAGTACCTGAGCTAGATCGCGGGTGGGCAGGACAAGGTGACGAGCCAGCAGGCAGTACCGTAGTCAATTGAGGTCAAAGCATGGCACAAATCATGCGACGTATCTGACACAAACGCGCCATCGCCTGCCAGTCTCCCAGCCCAGAAACGTTCACGTCGTCCTTGTCAAGCTCTTGCTCTCTCCAATCCACACCATTGCTGCGTGTGTGACACATGCCACACGCAATCCTCGTATGCATGTGGGACTAGAAGCATAGGACTGCCCATTGACTAAGCGTGTCTGCATCGCTCGCACCGCCATCACCACTGTACTGAGTCCCTGCCTCACCTCCCTCACCAGTAATACAGCATATGCCCCCCGATAATAACTCAAATTCCAACTCTCTGAAAGCGCACACATATCGCGCCAAGACTCAATCGGCCGCGAAGGCATACAGGCCTTCGCGAATAGAAGGCACCGCCACCTCCATAGCCCAAGCCCCTCACGCCGTCGCGAAGTCGCCCCAGTCGTCCTCCGCGTCCCCTGTGGCCGTTCCCGCAGGTGCTGCACCTTGGCCCGCTGCCGCCACCGCAACTGCTGCAACCGCAGCCACCGGCACGCCAGGCGCCACCTTTTGCCCTGGTGGCGGGGGCGGCGCCAGCTTGAGCGACGCCACGCCCTTGGCCGCCGCGTCCGCCCCGCTGCCGGGACTCGCGCTGGAGCTGCTGGCCGTTGCGCCCGCCTCAGTGTCCCGCTTCTGCACGGGTAGCAGCAGCAGCAGAACCAGCAGCACGCGGGGCCCAGATTGAGGCTCACGTGCATGTGTTGCATTGCAGTGACCATGTAGTAAAGTCGCGTGTGTCTGCCGCACGAGAAAGCCGCGGGTTCAGGTGCGCTGAGTGCGGATTCATACTGTGTCGATTGCCTACCATGCTGCCTATCTTCAGGGGGATGGTAATGTTCTCTTTCAAGCTATAATCGCGCCTTTCACCTGTACCATGCGCGGTGGCGGGGCACGGCGGCACAAGCAGGCGGCAGCACCGAATGTGGGACACAAGGCAGCACATGTAGCTGCAGGGCAATACCGCCATTGCTGCAAAATGCAAACACTCGACCGCAGGGCAACTCTACATGCTATGATGTATGCCAGGACTGGAACGCCGTCCTACATTCGGCCAGCATCCATGCATGCCCCTGTTTGGCCCGAGAACCCCTCTCCCTATCCATCCCAGCCACATGCACGCTGGCGGACTCGTCGGAAGCCGAGCTGTTTCACATATGAGCATGACTCCATCCTCGCCCCCCTAGCGGCCTCCCAATCAACAGCAACCTGGCCCCTCCGCCCACGCCCCGCTCCCTCTGCAACCTACCCTCGCCGTTCTCCTGCGCCTCGTGCTCCGCCTTCATCGCCTCCGCCTCCTTCTTTCGCAGCAGATATTTCCGGTACTCGTCGAGGCCCGTGGTGAAGCCGGACGCGTCAGTGCGCTCCCTGAGTGCGGTGCGGTGAGGCGCGGGGCACGGACACGGTCACCAAGGATTCGCAGCATGTATCAACCATAGGAGAAGGGCAGTAAAGCAACGCGCCGAGAGCGCCAGAATTTCGAGGTATGTGCGAGTCTTTCAGGTCAGGCCGCGCGGCAGCCACCAAACTTAGCAACCCGGCATGCCCGCACAAACCCTGCTTGCCCAACGCACCCTGCTTCTCTGCGAGCGCCGCGCCTGAACGCATACGCCCCGCCGTCCCCACTATCTTAACACCACCACCCTCATGGCGGCGGTGTGCCATCCCAGCTGCCGCAGCGGAAGCAACCCCGTATGGCCAGTGCTGCGACGGCGACGGCTTATTCGCGGCCCGGGTCCGCCCTCCTGCGGGCACCCCGTGCACGCGCACGCGTGCCAGCTGCAGCTGCGTGGCGCCCAGTCGACCCTTGGCGTTTGCTTGCGGCCGCAACCACCCTGCAGCCCCCGCCCCTGGCATTTCCAAAGCCACCTCACCGCCCACGCGGACACGCATGCGCACGCACCTGAAGCCCAGGCCAATGAAGGCGTGCTTGCTGGTCTCCTTGTCCACCACCCGCAGCACAAAGTAGCGGCTGCTGTCCACCACCGGCTCCACCGCCTGCGACACGTGGAACGTCACAGGTGCCCCACATAGGCGAGCAGCGGAGGCGGGTCAGCGCGCGGGCGTGTGCTTGCGTGACTGTGACCGACGAGCGCTCGCGCCTCCGGCTCAGGCTCAGTGCGGGTACGGTCCACACGGTCACGCTTGCGGCTGCTCTAACTCGTACCCTCCGCAGCACAGTTGCCTGCCCGAACTTTGCCGTATGGTGGTGCGCGGCTTCAGAACAGGAGTGCAAATGAAGCGTCTTAAAGACCATTACGGGAGCCCCCCGCCTGCCATCGACGCCCCGAACACTTAAGGCAGTCCTACCGTCGTCAATGGCGTGCCATCGTCAGGCAAAGGGCATTCCGCGAACAGCTCCGCTGCGACGCGCACCACAAACAGTATGCCTTTAGCTGTCTGAGGTCAGCGCGGGGTTTTGCGCGCAGCATAGGCGAAGGCGACTCAAGTGCGGCCCGGCAGCTCGCCGTTCGCACCTGACTCTTGGTCGCTGAGCCGCACGATCATGCTGTCATCTATTGCTATGAGCTCCACCTTAAGCGCCTGCAGGCCATCGATTCAACAACGTCAGCGTGGGCTACGGAAACTTGATCCATGTATAACACCCATCGCTAACCCTCTGCCCCGGAATCACTGTTCCTTATCACCGTGGCATCAGTCGAAACAAGGCTCACCTTGAACCATTTGTCCACGTCCCATTTGTCTGCTCTGTGCCCGCCGGTGCCCGCCGGTGGCAACCCGACTGCAGGTTACAACGAGAAAAGGTGTAAATTGCCACCTTCAATCGAGCATGCAGATACAATCGGTGTGTTGGGCCACCGAAACTCCGGCACCCACTAGGACTCTGGCGCTGGGACTCACCATAGACATAGCCCTCTTTGCAGCTCCACTTTACGAGCTCCGTGCCTGGCACCGCATCCGTGGGCAGGCTAACTTTGGCGAGCCTACTTCTCAAGCCCGCCTGCGCGTGAGCCCCAGAGCCTGAGGCGCGCGGCCGCGGCCGAGCGGCCTCCCCGCGTGCTTCGTCCAGCTCTCCTGCTGCTTATAAAGCGGTAAAAATTAGGTCAGAGGTGCATGTGGCCTGTCGGGGCCAACTAGCGAAACTCAGAAACTTCTTCTCAGTAAAGCTATGTACCAAGTAATTCGCAAATCAAACAGGGTTTAGAGATTTACGCAATCACTCAGTGGCGATCGAAACACAGAATCAATGGGGAGCAGGGGCATTTATGGGATCGCGATCGACACATGGTGCCGCACACAGTTGCCACGGTGCCGCACTGTGTGTTTGACCCGGGCCACCGGGCCGACCCTTTGGTCCTCCAGGCGTTACCAAGGGCGCCAGCCTCTTCGGTCAACATGCTTCATGCGCTCCATCGTCGGGGAAACGCAGACGCTGCATTCCACAGCCACAACACAGCCACACCGTGCCGCGGGCAAGTTTTGTTTGCTTCGACTTGGCGTGGGGCAAGGCGTGGGGACGATGCGGCGGATGCGTGGACCCCATGCGGCCGGTTCTTTTGTTCCGCGTGCCGCAAACGCTGCAATCATGGCATCCAAGTTTGAGAGGACTGTGGAATGCTGGGGCCGGGACCGCTCTGACGGTTACACGAAGGCGTATCGTACCACGACGTCAACTTCCAGTCGGTTTCCCACTTCAAAATCGCAATTTAGCGCATGTCCGTACCACCACCCCACGCAGGCGGGCACCAATGCACCCATGCCATCGCCCACCGCTTCCACCTTGGCTACGCACACCCGAATGACCGGACGCTGCCCGGCTGCAGTCCACTCCCGGCCAGTCCCGGCCAGCTGCCCCCTGGCCCTCAGGCCTCAGCGCGAGCCGTCCGTCACACGCACCCAGCCGCCCAGCCAGCAGCCCGCGCGCCACCCATCAAAATGCCCGCGCCTCCAGCCCTCCACCAGCGCAATACACCCGCAAGCAGCCAGAGCACAGGTCCCTGGGTGACACTGCACTCCCCTCTCTCTCTCTCTCATTCCGTCTCGTCGCTACCGTCTAGTGCACGCCAACACGCCAGCGTCCGCACTTCATGCACTCACGTCGCCAGCCCCCGCCCCAGCGTCCGCCTCTGCCGCCGTTGCGCCCGCTTCCGCATCGGCGGCGTCCGCCTGCACGTGCAGCTTCCGGTTGAGATCCACCAACCGCTCCATAACCGCCTCGCTGACGGCGCCGTACCGCGCCACGTACGCCCGCCGCAGCGCGGATCGCGCCAGTGCGGTGAGGGGGCTGTCGGGGCCGTGCGTGGCGAGCACGTGGTCGTGGTGCCGTACGGCCAGGATGGCGTGCAGGTCGGAGCCGGCCGACACCACCTCCATGGACTTGAGGCAGGCCTGCCGCCGCGTGCCGGGTGTGTGCGAGCGAGTGAGCGAGCGAGCGAGGCGACGGCAAGCGAGGTTGCCGCGTTGCAAGGTGCTGCTCCGCGCGTTTGTGCAGCGTGTGCGTTTGCGCATACGGTAAATGCGTGCGTGGGCGTGCAAGCTGGCGTGCGTACGTGGGCGTGCAGGGCGCCGCCCCAGCCATCCGTGTCCACGCCCCCCACAGCCCTCGCACGCCCCCGCCCATCCTGCCCCACCACATGCACCCGCGCCGCTCGACCCCACCCAGGTACGGGCTTGGAGCTTGGGGTTGGGCCGCACCGCCCCACCTATTGCCCCACCTCCTGCCTCCACCGCCCCGCCTAGTGCCCCCAATGCGATGGTCGCTTTGGTTTCTGGAATGAACTAACTAACCCCACTAATCCACCCGCCTCGCCCCGCCCCTACTACCTGCAGCGCGCTGCCGTCCTCGCCGCGGCCCAGCGCCGCCGCGCAGCTGAACGCCAGGTCGTAGGCGTCGTACAGGCTGGCGATGTAGTACTGCCGTACGTCGGGCGCCAGCAGCGTCTTGCGGAACAGGCTGCGGCGGGGGGGGGGGCAGCAGAGTGTGCGGTGTTTGTGTGCGGTGTTTGTGTGCGGTGTGCGCCACGAGTTGCATAGGCGGCAAGGCGAAAGCAAAACAGGCAGGCGCTGACTGTGGGAGGCGCGCATTTGCCATGGCTGCCGTGACGATCCCACAAGACAGGATTACTGACAGGGTGCGGCACGGTATGCAGGAGGCACGGTAGGGCGAAGGTACGGACCCACCCGCCGCAGGCTGCGTGCCACGTGGCGTCGCCTCGGATCGGTGACTGCGGCGCTGTGGCCCAAACGGCTCTACCAGATTGCCACACGCCCTGGCCTACTCAGGCTTTGCGCCAGCACCCCCATCCCCACCCGCACCACCACCACCACCACCACCAGCGCCACCAGCACCACCAGTCACCCACTTGTACAGCTTGCGCAGGCCCGCCGCCACCGCCTCGGCCACCTCCTCCACCGCCGCCGTGTCGCCAAGCGCCCGCGCCTCCAAGAAGGCCGGCCCCAGCCGCTCCTCCACCTCCTCATGGAACTCCAGGAACGCGTCGTCCAGCTTGTCCACGTGGGCCTGCTCGGCCTGCTCGCGACACATTCGCAGAAATCAGAGAAATCAAACCTTTGATTGATGCTTTTTTTGTGACGCGGAGCTGCGGGGCTCACATGCTGGGTTCCCGAGGTGGGTTTACACAGGACGGCAATAGCTGCCATGGGCACTTGGGCAGGCGAGCCGGGAAACCAACTCGTCAGCCCCCGCCCAGTCCCGCTGTTCCCGGCCCCCGGCCTTCCTCTTGTGTGTTCCTCACCAGGCAGCGCGCGCAGTTGCACTCGAAGCCGTAGTCCTCGGACAGGATGGCGATGCGCTTGTTGAAGGGCAGCAGCTGCGGCCGGCCCAGGTAGCAGATCGTCACCTGCGGCACACAACCGTACACACGTACACACGTACACATTTGTTTGCTGGGAATCCTCTCCGTTTTCGTTTACTAATACACGTGCACAGACAGCAGGCGGCGGCGGCAGTGACGGCGGCGGCATGGGGGCACGGGGCATGGAGCCAACGGGCCAGGCGTGCATCGAGCGCGGCATCCACCGGGAGGGCAGTACCCATGGCGGTACACACACAACGGGTACAACGAGGGGGCGAAGGCGGCAGCCCAGCCCCATACATCTCCAACGGGCTGGCGGCGGAGAGGCTGCAGCAGCGGCGCCGCGTCGGGTGGCTGGCCGTCGGCGTGGCTAGCGCAGCACGGAGAGCACGCGTCTTGCGACGCTTCATCTGGCTGAACGACCCGTAACTTGAGCGCTTCTCCTGCCCAGCCCTTCACCCGTCGCTTCTAGCCCCCACACGCCGCAGCCCCTTCCTAGCCCCTCGCGCCCCTACCTTGCCCCAACCTTGCCCCTACCTTGCCCCTGCCTTGCCCCTACCTTGCCCCCAATACCTTGCGCCCGTCTTGCGCCCCTGCCTCAGCCCCCTCTCCCTCCCTCACCTCCTCCCCCTGCGCAATAGGCGCCACCGCCCGCACCACCATGCTGCCCGCCACCACGTAGTTGACGGTGTTGGGCGCGCAGCTGTGGTTGAGCATGGCGAACTCCGGCCACAGCCTGGGGCGGCCGCGGTGCAGGCGCAGGCGCGCGCAGGCGGAAAGAGCGTGGCGGGTACAGGCGAGGAGGTTAAGTGGGGTCCCAGATGTGATTAGTAAGGAGGGCGGTTTCACGCCTGGTCTCATGGCGTATGAGCGCGCGCGTGCGCGTGCGCGCGCGCTTGCGCGCATCTAGACGTCGGTGTGTGGCTAGGAGCGGGCGCGTGGCGCCGCGTGGGTTGAGCGAGAGTTGCCAGCACGTAAGGGCCAGCGTGCTACCGTGTGTGCAAGGCGCGCCTGCGTGCCGGCGCCCCGCCCACGACCAGGCGCGCTCACCCGATGTGGCCGCGCGGCTCCTCGCCGCGGGCCGCGCACGCCGCCAGGTCCTCCGCGTCATCGCCGAAGCAGTTGAACTTCACGACCTTGGCCAGCCGGGTCTGCTCGCGCCGGTCCGGCAGCGGCAGCTCCGCGCCCTCCGCCGCCCCGCCCACCGCCGGCCCCGCCTCCGCCGCCCCCGCGGCGCCCTTGCCTGCGCCCTTGCGGCCCGCGCCGCGGCTGGCCAGGAAACCCTTCTTCTTGGGGGCCGCCGCCGCCGCCGCCGCCTTGGACGGCGCCGAGGTCGAGGCCAGGAGCGGCTCCGGCGGCGCCGCCGGCCGGCCGTCGGGCTCCGAGCTCACTGCGCCGGCAGCCTCCTCTGCAGCAAGACAGCAAGCATACGGCGATTTGGTTGTGATGTACACGCGCCTTGCAGCACCCCCCCCTCCTACGGCCCGAGCCTGTGGTCTGCGCCCTGGCCCCGTCCACGGGCGCGCATCAGAAGCACAGAAGGAAACCCCTTATCAACACCGCTCGAGTCCCCACGCCTTTGCCATGTGGCGGCTGCCTGCCCCCGGCTCACAACAGCCTTGCGCCATGTCCACCCGCCGCCCAGCCCTGACCCACCCACCCACCCACCCTGCGGCGCGTACGACAGCCCCGCCTTGCAGCTGCGCGCCGAGCCGTCGTACAGTACGGAGAACCACTTGCTGCCGTACAGCCGCCGGTCCAGGATGCTGTCCACCACCAGCTCGCCGTCGGGCCGCTGCCGCACGTGGGCGGTGACCAGCGCCAGCGGCGGCGTGGCCATGACCACGTCCCCGGGCTTGAAGTCCCGGGTGGCCACCACGCCGCGGCCCTTGCCTGGTGGTGGGGGCAGATGGTGCAGGGTTGGCAGAGTTTGAGCAGGGCTGGGTGTGGCAGGGGGGGAGGGCGGTGAGAGAGGTGGCGCAGGGAGGAGTCCGGCTGCGAGGGGGGCAGCGTGGCATGCGTGGCATGCGCTGCAGCACCCCCGCAAGCTGAGGTGCTCCGCCGTGTGCTGCTGCACGCGGGATCGTGAGATTCATAAGCTCACCCTCCAGCATTACGACCTGGCAGCCGTCTATCCGGCGCGGAATCGGCGAGGCGCTAGTGTACCACGCGTCCGCTGCTCCAGAGGGCCTGGCCGTCGGCACGGCGGTTGCATGTGCTGAGGCGTCTGAGGCAGCCGAGGACACTGTTTGACAGCATACTTGCAGTCGGCGCAGTTGGTGTGGGTAATTTGCAGTCTTTGTTCTGAAGTGCAGGGTTCGGCTTGCCGAATTGTGGCCGGCGCAGGCCTGCCCTACGCGTCGCTGACACTGCATGATGTTCAAAAGATATTCTAAGGAGGCCTTCAAATTATCGCTTCAAAAACTAGAAATTGGGGGCCGTGCTGGAATGGGAATTGCGTAGCCCTCATGCGGACTCGCGTCAGCTTGCGACTCGCGCCACTCTGCGGAGAACCCTCACAACCGTGCGTTGCACATCTTACTAAAAATGAATTGAGCTAAGCTTAGCAACAAATCTTTGGGTAGCTGCAACAGTCCGATGAGACGCACGAAATGGCGCGCTCGGAAATAAGCGTATGCGTGGACGTGGGCGTCAACTCAAGCAATTGCGGCTACTGTGGAGGCGAGCAATGCTCCGTGTCGCACGGCATGCCGGTCCGCGGCTTGACCGTTTATCAATACCAGGGTGCGTGCTCAAGCCGGTCCGTCCTGCTCCAGGCCAGAACCTGCCTTTCCAGATCCCCTCCTGACGCCTTGTGCGGCTGCATGCCTGCATGATACAGATCTAGTCGACCAGGGCTGGCGCCGCTCAGGCACGTACCTTTACAAGGTGCGGGGGGGGGAGGGCTGGGTGGCCGCCTGGGAACTCAGGAGAGCCGGCAGGAGCAGACCGGCCCAGGCCCAGGCCCGGGCCCAGGCCCGCCCGGCATGTCGTTGTTAGTGTGGCCCGCATCCCCCTTTAAAGCTTGCCCGCCTCGCCTTGCTCTTTTCTCCGCCCACCTCGCCCCAACCTCGCCGTCCCGGCCCTCACCCACACACACACAGCCCGACATGCGTGCCACCTGCTGCAAGCCGTACACCATCCGCCTGGATGCCACCCAGTTCCGGCCCGACAAGGCGCAGCGGCGGCTGATGCGGCGCTGGCGGGCCTTCCTGCAGCAGCCGCCGGGTGAGGAGGGCGGGTAGTTCATTCCAGAAACCGAAGCGACCATTGCAAGTTTGCAACCCAAAAACCCAGAACCACAGCGCGCGGAGGAGATGGATATAGGAGGGAGACGGGGCATGGGGCAGAGGACGAGGCTCGCAAGAGCGGGCGGAAGGTGAGATGCCGCTATCTGGCCACTTGGCTGCATGGGCTGCGTTGACCATTGACGCGACCAGCCGGCGGAGGACGCGGGGCAAGGGGGAGGGGAGGAGGCCAAGGGAGCGGAGGGGACGAAAGAGGTGCAGCAGAGGCAGGGCTGCGGCACGCGGCGAGGGCGGGGCCGACCCTCCAGCCGGATGCTTACCTCGCAGGGTGGGGAGGGGTTGTTGCAAGGTACGACATGGGGCAGTGGCAAACCGCACTGGGTGCTGCTGTGTCTCTCACTGGCAGCCCCCTCACGGACGGCCGGCCGACGCCTGCGTTGCGCCAACCGCTCTCGCGCCCCCGCACAGGCACTCCGCTGCCGGGCGCAGAACCCGGAGGCGCGGGCGCCGCGGAGGGCAAGCAGGGCCGGGGTGGCCCGCAGCAGCACCGGGGCCAGGAGCCGGCGGCGGGGTCAGGCCCGGGCGGCGGCGGACCTGCGGAGGGCGCTGGGCACGCGGGGGAGGGGGGCGGCACGGAGGTGGGCGGCGATGTGGACATGGGCGAGGGGCCCTCGGGGCGCGGGACAGCAGCCGCGGCTGTAGCCAAGACCGCGGCCCGGCAAGGCCTGGAGGCGGCGGTGGCGGCGGCGGCGGCAGCCGCAGCAAGTGCGGCCTCCTCTGGACTGGCGGTGCAGGCGCAGACGCAGACGCAGGCGCAGGCGCAGACGCAGTCAGAGCGGCTGCGGCAGCTGGCGGAGGAGCTGCTGGCGGCGGCGGTGGCGCGCGCGCAGGCGGCGGGCGGACTGCCGGCGCCGCTGCAGCGGCGGCCGGCCGCCGGTGCCGCCGCCGCTCCCGTCGGGGCTTCCCTGGGTGCTGCTGCTAGCGCCGCTGTTGGGAATGCGGCTGTTGGGCATGTGGGCGCGGGCGCGGGTGCGGGCGCGGGTGCGGGCGCAGGGCTGGCGCTGCCTTCGCTGCCGCGGTCGGCGCTGGCGGTGCGCGTGTGCTCCGCCAAGCAGCGGGCGGCACTGCCTGCAGACGTCCGGTTCACTTCCTCGGTAGCGTTCGCCATCACGGCGGCGGCGGCGGCACCCGCAGGGGCCGCAGGGGCTGCAGCTGGGGGCAGGCAGCAGCCGCCACCGCCACCAGGGTCAGGGAGACGGCCGGCAGTGGCGGCGAAGGACACAGCCGGCGGCGGAGTGGCAGTCGGGCGGGAAGCAGGGCCAGGGCCAGGGGCGGAGGCGGGGCCCGGCCCGAACTCAGAGGCATCGCAACTGAGGCAGCAGCAGCAGCAGCAGCAGCAGCAAGGCCAGCCGCTGAGCAGGAGCCAGGCAAAGAAGCTTTTGAAGCAGCAGCAGCTGCAGCAGAGGAAGAAGGGCAAGGGTCCGGCCGAGGGGGGAGCGGGGACGGCAGGGGAGCGGAGCGGTGCTGGTGGCGGCGGCGGCGGCGGTGGCGTTGCTGCCAATGGCCTGCCGGCGGAAGCGGCGGCTGCGCCGGCGGCAGTCCCGGTGGCGCAGATGTCTGGGCCTGCGGCGGCGGTGCAGGTGGTGGCGGCGGCTATTGCCAGCCAGTTCAACTCGCTCCTGCATGAGGTGCATGAGATGCAACCGCTGGTGGCAGGGGCAGCGCTGGCGGCGGCATCGGCGGCGACAGAGATGGCGGCGGCAGAAGAGGTGGCGGCGGAGGCACGGCGGTTGGGCTTGCTGGCGGCGTCCGCCGCCAACGGTCACGTTAACTTCCACGTGAGGTGCCTGGAGGCGGCGGAGGCGGCGCCAGCCACGATGGAGGTTGACGCGCAGGGGGGCGTGACGGTGGCAGTAGCGGCGGCGGAGGTGCTGGAGGGCGGCGCGGGGAGATGCGGGAGTGAGGCTGGCAGCAAGCGCAGCCGGCGGCACAGCACGGCTTCCGAGGGCGCGGCCATGTCACTTGGTGCCGCTGCCACAGCTGCTGCTACAGCTGCTGCTACAGCCGGGCCCGCTGCGCCCGCCACCGGTGCCGTGGCCAGTGCCGCTGACGGCAGTGCCGCCGCTGCTGCTGGCGGCGGTGGCGGCGGCACTGTTAGCAGTGCCGGCGGCGTGACTTCTTCGTCGGTGCTGCTGGGGGAGCTGGCGGAGGAGGAGCTGGCTGTGCCCGAGGGCCGGCTGCAAGTGGAGATGGTGCCCAGCGCCTTCACCGGGGAGGTCTACCAGCTGTACGTCAGGTGGGGCTGGAATGAAACGTGTGTTGGTTGTTGTACTAGAGGGCGGGGGGCGCGGCGGGGGGCAGGGCAGGGCAGGGCAGATCGGGGCTGGGCGCTGGAAGATTATGAAACCAACCAAATTACCGTAACGCCTCACATGTTGTTGTTGATGTTGTTGTCGCCCTCACCGCCGCCGCCGCCGCCGCCGCCGCAGGTACCAGGTGGCCCAGCACGGCGACCGCCCGGCCGAGGTGACGCCGTCCGGCTTCCGGCGCTTCCTGTGCGACACCCCGCTGGCGCCCGTGCCGCCCGCCGCCGACCCCGCCGCGCCGCCCGCCTGCGGCTACGGCACCTTCCACCAGCGCTACCGGCTGGACGGTGAGCAGCAGCAGCGGCGCCACCACATGTGTGCCGTATGTGCCACGTGTACCACACGTGCATGTGCCGCATGTGCGTGTGCATGTGCGTGTGTATGGGGTCCGTGTGTGGCCGTGGCCGCGCATACCCCTACAGCCTGAAGCTTTGTGGCCCCCACCGGCACTTTACAAACATTTGATACACACCATCTGATGGATGGCTATCCCCCCCTCGTCATTAACTTAAATGCATGGCACCCCCCGCAATCGCTGTTGCTTCCCGCGCTTTTCAAGGATGCCGAGGGAGGGATCTGCCCCTACGGGCCCATGCCGAGTCTGACCATGTGGCGCTTGCTGCAACCGCCAATCCACAATCACCCCCGTCACAAAGACCACACTTCTCGTACCTGTTACAGCTTCATTCATTCATTCATCGCCATCGCCCACCACTCCCTCACGCACGCGAGCAGGCAAGCTGGTGGCGGTGGGTGTGGTGGACGTGCTGCCGCGCTGCCTGTCCTCCGTCTACCTCTTCTACGACCCAGACCTTGGGCCGCTGGCGCTGGGCAGGTTCACGGCGCTGCAGGTGCGTGCGTGTTGGTAAACGGAAACGGAGAGAATTCCCCGTGTGTGTGTGTGTGTGTGTGTGTGTGTGTGTGTGTTGGTAAACGGAAACGGAGAGGAATCCCCGCAATCGCTCGCAGTTACTGACGGATGTGTGTGTGTGTGTGCGAGGGGGGCGAGGGGGAGGGGGGCAGGGCGCGGGGGTGGGTGGGTGGGTGGGGCGTTGTGGTTACCAACTAAACCAGTATATAAGGAAACAGGGTTAAGTAAGTGGGGGGGAGGGGTTGCCATTCATGTATGGTGTTTATCTGTGATGTGAAGTGCCGATGCCCTTAGAGGAACAGCGAGAGGGACACGCGGCACACTTTATACCGTTGGCTCCGGCAAGCTGACATCCGACGCTGCTTGCTCCCCTCGTTTCCGCGGCGGCTAAAACTTTTAATTCACTATGGACCTATGTAAAGTAGTAGTCGAGAGTAGTACAGAAGTGGTGGAAAGTACCGGCTCGTTTGTAGTTCGTTCCAGAACTGTGTGTGGGTGTGTGGGAGGGGGATAGTTCATTCCAGAAACCAGAAGCGAAACGACCAAGAGAACCCGGACCAGGGGCGTTTGCCATCCACTTGTGGACGGTGTGTACCGTACAAGTACGTAAGAATGAAGTGCCAGTGCCCGGAATCCGGGGGAGGGGGTTCATAGTTAGTTAGGGGGTGAAGTTGTAGACAGGGGGCCGGGAAGTGGGTGGGTGGGTGGGTAGGTGGGGCGGAGGTGGAGCAGGTGGAGTGGGTGAAGGGAGCGCGGGGGCAGACGTTGGATGTGCATTGCCGCAAGGGGTCCCAATCCGATGGGCTGCTGTGCCCTTGGTGGGTGGGGCTCTGTGTGCCTCGCTCCAGCGTGCCTCGCTCCAGCGTGCCTCGCTCCAGCGTGCCTCGCTCCAGCGTGCCTCGCTCCAGCGTGCCTCGCTCCAGCGTGCCTCGCTCCAGCGTGCCTCGCTCCAGCGTGCCTCGCTCCAGCGTGCCTCGCTCCAGCGTGCCTCGCTCTGCGTGCCTCGCTCCAGCCAAATGTGTCCGCCATCCACCTCCGCCTCGTGCGGAGGGATGGCAGCAGCCCACGCACATGTGACATGTGCCGCGTGCAGCGTGCCTTGTCCCCGGCCCCCCGCCCCCGCACCTCCACCTCACCACCTCACCACCTCGCACTACCGGCCACCGCCACCCCGCACCCATGCATGCATCTGCCCACCCCCCGCCCCCGAGCGCGGCCGCCCGGACGGCCGCCCATTCGGTAACGGCTTCGTCTGCCGGTCTACTGTACCTGTTCTACCACTTCGCCACGTATCCCCCTTGCAACCCCCCACCGCCACCACCACCACCACAACAACAGGAGATCCGGTGGGTGCTGCAGCAGCGGCGGCAGCAGCAGCAGCAGCGGCAGCGGCCCCGGCAGGCGCCCGGGCCCGGCCCCGGTCACCCGCCCCCTCCCCCACCCTCTCCCCCACCCGCCGCCTCCGACCTGAGGTACTACTACATGGGCTTCTACATCCACACCTGCCCCAAGATGAGGTGCGTGGGCGCGAACACACGCACATGCACCCAACCAGAAGAGCAGCACACCGCATGTGTGGTGCACACGTCTGTGTGTGACTGCATGTATGTGACAATGTTGTGCGAGGGCCTACCTTTGCACCACGCTGCCTGTGCGGCCGTCACGGCAGCCGCCGCCGCCGCCGCCACAGCCGCGCGCTGGGAGGTGCAGCCGGCTCTGCAGTGGGCGCACCGTAACAATGCCTGCGTAGCCACCACTGTGTGACTAGTCATTCATCAACCACCGCCGCCGCCAACAACACCCACGCCACGCCGCGCCACGCCACGCCACTCCACGCAGGTACAAGGCCGAGTACCGGCCCTCGGACCTGCTGTGCCCCCTCACCAAGGTGCGTATGTGCGTGTGTGTGTGCATGAGCTTGACCTTGTTTCAAAGCCATTGAACTCCATCTTCCCGCCCCCTTCTCCGTCGGTTCACGGCGCGAACGGGCACATGCGAAACAATGCTGCACCCACGTGCGCACCCCCAGCCCCAACCCCTCGCGTGTGCTGCTGTACTGCACCGCACCTGCACCGCACCGTACCGCACTGTACTGCACGTCACACGCCACGCAGGTGTGGGTGCGCATCACGCCGCCGCTGCTGGCGGCGCTCACCGCCTCGCCCTACCTGCCCCTCGCCACCCAGCCGCCCGCCGCCGCCGCCGCCTGCTTCCCGAACCTGGCGGCGCCGCCGGGCGAACCCGCCGCCGCCCAGCCGCCGGGGGCGCCGCTGCTGCCGGCGCTGGCAGTTGCAGCTGCGGCGGCGCAAGCTGGCGCCGAGCGAGCCGCCGCCGCCGCTGCAGCGGCGGGGCCGGAGGCCGGCAGCGAGGGAGAGGAAGGCGAGGAGGGCGGCGGAGAGGAGGAGGAGCAGGAGGAGGGTCGGGGCACGCCGACGGTGGCGGCGGATGTGGGCAACACGCTGGTTGTGCTCGGGGGGCCGGGCATGCACAGCACGAGGCCCATGCCGCTGCAGGTGCGTTGCGCGTGTGTGAGGGGCCCTGGCTGGGGGCTGGGGGGGGTTGGGAACGGGGAGGTTGCAAGGGTTTTGGGAGGGGAGTTGCGGGGGTTACTGGTAAACAGTCCCGGCGAGAAACAAACTGTGAACAACATGGCTGCGCTGCAACCGGGAAACGCAGCCGCCTGTGCGAGCTACTGAACATCACCGTATTTGGCCGGGGGTTGCGGGGGGTGGGGGGCTGGTGGTGCACGGTATGGCTTTGCCACGCGGCAGCCGACCGCCCCGCACCGCACCGCACCGCACCGCCCCGCACCGCCCCCAGCACTTCGCGTCCGGAGACTGGACACCGCCCTTGTCGTCACCATGTTTCTCCCGACCAGCACGGCCTCCCAAATGGGCTGGTATTTACACACACACACACACACACACACGCACGCACACACACACAAACACACACACGCGATCCAGTCATCCAAATCACCAACCAACCCAACAGGTGCTGGTGCGCTACGCGGCCATTGGGCGGGAGCCGCTGCGCCGCCTGGAGGCCGCCGTCCGGGCGTGGCGGGCGGCGGTGGGCTGGACCGCCCCCACCCTGGCCTACGAGCTGTAGCAGCCATCAAGGCGTTGCGTGCGCGTGGTAGGTGTAGCGTTGGCTGTAGCAGCAGCTGCGGCGGCGAGCGATGGTGGGGATGGCGGCAGCAGCCAGGCAGCGGTAGGGCGGCGCCTGGGGTCAGGCAGGCAGACGGTGGGGAGGGTTGGAGGGGTGCGCGCAGGACTAGGCAGGCAGCATGCAGGCTGTGAGTTCGCACCTTGTCGATAGGTAGTTCAGAGGTGTGCCGCTAGTGCAAGCTCGCGTTTGAGGGCTGATGGGTACTAGATGATGAGATAGGATGAGCGAGCGGTGGTGGCGGGGCGCATACCTGGAAGTGGGTGGGAGCAGGGCCGTCAGTGCATGGCTGGGAGTGAGGAGCTGGGGGTTAACGCACGGCGTCGGCTGAGGTGGAATGTACACCAGCCCTCACCAAAGCGCGCAAGAAGGAGGTATTGCAAGATTTGCTTACAATCTGCAGCCTCGTGTCGGCGGCAACTTAGCAACAGAGATGTGCATGGGACAGCGGGTCGCGCCCGAAAAGCGACGCGCGTCCGATTGTAGATTTCGAAATTCCCTGCACACGAGCAGGCACTTCTCTGTCACTCTCAGGGCCTTACTGAACGCAATCTATGGAGGCCCGCAAAATGGACTGCTCGGCGACGCCGTTGTTCGGCAAGCTGACCCCCGAGCTAATGCGCCGGATCGCTGGCTTTCTGCCGATCGCTGATGTGGCCGCTGGGCTGAAGCTCAGCTGCAAGGATGCAGCGGCGTGCCTTCGCGGCGACGAGGATTATTCTGTCATCCAGGTCGCGGCTCCGGTACCCACATATCGACCGGCCGAACCATACAAGCAGCCGTTGAAACAAATAGAAGTGGCTGCGGCCTCGCCCTGGCCCGGCGCGCAGTTCGTGGGGCACTGGGGCCGGCCCGAGCCCTGGAGGCGCCTCCCGCTGCGCAGGCGGCAGCGCCTCCTGGCCTTGGCAGCCAACAGCGGCCACGCCCCCAGCCTGGACGCGGCGCTGGCGCACTGCGGCTGCAGCCTAACGGCGGAGGTGCTGGCGGCTGCGGCCGCCGGCACTGCCGCCGGGCCGGCGGCCGCCTCGGCCGCCGTGGCGCGGCTGCTGGCGGAGGGCTGCGACCTGGACCTGCAGGCGGTGTGCGCTGCGGCGGCGGCGGGGCACCTGCCCTTGGTGCAGCTGCTGTGGAGCAAGCGGCCCTTCGAGTTCCGGCCCGTCGTGGAGCCGGTGTGGCCCGTGCAGGAGGTGGCGGTGGCCGCGGCGCGCGGCGGCGCGGGCCACGTGCTGGCCTGGCTGGAGCGGGAGGCGGTGGGCGGCCTGAAGCCGGTGGAGGAGGACGCCTGGGCCGGGCACGGCCTGGTGGCGGCGGCCGCGCGCGCCGGCCGGGTCGAGCTGGTGCCGCGGCTTCTGGACCGCATGCAGGGGGAGGCGCGTTCGTACGCCGCCAAGCTGCTGCCGCACGTGGCGTACGGCTGCCCCCTGCCGCTGTTCCGCCAGCTGGCGGAGCGCTGGCGGGCGCTGGACGCGCCGCCCCCGGAACGCTACCAGGGGAGCTGGATGACCCCCGGGTACGGCGGCGACCAGCCGGACTGGCCGGAGGCGGCCAAGGTCCTGACGCACGCGGTGGGCGGCAGCTCGCCCGACTGGCGGGACAAGGCCGAGTACGTGCTGGCCAAGCGGCCCGAGTACCTGGACGCGCTCAGCACAAAGCGCAGGCCCTACGTGCGGCCGCCGCAGGAGAACCTGCGCGCCACGGTCGGCTCGCTGCTGCGGAAGGAGAGGGACGCCTACTGCCTGCTCGGCGCACAGCCCGACTTCGAGCAGCGGCTGAGGTACCTGGTCGAGGAGCATGGCGTGCGGCCGCCGGCGGCGGCCGCCGTCGTGGCGGCGGCGGTGGGCGACGTGGGCGCGCTGCGCTTCCTGCTTGACGAGGGCGGTCTGCAGGCGCTGCAGGACCCGCAGCAGGCGGAGCTGCTGACGGAGCGGCTGGCCCAGGCCGCCGCCGGCCGCGGCCGGCAGCGCGTGCTGGAGTTCCTGCGGGGCCGGGGCCTGCTGCCCGCGTACAGCCGGGCCGGGATCACCCTGGACCCTGGCGGCGGCGGCGGCGCGGCGCTGCCGCCGCTGGGCGTGCTGGCGGCGACGGCGAAGGTTGCCGCGATGGACGCGCGATACGGCAACGCCGCGGCTCATCAGGAGCATAACTTTTGGTGGCGGGTCTTCAGTCGCGCGGCGGAGAAGGGCGCGGACGCCGGGGCGCTGCGCTACCTGCATGAGCGGGGGCTGGGCGTGCAGCTGGACAGCCTGGCGGCCCTAAAGCGCATTGCCCAGGTGGGCTCGGAGGAGGCGCTGGAGTGGGCGCTAGGCTTGGCGGCGGCGGCCGGCGGAGCGGCGGCGGCTGCGCAGCAGGTGAGCGAGCGCTGCCCCTATGATGTATATAATACTAGGATTGGCTGTTGCGCCAACTAAAGATCATGTGCGCAGGCCACGTCTGCATGTCATGATAGATAGTCATCACGAGCAGCGTTTCGCGTTTGTGGCCATGTCAGCCCCAGCAGTAGCTAAAGGAATAAGTAGCTGCAGCTGTCTGACTCTCTTTATGCATCATGTGCAAGTGTTTTCTGGTGTGTGTGTGCCCGACGTCGCCATACACACGGCACGCGTACGTGCTTCCCCCTGCAGGGCCGGCCCGGTGTGGGCGCTTATGACCTGCTGATCTCCGCGTGCTACCACGGCAACCTGGCAGTGGCGTCGCGCCTGCTGGCCGCGTGCCGCCCGCCGCCGGCCCTGCCGAGCGTGCAAGGCATCCTCCGTGGCGTGTGCTCAGGGTTCAATGGCAAGCTGGGGGCCTTTGGCGCGGTGCGCTGGCTTGTCCTGCAGCGGCGGGAGCAGGCAGCGGCGGCGGCAGCAGGCGGCGGCGGCGGCCTGGGTGGGCGGGTAGGCTGGCGGCGGGGTGCTGCTGCAAGCGGCGGCGGCGGCGGCCCCAGCACGGGAGCCGGCTCAGCAGTGGAGGCGGCGGCGGCGGCAGTAGCCGGGGGCATCAGCCTGAAGGACTGGCGCAAGCTGCTCCGTGCGGTGGGGGTGTCAGGCTGGCTGTGTGGCAATTTCTCGGTCAACCAGTGGGAGTGGCTGAGGGCCGCGTTCCTGTCCGCCGCCAGTCCCTGGGATGAGCCGCCGCATGAGACGGCGGTGGCGGCCACAGCAGGGGCGGCGGCGGCGGCGGCGGAGCGGGAGCGGCTGGATCGGGCTGAGCGGGCGCTGCTGGCGCGGCGGCTGGTGCTGGCGGCGGTGGAGCAGAAGATGCACCGGGAGCTGCGCAGGCGCCGGCGCCGCGCGGCGCGGGACGCGGCCGAGGGAGAGAATTGGCACGACCTGGCCGAGCTCATTGGCTTCGGCAGTGACAGTAGCAGCGAGAGCGAGTGAGGGCTTGATATCATTGCTTGTTGCTGAGAATAAAAGGGGGCACGCAATCTATCCTGCAGGCAGACTGTTCCTGCCTGCTTCGTTCTGCGTGTGTCTACTGGGTTGGGTCGAGACGTGCGCCACGTGTGTGCTGAGGACGTGTCAACACAGACAGTGCGGACTGGGCGGCGCTAGTACGGTACCCCTGTGCAGTCCGGTCCAACCATCCTTGCTTCGGTGCCCTTCCGTATGTTTTACGAGTGTTGCGTACGGTAGTCTGGATAACGGTGTTACGGTGGACATACGTTGGGCTGGGGAGGGGGCTGATGAGGCGCCGAGAGCCCCCCGCCTACCAAGTGAGGCATTCTATCAGGCAGCGGCGGGAGGGATGAGAGGACGTGGCCGGCACTTACTTGCATGCAGCTCGCGGGTCGAGTCGTCGTCTCATGGAGCGCGTTGTCGCTCGGCTCGCTCAGCCGGCGGGCAGGTGTGGCATGGGGCCATGGGCGGCGGTGTCTAACGTGCGATTCGAGTAGCTAGACACGTGACTACGTGTCTACGTCTGGTCGGGGAGATGTGTGTGAACGAAACGAGGCGCTCACTGGGTGGTAGGCGGCTTGCGGCATTGCATTTGGCACGAAAGTTCAACTCAAGAATGCGCAGCCCTAAACAAGGTGCAACCGTGCGGCGCAGAGTGTGTGCAGCGCAGAGAGGAAACGCAAAAAGTAGAGCATCTATCATAGGGGCACGCTGATGATGATGCAGCGGCGCCTTGACCGATTCGCCAACACAACTCCTCAACCCATCATGCAGGTAGCTAGCTATGCATGCGACCTGCCCACTGCTGGCACGCGGTAAGAATCATGCTCTTGCACGTCCATCTTCACTCCCAGCCATGACGCCATGTCACAGCCCACAAAATAAAGGAAGCAGGGCTCCCTGTGCGGCTTCCGGAGTTCCGGTGCCTACAGTTGCACACAAACATCCCCACCTGGTCCTGCTCCAGGTCCTGCTCCTGGCCGCAACTGATGACAACGATGCGGCAATCCATCCGCACAGTGGGGTCGGGAGCCCGCCTCCTCCCTCCTACAATGCCGACCGAGCCGCTACATGCCTCACAGCTGCCCGTGGCTTACCGTAACGTCGTCCCCCCGCGTCCTCCGCCCCTCCTCTCCTTGGCCCCAAGTAACAGCCGCCCGCATGCATTGCCACCCCACCTCCGCGCTCTGGGGTTGGGCTGGCTAGTTCGGGTTCTCTTGGTCGTCTCGCTTCTGGCTTCTGGAATGAACTACCCCCCGTCTCCCCCGCTCCCTCCCCCTTTCCTCACGTACCCCAAACCCCTGAACGTCTTCGGCAGTGCTTTCAACCCTGCCCGCAACCGCCCCCACAGCCCGCCGTCCAATGCACTACAGCCACAGATGCTGTCACAGCCACAGCTTCTGTCACAGCACAGCTGCTGCCGCCACAGCTACTGCCGCCACAGCTGCTGCCGCCACAGCTGCTGCCGCCACAGCTGCTGCCGCTAGCTGCTGCTGCTGCTGCTGCTGCTACTGCCGCAGCTGCAGCAGCTACTCGAAGGGCAGCAGCGAGCCGAAGAAGAAGTGCTGCATGATGGGGAATTTGGACAGCACCTCCACCTGGTACATCTTGACCATGCCGCTGTTGACCTGCGGTTGGCGGCGGTTGGCGGTTGGGAAGTGGCGGTTGGCAGGGTGCAAGGATATGTAGCGGTTGGGGGGGGTTGCGGTTACCAGCCCAAACTAAACCAAGGGGGGAGAAGTGGGGTTTTGCAGTGGTGGGATGGGGTGGGATGGGGGTGGGGGTTCCAGGTATGGTTACTAGTGAGAGGCAGGGTAAATCCCCGTTAAACAAGTGCGTTGTGACCAGAAGCAGAAGCAGCCGCGGGGTTGGCATCCATGGACGGTCTAAGCCATCATAGGTCGGGACTGGGGATAGCTGTCCGGCGGCGGGCGTGAGCGGATGGCGGCTGCAGGGGACCTGACGTACACGACGTCAAACGTCAGCTGCATGCGCTGACGTGCGTGCGGCGACAGATACCGTAATAACAAAGGCGCCGACTCATGGAACGAGCGCCCCTAAGCCCACCCAGGACCGCACGCCTCTCGCCATCTATACCCGCCTTTGCACTTGCCTGGCCAGACCCCAACACCATCCACACACCCGCCCGCCACCTCCTTCCCTGGGTTGCAGTCTTTGAATAGGGAAGTGGATTAATCTGCCCCACCCACCCATTCACCAGCCCCCCTCGCTTTGGTTTACGGAATGAACTACCCCAACCCCCCCCCCCACACACACACACGGTATACGTAAGTAACTCCGAGCGATTGCGGGGAATTCTCTCCGTTTCCGTTTACCAACACACACACGCACGCCCAACCTTGTGAACTCTAACACACGCCCGCCCCCCCCCAACACGCCCACCTTGGCCCATGTGGGCACGCAGCTGATGTCGTTGAGCATGGGCGACGTCTCCGCCAGCGCCCCCTTCTTCACCTGGCGGTGCCGGTGGTGGTAGGGGTGCGGTGGTGGGGAGGTGGTGAGATGGTGGGGAGGTGGTGGTGCGGTGGTGGGGGTGCGGTGGTGGTAGGGGTGAGGTGGTGGTAGGGCTGAGATGGTGGTAGGGGTGATGGTGGGGAGGTGGTGGTGCCGGTGCTGGTGCCGGTGGTGGTGGTGGCAGGGGTTGCAGCGACGCCGCGGCAGTGAGAGAAGCGGGCGGGTGAATACACGCACGCACGCACGCACGCACGCCACATGGCACTTGCCCACGTTTCACATCCTCACGACCACAGCGACAGCGGCACTTGCACAGCGGCCAACCCACAACCCAACCCACCCAACCCAAACGCCCCCACCCCCACCCACCTGCTTGACGAATTTGATGCAGCCCAGGTACAGGTACTGCGACGAGTAGGCCTGTGCATATGTTTGAGATCATAAGGGAGAGAACAAATGAAAGACTTGTGCGTGCGAAGGGACAGGAACGCCAAGCAGGGAACGCGACTGTGTGTGTGTTAGAAATCACAAGGGAGAGAACAGCAGACAGACTGTGTGTGTGTTAGAGAAAACAAGGGAGAGTACCATGAAAGACTTGTGCGTGCGAAGACTGTGTGTGTGTGTGTTGGTAAACGGAAATGGAGAGGAATCCCCGCAATCGCTCGCAGTTACTGACAGATACGCACCGAATATGCGTGTGTGTGCATGCGTGTGCTAATGAAACAAAACATGTGTGCGTCTGCGTGCACATGAAGTCAGGGCAGTGCTAGGCCGGAGCAACCGAGCTTGTCTCCCTTGTCCTTTCAGCTTGGGTGCGTCACTCTCACCACATTCTCAAACGCCGTGCCCGCCCTTCCCTCCCGCCCCCTCCCCCATACACCCACACCCACACCCACGCCCACACCCACACCCGCACCCACACACCCACACGCCCACACGCCCACACCCACACCCGCACGCCCACACACGCCCCCCACCTCCAGGATGTCGGGGTTGTGGATGGACTTGGGCTTGATCATGGGGTGACCCACCAGCTGCGCCGCGCCCCAGATGAAGGGCAGGAACTGGTAGTCGTCCAGGCCCCACACGCCGTGCGAGCCCGCCGGTTCCAGCCTGAAGCAGGGGGAGGAGGAGAGGAGGTGGGAGGGGAGGGAAGAGGAGGTGGGAGGAGATTTCCAGTTCGACCACCGGCTCTGTGCGATGTGGGGGAAGGCCGCCTCACGCCTCCCCCCCCCGCCCCGCCCCCCGCTCCCTCACCAGTAGGTGGTCTGTATCTTGCGCATCAGCTCCAGGTACTGCTTGAACACCACCAGGCCCAGGCCCTGTGTGCGGGCGGCGCGTGTGTGTGTGTGTGTGTGTGCGTGTGTGTGTGTGCGCGTGTGTGTGTGTGTTAGAGATCACAAGGGGAAAACAAGCAAAGCAAAGACCGTGTGTGTGTGTGTTAGAGATCACAAGTGTGTGTGTATGTGTGTGTGTGTGCAAGGGTGGGATAGGCGGGTAGGCGGGCAGATAGAGGTGCGTGGGAGGGGGTTACTGGTAAACAGTCCCGGTGCGTGGGAGGGGGGTGAGGCAAGGGTGGAAAGATGGACAGAGGTCCAGCGGTGGCGGCTCAGGCCACCAGAACCCCGAGCACCCCCAGACCTCTGGCCTAGCAGTGCATGAGGCCGGAGGCATGCATGAGGCTAGGGGCTAGAGGCGTTGGGAACCTTGAACTGTGCGGCGGGCGGCGGCGCGTTTGTGGCGCGCGCGGGAGAGAGGTCCTCGGCCGTGAGCGCCGTGGTGGCCGCTTTCATCTCACTGTAGTGTGTGGGCCCCTCCCATTAACCAACCATTGAACCACAAACGCACACACCGCCTCTTCGTCCCCCCCGTCAACCTTGCCCGAGACTGAAGTGGTAATCGCCTACTCAGTCATAGGTGAAGTTTGGGTGGCTCGATGGGCAGCGACTGGGAATTTTGGGTTCGGGACCGGGACTTATCGGGTTGTGGGAATGTTTGCGAGTTTTCTCCTCCTCCTTCTCCCATATTAGGCCATGCTCACCTCCTCGCTCTTATGCATTGGGTTTGGTTTAGTTTGGGCTGGTAACCACAACCCCCCCCCACTAGGAATTGGCATATGCTACCGCCCGGCCACCCGCCCGCCGCTTCATCTCCCTGCCCCCTCCCCCGCCCCCCCCACCTGCCGGTCCGCCTCCCCGAACACGCCCAGCTTGGCCAGGCAGTACAGCAGCGCCGCGAACTGCGTCTCGTGGCCCGTGCCGTAGTCGATGCGCGTGGCGTTGCCGAAGCTGTCGAGCAGGTACGGCAGCAGCTCCACCACCGCCGCCGCACGCGCCGGCAGCTGCTGGTTCGGCTGGCCCGGCTGCGGCTGCGGCTGCGGCTGAGAAGAGGCTGAGATGGAAGGCGGGGCGGCGTCCGCGTCCGCCTCCGCGGCGGATGCGGGAGCGTCCGCTGCGGGTGCGCAGGCGGCCGCCGCCTCCTCCTCGGCGGGGGCGGGGGCGGCGGCCTCTCTCCCTCCTGTTGCTGCTGCTGCTGCTGCTGCTGCTGCTGCTGCTGCTGCCGCTGGCCCCTCGGCATCCGCAGCCTTCCCCTCCTGTCCACTTGCCCCCTGGCCCTGGCCCTCGCCCTCGCCCGGGCCCTCCTCCCCCTCCGGGGGAAACAGCGCCGCCAGCAGCAGCGGCCCGCGCTCCGTGAGCTTGGCGTGCCAGGTCCGGAAGGCGGGGTTGCCGTACCTGGTGGTGCCGTACAGCACAGCAGGGGACAGGGCGCGACACGATACGTGATGCTGTGTGCCGCACAAACAACAAACACAGCTGCATGCGGTGGTGCGCGTTGGCAACCACCACCACCGACGGGCACCGCGGGGCGCCCGGCCGCCAACCCCCCCCCTGCGGTGCCCACCCGCGCAGTCCACGGCTCACATGCATGCCCCTGCCGCCCCGCCCTCCTCTCCTCCCACGTCCTCCACGGCCCTCTGCCGCACAGTTCCCACCCACCCACCCACCCGCCCCAAAACAAAGCCCCTCCCTCTTCCCCCCCTCTCCGAGGGCTCCCTTCCGCTCTCGAATGGCGAGAGACTTCTTGCGGCCTTTCAGAAAGGGGCCAAGCGAATTTTCCCAGCGAACTCAGCTTCCGGCGGCTCTGGGCCTGCGGACGCTCTGGGCTCTCGGACTGCGCCTTCGCTCTGGGCCCAACCCAAGCCACTCGGCGATGCCTATCGCCGGGCTACACCTCCGTCTACCACTACGGCAAGACCGCCCGGCTACGACGTCGCTCGGGCCGCGCGCGGGCCTCTGCTCGCAGGGAAATTGTTGCGGTCGTTATCCCCTTTTTGCTTCACTGATGCGCTAACATATTGCCGAGTAGCTTTGCCGTTCTCTAGCACCATGTAGGTGTATCGGGTCCTGGCTGCTCGGTCGCGGCGGGCCTGCTCGCTCGCTCGCCACATCCGAGCGACATCGTGGCTACCTCCCCGGGCGCGCACACCGCCGCCGCGTCCGGGCTGGCAGGGATGCGAGGGAGCCGTTCGGCGGCCCGCACCCTGCCCCGTCCCGCCTGCATTCCCCTCCCTCCGCCGTTTCGCCTCCCGCCCATGCCGCCACGGCCCATCCCGCCAGCCCTTACTTAATCGCCCTGCCCTCCCTGCTTCTGTCTCTTTACCGTCTTGCAGAGCCGCGCGCGGGTTCCCATAGTCATTAGCCTTGCCCTGCCATTGCTTTTCCTGGTCCTCGACTTCCGCTCACGATCGCCGCCTTTGCTCCCTACATGTCCGTCGCGCCTTGCTGTTGGACACTCCTACCTGGCGCTCTTCTGTTCGAGTCCAGGTGAGTATTCTAGTATGGGGATTTGGTCTGTAATGGGGTCCGCGCGCGGCTCGCACGGCTGACATGGCTCAAGACTGCTCTGGACTCCGTCGTCAACCTGCCGCTCCATTGTCCAAGCCCGCCCGGCCAAATACGGTGATATTCAGTAGCTCGCACAGGCGGCTGCGTTTCCCAGCTCAGCGCAGTCGTGTTCGCATTTTGTTTCTCACCGGGACTGTTCACCAGTAACCCCCCTCTCTTCCCTCCCCACCTTCCCTCCCTCCCCTAGTCCCCTTCCCCCTGGGTTCCGCAATGGCCGATTGGCTTTTGGTTTCTGGAATGAACTAACACCCTCCCCCGCCCACACCTCAGGCTTTGCTGCTCCGGCGGCACCTCGTCCACCAGCCGCCCCAGCTCCGTGAGCAGCCCGCACATGCGGCGCACGGCGGGCGAGGGGGTGTAGGCGGGGTCGCCGCCCTCCGCCGCCAGGCCCGCCTTCTTGCCGTGCACCGCCTCGTTGATGGACAGGATGAAGGCCATGAGGTCCTGCGGGCGTGTGTGTGTGTGTGTATGTGTGGTAGGTTTTTTTCAGAAACAAAAGCGAACATTGGGCGGGGGCGGTTAGATCATTCCAATGCCCGATTCGACCATCGAAACCCAGAACCCAGAACCACCAGGGGGGGTCCAGGTATGATAAGTTGTGGCACCACGACACATAGACAGGGGCCCGGTAAGGGAGTGGTGTGAGTGTGGGGGCGGCGTGGGTGTGGAGGTTGGCAAAGGGGAGATGGAGGTGAGAGGAAGGTGGGGTGTGGGGCGGGGCGGAGGTGGGAGAGGGAGATGAGGCAGTCGCACCTGAAACAAGCATTGGCAGCGGCGCTGTTCTTTTGCCCCGCGCCCCCAAGCCCACTCGGCCACCGGCCCACATACCGCCCGCACATGTGTACGCGCACGACCCCTCGGACGCACCCTCCCACCCACCCATCCACGCCTCCACCATCCACCCCCACCCCCACCCCCACCCACGCCCCCACCCCCACCCCCACCCCCACCTTGACGGTCTGCCCCTCCAGGAACTTCTTCAGGTCCTCGGCCGTCAGGATGCGCTTGCGTGCCGGCACGAACCCGTGCGCCCCTCCTCCCGCGCCCCCTCCGCCCGGCGCCGCCACGCGGGTCGGCATGCGAGGCGCGCCCACGTCTATCACCGCCTCCGGCGCCTTGCGCGGCCCGGCGGAAGCCGCCGCCGCCGCCGCCATGGCGGCGGCGGCGGCGCCCGGCGGCGGCATGGCGCCGCCGGCGCCCCCCATGAGGGACAGGGAGAAGGTGGCGCCGGCGGCGGCGTCGCCGCCGCTCAAGTCAGCGCCCAGGCGAGGCAGCTTTATGAGGTTGTCGCCGGGGAGGCGAAGAGCCACGCCGCCGCCCAGGCCCAGGCTACCGGCAGGCGAAAGGCCGCTGGAGGTGCTGGTGCCGCTGGTGCCGCTGGATCCGGATCCCGAACCCGAGCCGGAGCCGGGCGCGTGGGGCACGGGGTGCGCCCAGGGCGCGGCGGTGGGGCTGAGCGTGTCCTTGGTGTGGTAGGGGGAGGAGGTGGGGAAACCCGGGGCGTCGTCCAGGCCGCCCGGGCCGTGGCCGTGGCCGTGGCCGGTCATGGTGGAGCCGTAACGGGGTTGAGGGTCACGGACCGGACTGTGCACCGTGAGTGGGCCGTTCGGGCAAACGCGGGGGGGGGGGGGCGTGCTTGCTCTATGCAGGTGGCCTCGCGCCCGCACGCCCAATGCTTTCGCTGTGCCTCCGGCTGTCGCTCCCAGCACCCGAAACGTTGCTGGGGTGCACAAGTAACGAATTACGCCGAATACAGGTACAAGGCGCGCCTCTTTTGGCGCAAGGTCTGCAGAATCGTGTCGGAGCTATTTTGCGCTTAGGTCGGATATGCCTCTGCTTTATTGATAATTACTAAAGTTTAAAGTGATGACAATTGCTGTGTTCAGCGATAGCAATTGCGACTGTGCACTTGATGTAGAAGGGGCTGTTTTGCTTGCGGTGGTGCTCGAGTGAGCACCGGTGAGTCCCACGCGTGAAACAACAGTAAACTTAACAAGCAGAATAGCAAGTTGACAGAAAAAAGTCTCGGGCAAATCCGGTGCATGTGCGCGCATGGGGCGTGACTTTGTTTCCGCCGGTCTGTCGCTCCTTTTGTTGCACCTTCTTCCTCATATAGCGCCAGCGCTATTGCTTGTCGATCAATTCAATTGGGCTGCCCAGTGATTGACCTAGAAAACGTGCTGAGTGTGCAATTTGCTTACAAAGCGGGCCGCATCGTGGTCCTGCAAGTTTGCCTCACACGCACCGCGCTGCTCCGCTAGTCGCGCACGGGGCACAAGTGACATAATGCATAGACAGTGGCTGGCGCCGCTGCTGCTGCTTTTAGTCGTCACCGTCGCTCTGCTGGGCGCAGCGAAGGCAGGCGAGGGTAGGTGGCCCTGGCCTCTGCCCCTGCTGTCGCCCCCACTACCCTCTGCCCCCCCCCCTCCTCCACGACACCTGGCCCTCGCCCTCGTCCGCTCAGAATGTTGCCGCGCGTGCATGCTACATGACATGCGCATGAGTCCGCCACAACCTCACCACGCCTTGCCTAATGGTTCCCCGGCTGTCCATGTCTCCCTGGCCGCCAGATGCTGCCTGCGGCGCGGCCACCACCGACCCGCTGCTGCACCGTGTGCTCAACCTGGAGCCCAACCAGCACCTAAAACAGCTCTCAGAGGCAAGTTATGTATTCCTGCATTACTCACTCCAAACCCCCAAACCGTGGGAGTGTCAAGGCCTACCGTAGTGCGCATGCGCATGGAGCCGCAGGAGCAGCGGAGGAGCCGCCGTCGGCCGCCTGCAAGCTAATGCTGATGATGCCATAATGCATGCGGGCGCAGCCTGCGGTACATACGGGACATCCGAGCAGCCAGCCTGCTTGTGTGAGATTCTGTGTTGGATGCATACCGTGTTATGTTGTTGTTTATGGCTGTGCTTCTACAGATCAGCGACACGGAGGGCTCCCTGGCGCGGACCTTCTTCTCGCCTGCGCACCGCAAGGCGGCGCAGCAGGTGCGGTGGTTGTTGGTTGGTTGGTTGGTTGGTTGGTTGGTGGGTTGGTTAGGCGGGGTGGGCGGTTAGGTGGATTCACAGCGGTGGCGGCAACGACGGCACAGGCACGGGAAGGTGCAGGTGCAGGTACCGACGCCGCAGCAGGCCCCCGGACCCCAGGCGGCTGTGGCGGCTCCGCACGCACCCTCCTGGGGCGAAGCCGCTTGTGCGCTGCCAGTCAACCTGGCATGCAACCCCGACTCTGCTCACTCGAAGTTGATAATCCTCATGCGCGCGCACCACCAAAAAACAACACCAACACTAAAACAAACGCCGCTGCAATCCCGCTTGCTGCTCGCAGCTGAAGCTCTGGATGACGGACGCGGGCATGGAGGCCTGGGTGGACGCCGTGGGCAACGTGCACGGGCGGCTGCTGCCGGCTACTGCCACTGCTACTGCTGCTACTGCCGGGGGCGCCGCCTCCAAGCCGGCGGTGGTGCTGCTGGGCTCGCACTACGACACCGTGCTGGACGGCGGCGCGTGAGTGTGGCAGTAGCCGCAGTGTGTGTGGCTGTAGCAGCAGTGTGGCGCAGTAGCACTGCGAGTGGCAGTAGCTGTGTGAGTGGCAGTGCAGCAATGCGGCAGAGGCACTGTGGCTGCAGCAATGTGGCACTGCCGCGCAGTACCAATGAGGCGGTGTGGCAGTGGCACTCCGGCATTGTGGGGGCCTACAGCATCCCACGATGTGCTGGGCCGCGGCCGCCGCCCGGCCTTGCCGCCCGCGCCATGGCACGCACACGTTCTGCAAACTCTGAACTTTCTATCGCCTCGCCTCACACACCCCTCCTCACCGCTTGCTGCCGGCCTACTCCTGGACCTCGTCTTATCTCTTCGCCTTCCTCGCCTTCGCCCCTCTTCTATCTCGCCCTCCAAACTCCCCGCAGCTACGACGGCGCGCTGGGCATCATTGTGGGACTGGCCGCGATCAAGGGCGCGCTGGTGAAGGCGCTGCAGGACAGCGGCCGCGCCGCCGAGCTGGCGGCGGCGCAGCAGCCGGACGCCGAGGTGCGTGCGTGCGTGCGAGCGTTGCAGCGGCGGCCGGGCGGGTTTCAGGGGAAGATAGTGAGGCGGAGGCGGGGCGAGGGGCTTGGCGCTCGGCCCAGCACCGCCAAGGGCGATCAGCCGGCAGCCGCCGTGGGATTCCTTGGGAGGCGGAAGACGCCGCGGAGGCGCGGGAGGAGGTCCCACCGGGTCTTCCGTCCGTCCGAGCTGCCCCTCCATGGCATCGCAGGCCGCCCTTCATGCGTTGCCCCTCACTGCCCCTCACTTCCCCCACGCCCCCTCTGCAGCGCATTCGTGTTCGCATTTTGTTTCTCACTGGGACTGTTTACCAGTAACCCCACGCCCCTCTCCCACCCACCCACCCACCGCTTCCACCACCACCGCCACCACTAGGACGGGGACGTGGTGATCCCGCCCGACCTGGCCGCCGCCGCGCTTGCAGCGGGTGGCAGCGGCATGGGTCTGCACCTGGTCGGCTTCACGGACGAGGAGGGCGTGCGGTTCGGGTCCACCTTCCTGGGCAGCAGGGCCGTGGTGGGTGGGTGGGTGGAGTGGGTGGGTGGGTGGGTGGGTGGGTGGGTGGAGTGGGTGGAGTGGGTGGAGTGGGTGGGTGGGTGGGTGACCACCGTATTGTGTGGTTTGGGGGGAGGTGGGTGTGGGTGTTGGTCTGTTGGGTGTTGGGTGTTGGGTGTTGGTGTTGGGTGCGGGTGTGTAGGGCCGGGAACTGAGGCTGGCTTGGCGGGGGCTGACAAGCTGTGGGTTTGTTTGCATGTGGTTCCATGCCACCTCCAGGTAGGCGTCTCTTCGGCATGAGCCGGCGCCATCACGCGCGCGTCCTGCATCCTTTTACCCGTCCGCCACCCACCCACCTATCTTGCCACACACACACACACACACACACACACACACACACACACACACACACCAGGCCGGCACGCTGCTGTTGTACGACATGCTCCAGTCCAAGGACAAGGCGGGCGCGACCCTGGAGCAGGTGGGGGTGGGGAGGGTGGGGAGGGTGGGGTGGGTGGGGAGGGTAGGGGTGGGGTGGGGAGGGTGGGGGTGGGGTGGGGAGGGTGGGGAGGGTGGGGTGGGTGAGGAGGGTGGGGATGGCGGTCAGCTGAAAGTGGCACGGCTTGAGGACCAGGGGGCCCCGCGCATTGCTCGCCGTATGCATCCCTTGAGCCCTCGTGCCACTCAACCTCACCCTCGTCCTTCTCCTCATCGTCAGCCGCCAATGGCCACCTCCCTCCCCCTCGTGCTGCGCTGTCGCTGCCCACCCCCTCCCCCGCCAGGTGCTGCGGGAGGAGGGCGGCGTGTCCGGCCCCTCCAGCAGTAGCAATAGCGGCAGTAGCAGCAGCAGTGTGGAGGAGGTGGTGGCGGGGCTGGCGCTGGACGCGGAGTACATCGCCGAGTACGTGGAGGTGCACATCGAGCAGGTGCGCGGCCGCGCGTGCATGTGTGTGTGTGTGTGTGTGTGTGTGTGTGTGTGTGTGCGTGTGTTGGTAAACGGAAACGGAGAGGAATCCCCGCAATCGCTCGCAGTTACTGACGGATACGCACCGAATACTTCTTGGACGGTACCGCGTAGCCCCGGTAGTCATACTTACCCGCAGATAATAGCCTGGAACCCGTCGGGCGTTCGCGAACCGACCCCGACATGCACCCATATGCGTGTGACATGCGCCTAAAACGGTTTACCCGGCACGCCTAATTCCCTGATTCCCGCCCACTGTCCGTAGTCTCACCTACAGGCGGCAGAGGAAGCATAGGCAAAGGGCGGCAGCACGAAAGTGTCACGGGCATGGCAAAGGAAAACAGGCGGCAATGCTAACGGCGTGCAGCAAGCAAGCTAAGAGACACGCAGCCCGTTTATTCCCAACCCAGGAAACGGCTCTCCTCCCTAGTGGAGGATAGGACGAGGTGTATGTGTTGGGGGCGGGGTGCGTGCATGACGTGCGCGCGTGTGCGTGACAGGCTATCGTACGAGATGCACATGCACTCCCGCGTTCTTTACTAGTTTGGAGCTCAACGCGTCACCTCGATGGTTTTACTGGTTTTGAGCTCAGCGGCCTTGTCCCATGCCTTGCGGCCTCCCTCACCACCATCACCGCCGCCGCCGCCACTTTCTTAAATCCCAAACCTCCGTCCTCATCTGCTCCCCCGCCTCCCCACCCCCCAATAAACATCATCCATGGATGGCTACCCCCCTCACACACACACATGCACACCTGATCGCGGACAGGGGCCGGTGCTGGAGGCCCGCGACCTGCCGCTGGGGGTGGTGGCGGGCATTGCCGGGCAGACGCGGCTGTGGGTGACCGTCAACGGCACGCAGGTAGGTGGCCCTGGCGGGGGGGGGGGTTCCATGCATGTTAAATTAATGAAGAAGGAGATGTAGACAGACGATGCGACACAGGGGGGGGCGCGTGTGGGCGCTCGGCTAGTTGCCATGCCATCTTGTTTTCCAAGCCGAAACCACTTGGTCCCCAGCCGACATCGCTCGCCTCGACCGATCACTGCGCGCTTGACCTATTCGCAAGCCTGCATTTTGTCTAATCGCGAGTCCTCACGCAGTACCTACCTACCTGCAGCTCCCGCTCGCAACCGCACCGCACCCCAGCCGTCGAATGCAAACACCCACCTGCCCACCTGCCCACCTGCCCACCTGCAGGGCCACGCTGGCACGGTGCCCATGCGCGGGCGGCGCGACTCGCTGGCGGCGGCGGCGGAGCTGGTGACGGCCCTGGAGGCGCTGTGCAACACGCCGGAGGACGCCGGCGGCGTGCCCGAGGTGCGGGGGGCGGGGGGGGAGCTGCGCGTGTTTGTGCGCCAGCCCTATACGCAGAGCTGCATCCACCTTCACATTAGGATCGCTGTATTATTTGGCGCTCCCAATGCACACACACACACACACACACACACAATCACACACACACACACGGACGCACGCACAGTGTCGACCCTTTCCCTTGTGCTTTTATAACACACACACACACGGGCGGGAATCAGGGCATTAGGCGTGCCGGGTAAACGTTTTTAGGCGCATGTCATCGCAAATGGGTGCATGTCGGGGTCGGCTTGCTTCGCGACCGCCCGACGGGTTCCAGGCTTTTATTTGCGGGAAGTATGACTACGCGGTACCGTCCAAGCGGTATTTGGTAGGTATGCGTAAGTAACTCGGGGAATTGCGGGGAATTCTCTCCGTTTCCGTTTACCGACACACACACACACACGCACGCACGCACGCACAAGTCTTTCATTTGTTCTCTCCCTTGTGAACTCTAACACACACATACGCTTGCACCCCCGCAGGAGGAGAACCTGGTGTGCACGGTGGGCGAGGTCAAGGTGTGGCCTGGCGCCTCCAACGTCATCGCCGGCAGCACCGGGTTCAGTGTGGACATCCGCAGCAAGACCGACCCCACCCGCCTGACGGTGGTGGGTGCGGGCGGGGGGTTGGGGCTGGCGGGTTCGGGGTTAGCGGGTTGGGGGTTAGCGGGTTGGGGGTTAGCGGGTTCCACGACTGCCTGGGGGCGTTGGTAGGGGTACAGGGGCCGGGGCGTACCGTTGGCGACAACCTACATCAGCGACTTGCAACATCAGCGCGAATGCAACGCTCGAGCTCTGTCACTATCAGGGTTGAGGCTTGGGACTTCAGGCTGTGAAGGGCCCACGTGCGTGCAACCTAACTCCGAACCCCGGTCCCTCCGAACCCCCCCCCCCGCTCTCCTCCAAGCCCACCCACCCACCCACCCACCCACCCACCAAACTTCCCTGCTTCCCACCCACCCCCCAGGTTTACAACTACATCGACTGGGTGGCGCAGGTGTGCCGCCGCCGCGGCGTGGCCTGCTCCGTGGCCCGCAAGCATGACGCCGCCGCGGTGCTGAGCGACCCCGGGGTCATGGCCGGCATGGTGGCGGCGGTGCGGGCGGCCGAGGTAAGGGGGCGGTAAGGGGGCAGTGATGGGTGGAGGGGGATGGGTGGAGGGGGATGGGTGGAGGGGGATGGGTGGAGGGGCACGGGTGGAGGGGCATGGCCGGCAGGGAGGATGCGCGGGTGGCGAGGCAGGCGGGACAAAGAGGTCAGGGAGGGTGGGGAGGCCAGGTAGGCAGGTCGTGTTTCTCCCCTTTCAGCATCCCTCGCGTTGGTGTCAGCCCTGTGCGCATTTCATCTTTGCCGCCTGATGCGCTTGGCCACCCACGCCCTAAGCGGGTTTTTAGGTTGCAATGGTCGCTTTGGTTTCTGGAATGGACTACACCCCCCTCCCACCCCACACACACACCCCTGAACTAACCCGCCCCTACCCACACGCACATGCACACGCACACGCACACGCGCACGCGCCTGCCCCTGCCCCTGACTCTGCAGCCGCTGCTGCTGGCGGCGCTGTCCCCGGCCGAGGCCGCCTCGCCCGCCTGCGGCCGCCTGGCTGCGGGACTGCGGGATGTGCCGGTGCTGGTCAGCGGCGCGGGGCACGACGCCATGGCCATCGCGGAGACCGTGCCCAAGGTGCGCGTGCGCGCGCGTGTGCGTGTGTTGAATATCACAAGGGAGAGAACAGCAGACAGTGTGTATGTGTGTGCATGCGCATGCGCATGAGCGTAAGCGTGTTCGCATGTTTGACTGGTGCGTGTGAGCGTGTGTTTGTTTGTCCAATGATGTGCACGCACGATGTGCACGAGCCCTTCCACATAAGCTTTTGCCATGCCTGTTCGGCTGCCAAACCGGTCAAAGTACGCCAGACACCGGTCAAAGGAACCCCCCGACCCATTCCCCGACCGCTGAAGCACGGAGCCCCCTCATGCCCGCCCAGACCCATCCCTCTCCTGCTCCTGACACCCCTTGTTCCCCGCACGTGCGCCATGTGTGACCATTGTACGACACACAACCGCCCGCCCAACCCAGTTCGCCATGCTGTTTGTGCGCTGCCGCGGCGGCGTGAGCCACTCGCCACTGGAGCACGTGGAGCCGGCTGACGTGGCGGCCAGCAGCGCCGCGCTGGCGGCCTACCTGTGGGGCCGCGTGGCGGGCGGGCCGGCGGAGGTGGAGGCTGCCATGCGGGAGGCGGCGGCGGCTGGGGCTGGGGCGGAGGAGGCGGCGGAGGCGGTGACTGGGTCCAGGGGGGCGGCGGGGCACGATGAGCTGTGAGGAGCTGGAACTGGAAGTCGATTGTTGACTAATGGAGGGGAGAGGAGGCAGACGGGCTGTGATGGCGTGTGGGTAGATGGTAGCTTCGGACAAGTATGTTAGTATGTGTGTGTGTATATCGTGTGTCGTTTGTGTCTGGCAGGGGTGGAATGGGTGGCACGATGTGTAGGGAGTCGAGGGAAGGCGGGGTGGCCGTGGGGGATGCGGCGCCGGAAAGCGGTTTCGCAAGGGAAGCGCGGATGCAGGAGGTGCGTGCGACGAGTGTGAAATACTCTTCAAGCCAGTCACCGTACTGAAGCCTGTCAGCGGGACGACGTTCTCTGAGGTGGGCGCGTCTATGAGTCGTGGAAGCGTCGTGAAGCCGGGAAGACGCGGGAGCAGGGCGATGCGTGTGGTGAGGTCCCGTCCCCGGATGAGGTAATGGCTTTGGCTAAGACTCACGCATAAGACTTGACTTGACGCTTTCTCCAGCTACTATATTGGATTTAAAATGGACGAGCAGATTGCCGCCATAGCCAAACTGCTCGAGAAGAAGGCCACGTTTTCTCAAGGACTTCGCGAACTCAGCACCGCGATCGCCTCGTGTTCCCCTAATAACAATGACAAAATCCGCCGGCTTGCGTCCACACTACCGCGGCTCATGGTGCTGCTAAAGTCTCGCTATACAAACCCCACATTCTGGCGCGAGGCGAGCGGCCTCTTGCGACTGTTCGAGGCCGCTTGCGCGCGGAGTCCCGAGACGCTGGGGGACACCAGCGCGGCTGTGCAGAAGTACCTGGGCGAGGCGGAGGCGTTCCTGAACCAGCACGACCTGGACATGCCCGACGTTGCGGTCAGCACCGAGGCCTTTGCTGCCGCGGCGCTGGCCAACGTGCCCCTGGAGGACATAATGCTGGGGATAGGCGCGGGGGCGAGGCAGGTAGGCGGGGTTTATGGTGCTTGCAGGGAGCAGCGGGGCTGGCAGCTGGGGTGGGGTGCACGCGCGAGGGGAGCAGGGAGATGTGGGCTGGGTAGCACGTCTGTATCGGCAGCTGCTGGCAGGTGCTATCCTCACGATACCCAGCGCAAGGTTCCCGCCTGCTTACGCAGTAGCTTATTGCGACAACGAGGCACACCTCTTGCTGAGCTTTTACACACGGCTGCAAACCCTGCATTTCACCTACAGGGCATTGACGCCCACTATGACGACACGGGGCCCATCCTCGATGACGAGGAGCGGCGGCGGCGCATCGAGGGCAGTGCCGGCACCAGCACCACCGCCCCCGCCGCCGCCGCGGCGGCAGCAGCAGCAGCGGCCGCGATGGCTGCGGCGGCCGCCGCCGCGAACACCGCATCAGCAGCCCCAGGGCCGGCAACAGGGCCGGCAACAGGGGCGGCAACCGGGGCGCCTGCCGCTACGGCGGCGCAGCCCGGTGCCTCGGGCACAGGCAATGGGACGGCGGCCGGTGCACCTCCTGCAGCGGGGACAGACGTAACAGGGGCAGGGGCAGGGACAGGGGCAGGGGCGGGGCAAGGGCAAGGGCAAGGGCAAGGGCAAGGGCAAGGGCAAGGGCAAGGGCAAGGGCAGGGGCAAGGCGGGGAAGCAGCGAGCGGCGCCGGCGAGGCCAACGGTGCCGGCGGTGCGGAGGCGGGGGGCGGGGCAGCGGCGGCGCCGCGGACGCGGTCGCAGCAGCGCGCGGACATGCAAGCAGCCATCCTGGAGGGGATACAGGTGCGTGCATGCGTGCGTGCGTGCGTTGATGTGCGGGGAGCAGATGCAGCAACCAAGTACCGCCGAGAGCTGTGCGGCCCCTGGCCCCCGTTGAACGTCAGCCTCCTACAGTGCCACCACCCATGACCCTCTTGCTGCTGCCTGCACCGTCCGCACCGATCCCTTCTACAAACCTGCACACCCGCCTGCCTGCCTCCCTGCTCCCTGCTCCCCCCTTCATTAATTCAACATGCATGGCACCCCCACCCCGGCGGCCCCCCCCTCCACCTCCCTCCCCTCCCCTGCCCCTCCACCTCCCTCCCCCCCACCCCCCCAGGCCGTGTACAGCGGCATGTCGGCCATCGCCCGCGGCACGGAGGTCATTGAGCGCGAGCTGGACGCAGTGCTGGCGGCACTGCAGGTAGGGTGGGGCTGGGAGTGGGGTGGGGTGGGGTGGGTTTGGGTGGGGCGGGTTGGGGCGGGCGCTTGGGTTGGGGGTGGGAGCTTGGGTAGGAGCTTGGGCGGGAGCTTGGGTCAGTTGGTCACACATGTGTTTCACACACATGTTCTTGCACGCCGCACGCAGTCGCGCAACGCCGCCGCCGCGGCCGCCGCCTCGCGGCCGCCGGCGTCCCGGCGCGTGGTGGCGTCGCTGCCGCGCATGAAGCTGGACGAGGCAACGCTGGACAGCATCGGCAGGTGGGGGGGCACGGGGGGGGGTCGGGCACGGGCTGGGCTTGTGGAGCGAGGTTGCGAGGTGGGGTTGGGGGTTGCGGGTTGGGAGGTTGGGGTAGGGAAGGGGAACGAGCCCGGCACATGCGGTGGGTTGCACTGCATTCAGTTAGGAGTGTTGCATGGACGCGTGCCTGCACTGCTGGCTCCACCGCCTGCGCGAACTCCCGCAAGTGCACGCCTGGTGCCCCCCCCCGTGTCTGTCTGCGGCATGCCACGCCAGCCGACGCCATCCGGGCCACCATGGGGTACATGGGCTGCTGCTGACGGTGATGCCGCCGCGCTGCCGCCGCCATGTGCTGCAGGGACTCGCAGTGCAGCGTGTGCACCGAGACGCTGGCGGTGGGCGAGGAGGTGCAGCTGCTGCCTTGCAAGCACGCCTACCACCCCGACTGCCTGCGGCCCTGGCTGGAGCAGGTACTACTGGGGGCGCGTGTGCGTGTGTGTGTGTGTGTGTGTGTGTGGGTGGGTGGGTGGGTGGGTGGGTGGGTGGGTGGGTGGGTGAGGGGGTTGGGGTGAAGGTGGGGGAGGGGGTACTTCGTTCCAGAACCCAAAGCAAACCAAGGGAGTGCATCCACCTGGGTGGCTTGGGGTGGAGCTGCAAGGGTTTGGCTGGGTGGATGGTGGGTGGCGCTGCGTGTTCGCCTTGGGAGATGGCGGCAAAGGCGCAAACGCCGGTAGTCCGGGGTGTGCGTTTCAGTGGTTCGCTCTCGTCACCCGGACCGACCCTTTGATTCCACCCAGCCACCCCGCCCCGCCCTCCCGCATCCTTACCCTGTCGCACATGAGCACCAAACCTGCCACCCACGTCACCTCATCACTCCGCGCGTAAACCCCACTGGCCCCCCACCCCACTACCGACTACGCCTTCTGGTCATCGGTACGCCTTCTGTGTCGCAACGCCTGTCTACATCTCCCTCGTCATTAAATAAACATGCATGGCACCCCACCCCGACCATGTCATTAATTCAACATGCATGGCACCCGCACACACACACACACTCGTTAGTAATTAAACATGCATGGCCCCCCTCCCAACCCCCCACACACAGAACAACAGCTGCCCGCTGTGCCGCAAGGAGCTGCCCACCGACGACCCGCGCTACGAGGCCAAGAAGGAGCGGGAGGCGGAGGAGGCGGCGGACCGCGCGGGCGCCGCCAACGCGCTCAGCCACAACGAGTTCGCATACATCTGAGAGGGGGCGTGTGGAGGTTGGACGTGTGTTTGTGAGTATGCGGAGAGCGGGTGTGCGTGACCGTGATGTATCAGGGTGAGGGACCTGTGGGCGGGGTGGAAGGGGGTGGTTCATTCCAGAAACCAAAGCGACCATTGCGGGGCACGATTGCGGGCGGAGCGGCGGCCGCCTCGCATGAAACGTACAGGTGGGCGCTGTTGTGGCGGTGAAGGCGTGATGACTCCGTGAGTTTGCGCTGAAGATCCTTATTCATGCGTGGGCTAGGGCTGGGCCCTTGTGTTGAGCAATTCATCCACTGCTGACCGTGTGACGGGTTTCCGAATGCAAAGTGGGCGGGATGGAAAATTGAGGCAAGCTGTCGGGCACGGCAAGATTGAGGTAGGACGCCGCAGCTGCCTGCTGGAGAGTGCAACGATGCGACCACTTGGTAGAGGTACTGGTATGGTTACGGACATGCGCTAAAATGCGACTGCGAAGTGGGCGGGATGGTATCACAGAGTGTGTGCGCCAAAGACCCCATGCATCAGGGGTCACGACGAGTCCGTCCGCGTGGCGGTGACAGCGCACCCTGACGAACATACGGTAGCTGACTGGTAGCTTGCGGGCGAGCAGTTTCAACTTTCCGATCCATGTATCCATCCTTGTTCACTCGAGTGCCGACTCTCTGCGCACCTGCGCTTAATTCGGAGCTGGCCGCCTACCCATTGCAGCTGCCTGTCTCAATAACACACTGCAGTCAGAAAGAAAGTAGGTTGTGCCCAGCCGCTGCTGAGCTGCAATATTGCCCGTGTGTGAGGCGGTGGGTCCGTTGTGCACAGGGACAACGCATTTTGTGAACCTTACAGAAGCCACGGGGACTCGCCCTGATCCCCATCAACAGCTTCAGACCCCCAACGCCTTTGTCCGACACTCCTAGCCTGGGCAGTTGCCTCTCCAAACGTCGCAAGCACCGCCTCACCCCGCGCGGGATGCCCTCCTCGTGTCTGTTGCAGAACTCCGACCCAAAGAAACTCAAGCTCTGCCGCCTGCATGCTAATCACTAACTACGGCCTCTCGGACAGGCGGGCAAGAGAGGTTGCGGACCGCTCTCCGCATCCTGCGCTCCCTTGCCGGCCCATGTAGCACTGGCTCTGCCACCCGGCCTGCGCGCGCACCAAGCACCTCAACGGCCGCCCAAGCCAAAAAAATTGACTGGAGGGTTGGGCTTTGGCCACGCCGCGTCTGCATTTGAGAGCCTGTGCTGCGCACTGGCCCGGCTGCGGTAGGTGCCGACACGAAGCACACCTCAAGCTCTGCAACCAGTGGCCTCGCCGCCGGCACACCCGCTGTTACCACCGTGCCTGGCTACCGCCGCCACCACGCCGCATGGCACCGTGCGCCGCCGCTGCGCACTGCAGCGGCGGCGCACCAACCTGCGGTCCGCGCCGTGTCCGCTGCCGTGTATCGCTGCGCCGCGCTCCGCCTCCAGCTCCGTCCCACGCCCACGCTTGTCCCTCCCCGTGAAACCCAAATCGACGGCAGCCGCGGAGAAGCACAAACACTTCCCGCAGGCCCGCCGCTGACTGCTGCTGCCGCAGTCAAGGACAGCCAAGCACGCCGCTGCCACCAGTGCTGCTGCACGGGCCACGCGGCAGCCGCCCGCGCCCAAGAATAAAAACGGGCCGGGTCCAGCCTGCGGCCGTCGGCCGCCGCGCCTGCTGACCCCTTCCTCCATCACGACTGCCCCTCGCCAGTCGCCGCCACACAGCAGCTGCTTGCTGCTTCCGCTGCATCACCCGCCCTGCTGCGCCGGATGCCGTAACGGCCCCGACGTCATAGCCGAGCGCGCATCTGCGGGACGCTGGCTAGCTAGCTAGCTGCTCTGACTGGCCGGCTGGCTCCCACGCTGACCGCCGCTCCGCCTGCTCCATCGCCGCCGTAAGCGCGCGCTGCGCTTACTGAGCGCGCTCCTCAACGCGGATGGTCATGTGGAAGGTAGGCTTCATGATGAGGTTGGCGCTGTGGCAGAAAACAGAGAGCAGGCATAGATGACGAGGGTCAGAGGGCGGCGCATGGAGCAAAGAGGCGGGTGGCTCTGAGCGGGAGCCGCACACGGGGCGCGACCAAGCGTGAAGCTGCGGTGGCTGTGTCACTCACCGGCCCTGAGCCCGCGGGCGGGCACGCTTCAGGACGGGGCCCTCATCAGCGAAGCACTCGCTGACGACCAGCTTGGTCTTCAGAGCACCCTTGTTGTGCTTGGCGTTGGCAGCGGCCTGGGCAGGGAGGGGGAAAGGGAGGTCAGACCGTGGCAGAGTTGTGGCTGCGAGCGAGCGTCCACCGAACCCGGGCCGGGCAGCCCAACCCTTTTGCTACCTAATGTAAAGAGCAAGACTCACCGACATCAGGCACTTGATGATCTTCTCGCACGCGCGGTAGGGCATGTACTCGCAGAGCACCAGAGCCTCCTCGTAGGAGCGGCCGCGAATCACGTCCAGCACACGGCGGATCTGCATAGCAAAACATTAATTTAGGAAAGAGGCCCGGCAGGTCCTGGGGCGCCCAGCGAGTCTCTTGGCTGCAAGCCTCACCTTGTCCGCCGACCCACGCTGGAACTTGAGGTGGGCCACGCCCGACTTCACCTCGCCAACCACGGCCTCAGCGGCAGGGGCAGCAGGGGCATCGGTGGCGGCGCTGCAGACGACGGGGGCAGTCTTGCGAGCCACGGGCGCCTGCGCCGCACAATGTGGAGGTCAGCGCTCGCTCCTTCCACAACTAGCTTCAATTTGCACATGCTACACCCAATTCCTCACAATGCGAGCAGGGCGCACGGCCACGGGGCGGAAGGGCTGCACGCGAGTAGCGCTGCGGGCCACCAGGCTGGAGGAGCAAGCACGGAGGGCCATTTTGACCTCCCAGTAGAAACAAACTAAAGGATGGTCTTCACTATGACTTGCAGGTATTCTCGTGGCAGTGAAGGCAGAGTTCGGGGGCAGTCGCAGAGTTTGGCCCATGCAAGGGACTCGCCCCAAATTCGTGCTTCGAAATCCCCAGCCACAAATTTTACGCTGTTTATTGACTCAATATAATTGGAAAATGACGCCCTAAGCTGCCCTAGGGCGCAGCTGGCAAACAGGGCCTACCGAAAGCCATGGCCGCGGTCACCGAGCTGCCGTTTGATGTGCTGCAGTCACGGTATGCCGACGACGATGACGATGAAGAAGTAGTGCCGGCTCAAAATGTAGCTCTGCAGCCGCCGGCTCCGGCTCCGGCCGCGCCTGCCGGCGCGGATGCGGTGGTGGCGCCCGCTGCGGACCCGGCTGCCGTGATAATAGAGTCTGACGACGATGACGATGATGAGGGCGAGGCGTTGCCGGCGGAAGAGGACGAGGACCTCGACAACGAGGACGAACTGGCGGAGGCACTGGAGTGGGCAGACATGCGCGATGGTGAGAGCACGTCAAGCTTGCCTGAGCGCCGCCAGCCAGAGCCCCGGTCCCAACATCAGGCGCGAGCAGGGCAGGCTTGCCAACATAGGAATGGGCGGCCATGCAGCCTGGCTCGTGGCCTGGGCCACCTTCGGGCTTTGGGGGGCCTGGGAAGGCTGGGTGGGTTCTCACAGGCCCCAGCTCAATCCTGCACGTTCGGCCAGGCCCGCCCACCCGTACCGTTAAGGCCTCCCGACTCATGGCTTCCATGCCAGCGTGCTGTAATAGATGGCTGCACACACTGCCACCACAGTGCCCGACTCCATAATAACCACGCCACGTCAATACCCGCACGCGCGCGACAGACATGATGGACCGAGGGAACAACGCCGTCAACTACCACGCCGGCCTGCTGCGGCGACCCAACGCAGCGGGCGGCGCCGCGAACCGACAGGCGCAGGCACCCAAGAACTCCAACATGCAGGTGTGTGTGTGTGTGTGTGTGTGTGTGTTTTCGTGTATGTCGTTTGCTTTGTTCTGCCAACCTGAAGCGCCGCGTGCCGGCCTGATGTGCCTCATCCTGATGTGCCTCATCCTCGCGTCACATGCCATCCCTACCGGCACCTCCTGCTCGCCCGCCCGCACGCCCGCACGCACGCACGCGCGCGCGTTGTCGCTGCAGCCATCCCCATGCAAACCCGCGCCTTCCTGACGAGTGACCTCCAACCTTCTCCGCTGGCTGTTATCCCCTGCACCCGCCCCCTCTCTCCCCCAACCCCAACCCCCAAACCTCCCATCCTGCGCCTGCGCCACGCAGCGGCTAGACAGCCACATGAACACGGGGCGAATGGGCGGCGGCGGCGGAGCCGGCGGTGGCGGAGCCGGCGGCGGTGGCGGCGGCGGCCACCACGGCGGCGCCATGCTAGACGACCCCATGGACGCACTGCACGGCGTGTCGGCGCGCGTGTCCGCCTCCGTGGCCAACAACATGATGCGCTCCACCGCCATGCGGGAGGCGGGCGGCCAGCGCATCGCCGCCAAGGACAAGTCGGACCGCGCCACGGTGGAGCAGGCCATCGACCCGCGCACGCGCATGGTGGGTGGGTGGGTGGGTGGGTTAGGGCGCGGCTGGGTGGGTGAGGGTGCGGCTGGGTGGGTGGGTGGCTGGGTGGGTAAGGGTGCGGCTGGGTGGGTAAAGGTGCGGCTGGGTGGGTGGGTGGGTGGGTGGGTTAGGGCGCGGCTGGATGAGTGGGTGAGTGGGTTAGGGCGCGGCTGGATGAGTGGGTGAGTGGGTTAGGGTGCGGCTGGGTGGGTGGGTGAGTGGGTTAGGGTGCGGCTGGGTGGGTGGGTTAGGGTTAGGGTTAGGGTTAGGGTTAGGGTTAGGGTTAGGGTTAGGGTTAGGGTTAGGGTTAGACTGCGGCTGGGTGGGTGGGTGAGGGCGCGGCTGGATGGGTTGGTGGGTGGGCGAGGCGCGCCTCTGGGTGCAGCTGGGTGCAGCTGGACTTTGTGGGGGCTTGGTGGGTGGCGTGGGGGTGCGTGCGACCTGGTGGTGGTGGTGGGTGGCTGCGTGCCGCTGGCTGGCTTGGGGACGGATATGTAGACGGATGTGTAGACAAACCGACTACTTGGGTAGTGTGGGTGACGGGGTGGCGGTGGCGGCCACTGGGTGGCTGGCCGGGCACTTGCTTGGCGGCCGTCATGTCTGGCTGGGTCGCGGGGTGCCTGCTGTGTGCGTTTGTGGGATTCGCGCACCCCTTTCTGTGTCGCAACGTCTGTCTACATCTCCCTCGTCATTAATTAAACATGCATGGCAACCCCTCCCAAAGGCATCTTGCTCATACTTTTTGCCCCCTATCCTTGCTCTTCCTCTCCTTCTGTTCAGGTGCTGTTCAAGATGCTCAACCGCGGGCTGTTCAGCGAGATCAACGGCTGCGTCAGCACGGGCAAGGAGGCCAACGTGTACCACGCCAGCGGGCCGGACGGCCGCGACATGGCCATCAAGATCTACAAGACCTCCATCCTGGTGTTCAAGGACCGCGACAGGTGGGGGCTGGCGGGCGGGCAGCTCAGTTCGGTGTCCAGTTGGCACAACCAAACACGCCGAGGAGGGCATATGGCGCGCGTGCGTGCGTGGGCGGATGCCGGCGGCTTGGTCTGGGCCGGGTCTGCAACCGGGTGTGTGTGTTAGGAAAGCACAAGGAGAGGAAGGGTCGACACCGTGCGTGCAGCATGCCCGGGTGTGTGTGTGTGGGCGGGGGGAGTTCGTTGTGAGGAGTTGCGCGGGCCAACGCACAAGCGCACCACGGTGAGCCTGAGGTTCTTGACCTGCAATACCCCGCACGCGCTCATGCACATCACGCGCTGCGCGCCCTCCCGCGTCCCGCTGCACCGGTTGGTTCGGGTTCTCTTGGTCTTCCTCTTTGATTTTTGGAATTTACCACCCGCCCCGCCCGCCACCCCGCCGCCCCAACCCCCGCCCCGCCAGGTACGTGTCGGGCGACTACCGCTTCCGCAACGGCTACTGCAAGTCCAACCCGCGCAAGATGGTCAAGATGTGGGCGGAGAAGGAGATGCGCAACCTGATGCGCCTGCGCGCCGCCGGCATCAACTCGCCGGCGCCGCTGCAGCTGCGCATGCACGTGCTGGTCATGGAGTTCATCGGTGAGCGGGGCGCCCCCGCATGCGGCATGCAGCTTGGAAATGCATGCATGTACGCATTCAATGCGTGCACGCATGCGCGAGACGCTTCTGCGTTTGGGCACGGGCGCGTCCCTCCGTACTGAGGCTGCCACGGCCAAGCCGGGGGTGGGTGTCCCCGCCACGCAGACGCCTGCGCGCCTGCGCACTTGCCGACGCCGTGTTTTCATGCTCCCGCGAACCCGCCCACCCACGCGCAGGCGAGGACGGCGTGGCCGCGCCGCGGCTCCGCGACGCGGGGCTGCCGCTGCCGCGGCTGCGCACGGCCTACACGGAGATGCTGCTGGTGATGCGCAACCTGTTCCAGAAGTGCCGCCTGGTACACGCCGACCTCTCGGAGTACAATATCCTGTACCACAAGGTGAGCAGCAGCCAGCAGCCGGCAGGGGCCACACGTGTGTGTGTGTGTTTGTGTGTGTGTGTGTGTGTGTGTTGTGTATGTGTGTGTGTGGCTGTCTGGAGAAGGCAAGTGTGTGTTGGTTGTGTTGGGCTGAATGCCAGGGTGGACGAAGAGACTGGACTGCATGCCACGCCGCACGTATCTGGGTTGCCTGACTCACTCATGACGGCGACCTTCGAAGCTGCGGCAACAGCAAAGGTTAGGTAGCTTGCGACGTGCGAGACGGCTGCGTCAGTCCGACTGCGCACTACTTTGCTCCTCGACATCCCTTTTCTACGCCTTCACCTCCCCTTCGGCCTCGCTTAACACATCACCTTAGGGCAGCCCACAGCGTGGGGCGCGCGAGCCCTCCCCATCGGAGAGGCCATAACCGCCACATGCCCCTCCCTCACTCAGCCCCTCACCAGGCTCACCGCACGTTTGCCTCCGCCCCTCTCCAACCTTGGCACCTGAGCACCGCATCCCTTGCACGTCACCTGCCCGCTCCTCCCCTCCCCGCCACCTGCCTTCCCAACCGCCGCCTCCCTTCCCTGCAGGGCGAGCTGTACATCATCGACGTGAGCCAGTCGGTGGACCTGGACCACCCCAAGGCGCTCGACTTCCTGCGCGAGGACTGCAAGCACGTGAACGACTACTTCCGGCGCGCCGGCGTGGCCACGCTCACGGTGCGCGAGACGTTTGACTTCGTGGTGGACCCCGCCATCAACGACGACAACGTGGACGCGGCGCTGGAGCGGCTGAGCGAGGTGGCGGCCAGGTGTGTGGGCGTGTGTGGGGTTGGCGTGTGCGGGGTTGGCGTGTGTGGGGGCCGGCGTGTGTGGGGGCCTGCCTGGAGGCGCGGGTTGCTGCTTGTGGGCCCCGGTGCTCCGATCCATGGCAAGGTCGGCAGCGCGGGTTTAGGATTGCGCCGGTCCTGCGAGCGCTTAGAGGTGGGGAGAGGAACTGACTAGGCTGCATGCCACGCCGCACGTATCTGGGTTGCCTGACTCACTCATGACGGCGACCTTCGAAGCTGCGGCAACAGCAAAGGTTAGGTAGCTTGCGACGTGCGAGACGGCCGCGCCAGTCCGACTGCGCACTACTTTGCTCCTCGACATTTTCTTCGATCCCGGGGCCCCTAGGGTAGCAGAATCCTCGTGCCGAATGCAATGCGCCGCTTTGCCGCCTTACCATCTTCTCCCACCATCCCCGCATCACCCTCCATCTCCGCCGCCAGCCGCCCCATCAACGTGGCGCCGGAGGAGGAGGTGGCGGAGGCGGTGTTCCACCAGGCCTTCATCCCGCGCCGCCTAGAGGAGGTGGTCAACTTCGAGCGCGACCACGCGCGCCTGCAGGCCGGCGGCAAGGAGACGGAGGGCATCTACTTCCAGGCCATCACGGGTGGGTAATTGTATTGGGTAGGTGGGTGGGTGGGTGCGTCTGGGACAAGGGGGCCGGGAGGGCTGGATGGGCGTGGGCGCGTGCGCGCGCAAGGATGGTGGTGGGGACGGGCTAGGCGCGGGCGGAGCCTTGCAGCAGTAGCTGAGTAGCAGGACATGCTGTGGCGCTGTGAGGCAGTTGAGCCATGCGGGTTGTATGCGCCCGAGAATTTTAGCCGGCTGGCGGGAAGCTGTTTTGCGCTGGCTGGAAGCACTTGGACGCGCAGCACGCCGGCCGGCCCCTTGCGTCATGGTACTGGTGGCCCCGCACGCACAGGAATTAACGTTCTGCGTTTTCCCCTTCCTTATACGTACGAAACACAGGAATGAAGCAGGACGGCTCGGGGGCGCGTGCGACGCCCGCGGTGCTGGCGGGGGCGGACACGGACGACCAAGACGAGGAGGGGGCCGAAGGCGAGGGCGACGCCCCCGCTGCCCGCTCCTCCAAATCCAAGAAGTCTTCCAAGGTCCGCGCGCCAGCGGCTTCGGCCGCCGCGGACGCGGCTGGCACCGCGGACGCCGCGGCTGCCGGCGCTGCTGGCGGCTCTGAGCAGTTGCTTGTTCCCAAGGCGGGCGCTGCGGGCGCCGCAGCAGCCGATGGCGCGGCCAGTGACGGCGGCGAGGGCGAGAGCGGGAGCGGGGATGAGGACGACGACGATGAGGAGGACAGCGAGGATGAGGGCGAGGAGGGCGGCGGCATGGACAAGGATGCCCTCAAAGCCGCACGAAAGGCGCACAAGAAGGCTGTGAAGGAGGCCAACCGGGAAAAGCGGAAAACGAAGGTGCCCAAGCACGTCAAGAAGGCCAAGACGAAGGGCGGCAATAAGAAGAAGTAGGGCAGTGCGCCATTTGTGTTGTCCTGGTTATGTACCATTACCATGTTCGCGTGGCAGGGATGTTGGCGTTTCTGGGTGGTTGCGGTGGGCGGAGGATGGTGTGTCTGGCCCGCTGCTGTGGCCAGCGTTGGACTGTAAGTGCACGCAGGTGTGAACAACCACCGGGCTACATTCAATAGATAAATGACGCATATGCTGTCAGGCAGATAGAACGCAGGAGTGACGGCGCAGGTATTGACGATGTACTAGCTTCGACGTGGCCGTAATTAGAGCGAGGGAGTGGCGACTTGACGCCCAGGCTGGGCGTGCTGGCGGCGTACGGTTTGTTGTGCCTGCGCCGCGGCAAAGCGCTTGATGGGTTGGTTTGGCTCGTAGACGATGCGGCCTCCGAGGCCATGGCATCATAGAGTACTGCGCGTTTGTGTGCACCGTGACATGTGGATCCGTAATCTGAGCACTGGAGACATGCGATTGCCTGCCCTCCCCTGACAAGTGTTCCCCTGTCACGGGGAAAGGATCAAAGGAGGTGAGCCCCTCCACTTTCTGAGGCCGAACGTCCTCATCACGGCAGCACGGCTGTCCTCCTCTGAAAACGGCTCAGCACCCTGTAATTGTCTACGATTTGCACACACGAAGGAGTGGTAAAACAATCGCGCACGCAATCGTAACTAAAACTTCAAGCACTAACGGCCTGCGATAACCCCTTTAATGAATCAAGGCGACGCATTCGTCCATCACCAAGTGTGGCTCTCTATGAGAGATGTGAAAGGGAAAGGCCAGGGGCATGGGGTGATTTGGGAGCTAGACATGGCCACGGCAAGCAGGGGATCACCGGGATTCCCGGCGACCGAGCGTGCGCTGCTACGGATTGGTACTTAAGTATGATCAAGCTTTTCGAGGGGGCACGGTAAAGCGTGTTCGATCGTGGGGCATTGGCCGATCACGCCCTCGCTGTGACACGAGTTAAACAGCTCGCGGGGTTCGGGGTAGTTGGCCAATCAACTGAGCTAGCTCATCAAGCGCTAACGAACATGAAACGGACCATATGCACATTCTTTTATCGCATGGCAAGTCTTTGGCGCATTCTTTGTCGTTGTCAGGGCTGGCGATAGCAAAGACACAAAAGAAACTTTGTGCGAGAGTGCTGATGCTCCTGTCTTAAACATCACACGGATGCCACCTACTGGGCGTTATTTATGGATAGCGGCGAAGCAGCTGACCCTTGCTGGGGTTTTGTGATGATTACATCATAGGCATGAAGCGAAGTAACCGAGACATGATCTCCTTGGACTGTGCAATTTCCCGAGTTAAATCATTTTCCATTGACGCGCCTGCGCGCTAGCAGCGGGGTTGCGAGTGGGATGGTGAAGTCAGTCAGGCTGCTTTGCTGCTTGGCTGTGGCTGCGAGCTGGGCCGTGCTTAAAGGAGTCATAGCAATTGACCCAGCTGTATTTAGGCCGCACTTCGACTACCTTGAGTCCCCGGTGGGCCACCTGTCACCGACGGAGCAGGAGTGGTCGCAACACTTGCGGTACGTGGGGGGCGGGCCGGCACCTGCAGCCTTGCCTGCAGCGGGTGACGCGGCGCCTCTGGTCGTGCATGCAATGGTTCACTCGAGCATGGGGCACTAGGGTTAGGGAGGACGGGCGAGGAACGTTGTCCTCTCATACCGTGCCGGTGCGGCTGTGTGCGTACTCACTGAGACATCTGTCGTGGACTGCGCGCGCGAAACGCGCGTGCACAATCCCGGCCATAAGTTCGGTTGCTGGCATACCTGACGGTGCTCTATCTGTTACCTGAGGTCGTAGGCAATCGTGAAAGATGCTTGTCCATGACAGCCGCTGCACTATACAGAAACTTTACGCTATTACGAGGCGCTTAATAGTTTTCCTGTACCACGCGCAGAGCCCCACCCAAGAGAACCACACTCGCATGCTCTTGTGCGATGCCTCCCACCCCCATTTCAGGGACAACCTGGATGCTGACATGGCGTACTGGCGGCGCCAGGGCCGGCTCAAAGCCAATGCCACGATCCAGTTTTACGAAAGCACCTTGAGAAAGCACTTCTTGCCCGCCGTGTTCAAGTTGGTGCTCATCTACAAGGTGACAATGATGGTGCAGCAGCACAACGTGCTCCTTGCTTGAGTTTGCCCTCTTTGGTGCTGTAGTGCTAAGCCCCGCTAGCCGGGATCCACTGAACAGTGAACACCGACCCTTCCACATCCCCGCCCGCCATGTGTGTACGCCCGCCATACACCCAACAGAACCGAATCTACTACCCGCTGCGCGATGACCCCCAAAACACGGACCCGCCGCTGCCCTGCGCGCCACAGGTAATACACAGATGAGCTGGTAGCCCTCTGATGAAATAATGACTGTACCTGTGCAGCAATAATGCGGACCTTGACCACATACCAGACGGATCATGCCACGGACATGCATGGTAGACGAGAGTGCTGCCGCACGCGCGCGCCACGTTGGCCGCCGTGTCGCTGGCAGCGCGGGAGTCGCCAGTCATGTGCATGCAAGCGCTCGTGCCTGAATTGCACCGCACCGCACCGAAACGTAACGGCACAGTACAGCATGGCATTGCACCACACGGACATACCCACACGGGCGCACCCACACCCACGCCCACATCCCGCAGATTGAGGCGTTCTATAAGCATCTGCAGCCGCTGCTGGAGCGTGGCGTTATACAGATGCCGGACGTCCTGTTCTTTCACAATGTAGAGGATAACCTGTGAGTATAGAAGGTTGCAAGTTGTTTGACCGCCCCCGTTGTGACATCCCGACATGCGACATACCGACATGTGACAATACGAATATGCATATACCGTCAAAAGCCCCCTGCACACCAAAACTCCAATGTGTATACACGTTTAAATGCATATGGTGAATGCGGTGCGGCTTTCCGGCCCACACACGCATCACTTGTGCTAAGTTTGTGTTGGTGTGGCTTGGGATGGGAGCGTGGGGTGGGAGGGGCTAGCGGCTGTGTTTGCATGGTACACAGCCTCAAAACTGTGGTGATGGTGATAAATGATATAACCAAGCTCTAGGACCGCACAAACGGTCTGAGACTGGTATGTCGCAGTGTCACATGTTGCGCAACCTGACCGGTCGAACAACTTGCACACAGCCATAGCACTGCGTCCCTTGTTTTGCATGCGTGTATGTGTGCATCACAGTGAAGGAGCGTGCACAGCCAGCCTTAGTGGCGCACCACGGGTTTGGAGTTGGACAAAGGCAGGCTTGCATCTGGTTTGCGCACGGTCTGCCATCCATGATCCTCTTTTTGCCGGCCGTGCCATTGACCGCCTAGCGCGCCAGTGCCACCGGTAGCTACCTGCTGCAGGCCACCTTGACACGGACCTGCACCGGCTGCCTTGCTTGTGTGCGGTACGTGTGCTGCAACACTTGCCCGCCCCTCCCCCCCAGGCCGCGGTGGTGCGGGCCGAGCGCCAACTGCACCGTGCCGCTGCTGAGCATCATCAAGACCGTGGACGAGGCCAGTGGCAACGACACCGACATCCTCATCCCGCAGTTCCTGTTCCTCGCCAAGTCCACCTACCACTACCCCTGGCACCTGAAGAAGGACGTGGGTGAGCAGCGCAGGCGCAGCGGAGCAGTCGGCAAGCACGCGCTTTGGGGTCAGGGGCCGGGAAGTCTGGGTAGTTAGCTAGGTAGTAGTCGTTCCTGTGTCGACTGCACTGCACACGGTGACTGCCGCGACGCAATGTGATGGTGATAGTGCTAGCTTGTACTGGCCCGCAACGTGCCGTATGCCCATTCCCTATATTTCCTCGCGCGCGCTTCTTGGGTAACTGTTGAACCACCTCCTTGCTTGCGCTGCAGCCTTCTTCAGAGGCCGGCCCTTCTGCAGCGGTTGGTGGTGAGCCTTGCCTACCTGGTAGCTAGCTACCTCGCTAGCCCTGCTGGTGGTGGGCAGCAAGAAATAACCTGCCTGGAGTGAACTGCCCCTGCGTTCTCTCTCTCTCTCTCTCGACACGCACAGGGATAGGAAGTTCAAGTGCGACTTTCTCTGCACCCGGCCCTGGCTGGCGCATCTGTCACAGCAGGTACATATGCCGTGCGCGTGGGTTGAAGGCTGGCTTGCTTGGCGTTTCCATCAGATGTGGGATGTGGGATGTGGCGGGGGCGCCGAACCACGGCGGCCCCAAACCCTCACCTGCACCTGAACATGGCCATTCCAGGATCTCTGCCTGTTGTTTTGGCGCTGCTTTCACGCCTGCCCGCCCAGCAGCTCGGCAGCCTCTCAACCTGCTTGGCCTCCCATGTGACTGCCCCTCCCCCTGTGCCCCTTCCCCTTCAACCCTCCACAGGATGAGGAGCAGGGCCGGGGGCGGTCAGTGCTGGACGCGGGTATCGTAGAGCCGCACCAGGGCAGCAGCTCGGTGAGGCCCTGCTGCTTGGGGGATACGGTGTGGCGGCATTTGAAATCTTGTGTGTGCTACTTCAAAAAGTCATGCAATGGAAGTGCCGTGTCACCGTGTGGCTGCGCTGGGGACGCATCCCCCCCTTGCGTCCAGCGTTACGCAGGCCTGACTGCGCCGGCACCACTTACCTGCAATCCCCGCCCGCCCTGCGCCGCACACCCCAATCCACACACACACAGTGCATATCGAGGAGTCCGTCCGTCCAGAAGGGAATCCCCCTTGCCAACCACACCTACTACAAGTGCGTTGTGGTAGAGCGCATACAGGGGCTGCACCGTGGTGCGTGTTCTGGGCAGCAGGGGCACTGGGTCGCCGTAGGCCGCTGCCAGGGTTATGTCACGCGGCCAGCAGCCAGCAGCAGCCAGCAGTCAGGCCACGGTTAGTTAAAGGTGTGCTGCTGGCTAGCGTGTCAATTGTGAGCGCTACTGCTGTGCGAGTGAGCCTGTCGTGTGCGTAACGGCGCGCCGTTCACACGTGCGTCACTGACTGTGATGCAGGTACCTCATACACCTGGAAGGAATGACCACCAGCTTCCGTCTGGACATGGTGAGTCAGCAGGCACGTTCCACGCAGTAGTGGTGCGACCGCAGCTGATGGCCGCACGCCGGCCCGACAGTCCTCGGTCGGCACACGCGCACAAATGTTGCACACGCTCACATGCCTCATTGATAGGCCGGCGGCGGTGTCAGTCACTGCCCTTTTCCTGAAACCCTTCAACTTAGTTGCAGTACTGGGTTCGCCTCATTAAATGCCCGTGTACGCCTTGATTGCATCTGTCATGTACGGCCACGCACGCAGCTGCTGCACACCAACTCGCTGGTGCTGTACCAGAACCAGCCCTTCCTGGCCCACTTCACAAGGTGATGATGATAACACTATTGCGCTTGTGGGTGTGGTGCATGGGGGCATTGTGGGCACTGTTTTGCCTTGGTAGGCTGTGAGTGGCAATCCTCTCATCCCGCCCGTGCCAACCTGCACGGTTTCACGCACGCGTTACGCGCTGACCACCCCCCTCTCCCACAGGTCCCTGCGGCCCCACGTGCACTACGTGCCGTTCTGGAACACCACCCCACGTGGCCAGGGCATGGAGGACATCTACGACGTCATGCAGGTAGGTGCGCGGGCGGGCGCACTACCTAGTACCTACCTAGGTGTGCGGTCCTGCTGCCTACGTGCGTGCGTGTGTGCCTGGTGCCTGCGTGCGCCTGCCCGCCCAACCACACCTACCCAACATGTTGTGCACTTGGCTGCGCCCTGCAGACGCTGCGGCACAAGGACTCGGTGTATCCTCAGGACATTCAGCGCATTGTGCGAGAGGGCCAGGACTTCGCCGTCAAGTGAGTACAGCGGGGTCTGGTCCACGTACGCTCAAGCCCCGGTCAAGCAACGATATCTGGGTCGTGAGCTCAAGCACCATGAGTGTCTTGGTGTCGAGGCGTTGATGATGTCGTTTGATTGCACATGCCGCCAGCACGTGTTCTAGTGTCCCCGGTGTGCCCCAACGCTCCCCCTGACGCAGGTACCTGACTGTGTCGGCTCGGGCCCGCTACCTGCGCGACGCGCTCCAGGCCTACAAGTCTCTGTTTGAGGACATGGACCCCTTCATTGAGCAGCTGGTGGCGCGCATGCGGGAGCGGGGCTTCCGGATACCTCGTTGAGAGCAGTGACCGCAGACATTAAGATCGGAGTAGGAGTTATAGCGGAGCCCTGGGAACCCATGCAGCAAACATTACTGCATGTGTCAGGGCCGGGTATGGCACATGTGGGCTGAGGTTCCACCTAACGGGGGCGCAGACCTATGGGCATGATACTGCGAAGTACGCGCAATAAAAGAGGGCACGTAGACCGGGTGGCGGCGGTTGCCTAAGCACGCAGTGCTGCAGGGCAGGCCAGCAACTCAGGACTGAACTCAGGAGTCATGACAGCGGGTGTGTCCGGTAAAGCTGCTGCCGATAAGCCTCAGGGAGCATGAGATGCATTAGGCAAACAATTCGATCGTATGAGCGAGGCCACTGCGTTTTGTTTGGCCGTACTGGTGGCCTAGAGTTCGACGGAGGGGCAAAGTGTCGGGCAAGGTGTGCGGCGCACACGTAACTCCTGGGCGAGGCGCGGTCGCTGCGCCGCGCTGGAACAACTACCTGACTAATATTGTTCTGGGCAAATTGATGGTTTACAGTTGGCGCGAGCGCGTTTCGTGCACAGAGCGCTATATTCCATCACCAAATTGGCATGCGCACGTGATCGGCGTTGTCGCAATACATCGCGTCCATTTCATTATTGAAAATTACGCGCACGATTTAACAATCAGAGTCTATCATTCAGCAGCGCGATAAGTGAGCTGTTGGACCCTCGCTCCTCGTGCAAATGAGTACATGAAAAATACATCTATCAAACGAATGCTTACATTCCTGAAATGATTAGCGGATACATCAGCAGCGGCTGACTGGCCAGGCAGTTGCGATTGATGGCCTCAACGTTGCGATTGATGGCCTCAAAGTGGCGACAGAACCTTCTAACCTTGCTGGGCGCGAGCCTATTGCTTGCGGTGACAGCAAATGACCCAGCAGGCTTCAAACCCCACTTCGACTTCCTGGAGGCCCCGGTTGGCCATATGGAGCCAGCCGAGCACGAATGGGCACATTTCCTGCGGTGGGTGGGTCACTACCTGTGGCCCTGTGGCTCTTGACGCCTCGGTGCAGACTGTCTTCACCGAAGATACGTTAGCATTGTCCTGGATTCGAGAGGGAGCAAAGGAACTTGCGGACGAGGTGTCCAGAGGGGGGTGGCGAAGGCCGGTGTGACAGAGACACAAAGGAGGTAGGGGGCTGCGTTCACACGTCACCTTGACACGTAGGTCTCAACGAAAGCGTAAAATGCTTTGAAAGGTGACGCTCATAGGAACCGGAGAGGGCACTTTATCAAGAGGACTGACAGGTGGTGTTCTTCTTACCTGAACAGTCCCACACGCATCCCCAAACAATTTAATCCTCAGAGATAATCTGGATGCTGACATGGCGTACTGGCGGCGCCAGGGCCGGCTCAAAACCAATGCCACAATCCAGTTGTACGAGCGGTTAATGAAGCAACACTTCCTGCCCGCCGTGTTCAAGGTGGTGCTCATCTACAAGGTGAGAGGCACTCGTGGCAGTGGGTGCTGCTTGGTCTTCAACGTTAGTTCAGGGCGTGTGCGGCGGCTCTGATGTGGTTCGCGCGAGAGGGGGCACATGACCTCACGCAGCGACGTGTCGTCCAGGCTAGAACTGTGTGCTGCAATACAAGTATACCACGCATGGCCAAAGACTCATGGGGTGACTGGAGCTGAGTGCGTCTGTGGAGGTTTTGACTGCTGCTGGGGCCTGGGCGCCGGCAACGCAGCTTGGGTTGGTTGGATTTCACAGCCGTTAACTTCCGTGCATGCACAACAGAACCAGATCTACTTCCCCCTGAGGGATGACCCTCATGAGCGAATGCCGCCGAAACCCTCGGCGCCTCAGGTGAGCGGCGATGGCAGCTTGCTGTTGCGGGCAAGCCGAGGTGGGCTGCTGCTGGCGGCGGCGGGTTGTCGTGTTGCGGGCGGCACTGCGAGTGCCCCCTTACCAGTGCGGTACCTGATGCATGCATATATGTGCCCGAGGTCACAACGCCGACAGCATTAATCGTGGATGGAATGCGATGCAATTCACAGGCAGCACTCGCACAGAGAAGCACGACGGCATAGCACGCGCTGACGTTGTATCCCGTGGGATCGTGGCAATGCGCATGCCACCCGGCCTCTGGCTGAGCCCGCGCTTTCCCGTCCTGCCCGCCACCCCCCATACACGTGCACTGCCGCAGATGGATGCTTTCTTCAAGCAGCTGCAGCCGCTCTTGGACCGCGGGGACGTGCAGATGCCGGACGCGGTGTTCACATTCAATGTCGAGGACAACCAGTGAGTCACCGGGACCGTTTCCGTACGTATTGCACCTTTCGAGTGCTGAAAGGTTGGGGGCAGGGATGGCTCGATCGTAAAAGGTTGGTCGTTCGGGATGATTGCAAGCAGATAAGGTTATGAAGCCCCACCCCATGCGTGTCACCTATCAATCGGTAGCGCGGCGGCAAGACGGTAACGTTGCGTGCAGGCCGTGCATCCGATCCATGCATCCGCCCCGCCCCGGTTGGGTTCTATCGGTTGGTTTGCTTTGGGTTCTGGAAATGAATTACTCCCCCCCCCCCCAGGCCGCGGTGGTGCGGGCCGAGCGCCAACTGCACCGTGCCGCTGCTGAGCATTATCAAGACCGTGGACGAGGCCAGTGGCAACGACACCGACATCCTCATCCCGCAGTTCCTGTACCTCGCCAAGTCCACCTACCACTACCCCTGGCACCTGAAGAAGGACGTGGGTGAGCAGCGGAGCAGTCGGCAAGCACGGAGGATGAGTCTAGTGACCCTTACTTCTTGCACCCTCTTTACACACATTGACGCGCACCGCGGCACCGCACCGCGACGGGGCATCGCGCTATGCGCCATGTTATGCACTCCCTGCCGCAGCCTTCTTCCGGGGAACGCCCTTCTGCAGCAGCTGGTGGTGAGTCGCACCTACCTGCACCAGCCCGTCATGGGCGCCATGCATACCGTACACACACGTGATGATGTCCAGTATGCAGCTGGGGCGTGGCTGCCCGCACGCGTTGCCCGCCACAGACGCTCCCCATGCACCTTGCTCGCATCTCACGCACCCTCCCTGCTTGCTTGCATGAACGCCTGCTGCCCGCGGTGTGATTGGGGCGGCCGTGATGACCGTCCGCCGTGCCGACTGACGCTTACCCGCCCGCGCCTTTGTGTGCATGCGTGCTGCCCTGTTGTCCGATCATGCAGGGCCGACAAGTTCGATTCCAAGTGCACGGCCCCATGCACCCGCGCCTGGCTGGCGTATCTGTCCATGCAGGTGCGCTCAGCGGGCTCAGCGCATCACTCGCCGAGCTGCTCCGGCTTCCTTCCTGTATGGAGCATCTTGCGCTCGGTCTCATGATTGTGCCTGCTGCTGCTGTTGCCAGTGGCCAGACGTGCCCGCCGCTGCAAGCCCCGAAGGGTCGCCACTCCTGCTAGGCACTGTTAGTTCCTGCAGTGGTGATGCAGCAAGCGACATTCTGAGCATCCCGTTGCGCTACTGCCTTGCCTCCACAGGATGAGCAGCAGGGCCGGGGGCAGTCAGTGCTGGACGTGGCGCTGGTTGTGCCGTACGAGGGCAGCAGCTCGGTGGGTAGCACGATACACTGCTGCTGGTGCTGGCGCTGGCTGCGGCGATGGGCACGGCTGATGGGGTGGGGACATGCATTGCAGGAAGGAAGCACAGGCCGCCGTGCGTATGGTTGCACAGCACATGTGTGCATGTCGCGGAGTGGAAAGGGCCTGGCGAGCAGGCACCTGAAGCTGGCATTGCCATCTGCAATAGCTGCGCTCGCGCGATGCGCGCGTTCCTGCTGGGACGTCGTCTTTGCCTTCTGCCGTCTGTTGCGTTCCCACTTGTTCCGCTTCCCTCCTCGCTATCCACGTACGTATTTCAGTGCATCACCCAGAAGCCGCCTGTCAAGAAGCACCTTCCCCTCGCCAACCACACATACTACAAGTGAGTGACACTGACTACCGCGTCTCGGGCTGGGCCACGCCACGCCACGCCGCGCCGGGCCGGGCCAGGCGAAAGGCCGGAACCAGACGAGGGCTTCTCCCCTAGCTAGCTAGCTGCACTTGGCGCGCCTGGAACCAGCAATCGGCGACAATCTTTAAATGACAAGCGCATACAGCATGCTGCGGGCACGTGCGGGCACTCCGGCAAGCCCCCACAAATTAGAAACGGGAATGAACCACCCCATCCCTCCTCAGGCGCTTGAGCTGTCTTCCCAGGCACGGGGACGTCTACGTGGCTGTCACGCGCCTCACACTTCTCACTCTGTTGACACGCAGGTACCTCCTACACCTGGAGGGGCACACCACCAGCTTCCGCCTGGGCATGGTGAGTGACAGAGTGAGGCACGCAGGATATTCAAGGTGCGTGGCCACAAAACCCACCTAGCTCTACACAAGCGACAAGCATCATTGTTTCAGACTCAGGCTGCGGATAAAGTGTCTGCAACGGATTCCTCTGCAAATCTGCGGGTTGCCACTTGCGGCTTGCTCTGACACCGCCATAACGCCCACCCACCCTATTGCCCAGCTGTTCCACACCAACTCGCTGGTGCTGTACCAGAACCAGCCCTTCCTAGGGCACTACACACGGTGCGTGGCCGTTTCGCCTGACTCCTGGTTCAGAACTGGGGGATGTTTCTTTGAGTCAAGTCGCCCTGTGGCGCGGCTTCTGCCTCGCGTTCGCATGCGCATTTTGTGAGAAGAGCCTCCCTGCGCGCTTTACTTCCGCCCCTTCTATCTCCCACAGGTCCCTGCGGCCCCACGTGCACTACGTGCCGTTCTGGAACACCACCCCACGTGGCCAGGGCATGGAGGACATCTACGACGTCATGCAGGTGCGCGGGCGGGCGCACCGCCGTCCGCAGACCGCAGCAAGGGCGTACCAGGGCGCCATTGTGAGCGCGCCGCCGCTGTTGCAGCAGGTTACCGGCACAATGGCTTGCTGCCTTCCAGCCTGCGCTAACTGCTGCTGTCCTCCTTTCTGCGCGTGCGCGGGCATCGGATATGTAGGCGGTGCGGCACAAGGACTCGGTCTTCCCTCAGGACATACAGCACATAATCAGGGAGGCGCAGCAGTTCGCTGTCAAGTGAGTTGCGCCAGTTGTTACGCTCCACGTTGCCACCTGCCTGTCTGTCTAAGTACCTGCTTCTGCTAGCTGCCTGCAAGCTCATACCAACCCACGCTCTCGCAGTTCGCATTTGCATTCTAGCGCATGTCGGTAACCCAATGCGCTCATGTCGCGCCCTCAGGTTTTTGAGTCTGTCGGCTCGGGCCCGCTACCTGCGCGACGCGCTCCTGGCCTACAAGTCTCTGTTTGAGGACATGGACCCCTTCATTGAGCAGCTGGTGGCGCGCATGCGGGAGCGGGGCTTCCGGATACCGCACTACGATGGTCGGTGATGCGTTGATAGCGGGGGAGCGGTGTGTGCACATGGGGGATTGGGGGCGCTCGTGACGCGCGCACGTGACGCCACTGCTGTTATTACCTGATACTGTAGACTGCTGGGAGTATGCAAACTGTGATTGCCATGCTAAAGGAGAGTGGGCTTAACTGTGTCGGGGCTGTGCGCAGCGCATGTAGTAACATGTGTGGAGTGCGTGTGGTGATGTCACCGAAACCCGAGAGCACCCAATGGCACTGTTGCCGTGGGTGCATTGACCGCAGCATATCATTGTCTTGCATTACACTTGTAGTTCCATAGTATGGCACGGGTTTGCATTTTTGTTGATGGGTTTTGTAGCTGGTCTTGCATGATCGTTGGGATGATTGAGGGGGAAGATGCATATGCGTCTTGCATCATGCCCACCTCGCAAGCATACACATACATAGGCCTTTACCTACTTCACCTGCCCTCTGTAGCTCAGCCAAGCAAACGATTGGGGGCTTGCCCGCCCCCCCCCGCCGAACCTAAATCGCGTGCCTCAAAATTGTAAATGTCTGTTAGCATTGGCCCACACTTATGCTGATATCAATATCTTAAGCAAAGGCGCAAGCTGCGCCGCGACCCATTATAATTGACCAGGCCCGAGGCGCTTGCGCTTGGCGGGGGTCCTGTTGCGTGTTCTTGGGGCCTGTTGCCTGGCAACTTAGGTCCAGATATACGGAAGATGTGCGTAATCTGCTGGAAGGAGTTCAGCGAGCAAAACCCGGCTTACAACTTGGGCTGTGGGCACTACGGCTGCGCGGCCTGCCGGGCAAATGTGTCTAAATGCCCAGTCTGCAATAGCGCAGTCGCTCATGGGTCCGCGACGGCCGGCGCGCGCAAGCGCGACTCCGCGACAGGCGAGTCGTGTCTATGTGTTTGGGGGCCCCCAGGGGGCGGCGGGGGGCCCATGGGGGCATCCCGCTGGCCGGGACTTGTAAGGGTCGAAGCATGGTGCACAAAGGAAGGTTTGTTTGAAGTTGGACTAGCCTCAAACGGTCGGCTTTGTCAGAGCCGCTTTGCCGCGTCTACAAACACCTTTCCAATACCCCTGCGTCCCTCTGCCTGCAGGCCACAAGCAGCAGCACCACAGCCAACACCAACAACGGCTGCTCCAGCACCAGCAGCATGAACAGTCGCTACAACTCTTAGGCTCGCCCCAGGGCTGGCGTGCGCGCGCCTACCATGAACACATCACCGCCTTCGTCACTGCTGCGGGCGCGGCCGCCGGTGCGCGCGCTCTCACCGCCACGGCCTCCGACGCGGCGCGCGCCTTCGATGACCTCGCCACCTCCAACGATCACCTGGCGCCGCTAGCCACGCTAGGCCTCGCGGATGCAGCCACGCCGCCGCGGCTGCGTATGTTGGAACGCACGCCGAGCGGCGGAGTGGACAGCGACCCCGCCAGTCGCGCCGGCAGCGCGGGCGGCGGCGGTGGTGGGGCCGCCGCCTACGGTCGCTGCCGTGGCTCCGCCGCCGCCGCCAAGCGGGCGATGGCTGTGAGCGCGCGTCACATCGCGCACGGTGGCTACGTGGCGGGGCGGGTGCTGCTGACGCGCGCGCTGCTGCCGGCGGCGCGGGCGGGCTGCGCCGCGGGTTGCGCGGTGGCGACGGCGACCGCCGCGGCGGCGGTGGCCACGGGGCGTGCGGTAGCGGGCGCGGCGGGCGGAGTGATTCGCTTTGCCTCGGCGCCGCGCGTGCGCGTGGTCGGCTTTGACGGGGAGCAGGAGGCTGCGGCAGGGGCCGGCGGCGCGCAGGCGCTGGCGCTGGCGGCGCCGGCGGCGGCGCCGGAGCCCATCAGCAACCTGGTGGGCGCGCGCATCCGGCTGGCGGGCTGCCGCGCCACGCGTCTGCGCGTGGAGTACTGCCGCGACTGCGTGCTGGTGGCCACGGGGCTGCGGGACTGCGAGCTGTTGCTGGTGGGCTGCAGCCGCCTGCGGCTGGTGCTGCGCGGCTGCGCCGGGCTGGTGCTGCGCGAGCTGCAGTGCAGCGACATGGGCGACTGCGTGCGGCGGCGCTGTGAGCGCTTCAGCCACGAGATCGTGTGCCTGCGCTGCGCCTGCAAGCCCCTGAGCGGAGGTGGCGGCGGGGGCGGGGGCGGCTGGGGGCTGGGCGCGGGCGGCGCGTTTGGGCCGGAGCAGCAGGTGCACATGCACTTGCAGCCGCACCAGCACCAGCAGCACCAGCCGGAGCCGCACCAGCAGCACCAGCACTACCAGCTCTCTCCCCAGCTGTCGCACCGTCATCACCACCAGCACCAGCAGCACCAGCACCAGCATCCACAAATCCAGCAGCTGCTGCACAGGTACAACTCAGTCTCGTCCTCTGTGTCCTCCTCAGCCGCCTTCCAGGGGAACGGCAACTGGCAGTGAGCAGCTGATGCGGGCCGCGGAGGAGGCGGCGACACACGTACGAACCTGTGTCAGTAGCCAGCGTCCTTGACAGCTGTAGCTGCGAGGTGGTAGATGTCCCGATGTGATCCCGCCCGGATGGGCCACAAGAGTTTCCACCTCAATCATAGCCACGCAGGACGGAGGATAGGGGCGGAGCAGTCATGTCCGTAGGTGGGTACTCGGTAGTCAGTAGAGTGAGGAGCGTTGTGCTGCATTGCGGCGTCATTGTGTCGTGTCGTGGCAGGCATTTGGGCGAGGGCTAGGCAGGTAGGCAGAGCAGACCTGGCGCAGAGCAGCAGCAACAGCAGGAAGTAGGGGCGCCGCTCAAACTCCAGATGTTTGAAATTGCCAACGGGGCATTGTTATAGGCCCACAATTGCAGGGCAGGGATCTTCTTTACGTGAATCTTGATTAGGGGTTGCCGCCTTGGCTACCCGCGACCGCCTTCATTCTCTTCCTCATGTGTACAATAGCCTTCTCTGAATGGCTTAGGCTCAGATGATTCTCTGAGCTTGGACGGCTGCTGTTTTGCAGATTGGAGGAAGGTGCGATGGGGCGGGTCAGGACTGCACTGACAGGGACGACTCGATATACCTAGGGCACGGCGCATTTACTATTTCTGTGACCCATTGAAGAGGCGAGGTTGTGGCCGACAGCAATGCATAGTCACGTGGAAATGACGCTGCTAGTGGCCGTAGTGGGTGGCGAAGGGACGCTGCGCCACGGCATCCAGTGGCAGTGGGGTACAACTCATTTGCCCCCATGTCCGGCAGTAGGATCTGCGAATGATACCTTGCACAGCTTCGAGGCTGGAGGCGGGAGCGGCAGCACCGTCACGCGTGCGAAAGGCTAATAGAGACCGCACGCTGTGCTCAGGGAACCGTGAAATAGTCTCTAATAAGAGGCTGTGTCAGTCAACGTTGGGGGTGATCATGCGCCTGGCTGCGTTCCAGGCTGACACGTAGGGGGTGGCGTTGTCCAATTTCGGGTGTGTGACCCTGCAGTCAGCGACTCACCGTGGCTTCTGGCAGCGTTTCTACTCGTTTTTACAGAGGCACAGCCAGGGATTTCCCCCCACCTTCCCAAGGCAAAATCGGTCATGTGCACAGTTGCTTCAAACCGGCCGTCGAGCGCTGTCTCAATCGGCCGCCGGCGCGCCGGTGCCGCTTGTTGGGCCGCGCCGCGCCCTCCGCTGTGTGGCATTGACCGCCCCACATGGGCTCCACACATGTGAGCCGCCACCTGGCCGCCACTGCCGTACCCAGGACACCTGGTTCCCCCTGGGCATAAGGTACCAACGCCGTGACGAAAGCGCCAACACTTGCACAGACAGCAGCTAGCGCCCTGTAAACGTCAGTTGCTAGCAAAAGTGCATACGAAAGAGCATCTAACAGCTGTTTCGCGTTCTTCACACGTCGTGTATTCACACCCAGTCCTGTCCCGTTGCAGCTAGCGCCCTGACAAAGATCACATTACAACAACAACAACATTGTTACATGGATTCGGGTCCATGTAGGCCCCACTAACTCATCAGGAGTCCGGAGGCGCGACAGACACGTGCCGAAATCAGGCTATAGCGACCCGACAGATCGAGCTACTTGCTTTATAGAGCGCTCACCACCATCCTTAAGGCCTCATCTGATCCCGTCAACCAAGATCTAAACTCGTCCAGACAGCAACTAGCTCATAGGCATTTCACCCGATCGAAATCGGGGGGTTGTATGGGAATCGAACCCATGACCTCGAGTGAATACGTCCCCTGACGCTATCCAAACGAAGCGGAACCTCCCAACCCTCACATGAAATCGTGTGGCGTGCGCGCATAAGTCCACGCAAGCAAGAGCTGCGTGACGGCTGCTATCTAAACCGCGCCGCCAGCACTTGCGTGAACCTTCACGAACATACACAGATACACTGAATATATTGCCGACTGTAAATTTGGTGAAGCCAGTTGTGATGCTTGAGATTAAAGTAAGACGCGGAGCCCCCATGCCTAGAGGGCCGCAAGTCTCAATTCCCACATCCCAATCAAACCTGCGCTTCATTACGTAATTTCTCTCACCAGCGAACCTCAAAATGTCCCCCCACCGGGCGCTTAACTGTTTGCACACGGACTGATAATCAATGCTGCAACTTCTCAAGGTGTTACGAACTTCTCTCGTCCAATCTCTCCCAGTGCGTTAAGTGCCCGTTTCTCCAAAATGCAGGGGGCATGCGTTGGCCTCTTTCTTTAGAGGAAGGAGAAACACTCATTTAATTTTTCGCCGGTTCCCACACGCGCTGGATTGGTTCTAGGCCAAACTCCTAGCCGTACTCTACAACTGGTGATGCTGCAGCACCTGTATCGCAAATACCTCGAGCCGATTATCTCAGGCCCAAAAGGGTTACTATAACACCAGGCTAGGCTTATTAATCCGTGTCAAAGCGCATCCATGTCCTCTGCTGTGGGCCGCCGGGATCCCGTTTCCCGGAGTAGTAGCGCGGCCGCACGGGCCCCATCGCGCATCTATTGCTAGCTACTCGTCGCTTCCCGCGGCCAGCTGCTGCTGCACCAGCAGCAGCTCCTTCACAATCTCCGCCGCCGCCGGCCGCCGCTGCGAGTCCGCTTCAAAACACTGCGTCACAAGCCTCACCAGCTTGGGCGGGGCGCCCGCCTGGACCAGCGGCAGCATCGGCAGGCGCTCCCCTCGCATCTGCGCAACCGCACGTGTGCAGGAACGATAGGCGAAGGCACAGGAGAGTAGGGCTTAGGTGCGCCGGCACAGCAGCTGACGCCAGCAGTTACGCAAGCAGGTCGGAGGGTAAGGCGAGCCCACGCACCGTCACGGCAACCGCCAACTTCATCATGGTCATCTCCTCCCAGGGCCGACGCCGCGCGATGAGCTCCCACAGCAGCACTCCAAATGAGTAGCAATCCTTCACGCAAGGCAACGTCGATGGACAGGCGAAAGGCACGTCAGCCGCGGGATTGAAGCACAGGGATGGGGGCCGTGCGAAGCGCTGCGGGCGCCTGCCGCGCGGCGTCGGTCCCGCACTGCCGCGCGCCACAGCTTACCGCGCGGTCTGTGATGCCCACCACCTCCAAGTCAAAGCACTCCGGGGCCATGTACGGACCCTGCATGCGCACAAACAGACGTCGCCTCGGCCAATGCTGGGAATCCGCCGAGCGAACAGCAGTGAATTATTGCTCTGCCTCACACAGCCCTATGCCGTACAATACGCCGTTCCACATGCAGCCAGCGGGTCCTGGATGCATGCATGGCCGCCCCTACCTCCCCTCATCACGCCCGCCACCCTCCAAAGAAAGAACTACTGTATTGATTGGCCCACTCTCGATCGCCCGCGCGCCCGCCCCACCCGCCCTTACCGTTCCCACTTCCGGCTGTTGGGTGATGAGCACCGTGTCCCGCAGCCGCGACAGGCCGAAGTCCTGATGGTGGTGGTGAGCACGCATCAATCCGCCGTACACCCAGATGGTGGCCAGACGCGGGCAGCAGGGGGTTCAATGCGTTACGCAGGCCATTATAGTAGCGCACGTCAGATACGTGCCACCGTGCCAGCGTGATCGTTCCGTCTCCCGCCCGAATAGTTGACACCGTCCCAACTCACCGCAAGCTTGACCACCACCTGCTGCTCGTCTCGGGAATCCGCGTTGGAAATGAGCACGTTGGCTGGCTGCGCATCCGGAGAGAGGGGCAGAGCGGAAGAGTGGTTCAGTACAAAACACTAACCCTAGAGAACCACGCCGCCCAGTTAACCCGCTTACGTGCTCCTCTCGCGCCTTCGAGTTGGCATACCCGCAGCGTACTACCTACCCCGCACCAGCATCCACGGCCTGGACCCCACCCGATTGACAAACAGCCTTCATACCTTCTGCGGAGCGTGGTTGCGTGTACGAGGCGCGCGGCCGAAACAGTATGCGGAGGGAGGTGCCAGCGGGGGAGGGGTGAAGTGACGCGGACCGGGGCTCGGGGTGCAACAGCTCAGTCGTCAGCGCACTGGCTGGCCGATGCTAAATGGTTTCGTTGCTCCCAAACGTAACCCACCAGATCACGGTGAATGATGGTGGGGTGAAGGTATTCGAGTGCACGCGCGACCTGCAGCGCGATGTGGAGTGCCTGTGGGCGCGGGTAGGGGTGGGGCGTTGTGGTTACCAGCTCAAGCTAAACCAATCTAAAGGAAGCCGGGTTAAGCAAACGCAATCAAGGGAGGGGGGTTAGCCATCCATGGAGTGTGCCTGAGCTGTGAAGTGCCAATGTCCAGGGGAGCTGGGGACCATCCAGTACTATCACCTTGACTTGCTTGTGCACCGGAAAACAAGGCCGATCGAGCGCAAGCCAAGTGGCACACAAGCAGCAGGCATCCGCACTGAGGGCATGCAGGTCGGCCCGACTGTTGCATGGGCGGGCATGGGCGGAGCAACGGAAAGGCACGCTCTTCCCACACCATACCCGCAACAGCCTCTTTCGCAGCCACCCCTCGCTTCCTCCCCGACGCGTCCCGCACATGCTGCAGTGCCCCTAAGACGCCCCAAAGCGCTCGTGCCAGGGCGCTGTGCAGGACGTCCGGTGCTGGGCGGTCAGATATAGTTCACCGCCGCATGCAGGTCGGCCCGACTGTCTGCATGGGCGTGCTCCCACATGGAAGCCATTTTTTTAGCTTATTGGACCATATACAGTTGATAGACCGGAAAGGGACAGGTCCGGGTAAGCTCGAACCGGGCGTGTTCCCCCATGTGGCGTGCTCCCCATGGCCTCGGTGCCGTACTTGACCCCCTCGGCCCCTCTCGCCCTGCTGCCATACCATATTGCGTTACTACACCGAGACGGCTTCAAGCTCATACATGGCCTTCCCTTCTTTCCATGTCACAGTTACGCACCAGAGACAGCGGGAAGGGCCGGTTCGGGTCGTGGTACATCAGCCTGTCCAGAGACATGTCCATTCGCTCCATCACCAAGCACACGTTCGGCGGCCTGCGTGCGTGTCGTGGGCGGCGGTTGTTTGGTTGGTTGGTTGGGTTTGGGGGCCGGGGGGTAAGCCATCCATGGGGGGGGCGCAGGGGTCAGGGAGGGGGGGCAGGGGGGCAGGGAGCATGCGCGTTGTAACATGCTGGCGCACACAATTTGCGCAATCGCCGATCGACGCATTCGTGAGTGTGTTTTGGCAATCCAGCCACTGCTGCGTGCTCCCCCCGCCCCTGATGCAGCCCCACATGGCGCGCGGCGGCGCACACGCTCATCCTGACTTGACCAGTGCTGTCCATCCGTACTCACTTTAGGTTTGCCGCCAGCAGGGTCACAATGTTCTGATGCTGAACCCTGTTCCATGGGCCCACGCACACGTGTGTGTACGTGTGTGTGTGTGTGTGTGTATGTGTGTGTGTGTGGACAGGGTGCTGGGCAGCACGCAGGCAGTCATGCAGCAGGGCACTCATGCCTGTTGATTGCGTCTGTGTGTGCATGCTGATGCGTCCGGGCCCTAGCAGCCCAAAGCCTGGCACTGACCTGGCAAGAATGGCCACCTCCTGCTCCAGAGCGACCAGGATGGCATCTTGCGCCCGGAGGGAATCGGTCTGGGGCTGCTGTTTGGGGGGCCCCTCGGACTGCGCCCGCTGCTGTGCCTGCTGTGCCTGCTGCGCCTGCTGCTGCTGCAGCTGCATGACGAGCCCCGTGTCAATCTGCTTCACAGCCACCTTGCGGCCGCCATAGGTCCCCTCCAACACCTGCTTGCATGTGCACAGGCAGGCACGCGGGGATGTATGCGTGATTCCGGCGCGCGGGCAGCAGCCTTGGAAAGTAAGCTTACGGGCCAAAAGCAAGTCAGGCGGCTAGCAGATAAGGCGAATCGGTTAGATAGCAAGGACGTGCGTTTGGAGGCGTCCTAAACCAGAAATGTGAAAGCGAACGGCAACGACACTCAATTGGTTATGGGGCGCCGGTAGGTCACGAGCACGGAAACGCCCTGTCGGCGTCACTGCGGCGGCAAGCACGCTCTTCCCGCGCGCGCGGGGTTGCTTCTGTCTGCAATCCCGCCTGTGCTGCATTCAACCCCAGCATGCATGGCCCCACCAACGTTGGGGTCATCACCCGACACCGTCCAAGCAAACATTACTATGTTTACGTCACCGCTCGCTTTGCGCGCGTTACGCGCGCAACACGCACGCACCTTGCCGAAGGAGCCCCTGCCCATCACCACGCCCGTCAGGACCACGTGAAGCTGATGCGACAGCAGCGACTGGTGATGGCCCCCGGGGCCGCTGTCACCTGCTCCCGGCTTGGCGTCCGCCGCCATCGTGGGGGGCCCGCCGCTAGCTACTGAACCTGCGGCGCTGCTGTCTAGGTCGCTGACGTTGATCACGTTGAGCGGGATGTGCGGGTTCAACGGGGTTAGAGGCGTGACCGGCATTAGGGAGGCTGGCGCGTCAGCCGCCGCCGCCGCCAAGGATCCCGCGGCCGCGTAACCCGCCGCCGCCGCCGCTGCAGACCTCAGGTTGGCATGCACATTCTCGCTGTCAAAGGTACTGCCACCCGTGAAGCCGCCGCTGCCACTGCCATCCCCTTTATCAGCAGTTTTGCCGGCCTCCAACACGGCGCCGTCCATATCATCAACAGCAGTAGTCGCCGTCCGCGATGATGCCGCCGCATCGCCGTGATGATAAAGGCCCCAGCAGTGACCGCTCTCGCTGTCCGCAGGCTTGTTGCCAGCAGCAGCAGCAGCACCAGCACCAGCAGCGTAACGGCCGCCGCGGCGCCGCAGCAGTACAAATGCCCACAGGGCCCCGGCAGCAAGCAGGATGGCTGTAGCGCACGCCATGCAACACAAGGTTGACACCGCACGCAGTAGCACGGCAGTTAGGCAAAGGCCCACGTTTAGTGATGATGGTCTGATGGCATGAGGGATGCATGCCAAGGCATCATCAGAGTGAGTGTGTGAGTGCATAGCACACCGCGACTACTTGCCATCCATGCATGTGCCCCATCATCAATAACCCACCTCCCATGACGCCACCAACAACTACGCCAACGATGACCGGCGTCATGTCGCGACTGCTGCCGCCGCCGCCGCTGCCTGGGTCGTTGACCAAAGCAACAGAAATTGAGGGCGGAACTGGCGGCGCCACGGCGTCTGCCTCGGTCTGGTTCTGACGCTGCATTGCCAGATAAGCGAAACACCATGTCACTGGAAGGCACGACGACCGGTTCAGTGTCTCAGCCGCATGTCGTGCCATGCCATGCGGCTCAAACGGCCGAGCAGGCAAGAACCAACTTGCAAACTTCTGCAAGGTGTTCGGGGCCCCAGCCAGCAGCCATCCAGAGGCAGCCATGCGCAACTGCTACCGTACTAACCGTACTTGCAACTCGCAATCAAGACACACCTGTTGCATCATAAAGTTGTAGCATCCCACAACGTCGCCCCTGAGTGCAAACCAAGACGTTTAAGTGAAACGGTGGCGGACGTTGTTGGTGCGCATTTGGGGCAAGGCCGCACGGGGGAAAATGCAATATGAGCCGTGGCGCGGTGAGCCCCCCATCAAACAAAAAATGCCATGCAAACATGTAAGAAGTGCAGCAGGTCAGGCCCCTCGCGGTGTGTGCCTCTTCTCCCCCAACCCCCATACATCCACCCACACACGGAGATTAATATCCAAGCTAGAACATTGTACGTGTGAGCACGCACCATGTCTCAAGGCAGGACATGGTCATGTATTGGTAGCACTGCGGGACGCAGGCGATGTTAATGAGGGCACATGGGATCGTCATCAGCAGGCTCAAGCAAGGACTGATGAGAGTGATGAATGTTCCACACTCACGCACGCCCATGAGTGGAAAGTGTATTTCTACTGCTGCTTTGGCACGCACGGCCTGCAGGCGCGAGCCTATGGTGAAGTAATCAGACGAATAAGACGACACGCTGGCATATGAGATCGGATGCGCTAGAGAACAAGTGATGAGCTCCGGACGGGGCGGGAGCGAGGGGCGCGAAAAGTGAGCCAGAATGTGAGTGTCCCGGCTTGCAAAGCCGCTACCAAATAAAACCATCTGGAGCCAAGGGGCCCTTTTATGCGCATTGGACACCACTAGGCCTGCTTGCGCACTCACCCTGTTCTCGCAGTTGAGAAGGTGCGACACGTAACCCGTTTTGACCTGGTTGCCGTACACATCCAGAGAGTAGCAGTAAACGCCGACGTCCTGCCGCCGGGAAATTAGAAGGCGGGCGTGGGTCCGCAGAGAGAGGGAGAGAGGGGGAGAGAGAGAGTGTGTGTTAACTACGGTTTACAAGGTTGCCGCCTTGAGTTTCGTAAATCGAGTACTCCAGACAATCACCCTGTATGTATGTATGAAGTGTGGGTCGTATGGATCCGGGGCATGCAGGGGGCCGGGGGGTATAGGCACACCCCTTGATTGCCTAACCCTGCCGCCACCCCGCCCCTGCGCATGCACCCGTAGCACCCTTGCCTGGTCCCAGGCTCGCGGGTCAGGTGTACTAGTAGCACTATCTAGCTTGTGGCGGGAGAAGGCCACGTAAGGCATTATCGTGTCCATTGCCCCTGCCTACCTAAAAACCACGTGGGTGGCGTCTGTCGCCCCTAATAATAGCAACCAAAGCAGACTGTAAGTAGCGGTGCCCCCTAAGCCCCTCACTAAAGCTAGGCCCTCGGATTGCCGGGCACACTTACCGTAAATAACCCGCCAGCTGAGGCGATGCATTGCTGCTCGTACGGCAGGGAGGGGCTGTAGCTGCCGGAGCAATTTGGATGAAGCTGCCTAATTGTGCCGTTGTTGGATGTGATCTGCCTGCCTGGCGGCAGCTCCTTGGGGCGGGCGAACGAACCAAGGCCGGCCTTGGGCACGTAGGATGGTGGCATGCAGATTTCTGCATACATATAGGCACACGCACAACCAAGCAAAGCCCGCATAGGCATACATATGTGTGATAGACTGATAGCGCTCGATGGGAATGCGTGCATGCGCGCGCGTGAGCTGATGACATGCATGGCGCAATGCTGTTGCAGTGCGTGCGCGCATGCGTGCAGCTGCATTATTGATACTGCGAGCGAGGAAAGGATGGGTACCGTGTCACCGTGCGTACGTACGTACGTACGTATCACGCAAGCGCAACCATCAGGTGTTGCTGCTATTGCTTCTATTGCTGCGGCGGGGTGCTCTCACAGGCACGCGCACGGACTACTGACGCGGCAGTCCCGCCGCCCACATGCATGATGATGGTAATTATGATGGGCTGCTCGCTGTATGTTGGCGATCGAGGACGGGACGCGCAGCGCACCTTGAAGATTGATGGATCGCCGCACCACCATCGCCGAAAATGAACCGTTGATGTTGGGGTCACGCCCGCTGTCATCTGTCAGCAGATCGAAACCGGGTGCCTGCACGTTTTTTGAGGGCATCATCAGGACCGGGCAGGTAGGGTAGGTCGTGCTCTATCCGTAGGTGCCGACACCTGGTCCCCGGAAGCTGCCTTCGCCCAAGCCTCACCCGAAAAGATGGATCGCTTCGGGTACGGCGGACCAGTAGGCTGTCAAGCGTGAGCATCACGAAAGGCCCCAACCGAATCTGAGGTACGAGGTAGGGTTGGCGCCGGATGTCACGCCAGGCGTGTCAGCGAGAGATCCAGCAACCAGCCAGGCACCGGTTTGCTTGCGTTGGTTCGGGAGGTTGCCATCCGCCACCATGACCTCTGACCACCGTGTTCCCGACACCAACACTCCACGATGTCACGCCCCCACCTATCCTACAAACTCACCCCGCCCAAGAGCTCCCGTTCCCCGCGCCCCAAAGCCCGTATGGGCTTATATCTGCTGTAGTGCAAGTCGATCACTGCACGGAGCGGTCGTGCTCGGTTCCCGCGGTGCCCCGTGGCGGCCCCACCAAGAACGCTCCGCGCCCCCTTCCCCCACCGCACCTTGTTCTTCACATAACCAAAATCGAAATACGTGTTTCTCGCAAGAGCAGGATAGTACGTGCCCACAATTGTGACGTTCCTCATGACTGGAATAGGTAGGGAGTGAGCGTTAAAGTCATCGCTGGACAGGACGATGCGCTCCACATCCACGACAACATTGGAAATCCGCGGGTCCGCGAAGGCTGCTGCGAGTTCAATGCCACTGCGCACGGTGGCATTGCCCATTGGTACCGGCGCCACGGCCTGCTGCGCAGCGCTTGGAAACACGCAAACGAAAGCGACGACGACCACGACCGCAGTTGCGACCAGCGTAACTCGCTTTGACATGATGCTATCTGTGTGCTGTTTGTTAACGTCTATATATGCATTAAATTTGCCACTGTACGTCTTGAGGACTGTAAGGCTGTGAACTTATCTTAGCTACGAGCAAACATCTTGAAAAATAGTATGATAATAGCCAGCTGTGGGAACGGCTGTGGGAATGCTTTAACCATCGTGTAACTAGGGCCAGCGCGCGCCAATAGGCAGGTTATATGCCCGGGTCCCGGCTGCAAATGGTTCTTGATGGTTCTATCTTGTATAACTTCAGGGCTAGCAGGGCCAGAATTCTGGCGTACAACTCCTTATCATAAAGGGCTTGGCCAAGGACTCGTACGCCAGAATTCTGGCCTTACACACTTCGCTCGTGATACCGTGACGGCCTTATCCCCAACTTCTCCGCCCTAGCTTAGCGTTCCTTTGAGTTGCGCGACGGATCCGATCTCTAGGGCCCCCCCTCCCTTCGTGGCTTCGTGTAACTGATTGCCCAATCACCGGCCCTGGTTTGTTGGAATGGGCTAAACGCTACTGCCGTGGCCTTGCGCTCTCCGCCGCGCCATCCGACCCTTCCATCACGGCACCCCACACGAACACGCCGTCCTTCCCTCGAGACGCCCCCGACACCCCGCTCACGGGCCCTGCCACGACTCCGCTGCCACTGCCGCTCACGCTGGTGCTACTGCCGCCGCCCGCCGCACGCGCCCCGCCCGCCGCGCCTTTCCCCAGCTCAACTGGGCAGCTGCCGCTGAGCGGAGGCAGGGCCTTGGTCATCAGCACCTGTGTTGACCACAAGGGGCAGGTCCACTGGGGCAGGTCCAACCGCACTCATTCACTGACTGAAAAGCAGCCAGCGAAAGCAGCCCGCCGGCAGCAGCCAATCCATGTGCCCAAACTCCATACAGCCATGCGCCTGGGACAGTCGGACCCATGCATGCCCGCTCACGCGCACACCACGGACACGGCGCCCCAGAGCCCAGCCCTACGCAACACGCCAACGCCCCCACGTCAACCTCAGCTCCCCCACGTCAACCTCAGCTCCCACAGCCCCGACCAGTGGTGGCGACCACAGCCCCGACCATGGCCCTGACCATAACCCCGACCATACCCTACGCACGCACCTGGCTGAGCGGCCCCGGCAGCAGCCGCGCGCCGCCCGCCGCCACGGGTGTGTAGCCCATGGACGCATACAGCGCGGCGGCGGCGGTGTTGCTGCGCTTCACATGCAGCCAGATGGACTCGTAGCCCCACAGCCGGGCTGTAGAAAAAGGGGGCGCGGCAGGGCACAGGTTTGTTTGTGCGCGATGGAAGGGAGCAAACCGCGGCACGAGAGGAGGGGAGAGGTGCGGGTTGCAGCCTTGCGGGCGGCCATGCGGCGCGTGCGGGCCGGGGCCAAGGATTGCGAGACGATGGATGGGGCATGGCTCGGCCAGGCCACACGTCTCACCACCACACCGAGCTGGGTAGGTCAGGCACGAACATGCCCGGCTCCGTTCCCGCTTCTTTGCACCCCTGGAGCGGGAGCCCCGCGTAGCAGCGCAAATGCCGCGCCGCCGCACCTTGCGTAACCCCCAGCCCCCCCTAGCCCCCCAGCCCTGTGCTCACCCACGCGCTCGCACTGTTGCAGCAGCCGCCTGGCCAGGCCGCGCCGCCGGTGCGAGGGCACGACGCTCATGTTGGACACGTACAGGCGGAAGGGCTTGTTGGAGGGGAAAGGCGGCGGCAGCAGCGCCTCGGGTTGCATCAGCGACACAGACGCCGCCGCCACCGCCCGGCCCCTCCGCTTCCGCCAGCCCGGGCCGGCAGCGCCCCCGGGCGCAGAGACCCAGGCTGACCCTGGCCCCGGCCCAGCCGCCTCTGAGCCGGGGTCTGCTGCCTCCGCGGGGGGCGCGGAGCGCGCAGCGGAGGAGGATGCAGAGAAGGACGCAGCCTGTGTGCTGCCGTCTCCGGTACTGGTGGGGGCGGCGGTGTTGCTGGCGGAGGACGTGGTCCCCGCCTCCGCCCCCGCCTCCGCTTCCGCCTCTGCCTCCTCCGCAACCAGAACCAGGAACTGCCGAGCCCGCCGCCAGCGCTGCACGGTGCGCCTGCGTGTGGGTGCGGTGCGAGAGTGCGACGTACAGAAATCGCATCCATTCCCCATAAATGGCGGTCCTTGGTAAGCTTACCGGAGTACGCACATGAATAGAATTCTGCAGACTTGGGGAGTGCGCCCCACGCCCCTTGAAGCTTTATGCATCGGTTACTGCCCCATGCTCTATTGAATCCCTCAAGGACCTCCTCGTCTTTAGGGCGCACAGCAGGCGGCCGCAGCGCTCGCAGCACCACGGGGCGCCCTGCTACCACACCCAGCACATCGCAACGCCGCTGCGAAAGCGAAGCCGGGGTAGGTCCCTGCTGCACACACGTGCCACCCTGCCCGCTCACTCTTCCGCGGGCGACAGCTGCGTGGGGAAGCGCGCCGGCTCTCCCCTCAGCGCCGCCAGCTGCGCCCGCAGCCGCTGCACGTACTGCTGCAGCCGGAACTCCCGGTGCTCCCGGCTGGCCTGCAGGGAGCAACGGAGAGAGAGAGAGAGAGAGCATATGCATCGGTGTGTACATGGGCGTGGGCTATGGCGTGAGCAGTTTCCCGCCCGCTCGGCCATTCATCCGCCCACATACGCACGCACACATGCTTCATGCCTCGCGCATTCCAGCCCAGCGCCGCGCTTTCGGTTGATAACTGGACGCATGCTTGCCTCTTGCTGATCGCGGGCCGACCCGAAGCCGCACGGACCCGCAGCTTCCACCCTCACTCCGCGACAGCACCCAGCAAGTATCGTGCCCTGTTCGGTCCTTAACCCTCTCCCAGCACCCACCCTCGTTTCCTCCGCGCTCCGGTTGCTTCGGGTGCTGGAATGGACTGTCCCTAAATCTTCAAACTCCTACATCCTTGCTGCCCAACAACCCCCAAGCTGTCCGCCGCTGCACCCACCAGCGCCTTGGCCTCCAGCGCCTCACGCAGCTTGTCGTCCATCTCGCGCTCGATGGCGCCCACGTACCGGGTCTCCAGTGCGTCCAGCGCCTCCGCCTGGACGCCCGGGAAGTTGCCGCGACCAAAGGACTGCAGCCGGCATGTGCGTACACGTATGCGGGTTGCGCGCTTGTGCGTGGTTTTGTTTGCAAGTGCATGGAAGGGAGCGTGTGAAGTACGGCAGCCGGGACCAAGGACAGGATCAGCCATGCACGCGTTTAAGCGCGGCAGGCGGATATTTGCGGGAGGTGATGCCGGTTGCGCGCTCTGTAAAGTAGAACCCACTTTCATATGATGGCTTGGGCAACAATATGCACGATTGCCCTGCCCCGTTAACGTGGCACGCGCCTTGCACAAGCCACGCCTGCCTCCAGAGCCCCGGCGCCCACGGCTCTCGTCCCCGCGCCGTCCTCGGTTCGTAGCGACTGCCGCACGAACGCACCTCCGCAAATATGAGAGCTACCTCCCTGGCGTCTGCCAGGCCAGCCTGCCGGATGAAGTATCGACAATCGTGGCCGGGGTCCATTTTGCCGGGCCCGCTGGCAGCGACCCAGCTTCGCCGGCCCTGTGCCCTAGCAAATGAGATGCATGCAGGGGCTTTTAAATGAGACCTAGTTGAGGCAGAGGCACATGCTGGCCGATGATTGTGCAAGTGCAGAACTTGCATTATGGAGCAGCTTTACAGCTTAAAGTTCACTACGTTGCGTTGCTTAAAGTAAGTCAACTACATACATGTATAATGGAAAAAGCAAGCTGGTGACAGAATTGCCAATCATTCAATTTAGTTTATTGCAGAACTCGCTGCTGCGATGTCATGTGCTTAAGTTTGAACGCAATATCACGCGTGAAGCCACTGCTGTTGGTTGATAGGATGTCAGAGCATCGTCGTATCAACGAGGGCCTGACAGTCCCGGGATAATGGCCGACAGCGCGGAGGACGCGCTCGCATCCGGCCCCAGCTTGCAGCAAGCGTTTGCCGCTTTCGTGTTGTTTAGGCAGGTGAGAGCGGTAGGCGGCTGTCCTTTCGAGTTTCGGAAGTCCGGGTGCAGTCGGGGTGTCGGCTGTCACTTGCCTGTGCCACCCACGGCCACCCCTGTGCCTGTACGTCCTCTATGCAGCCACGCCAGCATAGTCGTTTGTCACTGTGAATCGGTGGCTATGCCTAGTGCAAACGCACCGCAACCCAAAAAGCAGGACGTCAAGATTCTTGCGGAAACATGTTCTCCGCCGCGCTGCCTTCCACACACACCACACCTCCAGCAGTCTCGTTTTTACAAACACCATTTCACCCCGGGGTTTCTGTACAATCGCAGAGGTCTGGCGCGGGTACAAAGGCGGCGGTTGCGGCAGCGGGCACGAAAGAATGCCACAAGCGGAAGAAGAGTAAGAAGGGCGCCGCTGCCTTGCGCGGCACCAGCAGCAAGCCGGGCAGCCCCCGCAAGTCACCGGGCGCCAGCCGCAAGAACAGCCGCCCAGGCAGCACAAGCAGCAGCGGTAGCAGTAGCCCCAGCAAAGCGGCAAGCAGCGGTGCCGGCCCCAACCACGGCTCGCCGCGCCGGCGGCCCAAATCGCCCGCCTCCCCACCTGGGTCGGGTGACAAGGCCGGCAGCAGCCCTGACCGCATTCGACCCAGGTCGGGAGCGGGAGCCAGCGCAGATGCTGGTGCAATCGCCGCTACTAAGCACGCGGCTGGTGCTATCAGGCCGCGCTCGCCGCCCTGCTCGTCCCTGGGCTTGCCGCTATCTCATAGCGCGGAGGAGCGTCGGGCGTTGCTCAGGGCGCAATTCCTGGACCTGGCCCGCAGCTACATAGGTGAGAGAGGCAGCAGCGCCTTGCTCAATCCGTGTGCGTGTGTGCGCGTGGAAGTGCAAGGGGCACCCGGAGCCTGCCGGCCAACAACCACCAGGTTGCATGGCTGATAGGGCTCACGGACAGGATACGGCGCCGTCGGCCGAACACTCCTGCTGGACAAAAAGGAGCACCGCCCTTCCACCGCATGCCCACTTCAGCCACGCTGATTACTACGGAACCGTGTCTTGCTGCCCTCTGGGCCCCGTGCAACGCGCAGGTGTGCCATACTCCAAGCGCTACCACGCGCCAGCCAGCTGCGCGTGCGAGGGCTGCTCGTCCTCGGGACGGCAGCTGTACTATGAGCCCATGTTCCTGGACTGCTGCGGCCTGGTGCGCAAGGTGGTGCGGACCATGCAGCGGCAGCTGGGCTTCAGGCTGGGGCCGGGCAACCAGGCATACCAGGTGAGGGGGGCCGCCAGCTGGTTGGGGGTGCGGACACACATGAGGCTGGCGTGGGCGTCCGCATCAGCGCAAGTCCGTCCGTGCTCCTGCCGCGAAGCCAGTCTGAAGCATTTACTATATGGGCAAGCCATGGCACCCGCATTCCCGATACGCGAGTAACGCAACGAGCACGGCAAGCTTAGCGAGCGCACCATCCACGTTATCTTGTGAGCTGGCGACAGCTTGGCCTTCTGTATATTTCCAGCAGTAGCCGTTGACATAATGTGTTTTGTGGATTCCTTACGGACGGCTAAGGACGCACGTCAGCGATGCCGCGGAACCGGTTTTACAAACGGCCCAGCGGCATTCGACCATCCTTCACAGAGCAGGGCGGTTGGCTAGATTATGCCAGAGGACATGTTCATGCTTATAACGCGCAGGCCGCCAGGCTTATTACGCCCGATTGCGTGGAGACCGAGCGCAACAGCCGCCCGCCCCTGCGCTCGGCTGAATGATTCGGCAAACTAGCCGCGCCCAAATGCGCTAATCGACAATTCATGTAGACAGCTATCGTAAAAGCAGAGAACGCACGGGTAAAACTGCGACTCCGACCGAACGCTGTGAGGATGGGTGCTGGTCGCGGACAGAGGCCTTGCCCGGACAGGCTGGGCTGCGTAGATCTTGCCCCTGGACGTGCAGCAAGCGACCTTACTAGCAGCTGTGGCCGCTGTGGACAGCTATTGCTGGCAAAGCGGTTAGGGGGGAACTGCTACGGCTGGAAATGTCGCCCAGGGCTGCCACAGAGTGTATTGTGGGCTGCCCACTGGGCGGCACCAGTAGTGTGGAGAGGTGTATGTGTGCGCAATGAAGCGAGCCCTGTCTATGGCCACGACTGACGCGTCCGCTACACCATCCAGCACGCTCTGTATCACCCGCTGTCCTCCCCGCCACGCCCTCCGCCTGCCTCCGAGCCTCCCCCCGCCGTAGGGCTGCCCCCCACGTGTGTCTGGGGTCCCCCGGCAGTGGCAAATACGTTTTCCGTGTGTTGGGACCACATTGAGGCCCTTCCCCGGGGCCAAAAGGGGAGTTGCGGGAATTGAACCCACGACCTCTCGCACCCTAAGCGAGAATCATACCACTAGACCAAACTCCCTCGCTTCATGCCAAACGTGGGTCCTACAAGGTATAGAGCACACACCACGCTACATGGTGAGCGCGTGGGGGCGCAACCCACCACCTGACAGGAACCGCCCGCTGTCGCGCGGACCAGCACGCCAGCACGGCTGCGCCAACGCATCAACGCGCGGCAGTGGATATGCCTCCTCACCAAACATACGCGCTTAGCATTGCGTGAGTGGAAGGGGGCTGCAAGCACGAGCCAGCTGGCCCAAGCTGAGGTCCGTACCCGCACCACGCCAACGCGCACCCTCTTCCACCGCGCTGCACATCTCCTCTCGCCTTCTGCCGCTGAGCAGTGAGCACCCAACACGCACGTCGCGCCCGCCACCTGCCCGCATGCACACGATGCAGTTCGACACGCTGCCCCTGCGGGTGGCCAGCGTGGGGCAGCTCCGGCCGGGCGACCTCATCTTCTACAGCGGTACGCCGTACAGCCCGGACGCCAGGCGGTACGCGTTTGACATGACACACGTGGAGATCTTTATCGGCGGCGCCACGGGGGAAGCCACGCTAGGTGGGGCAGGGCTTGGGCAGGGTAAGAGGGCAGGGGGCGGTGGGAGTGCTGAGCCTGTCTTGGGGCCAGGGAGACGGGCAGACGGGGCTGCAAGGGCTCTAGCGTGGCATGCAAGTGGCACCCGTATCTGACTTTGCGCAGCATTATGAGCTGACGCCCCTGTTGCTTGGCCCGGTGCGGCCCTGCCTTGCTTGTTGACGCAGGCTCTCGCGAGCGCTACAAGTGGGTCATGGAGTACGACTCGTACCGCTTCAGCAGCGCGCGCTGGGCCCTGACCGCCCACCACTTCTGCTCCATTGACACATGGCTGGACGGGCTGTGCGCGCCGCAGCACCCAGAGCTGTGGAGCAACGCCTGGCGTGGGCCGGGTTGGCAGGTGGGTGGGTGGGTGGGTGGGTGGGTGGGTGGGTGGGTGGGTGGGTGGGTGGGTGGGTGGGTGGGTGGGTGGGTGGGTGCCTGGGTGGGTGGGAGGGTGCGTAGGGCCGCACGAGCAAGCGAGCAGAGTATGGAGTGGCTCGAGACGGCTATGTACTGCGTTTCTTGGGGGAAGCAACTGCAGGGATAGACGTCGCGGACGCAGGCCGTCTATTTGTTGGGGGGCTGAGAGTGCGCACACGCTGCCTGCTGCCGGTGCTCGTAGGGTCAGGGGCAGCAGGCGGGCGGCGGCTCCCGGCCCTTGACCGCCGGCCTGACGTGGAATACAAAGAAATACTCTATCTTCGGCGGTGTGGCAGCGGCTGCAGGCGCAACGAGCGGCGGAGGCAGTGCGGCCAAGGCGGCGGCAGCGGCGGCGGTAGTTGCTGCAGCAGCGGCGGCGCCGACTGCGGCCGGGTCTCAGCAGCAGGAGGATGACGGGGAGAGCGATGGCCAGGATGGGTGAGCTGCATGCGGATGTGGTTGAGGGCGCAGCTGTGTGTGCGGGTGAGAGTGTGGCTGCGCGCGCGGGTGCGGGTGTGCGTGTGGGTGTGGGTGTGGGTACACCAGAGTGGTTTCGGACCAAGGTCGCCATCCTGGGGGCACTGGCGGCCCACCGGCACACCGAGCCTGATGATAGCCCTAGCTGCCCCCTGCACATGTTCCAATTATCGTGATTGATGCGTTTTCGGGATCATGGCAGCAGCTTAGCGTAGGAAGAAGCATATTCATGCGGCTAGCTAGCTAGCTAGCTAGGAACATGTGGCTAACATTCAGGGGGGAGGCGCGAGTGAAGAGATGTAGACTGATATGCTTATTATGCTGACGTTGTACCCGCCTGGGTTCCGAGAGAAATGCGCGGCTTGTGGATAACTGCTAACATGTGGACGCACTGCGGGGCGTGCAGACCTGCAGCATGTTTTATTTGTGAGGTGCTGTTGGGGGCCTCGGAGAGCGTGACCGTGTGGGTTCCAGTCTGTGTAACACAGCAGCGCCTAGCACCCGCATGATCCACAGTCCACTCGTTAGTAAGATATCGCGGTACTGCACGGTACACCAGCAACATAAGGCTACAGGCTAGTCAGTTAATTGGCCCTGGTGTCCACGGCTCGTACCGGGGACGAACAGCGGCGGTTGAATATGCCATTCTGGGTGTGCCGCGCGCCATGCATACTCACACGCTTCAAGCGCGTGGCATTGTGAGTTAATGAAGCATGTCATAATACTTCAACAGCCCGCACTGCGTCTTCAAACAACAGCACTTCTGGCGCAGTACGCCAACGCTCTGTCTTGAGAGACTGCACGTTTCAAGTTGGCACGAACGAAACATTATGACAGCAGTAATGCTTACTGATGTGCTCCGCATGCTTCCGCCGAATGCTCGAGAGGTAGTCTTGGGCGACACATTTTGCCGGCAGATGTGCGGTTGCCGCCTCGCCTGCCGGGAGCTTCGCGAGCTGCATGATGGCACAGTAAGGAATGCCAAGCTCGCGTACGTCATTAACAGTGCCGACCACCCGGGGTGGCAGCCCGGGCTGCACGCGCCAACCCCGCTGGACCGTTTTCCCCACTGCACCAGCCTGTGCCTCGGCATTGCTCAACCCGACTGCGATTGCCTAGCCGGCCTCGCGCTGGTGGGCGTGTCCACCGAGGCCCGGCAGCGCATCACGCGCTTAACATTTATCGGGTCAATCCTGGGCTTCCGCTCCGACTACATGTGCCCTCCCGAGCTTCTCCGGTGCCGGCCGCTGGACCCGGGACGCCTCGTGGACGCGTGCGCCGGGCTGCTGCCCTGCCTTGAGGAGCTGGAATTTCTCACCATCGAGTGGGCCCAACCCAACTACCTCTCTGAGCGTCAGTGCATCCTCTACAACACCGTCGTCACGCTCCTGCCCCGGCTGCGGCGGCTGGCGCTGCCGCTGCCGCCAAAAGGGGAGGTGCTGGGGCTGGGCGCGCTGGCCCGCGCCGCCGCCCTGCGCAGCCTGGCCCTCGTGCCCGGCAACCCGCAGGAGGGGCTGCAGTTGACTGAAGCGGTGCTGGCGGATCTGTGCAAGCTTGAGCAGCTGCAGGAGCTGAGCCTACAGGTTAGCATCGACCTCAGCAGCAGCGACGCGCGCGCCCTCGGACAGCTGCTGACCAGCCGGCGCCCGCGGAACGTGCGGGCCCTCCGCCTCACGACAAACGTGTTCGGGCGACCGCTAGTGCAGATCTGCTACGGTTTGGCGGCAGAGCACAGCCACGGCGCGGGAGCCCGAGCCGGAGCCGCGGCCGCCGGGCTTGGTGGCGGGGCCGGGGCGGGGGACAGCAGCACGGCAGCAGCTGCAGCGCGGGCGGATGCCTTGGCGGCGGCGCCAGGGCAGCTGTTAGGCCCCGGCGTGACCGGCGCCACCATCAGGCGGGTGGATTTTGCGCCTCCCATCTACGTGCAGAGCTGGCTGCAGCGCGCGGGCCCCTGGGCGCAGCTGGTCCTGGAGGCGGCGACCGCGCTGCAGCAGCGCGCCATCCCGGAGCTCTACCTCCACGCGCTCCGCGTCGACCCCAGCTGGCGCCCGCCCGAGTGCTTGCGGCCGGAGGAACCGCTGCCGCGGCTGCTGGCGCGCTGCGCGCGGGTGCAGGTGGGCCGCGTGCAGGTGGAGGCGGGGGCGCCGCCGGGTGCGGGCGCCGCGCTGCTGCGGCTGCTACGGCTGCAGCCCGAGGTGGTGGAGCTGCAACATGGCATCCTGCTGGGCTTCCGAAACCTGTTCGGCAGCCGTGGCGGCGACGGCGTCGGTGACGACACCGGCTCCGCACGCAGTAGTCAGCGGTGGCGGCAGCCCGGGACTGGGGGTGGTGCCTTCGCTGGCGCGGGCACCAGCGCCTTCATAAGCGCGGCTACCGGCGGACCGCTACTGGACCGGCTGGTGCAGCAGCGGTCGCGCCTTGGCTGCAGCCGGAGCTCCCGCCAGAGCCTGCCTCTGCAGCAACAGCAACAGCAGGACCAGAAGGGTTGTTGCCCGGAGAAACTGAGCCTGGCCACTGCTACGCCGGAGGAGGTGCTGCGGGAGGCGCTGTGCCGGCTGTGGGCGCTGACGGGAGGGGCGGCAGCAGCGGCGGCAGCCGTAGTGGCGGCGCCCGCGGCAGTGCCAGCGGCAGCGGCGGAGCAGCAGCCACCGTCGGTAGGCGAAGGAGGCGCCTGCGGCAGCGGCAGCGGCAGCGCCAGCTGCGGCAGTCGTGGTGCTGGTGGTGGCGGGTCCTGCTTCGTCCTGCTGACAGGGAACCTGCCGCCTGCGCCCAACTCCGTCACGGCGCTCGGACCGGGCGCGAAACCCTGGAAGGCACTCAAGGCGTGGGTCCGCTGGGGCGATGCGGCGCTGCAGGGCCTGCTGGGCCACCTTTCGCCGCCCCAGCCGCCCACACAACCTCTGCAGCCTCCGCAGCTGCAGCCGCCACACCCGCAACAGCAACAGCCGCCGCCGCCGCCGCAGCAGCAGCAGCAGCAGCAGCAGCAGCAGCAGCAGCAGCAGCAGCAGCACGGAGCAGCACAGGTAGCCCAGTCCGCACCCAGCGGCTACAAGAGCCTGCTGCGGCTGGACTCGCAGCTGCTGGCGGTGCCGTCCGCTGGCCTGCTGCTGGTGGAGTGCAACACGCCGGTGGACGCGGCGGCGCTGGTGGCACTGATGGAGAAGGGTGCAGTTGGACTGGCCGGTGCGACGGCCGGCAGCGCGGAGGCAGTGGCAGCAGGGCGTGCTGGCAGCCGCGCTGGCGCGCAAGAAGCGTGCGGCGCTTTTAGCGCCAGTAGTGCCTGTGTCACAGGGGCCGCTGGCGGGCCCCGTGCCACGGCCGCGCTGGTGCACGCGAGAGACGAGGTGGCGGCCCGGGGTGGCTGCGAGGGCGTGTTTATTGCGCTCGTATTCCAGGTGCGCGGGTAGGGGCCCTGGTGAAGTCGGGTATTGCGCTTGTGGTTGTGGTTGGGCAAGGTGGGCGAGCGCGGTGTGGGATTGGGCGGGCAAGTCAGTGTGGCAGGGTGGGGTTCCCGATTCCAACCTTGATTGTCGCTGCCTGTGACCCTGTGCGGCATGTGTCCTGACACCGCACCTGTTCATTCGCATGTTTGCATGCTTGAAGGTGCTGATGGAGTTGTGGGATGCGTCGGTGCTGAGTTCCACCAGCCGCGGCCGCGCTGGCAGCAGCGGCGACTGCAGCGAAGGCCCAAGCACTAGCATCGCCGTCGCCACCGCCGCTGCGGCTTCCACCGCCGCAGTGTCAGCTTCAGCCGGCACTGCTCTGAGCGAGGCGGCGAATGTGAAGGAGGAGCAGGAGGCGGAGGCGGCCGTGGCGGCGGCGGCGGTGGGCGCAGCGGAAGCTGTCAACAATGAGGAGGCGCAGGCGGAGGAGGGGCAGGCGGTGTTGGAGCGGCTGGGCATGCTGCTGGAGCTTGACAGGGGCGTGAAGGAGCTGTGGCGCCACCTGAGCTATGTGGAGACGTCCATGTGGTTCCAGGGTGCGTTTGCAGAGGAGTGTGCAGAAGAGCAGGAAGAGGAGGGTAGTCTGGCGGGGGTCCGGATGGCGGCGGCGGGGGTGGGGGCGGAGGAAGCGGCGGCTGGGCTGGGGGTGGGGGGAGCAGCGACGGCGGCGGCGGCCTGGGCGGCGAGGATGCTGAGGGGTCTGTTCGGGTGAGGTGTATGAAAGCTGCTGCTTGTGTGTGCGGTACTGCTCAGTTGGATGTATGGTTCAGTGCACGGGTTCGGGTAGCGTGTGCATAATGTCCAATTGCGAGAGCCTGCGTGCGCCTATGTGTGCAACAACCGTGACGGTCACAATGTGCAGCCAGTACAGGCGGCGAGCGCTTGATGTACCGTACTGCAACCTCCCAGCTGGTATGAATACCGGTATGATACGCGCTGGCAAATGCGTGTGCCTCTTGCCTCTTGCATCAAGCCAGCACCCAACGGCCCTGGGCGGAACCGGGGCCCCTCGCCGCTCACAAACCCAGGTCACAAACCCCCCTCTTGTCCTCCCAAGCCCGGTGTGATTCCTGACCCACTTGCAGCGCTCGCGAGAGCCTGCATCCACAGGCAAGCCAGGGCCGCACCGGGCCAAGCAACAGTGCCATGGGCTCATAATGCTGCGCAAAGTCAGATACGGATGCCTCTTGCATGTCACGCTGGATCCCTTGCAGCCCCGTCTGCCCGTCTCCCTGGCCGCAAGACAGGCTCAGCACTCCCACCGCCCCCTGCCCTCTTACCCTGCCCAAGCCCTGCCCCACCTAGCGTGGCCTCCCCCGTGGCGCCGCCGATAAAGATCTCCACGTGGTCATGTCAAACGCGTACCGCCTGGCGTCCGGGCTGTACGGCGTACCGCTGTAGAAGATGAGGTCGCCCGGCCGGAGCTGTGCCACGCTGGCCACCCGCAGGGGCAGCGTCAGGGCTATTACCTTAAAGATATTGAGCTTTATTTGGTCATTTTGGCCGATTTCTGAGCTTTACGGCTGGCCCTTAAAGCTCAGATTTTAGCTTTGTTACGCGTCCACGGAGGCGGGGGAAGCTTGGCCCCGGTGGGGTTGGGGGCCACAGAACCATCAGACGCCAGTGTTTTCAGCTGTTCCGGGGCCCAAACAGCTGCGTGTCAGCGTATGCGACGATTCCCTGACCACTTGATGCCCCATTGACCATCAGAAAGCCTATCCACAAGTGCCCGGGAGTCCGCCCAAGTCCGCCCCCTGAGCTAACTTCTGGGCATTTTAGCTTGCTAAAGCTCAGGCTGAGCTTTCCCCCCAAAACAAGATAAGAGCCCTGGGCAGCGTGTCGAACTGCATCGTGTGCATGCGGGCAGGTGGCGGGCATGACGTGCGTGTTGGGTGCTCACTGCTCAGCGGCAGAAGGCGAGAGGAGATGTGCAGCGCGGTGGAAGAGGGTGCACGGTGGCGTGGTGCGGGTACGGACCTCGGCTTGGGCCAGCCGGCTTGTGCCTGCAGCCCCCTTCCACTCACGCAGTGCTAAGCGCGTATGTTTGGTGAGGAGGCATATCCAGTGCCGCGCGTTGATGCGTTGGCGCAGCCGTGCTGGCGTGCTGGTCCGCGCGACAGCGGGTGGTTCTTGTCAGGTGGTGGGTTGCGCCCACACGCGATCACCATGTAGGGTGGTGTGTGCTGTATACCTTGTAGGACCTATGTTTGGCATGAAGTGAGGGAGTTTGGTCTAGTGGTATGATTCTCGCTTAGGGTGCGAGAGGTCGTGGGTTCAATTCCCGCAACTCCCCTTTTGGCCCCGGGGAAGGGCCCCAATGTAGTCCCAACACACGGAAAACGTATTTGCCACTGCCGGGGGACTCCAGACACACGTGGGGGGCAGCCCTACGGCGGGGGGAGGCTCGGAGGCAGGCGGAGGGCGTGGCGGGGAGGACAGTGGGGCCCAGGGGTGATACAGAGCGTGCTGGATGGTGTAGCGGACGCGCCAGTCGTGACCATACGACAGGGCTCGCTTCACTGCGCACACATACACTTCTTCACAGTACTGGTGCCGCCCAGTGGGCAGCCCGCAACACACTCTGGCAGCCCTGGGCGACATTTCCAGCCGTAGCAGTGCCCCCTAACCGCTCTGCCAGCACACAGATGTCCACAGCGGCCATAGCTGCTAGTAAGGTCGCTTGCTGCACATCCAGGGGCAAGATCTACGCAGCCCAGCCTGTTCGGGCGAGGGCTCTGTCCGCGACCAGCAACCATCCTCACAGCGTTCGGTCGGAGTCGCAGGTTTACCCGTGCGCTGTCTGCTTTTACGGTAGCTGTCTATATGAATTGTCGATTAGCGCATTTGGGCGCGGCTAGTTTGCCGAATCATTCAGCCGAGCGCAGGGGCGGGCGGCTGTTGCGCTTGGTCTCCACGCGATCGGGCGCAACAAGCAGCCTGCACGTTCTAAGCATTAATATGTCCTCTGGAATAATCTAGCCAACCGCCCTGATCTGTGAAGGATGGTCGAACGCCGCTGGGCCGTTTGTAAAACCGGTTCCGCGGCATCGCTGACGCGCGTCCTTAGCCGTCCGTAAGGAATCTACAAAACACATTATGTCAACGGCTACTGCTGGAAATACACAGAAGGCCAAGCTGTCACCAGCTCACAAAGATAACATGGATGGTGCGCTCACTAACTTGCCGTGCTCGTTGTGTTACTCGCGTATCGGAAATGCTGGTGCCGTCGCTCGCCCATATCCAGTAAATGCTTCAGACTGGCTTCGCGGCAGGAGCACGGTCGGACTTGGGCTGATGCGGCAGCCTCACCGCCCACATGCACAGCTCTGTGTGTCCGCACCCCCAACCAGCTGGCGGCCCCCTCACCTGGTATGCCTGGTTGCCCGGCCCCAGCCTGAAGCCCAGCTGCCGCTGCATGGTCCGCGCCACCTTGCGCACCAGGCCGCAGCAGTCCAGGAACATGGGCTCATGGTACAGCTGCCGCCCCGAGGACGAGCAGCCCTCGCACGCGCAGCTGGCTGGCGCGTGGTAGCGCTTGGAGTACGGCACACCTGCGCGTTGCACGGGGCCCAGAGGGCAGCAAGACAGGGTTCCTTAGTAATCAGCGTGGCTGAAGTGGGCATGCGATGGAAGGGCGGTGCTCCTTTTCGTCCAGCGGCGCCGTATCCTGTCCATGAGCCCTATCAGCCATGCAACCTGGTGGTTGTTGGCCGGCAGGCTCCGGGTGCCCCTTGCACTTCCACGCGCACACACGCACACGGATTGAGCAAGGCGCTGCTGCCTCTCTCACCTATGTAGCTGCGGGCCAGGTCCAGGAATTGCGCCCTGAGCAACGCCCGACGCTCCTCCGCGCTATGAGATAGCGGCAAGCCCAGGGACGAGCAGGAACCCGCACCAGAGCCAGGGGCCTGGTGCCACACAGCACCCCTGTGGGGCAACCCGCTCCTCTGCCCGCCGCCCCCGGCTGAGGGCGGCGAGGCAGACCCGGACCTGGAGGCAGAGGAGGAGCCGGCGCCAGAAGCTACCCTTGCCAGCGCCGCGCAGTACACGCAGGGCCGCGGCCTTGACTACCGCCACAGGGCACTACGTGCCTGTGCGCGGCTGCTCACCATTGGCGACCTGGTACGAGCATACGACGCGCGCCCGCTTGACACGGCCGCCTTCGTCGACTGGGCAGGGTGGCTGAGAGCCCACCTGGGCCCAACAGACGCACGCCAGCGTCGCCGCGGCCCCACGCTCGCTGCCCTCCAGGGCCTGGTTGATGACATCCCACCAGCGTGGATAAACGCCGCACGGGCCCACGCCGCACAGCTTGCGGGCCCCGGCCCCGCCCCGCCCCCCGCCCCCTCCACCTCCTCCGTCATCAGCACCATCATCATGCCGCGCATGGGATGGGTGCTGCCCGGCACCGAGTCCGTCAGAGGCGCGGCGTGAGGACCTGCCTGAAGCTGCGGCGGCGGCGCTCGGCACCTTTCGGGGCACCCTTGCGCGCCTGTGGCAGCACGTCCGGTGGGAGCGGCGCCATCTCGAGACTTTATGGCGGCTGGCCATCGATGCCGTGCCGCTGCCGGGCAAAACTCACATGCCCACGGCTGGACGCGAGCCGTGCGGCTGTGGGCAGTACGGCCATGGCAGCGCCACAACGGGGCCAGCCGCCGCCACCCCGCCTGCGCCGCGGCAGCACCACTTCTGGGGCTGCGCAGTGGCAAAGGCGGTGGTGGCGCAGATCAATGCACACGCCCCGGGGCCCCAGCCCGTCAGCCAAGCCCAGCTGTGGCTAGTGAAGGCGCCCTCGGGCATCCAGCAGTGCGTGTGGGATGTGGTGGCGATGGCGGCGTTTGCCGCCATAGAACACGGCCGGGTGCGGCTGCGCGGGATGACGCGCGCTGCAGCGGCCCAGGGAGACCAAGCGGCGGCAGCGGCGGCAGCACCCACCGAGGCAGCGGCGGCGGCAGCAGCGGGGGCGGGCGCCGACCCAGATAAGGTCCCGCCCACGCAGCTGACGCCGCCGCAGCCAGGCGTCAACCCCATCGAGCTAGCATGCGCTCGCGCAGTCGCGGACTTTTCGTCGCGGCTGCTGCAGTTCGCGCAACTCGGTGTGCCCCGAAAGGGCTGGGAAGGTGTTGACGCCCCCCACCCAATCCTAGCGGTGGTGGACGGGATGCTGCTCTGCACGCTTCCGCAAGCTATGGAGCTGGAGCTGGAGAAATGACCGGGATCAGCCCTATCGAGTAGTAGAATCACCATAGCAATGAGCCGCGGACATAGCGGCTGAATGTAGGGACCAGCAGGGTTGGGAAGGGTTGGGAGGGTCAAGGGAAGTGTGCGCCAGGGTTTCGGGTCACGGGAGCTGAGGGTGGGTTGGGTGCCGGAGCACCCCGGGCGTTTTTGGGCTGAGCCCCCCAGCGAAGCGTTCCAGGGGGGGGGGGGCGAAGCCCCCCCGAAACACCCCTGTCCGTGCGTGCGTGCGTGCGTGCGTGCGTGCGTTCGTTCGTGGCTGGCTGGCTGCGTCGGCAAAAAGTATCATACTGGCACAAACCGCGACTGCCACGTATTAGTATTTGTTATGGTATATTCCATGTAAATAGGCGGCAGGGAAAATTCGGGCGGAGCGAGAAGTGCCTTCGCGCGTTCATGGACAATTGACTTTAGCGAGGTCGCGAGGATAGTCACCTACGCCCGCGTTTATAGGGTCTATGAAGCAAACGATATTGACGGCAAGCAACGCAGGGGACTAACGCGCCAGTTTGTTGCAACTTGCGGAGCCATGTCTGTCGCCCCTCCTGGAATGCCGAGGAGCCCCGAGGTCGCTCCCACCCCGCGCCTAGCCCAAGGAATGTCGGGCATCGGGGATGTCTGCAGTGCGGTAGAGGGCTACAAAATGCTTGGACTTGGTGGCAAGGGGGCCCTTGACTCGCGTGGATGTGGGCGTGTGGGATTCAGGCACGCGTGCCTTGTGCTGACCGAGTTTTAAGCCCCGAGCTCGCGCATCGTCGGCATGGGCCTAACGCTCATTCCCTTGAAGCAGCCACCCACCCCGTGACTGTATTGGGGCTCAGCCCATTTTCCAGCTGTACAAAGCTGACACCCCTTGTTCGGCCAAGACCGGCCTGGTAGTCCGACGCGTTTGTGGCTGCCCTTTGGCATAGTCTGCCCTGGCGTCGAGTGCTGGTTATGTTGTTGTCGAGGCTGTGAAAGGCTGCGGGGTCGCTGGACTCAGCCCCGTAGCCACCTGCCGCTGTGCTGTCGCGTGCGGTGTGTCGTCTGTCCGGTGCTCGTGTTGCTGCGGTGCTGGCCCTCCAGCCTAGAGGTTTGTGAGCCCGCTGGGCCCTGCGTTGCAGTACCAGCAGTAACCCTACTGAGGTTACTGGCGTGGTCCAGGTTGGTTGGAGCGTCCCCCCGGTGGACTCTAGAGGTTGGTTGCGCTCTGGGTAGGGGAGACGTGTGATAGCGGCAGCGTGCGGCAAAAGTGCCTCGCTGTCGCTGGCTGTCCCGAGTACTCGATCACGAGACTCGTCAGGCCGCCTGTAAACCCGTTGTTATACACACACACACACACACACACACACACACACACACACACACACACACACACACACACACACACACACACACACACACACACACACACACACACACACACTACCCTACACACCGGCAGCCCAACCATCCCTCAGGGGGCTCAGCCCCAAAAAGGGGGGGTTGTGGTTACCAGCCCAAACTAAACCAAATCCAATGCAAAAGATCGAGGAGGAAAGCGTGGCCTATGCTGACAACGGAGAACACTCGACAATCGCCCCGTCCCAAGTTAAGCTTTCCGTCGCCCAAACCGCCCGACCACACCCAGGACCGATATACAGAAGCGGGGGGGCGGAAGCCCCTAAGAATTGGTGGCGGGGTGCAAGGGTACATGGATTAAAATTGCAAATGCAAGGACCCACTGCACGAAAAGCGGCGTCAGGAAGCGCGGCTAGTGGATTGACAGCGTGCATGCACCTCGTAGCTGCCGCTGGGGATCGCCGCGGACATTTCCGGTGATGTTACATCAGGTGTACAACAAGTTACAGGTTAAGATATGGACCAGGTTGGCACCGAACGCACGAACGCTGATAACTAAATAACCATACTAGAAACATGCAGCTCGACACCATCCGGCACCATCCCCTCCTGCAGAGTGCACTCTCCCCTGTAATCCTGTTATACTCTACTTTGTGCCAGCATTCTACCGCACCGCTTGCACGCTATCCTATCCAACCCCCACCCTAGAAGCATACACCGTTTGCCCTACTCCGCGCCGCTCGCTGCCGCCAGCGACCCCGCCCGAGGAGTGGCCCCCAGGTCCAGCAGGGACCCGGCCGACCCGGCCCCAGCCGCCGCGCCGCCGCCGCCACGCCCGTTCAGACCCACGGTGCGCCCCGAAGCGCCGGCCTCGGCTGCGGGACAGGGGCAGGACAGGGCACATGACACCAGTGGCATCAAACAGCTGCGGGTTGGACCGCTGCAAAGGCGAGCGGCCATATGAAGACACGAGACGCAGGTTGGACCGGTAGGATCAGGGCCGTGAAGCTCTTCCCTCCATGTGTTTTGCAACAACGCGGAGACAGAGCAGGCACACTCGCGACTGCCTGCGCGCCTAGCAAGCGCCCTGAACCCCTTTACCTGCAGCGCTGCCGTTGGCGTCAACCCGGGGCCGCCCGCCCCGCGGCGTCTCCCCAAAGCTCGCCAGCATGCCCAGCTGCCTGCCTCCGCCGCCACTGCCGCCGCCTCCGCCGCGGCCGCGCTCCGGCCCGTGCAGTTGGTGCGGCAGGTGGTGGCCGCGCGCCGCCCCCAGCCCTGTCGCCGCCCCCAGCCCTGTCGCCTCCGCCGCGGCCTGCAGCAGCGCCGCCTGCGCCGCCGCCGCGCTCAGGCCCAGGTCGTACAGCAGCCGCCGCTCGCTTGCGGAGCCCTTCCAGCACAGCGGCCGCACAAACCTGCACCTCCCGCAGCAGCGCAAACACAGGGAGGGACACCGGCCGCATGTAAGAGCGCACCAACAGGGAACCAGGGCGCCGCGCCTAGCGCCCCAGACGATGATGCCAAGCGTTGGCCGCTGCAGCATTGCCAGCATTGCCCCTGCAGCTTTGAAAGCCATGTGGCTTGGCGCGCCCACCACCGGTCCTTGGTCCTTGCCTTTACCTGACTTGCGGCACGTAGCTCCGCTGCTTGCCGCCGTCGCGGTCAGGCAGCGGCGGCATGGGGATGCCGCCCAGCGCCGCCACCGCGTCACCGCCATCACGGTACGGGTCCGTATCGCGTCCCACATCACCACCACCACTGTCGCCGTCGCCGCCGCCCTGCAGCTGCGCCCACGCCGCCGCCAGCTGCTGGCTGCTAGGCGGCTGCTGCGCCAGCGCCTCGCCACCGGCCAGGCCGCCGAGCAGCAGTAGCGGCTGCAGCGCGCGCGCTACAGCCGCCTTCAACTCTATAGCCGGCAGGGACAGGAGTGACACCTCGGCAGACGCATGCTCCGAGCCCGGGACCGATGCGGCGGACGAGGAGCCGACACAGGGGACGGCCCCGGCGGCGCCGCCGGAGGGACCTGCGCCCGACAGGCCGGAAGACGCCGCCGACAGCCCAGAGGCGCCCGCCGCACCCGCTGCAGCCGACGCCTGCGGTGCCGCCCCTGCAAAGCCGCCGCCCCATGAGCCAGCCGCGCCCGACCCCGAGCCGCCGGCGCCCGCCGCCCCGCTGCTGCCGCCGGCGCTCGAGCCCGACGGCCCCGCGCCGCCGGAACCCGACGGCGCCGCCCCGCTGCCGAACGCACCGCCGCTGCCACTGGGGCCCGCACCGCCGCTGCCGCTGGGTCCGGCGCCACCAGCGGCCGAGGGCGCGGCGTTGAAGTTGCCGAAGTCGTCCTCGTCGTCGTCTGCGGTGCTGCGGTGGCTGGCGAACGACCCAAAGTCGTCGTCTGGGTGGACGGAGCCGGGGCCGCTCACCGCCACGGCCGAGGGCGGCTGCGGAGGGCGAACAACAGGCCGAAGCCTCCCGCATCAAATAATACCATGTCGAATTTGATCCACCCGGCAGCGAGCGCAGGAATGCAGGCTGCATATTGAGCCGGCCAACGCAGACACACTCCTCTCCCCCCCACATACACAGTCACGCAGGGACACGCACACACGCATGCCGTACCTGAGTGGAGGGCGCGAAGTCGGAGGTGGAGGTGATGTCGGAGGTGAAGTCGCCGAAGTCGTCGTCGGCGCCGGCGGCCGCGGCGTAGGAGGAGGTGGCCATGTGGGAGGGCGCGCCGCGCCACACGCTGCTGCCCACCACACTGCCGTAGTCGGCCACGTCATCGTCGCCGCCGGCGCGGCTGCCCACGGACGCCAGGGAGGCAACCGACTTGCGGCCGCCGCCTGCGTGTGTTTGGGGGGTACAGCACGGGCGCGCAGTGTGTACGGGTGCGCAGCAGGGAGGGTTGCGTTAGTACTGAGGGGTAGAAACAAAACCTCCAGATCCCATGCCGCAAAACCTCCGGGATCAATGGGAATGGCTTTGCGCAGCGCACAGCGCACGTGCGGATGATGCCCCAGCATTGTCAGCTCTGGACTTGAATTTGTCAAAGAAGTTCCCCAGCATGCAGTATAAACGGAAACAAACGGATACAAACACAGAAACCCCTACGCGCGACAAACGCACACCTGCGCGCGAGGGAGCGATGCTGGGCGGCGGCGAGGGGTGGCCGCCTGCGTCACTGCCCAGGTCCCCGCCGCCCACACTGCCGTGCTCAGACACGCCGCCACTGAACATGCCGGCGCCGCCGCCTCCCGCCCCATGCCCCGCCACTCTGCCGCCATAGCCGGGCATTAGGTGCCCGTGCGCCCCCCGCAGCCCACTGCCTGACGGCCCCGCACCGCCACCCGAGCCGCCGGCACCGCCGCCTGCGGCGGCAGCCGCGGCAGCAGCCGCGGCGCGCGACGCTGCCGCCGCCGAGGACGAGGGCGGCGGTGCAGAGGCAGAGGTGGATGCGGAGGCGGCGGAGGAGGTGGAGGCGGCGCCGTGGCTCAGGCCGCCGATGCCGGCCCCGGGCATGAAGTGCGAGGCGGTGGTGAAGTCCGCAAAGTCGCCGAACGCGTCCTCCGCGTCCACAACCTCCCGGTCCGAGTCAACGGGGGTGTCGTCGCCCGCCGCGGCGCCGTCCTCGCCCTCGTCAACGTCACCCTCCACCGGCGGCGTGCGCTCGCTCGGTAGGGACTGCGAGCCGCAGCCCATGCGGTGGTCGTCATCGTTGTCGCCCTCCTCCTCCTCCTCCTCCTCAACCTGCTCCTCTTCCTGCCCAGCCTCTTCACCACCAGCCTCGCCGCCGGCTTCGGGCTGGCTAGCTGCTGTGTCATTGCCGCTGCCATCACCGTCATACTCGTCGTCCTCTGCCCCCAGCGTTGCCGTGCGCTGTGGCTGCTGCGCCTCCGGCTCCGGCTCCGTGGGCGGCGGCACACCCGCCGCTACCGGCAAGTCCGCGCCGGCCTCAGCAGCAGCTGCGGGGCTCGGCTCGGATGGCTGTGCTGGCGACGCGGGTAGGTCGTCGCCGAGCAGGTCCATGGACGCACGCACCCCGCCCGCGCTGGCGCGCTGCGGTTGTGCAGGCTGTGTGACTCCGCCGCCCGCTAGTGCTCCCACGTCATCCCCCAGCAGATCCATCGTCCTGCCGCAGCGCAAGCGCTCGCTGACCTACAGTGTAAGCAGGAGCTGCTCGACTGAAGACGGGGGTTGGAACTTGTTCCAGTCGCTGCGCCTCACCGCCTATAGCACGACTATATGTATGAGAGCTGAAAGCGCACTAGTTCGGTCGCTAGCTCGGTCGCCCAGGTGCTGTGTGCCAGAAAAATCAGCGGCACTAGGGCCTGTGCCGAAGGTATGTTTCAGCCTTAATTATTTGATGGTTATCCAGGCTGACTGAACAGTAATGTGTCCAGGTAGAGCGCAAGGAACCAGTCGAGCCCCAGTTAACTGCAGCAAAGCCAAGCTCTAAACACTCTGCAAAAGGCGGTGTCCTGCATGTAAGATATTCTGGGGCAGCAATTCAAACATCATAGTACCAGGCAAGCCAGCCCCCGGCCCCCGGCTTCCATCTTGTACGGGGCCCCCCGCGTTGACCAGCAAGCAAGCAGCGAGGTCGCCAAACTTGCTAGCTATTATTCCTTTGCAATATTAAAGCGTCGCAGAAGCCTAGCAATCACCCGCGCGCTCTCGCTTTCACATGCAACTCGCAACATCCGCAAGTCGCGACCGAAGTTCAGGTTCTGCTGCCCCAAACAGCTTTTTCTATGCACCCTGATAGCAAGATGGTACTCGTGGCTGAGTCTCGGTCGCTCTCTTGCCGATTCCAACCTGTCGAGAAGCAAGCGGACGGCTTCAGGAGCGCTACCGGCTCGCTGGCGAATTAGAACATATTCTGGTGCCCAAAGACAACATCCTTCGGCTGGCCGGTGCTGCTGTAGGGCTCTTGGCGCGCGTTTGGCGGGAAATGCAAGCGAGAGCCGTTCTTCCGCGTTTGCTTCTAGAGCGCCGCGCTAACAGGTGCTCAAGGCGAAACCCACGCGCTGGCTAGGAGGGTGGGCCGGGCGGGCGCTGTCCCGGGCAGGGGCACTTGCGGTCTTGCACCGGCGGGGCGGAACACGTGTGTGCGTGCACACGCCCAGAATGTACGCCTGTGCACTTCCTGGCTTCGCCATCACGCGCACGAATCCACCATTAGGAAATCTCATGAGCCCCCGCTGCTGTAGTGTCAGGGCGGCTGGCCGGGGCCCAGCAAAGGCGCAGCAGGAAACGGGCGGCAAGCCTCTCACGCGCATAGAACGGTGCGTGGTGCACGGCCCCCCTCACCAGCTGCATTCTCCTGCCACCACGCCCAGTTACACCTGCGCCGCAACCCTCGCTTGTCTCGTTATGGTCATACATTGATACATATACAGCCGTTCTGCCTCTACCACCGAGCCGCTGCCCTGCCGAGCGCCGCCCCCTCGGCCGCACCGCGGTTCCGCCACTCTTCCGCCGTGCGGCCGCCCCCGTCCCTGCCGCTCGGACGCTTGCCGTCTCTGTCGCCCCGCCTCACCCCTGGCGCCCCTATCGCCCTCACAAAAACTCCCTGGCCTCGTCGCCCCTGGCCGCCGCTCCACCCTTCCACCTCACGCCGCCGTGTCCTCATGCCGGCGTCTCACCGACTAGCCGCTGCTCTGCTCTCCCCCTTTTGCCGGCAGGCCCCACTGCTCTCCGTTAAAACCGTTCTGCCGCCCGTTTCCCCCGCGCCCTCGTTGCGCTTCCGCCCACCGCCTTCCCTTCTGCCGCACTGCCTCCGCTCCTGACACCCTGTCGATCCGCCAAGAGCCCTACAGCAGCACCGGCCAGCCGAAGGATGTTGTCTTTGGGCACCAGAATATGTTCTAATTCGCCAGCGAGCCGGTAGCGCTCCTGAAGCCGTCCGCTTGCTTCTCGACAGGTTGGAATCGGCAAGAGAGCGACCGAGACTCAGCCACGAGTACCATCTTGCTATCAGGGTGCATAGAAAAAGCTGTTTGGGGCAGCAGAACCTGAACTTCGGTCGCGACTTGCGCATGTTGCGAGTTGCATGTGAAAGCGAGAGCGCGCGGGTGATTGCTAGGCTTCTGCGACGCTTTAATATTGCAAAGGAATAATAGCTAGCAAGTTTGGCGACCTCGCTGCTTGCTTGCTGGTCAACGCGGGGGGCCCCGTACAAGATGGAAGCCGGGGGCCGGGGGCTGGCTTGCGTGTACCAGGCTCTCAACGAAGCTGACGAAAAAGTCCCATCTCCCATGCCGCCTCGATTGCAGCTCCGCCCAAAATCTCCAGCAGTGGCATGTCATTCCTAGCTGCTTATTCGTGCATAGCATCGCATCAAACGAAGCATAATCAGTCCGCAGACTCGGCGAAGAGCTCGCGCACCATTTGGGCTGCCAGCAATGTCCCAAACGATTCTGAGCTTCCCAATAGGCTCTTCAATCTCGGAAGTACTTGTGACCTGCATCTAGTCGCTAGGAGCTGCTTCGCAGGCCGTCTTGGTGAGCGGCAGGGCAAAATTAGCATGGCTTAACAGTAGCGCGAGGCACTGTAGCTCCGAGACAGTGAGCTCTTGCAACGCCTTTGAGCGCAGTCGCTTGATGCTTGGTACTTATATCCAAACGCCCGTCTTGCTGTTCGATGGCAGGCGACTGAAAGCGGGGCCGGCAGTATCCTTTGTCAGCTAACTGGCGGAACCACCGCTCGCGCGCGTCGACAGGCTCGGCATAGCATAGACAGCAAGACAGTATCAACACAATATCCATGCCGATAGGCTATCTGTCGCAGCGCGTGGCGCGCAGCGGCAGCGCAGGCGGCAATGCCAGCATGTCCAGCCCTGTGCCGACGGCACCCCAGCAACAGGCCTCCCCAAGGGCCTCAAAGCTCCTTGCCAACGAGCTTAATGTCACAGATGGTACACTACCAATCGGCGACGCTTCAGGTCTTCGCGCCCCACCGTCTTCCTTTGAACTCACACCTCCCGCGCTGGCAACGCGAGGTCTCCCGCCTCTTCCCTCCTCCCTCGCCACGCTGCTACCTTCCGACAGCCATCGAATGGCTTGCTGTGGGCACGCCTCTACAACTCCCGCCGCCAGCTCCTGTGGTGGCGGCAGCAGCTGTGGTGGCAGCAGCACCAGCGGTGGCGGCAGTGTCGTTACAGCTCCCTCGACCCGCATCAACGCAGTCACTACCTGCGCGTTCGCATCTGGGTCGGAGTCAGCGGGCACAGCTTCGGCACGTGAGGTTTGGGCCGGCGCCCGCCTGGGTTGCGGCCGCTGGGGCGATGACTGCGGGAGCAGCAGCGGTAACGCCGGCAGCGACAGCGGCCGCTTCGGCGGCATCCACAGCAGCGGCGGCAGCAGCGGCAGCGGCAGCCTCGGTGGCTCATCGCACAGCGACGCTGGCGGCAGCGCCACCGGCAGCGGCAGCGGGCGCGATGTCAGTAGTACTGCTGGCGCACTGACAGGCGGGAGCGCCAGCACCAGCCTGGGTGGCGCCAGCGCCAGCGCCAGCCTCAGCGCAGCGCAGTGCTCCTCCCGTGCTACCACGGATGGCGGCGCCAGTGTCTGTGGGAGCTCGGGCCAGCGTCCGTCGCTCGCTGGCGCCGCGCCAGACGACGAGACGTGGCATGGCGGCGGCCATGGCGCACTGCATGCGGTAGCGGAGGAGCTTGAGGACGCGCCCTTTGCTGCGGCCAGCCGGCGGCTGCGCCATGCCGACAGCGACCCACATGAGCCGCCGCCGCCCAGCGGCGCCTGCAGCCCGCCACAGCTGCCTAGCTCGCCACGCGGCGGCGGCGGCGGCAGCAGCGGCGCAGGGATGCCAGCCTCCATTTTCCTGCTTGGCGCGGCCGGGCAGGGCATCAAGGGGGAAGCATCAACGGCGCCTTCGTCTGCTGCTTCAGGCCTCCTGGGCGCGCCAGAGCCCTCCGGTGACTCGCCACCGGTAGAAGCTGGAGGCAGCCGCCTGTGGCGGCGGCGTGGCCCGGAGCCGCAAAGCGATGGCGGCGTGCTGATTGGCAGCGTGGGTGGGGACGTCATGGAGCCACTGCCGGCACCGCCGTCAGGCGGCCTGCCGCCGCCGGGCCAGGGGCGCGTGGGCGCGATTATTGCGCGCCTGGGCGGCAGCAGCAAGAGCCTGGGTGGTGCCGTTGTCAGTATCAGTAGCCGGAGCCTGATGGGCGGCGTGGATGAAGGCGTGGATGAGGGCGTGGAGGGCGCCCGAGCCTCGCCTGCAGCCGCGCGCAGCCGCATTCCGCGACCGCAGCCAGCGGTAGCAGCAGGCGCAGCAGCGGGCGACGGCCAGGTACCGGCGCCCGCCGCTAAGAAGGTTGTCGTGCCGCCGCTGCGCCTGGCGGCGCTGACGGCCGCCGCCGCCGCCGCCGCATCTGTCCCGGCGGCTGGCTATGTCAGTGCCGCAGACTTTGCCTCTCCTGGCGGCGACTCTGCGCTCTCGCCGCTTACTCCCGGCTGCCCCCTGCCGGCGGCCAGTGAGTTCAGCCCCACCGGCCCGGGGTCAGCGCGGCGCAGCCGCATTCCCACTGCCCCTAGCGTTGAAGCCATGCCCGGTGCAGCGCCGCCGCTGGTTGCGGGTGGCGGCGGCGTAGCGGCCGGCATTCGGTCGTCTGTACCGCAGCCGCCCGCAGCAATCGCACGCAAGGCAACAGCGGCGCCCGTGACCGCGGTCTCGACGACATCTCGGCCGCAGACGCGAGCGGCCGGGATGGCCAATGCGGGCGTGAATACGCGCGTCGGCGTAGGCGCGAGTAGTGCCAGCGTCAGCACCAGCACCAGCCGCAAATCGCTGCTAGCGGCGTCAAAAGCAGCAGAGGCCGGGGGCCTGCACACCTACCAGATGCCGACCCGCTCCTACGAGGTGCGTGTCTCCACCTCCTCCCTCGCCTCCATAGCCAGCCACGGCACCTCCGTCTCGCGCCCGCCCTTCAACCCGTCCGGCCGCGCGCCCGCCGTCAAGCCCGCGCCCGGCTCTGCGTCGGTTCGCTCCTCCCTGGCCATGTCTACGGACATGCAAATGCTTCGCAGCGACGTGGCTGCCGGCAAGCAGGCTGGCGGCCCCGCTGCTGCTGGCAAGGCGGCGAAGGGCGGCGCCGCGCCCTCCGCGCTGCCGCCCTGGCGGTGGTCCACTGCGGCGAGCAGCATCAAGCAGATCCCCAGCCTTAACTCACCCCGGCCAGGTGGGACGAAGCTGCCCAGCGTGCGGTCCAGCATAGCAGCTCCGCCGTTGTCCATGAGCGCGGCGGTGTCGCCGCGGACCGCGACCGGCAGCCGCGTCCCCTCCGCGTCACTGAAGCCCGCCGCTGCCCCGGGCAAGGGTCTCTCCCCGCGCCCCACCGGCCTGGCAGGGTCAAGGAGCGCCCGGGCTGCCGCGGGTGGCGGCGGCGCTGCCGGCGGTACGCTGCAGGTCCGCATGCGGCAGCAGCAGCAGCCCATGCGCCCGGTCCGGCGATACTCGCAGGGCGGCGAGTCGGTCTGCAGCGAGGCCGTCGGCACAGCCCGCACTTTGCCCACTCTGGGTGCCGAGGGCGATCAAGACGGCGGAAGCGGCACTGCGGCCTCGCCAGCGCCGTCCATGCCGCCGCTCCTGGCGGGCTCAAGCCCACCCTTCGGCACGCCGTGCGGTGCCGGCGGCTGGTCGCCCGGCGGCGGCAGCGGCTGCAGCAGCAGCGGGCGCGGGCGGCCGCAGCTGCGCAGCCCGCACTGCGTGTCGCCGGTGCCGCAGCTGCCGCTGAGCCCAGGCGGGCGGCTGCCGCGAGGCGCGCCGCTGAGCCCGGGCGACGACGTGCCCATGGCCTCGCCCGACCCGCTTGCCTGCGCCACCAGCCGCTTGCGGCTGCTGGCTGGCGGCGCTGGTGCTGCTGGTGCTGCTGCTGCTGCTGCCCACCATGAGGGCGGCGGCAGCGAGGTGCGGCGCGGCCTCGCGCTGGCGCTTGACGGCGAGGCCTGTGAGGTGGACGGCGCGCTGCTGCTGTGCGGCAGCGGCAGCGGCGGCAGCAGGGGCTGTGCGGCTGGAGCCAAGGCCTGGCGCGGCCTGGCGCCCTGCCCGTCGCGTCGGCAGACGGAGGTGGCGCATGCTGGTGAGGACGACCTGCAGGCGCGCGGCCAGGAGGCGGTGCTTGCAGGTGGTGTGGCGTTGCGCGCCCTGGCGGGCGTGGTGGAGGAGGGGCAGCCGCAGGAGGGAGCGGGCGCGGCGCTGGTGGGCCGCAGCCGCCGCGCGACACGGATGGCTCGGGCGGACGGGCGTCACACTTCCTCCGGCGCCGGCGCATGGGGCAGCGCCGGCGAGGAGAGCGACGCCAGCAGCGGCAGCGATGTGAGCTTCGGCCTGCCGGCGTGGGCCTGGAAGAGCGTCGCCGCCCTGATGGACGAGCCCGCCGGCGCTGCTGGCGCGGAGGCCGGCGCGGACAAGCCAGCGGCGTGGCCGCAGCGGCAGCGGCTGGCCGCGTCGCTGGCGGCGGCCACGCCGCCGCGCCGCCAAGGCGTCGAGTACCCGCCCCTGCGCCACCACCAGCACCACCACCTGCACGCTCAGGCGCTCGCCGCGGAGCTGGGCAGCAGCCAGGGCGGCCGGCAGGTGGTGCCGCCGTCGCGGCCGCTGCCCTGGTCGGCGCTGGAGCAAGACGACCCGAGTCTGCTGCCGCTGCGCCGCCTTCCCAGCACGCCGCGCCGCCGCCGCCAGCAGTCGGCCGTGGCCGCGCCTGTTGCTTCTGCAGCCGCGGCTTCCCGTGGCACGCCCTGCCGGCTGCGCCCCGTGGCCTCGGTTTCTTCACCCGGTCCTGCTGCCGACCCCACCGACACCACCACTACCAACAACAGCAACGACGACGGCGTACCGCCCGTCGCGTGGTCTTCCTCGGGCGAGGAGGAGCCGACGGCGCCGCTGGAGCGCGTCCCCAGCCCGCTCGCCGCCCGCGCGCGTGCCCGTGCCTCGGCTGCTGCATGTGCAGCTGCAGCTGACAGCGAAGCCGTCTGTGACGAGGAGGCTGGCGGGCGTTCTCAGGCCCAGCGGCTGGCGCCGCTGTCGGGCCGGCGGCTGGACGCAATGGTGCGCGAGAGCCTGCGCGTGCGGCTGTCCACGGCCGCCACGCCGCGCCGCGGCATCGCATCTTCCGCCTGTGGCGACAACGGCTACGGAGCTGCTACTGCTGCTGCTGCTTCTGCCGATGGTATTACTCAAAGCGTCGAGGGCCACGAGCACAACCGCGAGCAGGCGGCGGAGGCGGACGACGACGTGGCCGATGTGTTCCTGAACGCCTACGGCGCCGCAGCGGTGGCGGCGATATCGGCGGGCGGCCCACTGGGCGATGCGTCCATGCGGCGCCTGCGCGCGCTAGAGGAGGCGGGCACCCTGCTTGCTGGCAGTGCCGGCCGCGCCTGCGGCGGCCTGGGCCTGGGCCTGGCGCTGCGGGAGGGCGACGGCCGCGCGCTCGAGCCGCGGCCCACGCTGGACTCTGTCGGCGGTGCGCCGCCTGCGAGCGAGGCGGCAGCGGCTGCAGCGGCTTGTGAGTTGGCTTGTGAGCAGCGGCTTGAGCCAGTCGGCACCGTGTATGAGAGCGAGGAGGGTGAAAATGAGCCGGCCGGAGCGGACATACTGTCCTTTGGAGGCAGCAGCCTGCCGCAGGGCCAGCAGCCGGAGCAGAAGCAGCGGAAGCTCATGCTGCCGCTGCCGCCGCTTATGTCGGCGCCGGCGTCGCCCATGCCGGTTGCTGCGACGCCTGGAGCTGCGTCGACCGCGCCGGGCGGCAGCCCTTCGGCCGCCGCCGCGGCGGCGGCTGGCCTGGCGGGTCCGCTGCAGCCCAGCGACGCCCTGCCGCTGCCCACGTCTCTGAGCGTCAATGCTGCCTACGCCTGCACCTCTACCACCACCACCACCAGTGCTGCCGCGGCTGACAAGAGCGGCTGCCGGTCCTGTGGCGGCGCCAGCGCCGGCATCGCTACAGGCGCCGCCGGCGTCGCCACTGCCACGGCCCACCGGCACGCGGACGTCGACGAAGTGCTGCTGGCGTCAGTGGAGGGGCTACCCCACCAGCTGCAGCAGACCGCGCCCGCCACGCCGAGCGCAAGTGAGGCTGACGGAAGCACGCCGTCTGGCGGCCGCGCCGTAACGCTGCGCACCCGCCACCGCCGTGCCGGCAGCCGCTACAGCGACGCTGACGGTTTGTGCCTTGCCAGCCCCCACTTCGTGGCTGCTGCCGATGCCACTGCTGGCGCCAGTGCCAGCCCACAGCATCCGGAGGGCAAGGCGCGGCCGGATGAGTCTGAGGAGCCGCGCGGCCGCCGCCTGAGCCGCGCCGGCAGCGCGCAGCGGCACCCCTCCCTGGAGCGGTTGCGCGGCAGCGTGGCGCAGGCGCTGGAGTCGCTGCGTGTTAGCGGTGGCAGTGGCCTCGTGAGTGGCGGCGGCGGCAGCGGCCTCAGGTCCGCCGGCAGCTCGGGGGCGCTGGTCACCGCGCCCTCGGTGCCCGAGGATGCCGTGCTGCTGCTGCCGTCGCATCCGCAGGAGGAGGCGGCGCAAGCGGCGGCCGCCGAGCATGAGCGCAATCCCCAGGTGCAGCTGTACGGTGGCGAGCTGGTGCAGGCTGGCGACGCCGCTGCCGCTGGCGACGCGGCTGCGACAGAGGCCCGAGAGCTGGAGTCCGCTGGCAGTTCTGTCACCGCCGGTGATGTGGCCTCGACGCCGAGGAGCAGGGGGCGCTTCTATGGCCTGTCGACCGTCATGAGCGTGCTTGGCGCCGCAGCCGCCGGGGCCGCCGGCGCCATTGGCGGCGCCTCGGTTGCTGGGGGTGTGGCTGCCGGCACGGCGGCGGCAGCCACAGCGTCTGCCGGCGGAGCCGCCGCGGCGGCGGCGGCCGGGGCCACGACTGCTGCGGCGGCGGGCGCTACTGCGGCAGCGGGCGCGGCGGCGGTGACGGTCGGGCCGGTGGTGGCGGTGGCGGGCCTGGCGGCGGCAGCGGTGGCGGCGGCGGGTGCAGCTTTCATCCCGCGCAGCTACTACCCGCGCTGGTCGCTGAGCCCGCGCAGCAGCACCTCTGCCGCGGCCGCTACAGTGCCAGCCACAGCCCACGAGGAGGCACCGACCGCAGTTGACGTTGAGGGGCATGCGGAGCATCAGCAGACCGTGGTGCCGCCAGCCACCGGCGCGTTTGAGGGCGCGCTCGGCGCAGCCGCTGCCGCTGCAGCCGTCGAGGACAGCTACCCGGACGACCTGTGCGGCGGACTGGAGGCGGAGGTGTCAGCGTGGACGCTGATCGAGCAGCAGCAGCAGCAGCAGCAGCAGCAACAACAGCAGGTGCTGGATCCGCCCAGACTGACAGACAGCATCGCCGCCAGCAGGAGCAGCAGCCGCGCAGCTAGCGCCGGCGGCGCCGCTGCTCCCCCGCCGACGCCTTGCGCGGCACATGCCGCCGGTGCCGTGGCGCTGTTACTGGCGGCTGCAGAAGAGGCAGCTGCCGCCGCCTCCGCGGATGCTGTAGCGGCGGCGGCGGCCGAGGACGGCGCGCTGGCGGTGCTGGCCGAGACGCGCCAGCGGCTGCTGACCTTCACCCTGGCTGCGGAGGTCGCTAAGGTAGCCGTGGACGCCGTGGATGGCGAGGAGGCGGCTGGCGATGCCGTGGTGGAGCTGGTGGCTCGGCGGCGGCGCTGGCTAGAGGCCGCCGCGGAGGAGGCGGGCGCCGGCGCCGCCGAGTCCCTCGCTAGCGCCGCCGCCGTCAATGACGCGGTGGCTGCGTATGTTGCTACAGCCGAGCAGGCGAGGCAGAGGGCCGCGCTGGCAGCCGCCCTTGAGGCCGCCAGCGAGGGCGCGGGCGCGCAGGCGGGTGACGCTGTCCGGGCGGCGGCGGCGGAGTCGGCGGCGCTGCTCCGCTTCGCGCACGCGCGCCAGGTCGTGATGCAGGTGTCCCTCGCGGTTGAGGCGGCCGGCGCCGCGGAGGCGGTGCGCGCACAGCGCGCCGAGTCGGCGGCGCTGCAGGCAGCCATGGAGCTGCGGGCCGCGGCCGCGGGTGCCGGCGCTGCTGCCGCCGCTGCGGTGCGCGGTGGCGCGGCGCAGGCGGAGGCGTGGCAGCGGCTTGCGCTGCTGCGGCGCGTGACGCTAAGCGCGGCACTGGCTGTGGAGGCCACGGCGGCGGCGGCGCAGCTGCGCTCCGAGGTGGCGGAGGTGGCGGCGCTGCGTGCACTGGTGTCCCGACGCGACCGACAGCTGGCTGCGGCCGCCGCCGCCATTGCCAGCGACGCAGCACTGGCTGTGCGCTCAGGCAGCGGCGCCGCCTCCGCTGTAGAGCTGCTGGTAGCAACGCGCGAGGGGCTGCTGCAGGCAGTTTCGGAGGCGGCACGGTCGCAGGCGGCCGTAGCGCTCCGCGCCGGCGACGCCCTGGTCGACCAGGCAGCGGCTTTCGCAGCACGGCGGCAGGCGCTGCTGCAGCGGATCAGCGCTGCTGCTGCAGCTGACGCAGCTGTGGCCGCGCACGCATCGGCGGCGTCCGCGTTGGGTGTGTCGGCGCTAGTGGCACGCCGAAGCGCAGTCCTGGCAACGCTGTCCCACGTGGCGGCGGAGGGCGCGGCAGCAGCTACGTCAGCTGCTGCGGCCGAGCACGAGGCCTGCTTGGCGCTAGCGGCAGACCTGGCCCGGCAGTGCGAGCTCGAGCGTGCTGCAGCGGAAGCGGCAGCCGCCGCTGCCGCTCGCCTTGCTGCAGACCTAGCGGAGGCTGGTCTCGCCAGTGGCGCAGCCGCCGCGACGTCTGTGTCCGCGGCGGCTGCGGAGCTGGCAGCGCTGGAGGAGCTGGCAGCCCGCTGCGACCATGAGTCGCGCCAGAGGCAGCTACTGGCGGAGGCGGCGCGCAGCGCCGGTGCCGACGCCGCGGTCGCCGTTCGTGCGAATGCGGCTGAGGAGCGTGGCCTGCGACGGCTGGCAGCCAAGGCCCTGGCGGCGCAGCAGCAGCTGTCCGTTTGCGCGACAGTGCTGGGGACGACTGTGGCGCTGATGGCCGCCGCCGCGCCGGCGGCAGCGGCACTGCCCCCGCGTGCATCGCGCGCCGCAAGCAGTGCTGGCGCCGTAGCGGCTGCGGCCGCGGCGCCACTCCCTCGCCGCAGCCGTGGTGCCGCCGCTGCTGTGACTGGGGACGTGCAGGCAGCACAGCCAAGCGCGGTCGGGGGCGAGGGCGAGGGCGGGTCCGCGGCGGCTCTGCGCGCCGCGTGGCGGGTGCCGCGCAGCTTCCCGCTGCGCTCCTTTCGCGGGCTCCTGTCAAGCGCCAGCCTCGGCGGCGCGGCGGCAGTGGAGTCCTTCCCGCTCACGCTGCGGCCCTTTCGTGACAGCGACGGCAGCCACTCTGGCTGCTGCAGCGATGTGGGCGACTTGGAGGGCCCTGTCGGCGCCGACGGCGACAGCGTCACTGTCGGAGCCGGGGCTGGGCCTGGGCCCTCCGCCGCAGCTGGGGTGCTGGGCGGGCAGCAGCAGCTGGGGCGCGCTGGCAGCGCTGGTGCAGGGGGCGCGAAGCTGGTGTGCAGCCACCCCGTGGCGCTGAGCGACGGCAGCGATGCAGAGAGCGAAGGCGAGCAGGAGGAGGAGCAGGTGCGGGCGGCGCAGCGCGGCGTGGCCGAGTTGGTGCCGCTCCCGCGCAGCTTCCCGCTGCAGGACCTGTAAGAGGACGTTGTAGCGTGTAGGTAAGGTGCTCGAGAGGTGCAGCGTCAAGGGGATGAGCGGGAACAGCTGAAGACACATGGAAGAGTAGGACCGCGGGTAGAGCTGCAGCGCGCCCCTGTGACGTGCAGCAACACGAGTACGAGTGTGCGGGCGTGGAGCGCATGGAAAACGTTTGACTGCGCACAACCAAGGCAGCGATCATGTCTTATTGCTATGGTACATACACGTGGTCATCTTGCACGACGCAAACGTGAGATCGCACAAAGACGTGAAGCAGGACAATTTTTTGTTTGGACGGGGACGTAGCTGGTGGTCGTCAGATGTACTACATAGCGCTTGGGTGACGCGGGATGTGTTGTCCTAATATGGTTTTGTGCGCGCATGCAACCATAGGAGCATGGCGAACGCTCACACAAGCAAGGTTTCGACTGCAACCGCCGAAGAGGCGGGCTCGAGATAATAGCTCTTGCATTGTTTAGTGTGACATATGCGAGCGTTGGTTTGGGGGTGTGTCGGCACGGGTGGAACATGAACTCATGAAGCCCAATTACATAGCACGTAGAATAAAGGGCCAGGACACTATGTTGTTCGAGTAAAGGGATAGCTAGTCGCATCAGAATGTAGCTAGGATCCCCCTGTGTTCTGGATTCACAAGGCCGGGCATGGGACCGTGCTGTGCTTGTCGTATTCTTTTGAGATAGTAAGGGACGATGCAGAGAATGCTGGAAACCATCGGAACGGTCAACGGAAGACGTCTTTTTGACCTTGCTACGGCGCACACGAATTGCCAGGAGAGATTAGCGCCGAGGGGCCGTAACGTTGCGGCGGAAGGACATATGCCGATATGTCCACTGTAAATCTGTCAGCCATGGAGCTCCATCCGCTTGTTAGCGCACTCGATTGACGCAAGGGTGAGGCTACGATATGTCCTCCAGCAATGAGGAACAAAGAATCTCCGGTTGTGGCTGGGGGTCGATGGAAAAGCGCCATCATCCAATTGAGGTTGTGTGATGTGCGCGAAGACGCCATCGAGGTCCCCATGGTCACCCGTCACCGGCTGACCGGGTGCTGACGCCCCTATCCTGCAGCAGTAACCCAGCCTTTGTGTGCAAAGTATATAGGGGTAAAGGAGACAATTGCTCCCCGGTGTCAGGGAAAAGGGGCTGAGCGGCTGAGCGCCTCCACTGTCTGAGGCCGAACTACCTCATCGCCCGGACATAGCCGGGGTCGATTTGAACAGGCACCGAGCCAAACCTAGGTGCCCAACAGTCGCGGCACCGCAGCAGGAGCCAGCCAACAGCCAGTGCAGGAGTCAACAGCAGCCACACTACTTGGCGTACCACTGCTGCCTACAACACCACAGGCCTTGCTCGCCCCACTGCGGACCGCTACCCAGACACTAGTCAGCTCTTCAGCCAGCGCGCTTGCGCCGCGTTTTGGGTGGCGCCGCGCTCTCCTCCACGGGGCCTTTCCCGCCCCCTCCGCTACCAACATGTGCACCGTCACCGCCGCTGCTGCCGGGCCCCGTGCCGCCGCTGCTGCTGGGCCCCGTACCGCCGCCAGGCAGCAGCAATGCAGGCCGCTTGTGTCCCAGAAGCATCTCCACCAGCGCGTGCCGGATATTGGTTGCGGAGTTGACGTCACGTCCCTGCATCGTTGGGAGGGAAGAGTTGTTGGCCACATACCATTCCATCCATCTACTTAGCTCCGACCCCGTCCACCCCTTCAGACCCGTGTCACCCGTGTACGCCGTGACCCGCAAAGTGGACTCACCCACACTGTCACGCAGTGGTTGCACACTTGGAATTGGAGAGCACGTGAGCCCACCACACGGTACGACTGCCTGCAGGCAGCGCTGCCCGTCGCTGAGCGAGCGCCGCCCGCACTTCGCGCACACATGACGAGGGCGAATGGCAAGATTGCAGCGTGAAGCTTACTGGCTGGCTACCCGACTACCTGTATATCCCATCCCGTCTGCTCCCATCTTGCCTGTGATGTGTAGAACTCATTATACGTTCAATATGGGCATGGCACAGCTGGGCCCCAGGGCCCCCAGCAATCTGAGCGTTGGCCTGGTGAACTGTATGTCGCACGGCGTGTCGCTTGGTTGCATCTAACATGTAGCCGGGGCCGCCTGCCCATCTTCCCTGGCCCCATCCCAGGTGGCGGCCCACGCACAAGAGCCTGCCCATATTCCCTGGCCCTGGCTCTCTTACACATATACAAGCATCGTCTTTCCAAGGCCATAAGGCGCAGTCCTCGGCGCATTTGCCCAATTCCGACGCAGTAACAGCTACGGTATACAGTGAGTAAGCTTAGGACATTGGCCACCAGGGCAGCGTCCCCACAATTAAGAATGTCTAAAGCACCCAGACCATCGGGTGCATGTTTCAGCCCCAGACTACGTACCCGACATCGGCCGCACACACACGACGGGCCCCTGACCGCGGTATAAAACACACTTACTTGAATTCTGATGCTCGTTGGAACTGCAGCTGGCTGTTATCATGTAGCCTCATTGCACCATCACGGCTTGCATCTAACTATGTGTATGCAGCCTACAAGCATCGGAAGTTGTTGCGCGCACGCATGTGGGCTCGCAAGCGCAATGAACGCCGCATCACCCTACGGCCCGCTTTGTCTGTGTCGTCGTCACGCCGTCACAACCAAGCCATGCTATGAATACGTGTGCTCACTGAAGTCTCCAATGCACAGGGTACTTCGTTATGCGTATCCACCCTGACGCCGCTGCCGGCCCTTCCCAGCACCGCAATTCCCATCGCCACACTGTTTCCTGGCGTTAATGCAGCACCTGGTGCACGCCCCTCCTCCTCCTCCTCCTCCTCCTCCTCCTCCTCGTCTAACCTCCCCTAATCCGCGTCCAGTGAGCGGCGGTTGGCGGCGGCCTTGGCCTGCGCCTTCTGCCAGTCGCCGTGCGTGCCCTCCGCGCCCGTGTCCTGCACCAGGTCGCAGCGCTTGCAGCTGGCGATGCACTTGCCGGGGCGCGCGCGGCTGCCCACCATGAAGGCGGCGTTGCGCTCGCACTCGCCGCTCTCGGCCCAGGTCTCGCACATGTCGTCGCCGTCGTCGCAGCCGGGCGGCAGGTCGGAGGGGCGGACCTGAGGTGTTGATTGATCCGGAGGGTGGGGGGTAGGAGGGCGGGTTGCGCGTGCCGCCGGGCGGGGAGGAAAGAGGGCATCGTCATGTGAGGGGCGCGTGTCAGCAGGTCCCAGGCATACGGTAGATGCGTGTCGGCTTTGCTTTTACCGTTCCCAGGATCTCCGTGCTCCTCGCTTCCCAGTACCGCCATTCCCCAAGCGCGCCCTGCAAGACCAACAGCCAAACCCTGCGTTGCCTCGCCCCTGCTGCCTAAGGAGGCCTCCCCTTTTACACCGCGACCCAGGGCGCCAGATGGCCAGAAGCATCCGAGTCCCACCAACCCACCCACCTTGGGCTGCGGGTGCTGCTCGATGGTCTCGGGCCGCTCGCCGCCCAGCGCGTAGTGGCCGACGTGAATCCACTTGGCGGCGGACCACTTGACGCCCTTGATGACGGGGCAGGCGGTGTGCAGCGACTTGCGCTCCAGCTCGCCGGTGGGCTTGATGCTGCGAGTGGGCGCGAGCATGCGCGGTTGGATGTCAATCAGGCAAGGGCAAGGGCAACAATGCAGGTGTCCATGCAGTCCGGTAGAACACACTCTCCCATGCGTTGTGCTGTACGTGCTCCTGCATGCTCCCACGTGCCCCCCCTTTTTAGCTGCATCCCCGTCTGCGCGGGATGGTCTACCATTCACCCCCTATGCGCCACCCTCGCACCCATACAACCCTCATCCGGTTTCCCGGGGGCTCTGGTCAGACCCACTAGCGTCGCCACCCCCACTCTCGACTTCCCTATCCATTCATCCACTGGGTGCCATCCACCCATCCACTTCCACCCATCCTCCCAATTCCACTCAACCACTTCCAACCCCCACACCCCTGCCCCAGCCCATTGCCTCACGGCTGCCCGCTTGCCGCCCACCGCCCCACCTGTGGAACAGGATGGCAGTGCCCTTCCGGGGCTTGGCCGCCAGGTGGTAGCGCGCGCACTCGGAGAAGCCCACGTTCTCGCCGCCGGGCGCCGCGATGTTGGGGAACACGGTCTCACCGCCCTCCTCCGTGTCCACCAGGTACATCAGCACGGTGGCGTAGCGGTTGCCGCCGTTGGCAATGCCGTCCTTGCTGCGGTGACAACGGCGGCAGTGTAGGGCGTTGGTGGTGAGAGGTGAGAAACGTGGTGGTGCAAGGTGGTTGAATTGTGCATTAGTGCTTCTGTTCGTGCTAGTATGGGTCGCCTGGCAATCCAACGGCCCCTCACATCAACCCACGTCGTCCCCCGAGGCTAAGGCTCCCATGCCCACCCCCCCATTTTCACAGCCCCTGCCGCTCGCCCTCCAGGCCTCTCTCTTCGGCATACCCGCTGTCCGTGCCGGCTCCCGCACCACCCCACCCCACCCCACCATTCCCCGCGCCTCCCCCTCCCCCTCCTCCTCCTCCTCCTGGGCAAACTCACTGGAAGAAGTAGTCCCAATGCGCATCGTACTTCTGCTCCTTCTGGTAGCGCAGCACCTGCAGCCCCTCGCCGTTGCCCACCGGCATAAGCGTCCAGGCTGCAATGCGCTCCTGCACACAGCAGATAGACAGACACGACAGCAGGATGACGCGACGTGAGCCCAACGGTTTCACGGCAAGTGGAATGCATGGAGGCATGTACCGGCAACTGTCTGCCTTCCGCAGTGGCCACAGGGCAGGTGCGGTCAATCAGGCCTGTCACGTGAGGCTACATGCCTAACCCCGCGGCATGCGGGTAGTAGCACGGCGCCGTGGATGGGACGACAGCTCTGGTGAAGAAGGCAGAAACGAGGCCCGCGCCCATCAAGACACGCACCTCAACACGCTTCACGACTTCATCCTCGCCGCGGTTCAGGAACACGCCATACGAGGTGCGAATGTTGGACTCCTTGCTGCCGCCGTCATTGTTGACGACGCCGCTGCGATGCAGCCGTCGCTCCGACATTTGAACAATGTGGTCAGCCTCCTCTGGAACGGGGGCAGCCACAGAGTGCGAGCAAGGGAGTGCGGGTGAGAAGATGCAAGGAAAAGGGCGGGGCACAAAGGTGTGACGCCGGTCATGAAGGGGCGACACAGGGTCAGGTGCGTTCATATACTCGCATCACGCGCGAGCCCTGCACTCCAATACCGTGCCTAGGGTTGCTGCGCAAGGGAGGAGAGCAGGCACCGACAACAGTGGCACGCTAGGACGTGCCCCGCCGGTACACCCCCGGTCAGACCGAGCGGACCCGACTGATAACACTCCCGGAGCTTACCGTCAGTTAGAAAATGCTCGCAGAGGAAGATGCGTGCATCGGCGTCGAGCACCTGTCGTTCGCCCGCGCGGGGAGCATTTACGTGAGTAGCGAACAGGCGAGAAGCCCAGTTACCGCGCGCACCTTTATCCGCGTTGTATCAAACGCGTTATCGGGCTTAAAGTCTGAGCCCATCCAGCCTGCAGAAAGGTGAAGTGTTGACGACATGCTGTCGGAAGTCCAATTCTGCGACGACGTCGCTGCTCGATGCAGCCCGCACCTGGCAAGATGTCCTCATCTGTGTGAGGATTGCGCTGAGCAGCCAGTGCTACTAGAGCAAGCTGGCTAAGACAGAGCGCCGCTAGTGTCACATCTCGTTTCATTGTGGCCGTTGAGGCTCAACTCGGCGTTCGTGTGTGCGAGTGAGTGATTGGTAAGTCGCGTGTGACGTAGGTGCTGTGTAGGGATGCGTCGAAGCAGAATAGCGATAGGCGGCAGCGGGGCGCCCCGCATTTAACGACGGGGGGCGGGCAGCCATCATTCCGGCCCGATCTCGGAGTCATTCCGGGAGCGCAACAGGGCAGCCGGCAGCGCGCGTCACCGGTGAAATGGCTTTATTGTTGAGCGATAGCTGGCCTGAGAATGAGCGCCGCATCAAGAATGCTAGTGTGGACCCAAATCAACCTGAATCAACTGCTCTGCCGGTACACGCGGAGGTCGCGCAGGAGGTCGCGGACCCAACCCCTCACTGGTAGAGCGTGCCGTTTGAGGTCATGGCGTCATGCGTGGTCAGAGAGAGCGGGCCGTGCCATTGCCGCATGAGCCCAGCCATCCCAGGCCCCAACCTCAGCAACGGCAATAGCGGCGCTGCCAAGCAAACCACGCGTGCAGCAGATCAGCTAGTAGCCCTGTGCCGCTGTGCGGTTGAGCCGCCCCTCCCCCTCCCCCTGCTGCTGTGCCTGCGTGCTGTGCAGACCAGATCAGACCAGGTCCATGGAACTGGAGGCTGGAAGCAAATCCAAATAACCACCGCAAAGCAACTCGCTGCCCGCTGCCCATTGGCCAAAGCCAAAGCACCCCTGGTGGCCCTGGAGGCGGGCCGGAGCAGGCAGCCGGTGCTGAGCAGGCTGCTGAAGCTTTACCTGGAGTCAAGGAGGAGGGGCTGCTTGAGCTGGCTGCGCGAAACCCGTCCCTCATGGTGAAACTGCACATGGCGCTACTAGCGCAGAGCGCTAGGAAGCAGCGATGGGAGTGGTATTATACATTTGGACAATTTGGCTTAGCAATGAACCCGCTAACTACAGTGGGGCAGTATGCTCCGTGCATGCCGTGTGGGATGGCTGTGTGGGATAGCGACTATGACGCACGCAGTGAGGTGGACCAGACAAGCCTTTCCATACCATGCTGAAATCCAAGTAAGCTGACTAGTAGGCACGGGAGGCACGTGAGAAGGAGCCCCCAGAATGTTTTGCCGTGGCCGAGGGCACATGGTCCGCGCAAGCGCGGACAAGAGGCCCGGTTGCAGGCATACCGTCATCACGACCTGCACAGCGGTGGCCCTCCACACCACTGTCGCCCCGTGCACTGCTGGCACATGCGGCTGGAAGGATGCAGCAATACGGTATACTAACGCGTCGAAATGCAGTTGTGCTGCGCGGCAGATGCGTGCCTGAGTTTGGGTACGGTACGCTACCACACAGACCCCACACCCTGTCGAGCGTCGACGGAACCTGGCAAAGGGCGTAAATATGTTGCGAGTTGCAACCTGTAAGCTCCGATAATCACTATCGCCGTCACTTATGTACTAGTGGAAATCACGGTCAATCGTTGCCCGCTCGTTCGGGATGTGTTGTCCTACCTCGGCTTGACCTCTCCGCGCATCAGGGCACGCACACGCTCTTCAGCCTGACTCTCCCGCCTGCAAACCCCTGGTGCTGTATGCCTGCAACGCTCCTCGTGATGCAAAAGCGCATGCCCTCGAAGAATGTCGAATGAGTGCCAAGCCAATGAAGCCTGCATTTCTTCTTTGTAGCCATCCATAAAACCGCCAGTGCCCCTCTCGATTTTACTAACCATGTGTTGCTATGATGGTCGGCTTGCAAAGGGTTAGGTGCGCTGCGCCCGCCCCAAGCTCTATCCTTGCAAGCCCCAGCCCCGCACGCCCCAGAATGTCTGGCACGTCAAAGCACATCCTCCATCTGCCTGAGATCAACCCACGCCACGCCATCTGCCAACCGCCCTGCCTTCCAGCGCTTAGGCCGGCCGCCCTGCACCATTCCTCGCCGCTGCTTCTTAAGCAGGGTTGGGCTTGAGCGCGGCGCCGGAGCCGCCCTCGCCGCTGCCGCTGCTGCCGCGCTCGCCGGCCACGTGGTCGGCCGCGCCCTGCTGTTGCTGCTGCTGCTGCTGCTGCCTGGCCGCCTCTTGGTGGTCCCGGAGGGCGTAGAACTGCTTCTCCAGGCTGATCACGGCGCGGATCCAGTTGAGGATAGTGACGGCCAGCCCGATGCCCAGGTAGGGCGTCGAGGCGGCCAGCGAGCCGAACGTGAAGATGGCGGTCTGGGGGCACGAGGGTGGTGAAGGAGTTTAGGGCGGACATCGCGGGTGTCCAGGGCAGGTGCGTCCACGGGTGCGAGCATGGCACGAACGGCACGAGGTTAGCGGGGCCGGACGGCCTGTGCGCTTGGCTGGATGTCGATGGAGGTGCAGGTGCCACCAGGCGACCTCCACCCAAACGCTCACAACCCAGATGGCCCCACGACATGCCTTCAATGCCCGCGCCATCCTCCTTCCGCGCACCTGCTGCAGCACGGCCCCGCCGCTCTTGCCCAGCAGGTTGCCCACCACGTCCACCGCCGCCTTGCCCTTGCTCTTGATTTCGTCGTCCAGCGGGACTTGGGGCGCAGGCAGGCAGGCAGGCAGGCGGACAGGCAGGCGTGTCAGAACACGAGGGAGTGTGATACCGGTAGAAGGCGCTCGTGCTTTCTTGCCCTTCAGCCTCATTTACGCTCACGCTTCCTGACGCAGCCGCTTCAGTGGCAATGCAGAGGCGGCACTGCAGTGGACAGCACCGCAACAGCACCTCGAGAGGTGCCTTGCGCGGCCCGCAGCGGCCCCAAACACCGCATGTACAGTAGTGCCATATGCCTACTGCCGCCACCGCTGCCGCCGCCGCCCCATTACTCACTGTAGGCCATCTCCTTGCAGGGGTCGAACAGGCTGTACTTGGAGGCGCGGCTGAACACGTTCTGCAGGCTGCCCACCACCACCGCGGCCATGAGCGGCGTGGTGCCCATGGCGGCCAGCGGCCCCGCGAACACGTTCCTGTCGGGTGGATGATTGAGGGTTCCATCCATGTTATGTGTGGGGGGGGGGCGGGGGTCAGAGGCAGGGATGGATGGGAGGGTGGGTGGGTGGGTTGCGAGGGTAGTCCGGGGCTGGCGCGCGGGCCTTCAGCTGCAAGCCACCTGCAGGGTTGTGCATCGTCATGCCTTGTGCTGATGAGAAAGTGCAAGCATGCAACTCCACCTGCTTCGCTAGGGATTATGCACCTGTGCATCACCCTGCATCATACCTGCTTCTCCCGGTCCCCGCCTGCCCCCCGCCCCTGCCGCCCGCCCCCACCCACCGCGCCCTCACCCGGTCATGACCAGCGCCAGGAATATGACGGCGGTGCCCAGGATGACGGTGGGCGTGGCCAGCGCCGCCACGCCCCAGCCGAACTTCTTGATTACGAAGCGGCCCAGCAGCATCATCACCAGCGTCACGACGCCTAGGAGCAGTAGCCAGGTGGCAGGCCGCGGCGGCCGCAGCCGCAGGCAGCAGCAGTAGCAGTGGGACGAGTCAGCCGTAGGAGTGCGGCGTGGCCGCCATGGAAACACACAAAATCGTTGGCAAAGTTGAGGACGATGGCAACACCAGAACTGGATTTTGGCATGTAGTGCGGCCCCCGCGCCCGCGCCTCCGACCCCATAGCCTGGCACACTTTACAGCAGCCCGCGACGCCCCCGACGCACGCACCTACGACCTCGCTAAATTTGCCCATGAACGCCGAGTAGTCGGAGGGGTCTGGGTAGGCGGTCTTGAGCTTGGCCTTCCACGTCACCTCCACCAGCTGCAGCGCCACGCCGAACGACACCACCTGCATGGCATACATGGCAGCAGCGACAGCAGCAACAGCAGCAGCACAGGCCGCAAGCAGAGCAGGGGCAGGGGCAGCAGGGGCACGAGAGGAAGGGGATGAGCAGCAGGTTGTGTTGTTGCCTGGACAGGCGCCACGCGAGTACCGTATGGAGCTCCTCGCCGCCTCGCATCCCTTCTCTTAAGCGCACAGCCTGTCCGCCCTTCTTTCTTGCCTTCCTCTGGATCACAGCCCTGCGTGCCTCTTGTGCCTCCTGCCCCGGCCCGCAAACCCCGCGCTGCACCCGCTCCCGCACCCGCACACGCCGCCGCGGCGAGCCACCGCGCCCGCACGCACCATGGTGGCCATGTCCCGGATGTAGGGGCTGGACGCCAGGAACTTGAAGCTCTCCATCATGCTCATCTTGGCCTTGGGCTTCTTGGCCTTGGGCGCGCCGCCTGCGGGCCACGTGCGCGTGTTCAGGTGTCACATGCGTGCATGCTTTGGTGCAGGTCCCGCAGCCAAGCAAGCCCGCGTCCGTCCATACAGCATGACCGCCCATCGCAGCGCCGCCAGCAATCGGCCCCCAGCCAGCAGCACCGACGCTCACCTTTCCCTGCCGCCGCCAGTGCCGCGCGCTGCGCCTGCACCTTGGGCACCACCCACTTCTGCACAGGGGCCAACACCGAGCAGCACCGCACGCATGTCACAGCCTGCACCACCCAGCTCGTGCCCTCTTCGTGTAAGCCATCGTCGACCCAGCTAGCATGGCTTCTCTCCCTTTGCAACACCACACAAACACACACTCTCTCGCGCGCGCACCTGCATGCCCCAGTGCAGGACGGAGATGAGGACGCCGTTGACCACCACCAGCCCCATCAGCCCCTGGAGCGCCACGCCCTGCAGCAACGCACAAGTGCCGGCACAGCAGTTGCGCACGATGCGCTCCTATGGGGCAAACCAGTGCAACGGCGCGAAGTCCTTCCCACCCACTGCACCCTCCTGGCTGGTATCCCCACCCCTTGCCCCCATCCCGCTACAACCTCCTCCACCTCAGTTTCCCCGTCGAGTACAGAACCGCCCTGCCCGCCCCCCTGACGCACCCATCCGTCCACGCCCGGCGGCAGTGAGGCGCGCAATTGGCTGAGGTAGCCGGTGACGCCGCCCGCCACGATGAGCGACAGGTTGGCGCCCATGCCGAACAGCGGGTAGAAGGTGGCGGCCTCGTCCACCGTCATCACGCTGTTGGCCAGGCCCCAGAACAGCAGGCTCACCACTGCGGGCGGGGAGGCAGACAGGCAGGCAAGCAGGTAGGTAGGGAGCCGAGCAGGTGGGCGGGCGAGCGATCAGGCGTGAGGAGGGCAGGCAAACTGCACCCAGCTCCGCTGGCAATTCGCCGCCGCCCCGCCCTCGCTCCGCCCACCCATCCGCCCACATGCCGTAGCTTCTGCGCCTGTATTTCCGCTCCCCACCCCGCCACTGCAACTGCATCCGCCGCTGCCTCCTCTCACCTACCAAGCTTCCCATCTGGTGGACGCCGGCAGCTACGACGCAGGCACTCGCCCATACCCCCGATCCAACAGCGTCAACCCACCCACCGATGCTGCCCCACATTTCCGCCACGAGGTAGAACGCGGAGAAGGTCCAGGTGCGCAGCAGCGCCAGCGGCGCGTGGAAGCGAGGGCCCAGCGTCTCTGCCAGCCTGTTGCAGAACTCTGCATGCGGCGGACCAGCAAGGAACAAGAGCAGGCAAGGGCACAGCCGACTGGCGTAAAGTTCCAGCGTGCTCGGTGGCAGCAGCAGCTCGGGTTGCTTGCGGCCGATGTGGGCGCCGGGCCGCACCTCACCACCCACAACTCCTGAAGCATCCCACGCACCGGTGGGGTGCAGCACCTCCTTGTTGGGGTAGACGAAGAAGCCGAACACGCCGAAGAAGGCGATGAAGGGCAGCAGGCAGGCGTAGAACAGCATGTCCGACGTCAGCCGGTTCGCCATCTGTGGCCCCGGCGGGGCAAGTACGGTAAACCAGTCAGTCGCCAAGGCATCGGGGGCGCGGTTAGCGGGAGGGTGCCGGTGAACGAGCCGGGGTCGTAGCGTGTGGCGGAGGCATACGCGCCCACTCGCGGCGACATCTTGACAACCCAACCCAGTTCCAGAGGCAGAAACACAACCCCTCACAGCCGCAGCCTGAAGCCCCCAGCGGCCCAGCGGCTTCTCGGCGGCTCCTCGGCGGCCCTTGCTCCCCCTTCCCCGAAGGCCACCTCCTCGCTCTGGGTTGCGGGTTTTGCGGGCTGGTTCGGCTTCCCTCGGTCGGTTTGCTTTGGTTTCTGGAATGGACGGCCCCTCCTTTGGCTTCTCTCGGTTGGTTTTCTGGAATAAACTACCCCCCCGCCCGACCGTACCCGCTGTTCCTCTGGGCAACGACACAAAAATTTGACCCATACCATCCCATGCATGGCTACCCCCCCTGGCTGTTGTGCTCACCGCGGTGTAGGCCATGGTGAAGAGGATGGCCATGGGCAGGTCCAGCGTCTTAAGGAAGGGGAGCACCTCCGCGCCGGCGCCCGGGGCGGTCACCACCAGCACGTCCTGCGTGTGCGTGTGCGTGCGCGTGTGTGCGCGCGTTGCGGAGGAAGGGAGGGAGGTAGGGGCGCGGCTCGTGTGTGGGCAGCGAGGTAAGGGAGGGGTGCATGTACCGTACGTGTCGGCGGCAGGTGCAACTGCGGACCGTGTGTGTGGCTCGGGTTGGAGTAAGGCTGCCGTCATTGGCCAGCCCGCCTTGGCGCGCCGCCATCTGGGTTTAGGAGGACCTAGCCGGGTCTACTACCGGGGTGGGTGGGTGGGGTGGGGGCACTGCTGCGTACCTTGGTGTTGCGCAGGGTCGTGTAGTTGAAGAGGATGCAGAAGAACATCAGACCTGCGCGCGGCGCGCGCGGGTGGGAAGGACTCAAGAAACACCAACGGCACCATGTGTAAAGGACCCAGCCGCACGCATCCCGCACGCTGACCTCGTGTCCACCTGCACTCACCTAGGGGAATGGCCTTCTGCCACGTGAGCGCAGGCAGCCCCAAGTAGAGCTTCTCCGGCTGCGGCACGGCTGCAGCGCCAGCAGCAGCAGCAGGGACCGGTGCGGGCGTGGGAGTCGGCTCCGGCTCCGGCTGCTTGCTGCTACCCGCCCCATCGCCGGCTGTGCTTTGGCAACGAAGCGGCGTTCGGAGCAGCTGCGGCTTGACGTGTCTGAGGAGTGGACACGCCGGGGCCTGCGCGTGCACAGTAATGGAGAGGCCGAAGGGTGTTGCAGGCAAGCACCTTCCCGCACGCCGGTCACGCCCAGCTCCAGGACAATCCATGGTACCGAAACACAGCGAGCATGGCACGTTCCCCACTTGCAGCCCTGCAGGCAGCTGCTCATATGTCTGTCGCAGTTCCGGGAATCGGGCAGCTGCAATTCGGGACGTCTCTCCTCGACCGCTTTCAGCGCTATACTATACGTGGTTATGTGTTTTTATGCGCTGAAAGTCATAACTAGAAGGAAGCTGCCGCAGCCCTGGTGTTCCTTAACCCGGCGTGACTTGCGCGGCAGCACGCCGGGTCCGCGCTGAAGTCAAAACGCAGGCCACCCGTCGACGCCTCACCTGAGGTACCGAACGAGTATTCCTGTAGCTGAGCCCAGCCGGACACGAGGCACGCAGAAGTGCGGACCGCATTCCTCTTCCTCTTCAGCGCTTGCTCGACTCCGCTTGACGCCTCTGCTAAGGTTAATAGATAGTCGATACTAGATGAAAGTCAAATAGATACACACGCGTGCCGATAAGTCCACGCGAAGGTCAGCGAGGAGATTGGGAACCCGAAAGTGCTTGCCCCTCGAAATATGCTTATTATATGTCGCGTTTTACTGGTGTTCATTAATATAAGTATTAGTTTAGGGCCGCACGCAAGTTTTGAGTCTAGGGCTCCCAGCTTCAGCCCATCCCGGAGTCGGAATTTTCCGGGTGGACCCCGGTGCCACTTGCACGCTGCCTCTAACCGTGCTTCCTTGCTGTCAGTCCGGTAGTGAGGAGCTGCTGTAATTGGGGCGGAGTGTGGATAAGAGCGAGAAGAGCAGCGCTGTAGGAAGGCGTGCGGAGACAGGTGCCGGTATTACGGAATAAAGTGCCGGCGCCGTACAATCCGACGTCACCATCACATGTACCGGGCCGCGGGCTGCAGGCACACGGCCAGGGCTCTTATCTTGTTTTGGGGGGAAAGCTCAGCCTGAGCTTTAGCAAGCTAAAATGCCCAGAAGTTAGCTCAGGGGGCGGACTTGGGCGGACTCCCGGGCACTTGTGGATAGGCTTTCTGATGGTCAGTGGGGCATCAAGTGGTCAGTGAATCGTCGCATACGCTGACACGCAGCTGTTTGGGCCCCGGAACAGCTGAAAACACTGGCGTCTGATGGTTCTGTGGCCCCCAACCCCACCGGGGCCAAGCTTCCCCCGCCTCCGTGGACGCGTAACAAAGCTAAAATCTGAGCTTTAAGGGCCAGCCGTAAAGCTCAGAAACCGGCCAAAATGGCCAAATAAAGCTCAACATCTTTAAGGTAATAGCCCTGCACACGGCCCCGTGCTGCGCCGCCTGCACAAGCTCTTGCCTGACCCACCAGCAGCTTTACAAGCACTATAACACACGTGGTGCCTGAGCCACCAAGCGCCTGCCGTGGGCATTGTCTCACGCTGCTGTCGCCTGCACGCACTGCTGGTAGCACAGCTGTCAATGCCCCGCTGCCCCCTCAACTCGGCCTTCGGACGGCCTGCTTTGCAAGCGCCACGACGCGACCCTCCTCAGCCCCAGCCTTCCGCTACCCCTATCGCCCTGCTTCAAGCCACCTCTCTGATTTCTTCTGTTCTGCAACCTGCAATCCCCTGGTCTCCGCGCCCATCCTGAGTGCGCCAAGTTGCGGACCCACCAACCTCCACCCAGTCCCCAAGCAGACGGCGATCACTCCATATCAATCACCCGCGCCAGCTTCTGCACCCGGTTCAGCAGCAGGTCGCCCTTCTTGAGCGTTTCCGCGTACAGCGCGTTCTTGGCGTCGGGCCTGGCGAATGGAGGAATGGAGAGGTTAAGTAGGAGGCGCATATTGTGGCAAGGAAACAGGTCGCAAACATGTTCATGGGTGCGCCGCACTCGTGAGACGAACGCACATACCAATTTGCAGATCCCAACACGGAAGCCTTCCGCCGTACTGTCTCACAGCCTGCTGCTCTTCAAGTAAATAATGCTAGGACCCTGCCCCCTATTGCTCACACCGTCCGCATGGATGGCACCCCACCCCCCTTTGCACGCGCCACCCTCTCGCCCCTTGGCTACGCCGCCCCAACCCCGACCCCCCCCGACCCCCCCCCCCCGGCCCCCCCCCACCCCCGCGCACCTGTTGGTCTCGATGACGCCCGCCACCTTGTCGATCTTGGCGTGCAGCCGCCCCGCCACGATGAAGTCCACCAGCTCGCCGTCCAGGAAGGCGGGCGACACGTCGAAGGCGGTGGCCATGGACTCCAGCGTCACCGACTTGTAGGACTCCAGGAACTGTGGCGAGTTGGGGGGTTGGGGTTGGGGTTAGACCAGGTTGTGTTCATTTGCAGTTGTCCAAGACATACGGTGGGGTTAGGTTCAAAAGGTGGTTCAACGCGCACGTGCCCTCCCTCCCTCCCTCCCCCCCTCCCCTCACCGCCCAGTCGGCCAGTCGCGGCCCCACCACACCCCACATCGCCACCCCCGCCCCCACCTGCGTGTAGAACACGGCGCGCAGCTCCCGGCTGTAGTGGCGGATGTGGTGGTGCAGGAACATGTCCCGCCGCATCTCCGCCAGCACCTCCAGGAAGGACTGAGGGACAAGGCAGGGAACCGGGGGGTTGTAAGGAACAGAGGGTTGTTGTTTCCGGCCCAATAAACCATACCCAGTGCACAAGAACGAAGAGGGAAGATAGAGGAGGCAGAGGAATAAGGAAGAGGGCGCACGGCGCGTTCCGCCAACGGGCCTCCACCCTTGGCCCCTCAAACTCCTCGACGCAACTCCTTGCCATCCGCAGCCGGTTCTTCCCCCAGCCCCTCCATTGACCCAACCCTACATAGCCGCACCCGGTGCGCCAACGCGCCCAGCCATCGCCCACCTACCCAGCCGCCCACCCGATCACAACCCGCGCCCAACCCTGCTGCACCCGCCCACCATCACCCGTACCGCCACCACCCAGCCGCCACCCAGCCCGCCACCCAGCCGCCACGCCGCCACCCACCGAGTAGAACTGGCGGTACTTGCAGCTGTACAGCGCCTCCAGCAGCGCCTGCACGCCCGGCAGGCTGTGGATGACGGACAGCACCTCGGGCGAGTCCACCACCCGCTTCTTCAGCTCCGTGCGCGACAGCCTGCGTGGCGCGTGGCGTGGCGAGGCGTGTGGCGCAGTGCGTTCAGCAGGGCGGGTGTTGTTGTGTGGCGCCGAGCGTGGCGGGCGCATGACAGAAGCACACTGGTTGACGGGATGGGAGACAGCAAAGCAGCAGGGAGAAGCGGGTTCCCTGACGGATGTGCTGCCCCACCCATCCCCGATGCCCCCTGCCTTTCCCGCTTCACTACCGTTACCATACTTCAACGCCTGACGGTTTCATCGCCCCTTTGCCTCCTGTGCTCTGCTCGCTACTTTTTGGTTTCTTGGTCTAGAATGCACTGGTGCAACCCACCCCGACCCCCGCCCCTCCAGCCCGCAACGCCTCCGCCCCCTCCCCGTGCCCCTCCAGCCCGCAACGCCTCCGCCCCCCCCTCCGCCCCGCCCGCCGCTCACGTGGGCAGCGCCGCCACGATGGCGTAGAAGATGAGGCGGCTGTATGGGAAGAGCTCGGAGGCGGTGAAGGTGGCGGTCGAGTCCAGCAGCAGGTCGGCGGCGGCGGCGAACTGCCGGCTGTACAGTGCCAGCACGCCCTGGTACACCTGCGGGCGGCAGCAGGTGCGGTACACACAGACAGAGTTTACGGTATGTGTGTGCGCGCGCTAAAGAGTAAAGAGTGCGTCACCGACATGCACGCTGCATGCGCACCGGGGGCAGCATGAGGGGGAACTACACAGCTGCTGTTGCAGGCCGCCAGCTGTCGATCCTCCCCCCCTTTGACGGCTCCCACCCGCCCCGCTGCCGCCATCCAGCCCCGACACAACACACACATACACAAGCACCGCCGCTGTGTTCACTGCCGGAGCGCCGCGCAACCCGGCCCCAAATGCGGCCTGGCCCGCCCACAACCCCGCAGCCCCCCCCCTCCCCTCCGCCACCCCCGCCCACAACCCGGCAGCCCCCCGCCCCGTCCCCTCCGCCACCCCCGCCAGCCACCCGCCAGCCACCCCGCACCTTGAGCTTGTTCTTGCGCTCCCAGTCGCCGCCCTCCTCGCACAGCGCCTGCGCCCGCGCCACCAGCGACTTGACGGCCCGCCAGTCGCTGTACAGGACCGCGAGCCTGTGCATTCGTGTGCATCAGTGCATGCGGAGGCATATGCACAGAAGCGATACTCAGAGGCGTTGAGCGGCATGGCGCGGAGGCCGGCGTCAAGCATGTGGGGAAAAGGGGGGGCGCACGTCCTGCGCGCGCCCATGTCAGCTGTGGGCGCGCCGTGGGCAGGCCGCATCTCGACAGCTGGGCCCCTGCTTTTGACCCGTGCTTGCGCTGCCACGGCAGTGGCGGTCCACCGCAAACCCACCCAGCACGCGCCGGGCCCTCCAGCCCACACGACCCGCTGCCCGCACTATTCGGTTGGAGCGCGGCCACGGAGCGCATCCCTTTCACAGGCGCCCCTTGCTGCGCAAACACACACACGGCTTTCCACTAACCCCCTTCCCACCATTCCTTTCCCCCGCACCTGATCTGGCTGAACAGCAGGTCCACCCGGTTGCCCCCCGACGCCGTCTTCTTCTCCACCTCGTCGTAGGCCTTGCTGGCGGCCTCGCGGTCGCAGACGCTGCCCAGGAAGTCGGCCTTCGCCAGCATGGCGTCCCGCACTTCCGTCTCACCCAGGTTCTCCTCTGCATCTTTCCGCTTCAGCTCCAGCTCCGCCACCTTCCCCGCGTTGACCTCCTGCATCAAGGTTAGCCGCGCGCTGTCCAGCGGCCATCCGAGTTCTGTGCACAGGTACTGGTAGAGCGGGGCCAGGTCTGCGAGGGATTCGAGACCGCAGTCGTGTGTCATTTTACATCGACGTTTCGTTTAAGGGTATGTGCTGTCCGAAGAGCGCCTGCGGGCGAAACCCCCGCGCAGATCTCGAAACTCACTGTCTTTGTAAATCGCTGCTAGCACATCCTCCTTTAGCTCATCGCGCTTCACATCAGGAATGTCCTTTGTCCGGATCAGAAACACCTGCGCACGCGAACAGGCTCAGCTGAAGGGAAAATTTTGACGCGACTCTTGCTCTGTTAAGCGGACCTTATGGGCTATAGCTAGGCGGGGGTCTTGAGGAACCTCCTCCATTTTAGCCTAGCTTGCAAGTAGTGGTATTCAAGAAGAATTCGGTGCAGCAAGTTCCGGTAGCGTCAGCTTATGCGTCTTTAAGTTCGTCGCGGTACCACAGACATGCAACTAAAAATACTGTGGATGCGACGATGCGTAGGCAGAGGGCTGTGAGTCCGGTCGAGGTCCTTACATGAGGCACATCAAACACACAGCACGCCACGCCTCCGGGGCTCTCGGACTTGGCCCCTGCAATCCGGTGTTCACCATTTGTTTCCCAGCCACACTTCGAGCTACTTGCGTCCCGCTTGTATTGAATGCTGAGCGCAGTATGTAGGTTAACACGAAGTTGCTGCGGATTGCGCGCCAATGCACCTGTGAGCGAACCAGCGCTCCTGTTACACCGGACAGGGAACCTGCCCTTGCCCAGGATGGGAGCCCCTGCAGCACACCGATGACGTCCTGAACTTTTTTGCGCACATAATGCCTATTTCGACATCTGTTGTACCAGTGCCTATCTAGAAAAAGACGTTTGTCTGTGGCTCTGTGCATTACCTGTACATAACCAACACTCATGCACTACAGTCGCAGTCCTCATGCCCGACCCACTTCCCTGCCCCACTACTGCTGCACTCGCTTGACCTGCTCAGTGTACACACCACAGCGCTTGCTGCTAACCTCAAACATCTAATCGTACAATCGACGGTGAACCATGCCAATGCTTCGCAGATGTAGCAGCGACACAAGCAGCTGCTCATCCGGCGCCGACCGCATCCCGCCGCCGCCGCCCGGTCCCGGGCTGGACAGGGCGCCTCCCAGCCTCGCCACATCGCGGCCCGCGCCGCTGGAGTCAACAGCACCCATCACGCCCGGGCCGAACGCGAAGGGCGGCAGGGCGTAGCCGTAGCGGGCGCCGCTGCTGCTACTGCTGCTGCCGTCGGCGCCCTGGCCACCTGTGCCAGCCGGCTCGGGTCCAGGCACCGGCTCCGGACCGTAAGGCCGCCGCCTCTGGCGGTGCAACCGCACTCGACCGCCAGCCGTGCCACCGCCGGTGCCCCCGCCACTGGCGCTGCCGCCGCTGGCGTCGGCGCCGCCGCCGCGGCTGCGGCTGCCGCTGCCTGCCCGCGCCGTAGCGCTGACGGCGTCTGCCTGGCCTTGGCCCAAGGCGGTGCGCGGCGGCTGCAGCCCAAACATGGCCGCCAGCGGCTCCAACGACGCCGGCGCCACCCGCAGAGACGAGCCCGCCGGCGGCGGCGGTTGTTGCGGTGGCGGCATCGCCCCCGCACCCCAGCCGGCACCCGGCACGCGGGCACCCGCCCATGCCGCTGCAGCTGGAGACGGGCTGTAGCCTTGGCCATAGCGCCAGGGCGCCCCGCCGCCGTCCGCGCCGTACACTGCAGTAGCGGCAGCACCCGCACCCGCACCCGCACCCGCACCCGCACCCGCACCCGCACCCGCACCCGCACCCGCACCAACAGCTGCTGCAGCTGCTGCTGCAGCCGCGCCCGCCATGGACCCCTCGCCGCGCCCGCGGGCGGGGAAGGCCCGTCCCGGCGCGGCCCCGAGCTGCGCCGCGTGCTGCGCCGCCAGCGCCGCCCGGTGCTGCTGCTGCATCAGGTGCATGGCGTAGGCGCTCTGCAGCAGCGCCACCCGCAGCGTCAGCGCCACCACCTGCTCCACCCGCGCCTCGGCCAGGCGGTACAGCAGCAGCAGCTTGCGGAAGGCCGCGGACGGCTGTAGCGCCAGCGCCGCAGCCCCGGGCCCGGCAGTAGCGGCAGAGCCTCCGGCCCCGGCGGGCTGGCCGGCAGCAGCAGCGGCGGCAGCAGGAGCAGCAGCAGCAGCAGCAGCAGCAGCGGCGGCGGGAGGCGTGGCTGCGCGATCAGGGTCGGGGGCGGGGCCGGCGAGGTAGGCCGGCGCCGGCGGCGCGCGCAGCACGGCCGCGGCCGCGGCGGTGAAGGCGGTGTGCACGCCGCGCGCCAGGCCCATGATGCGGTGGACCTCGGTCTCCAGCAGCTCCGACAGCAGGGGCTGTAGCTCGGGGTGCGGCGGCTGCAGCCCCGGCTGTAGCTGGTGGGACGGCTCGGGGCGGGGCGGCTGCAGCTGGCGGTCCTGTGGGGCCAGCCCGGCGGAGCGCGGCTGGCGGCTGCTGGCGATGGCACCAGCCTGCACCCCAGCGCTGTCTGAGACCGCGCCGGACGCGGTGCTGGCGGTGCTGTTAGCGGCAAGCGATGGCAGGGTGGCGGCGGCGGCGGCGTCCAGGGAGCGCAGCCCGGCCAGGGACCGGTGCAGCTGCGCCGCCACGGCCTTGGGCAGCCGCCCGGCGCGCTGCAGCGCGTCCGCCTGTGTGTGCGGCACGGCAGACCGTCAGAAGAAGACACAAACTGATATTTGTGAGGGTTGCAGATTGCGCATGTTGTCAGCGCCCGTGCACGCGGCCGCAACTACCGGTATCCGCCGGGGCCGACATGAGACAACCCGAAGTTGGACCCACACACTTGGAGCGCAAGTAACTCCGAGCGATTGCGGGGAATTCTCTCCGTTTCCGTTTACTAACACTTGGAGCGCGCGCGCGCAAACACACACACCTGCTGCCGGCACGCCTCCACCCAGCCCTCTCCCGGCCAGTGCTCCGCGCGCAGCAGCGCCGCAGCCATGCGCGCCAGGCCCAGACCGCTGGCGGCGGCGGCGGCGGCGGCCAGGCGGTGGCCCCGCGGCGGCGGCGGCGCCGCCTCCGCCATCAGCTGCGCGGCGCGGCGCAGCCAGGCGGCTCCGGGCGCGGCGCCCGCCGCCACCACGCCGTCCACCAGCATGGACAGCTGGTCGGGCGACATGGCGGCCAGGCGCGGGTCGTCTGGGGGCGGCGGCGGCGGCGGCGGCGGCGGCGGCGGGGGGGGGGGGGGGTTGTAGTTACCAGCCCAAACTAAACCAAGCTAAAGGAAGCGGATACGAGCAATGCAGGCAAGGCGATACAACAATGGGGGGATGGGGGCGGGAGGGGGGATCACACACGGCAGCGCGGAACGGTCAGGTGCATTGCTGCAAAACGGGCACGGTGGCCAGCAGGGGAGGCAGGGGAAGCGCGAAGCCCTGGATTGCGTGGACCCTCACATCACACCGACACCCGCGCGCGCGCGCGCAGCCACGCACCTGGGCGGCACGCCAGCGCCATCACGTAGCCCGACAGCAGCCGGCGCCGCTGCAGCAGTGCCACCTGCTGCGTCAGCGAGGCAGGGGCCGTAGCAGCAGCAGACGCAGCAGCAGACGCAGCAGCAGCAGCAGCAGCGGCGGCAGACACCGGGGCAGCAGTGGAAGCCGTCGGCTCCTCGGTGTCGGGCAGGAGGTCGGCTGCTACAGCCTGCGGCGCCGCCATGACCACCCGCGCGAGCTCGTCTGGCTCCAGCAGGCCGGAGCTACTGCCGCCAGCGGCAGCTGCTGCAGCTGCTGCCGCCGCAGCCTCAGCAGCCGCCTCCCGCTCGAGGCCGGCGGCAGCGGCCGCTGCCTCTGCCGCTGCCGCGGCAGCGTCGCCACTGCGTCGCAGCCGTGCCTCCGCCTCCACCACCACCAGCCGCCGCAGCGCCTCCCAGGCCAGCTCCGCAGGCAGCGACACGCCGCCACCCGCGGCGCCGCCGCTGTCACCACTGCTGCCAGCAGCAGCAACGCCACCACCACCACCGGCAGCAGCGGCAGACCCGCACAGTACCACCACCTCCGCCAGCTCCGCCGGCGCCATCTCGGGCGTGTGCAGCTGCAGCAGCGCCGCCGCCGCCGCCGCCAGGCGGCCGCTGACGGGCGCGCGCAGGTAGCCGGCGGCGCGCAGCACCTCCAGCACGCACCCGGCCGGAACCGGCCGGTCGCCCAGGCCGCGGGCGGCGGAGGCCTCGAACAGCTCCGCCGCGCGCTCCAGCGCCGCTAGCACCCAGGGGTCCGACCCCCAGCCGCCGCCGCCGTCGCCGCCGCCGCCGCCGCTACAACCAGCGGCAGCACTCGCAGCAGCACGACCCGGTCCCGCCGCCCCCGCCGCTGTTGCAGGTCCTGCCGCCGCTGGCGCCGCCTCTTGTTGCGCTTGCTGGCCGCCTTCTGGACCACCCATGCCCTGCTGCTGCTGCGTTGCTTGCTGTGTTGCCTGCTGCGTTGCCTGCTGCTGTGCATGCTGCTGCGATACCTGCTGCTGCTGCTGCTGCTGCTGCTGCGCCTGCTCCCGCCTCAGCGCCGCCCGGTGTCGCTCCAGGGCGTGGCGGTGGCGCGACAGCACACCCAGCCCGTCAGCCAGGCAGCGCGCGTCCAGGGCAGCCGGCGGCGCCGCCAGCAGCACCGGCCGCAGCAGCGCGGCCATGGCGGCCACATGCGCTGGGCTGGGCCCGGCGCCGCTGCCCTTTCCACTGCTACTGCTGCTGCTACTGCCGGTCCGCAGGTTGGCCGCAGCGAAGAACGCCTGCACCGCCTCCTTGGGTGCCAGCGAAGGCACGTGCACTGGACTGCTGCCAGCGGCATCCGGGGTATGCGAGCTGTCTGCGTCAGTTGGCAGCGGCGGCGGAGCTGCTGCCGCGGCCGCTGCTGACGCTGCGTCAGCCAAGCGACCGAGCAAGTGGGTGACAAGCGGCGGCGGCAGCGGCAGGCGCAGCTTGGCCAGCGCCCAGCACTGGCGCACCAAGTCTCCTTGGGACAGCTGCTCCCGCTGGACCTGCACCTCAGCCTGCGCCCCAGCCTCTTGCAACGCTACGGGATCAGCTGCGGCTTCCGTAGCTCGCGGCGTGGCGCTGATGTCAACAGCAGCAGGCTGCGGCGCCGGCGCCAGCCGCTGCTGGGCACGCGGCGACCCTTGTGCCGCCGCCAGCTGCGCCGCTGCGCCGCCGCTGGCCATACCGGCCACCACGGCGTGCCCACCGCGGCTTCGGCCCCCCGGGCTGCGGCTGCGGCGTAGGGATGTGGCAGCGGGACCTGCCAGGCCAGCCGACTGCATCAGCTGCGCAACCACCGCGCGGCCCAAGCCCGACTCCGCCACCGCGCGCTCCGCGCCCGGCCGCGGCAGGCGCGCTAGCGCCCACAGCGCCGCCGAGCGCTCGGCCGGCAGCAGCCCGCCACCGCCACCAGCAGCGGCGCCGCCAGTGGCGCCGCCGCCAGCGGGTGGCTGGCGGCGCCACGCGGCCGCCAGCAGGCCGCACAGGGCGGTGGCGACGGGCAGCGGCGGCGTGTAGCGGTCGTCGTACTGCACCGCCCACAGCAGCCGCACCGCGTCGGAGGCGGGCACATGCCGCGCCGGCGGCCGCTGTTGCTGATGCTGTTGCTGCTGCTGCTGCTGCTGCTGCCGCTGCTCCTGCAAGTGCAGCGTCGGTTGCGCGAAGGGTGCCCCCTGGCCTGTCGCGCCAGCAGCACTAGCGCGACCGCTGGTGCTGGTGCTGATGTCGCTGCTGGTCGCGGCGGCCGCCGCCGCTTCGCACGCCGCCGCCAGGATGTCACGCGGCACTCTGATGCCCAGCCGCACCGCGCACCACACCACGCCGCACAGCTGCGAGCCGGTCAGCAGCTGCCCGGCGGCGGCGCGGCGCAGCTGCGTCCACGCCTGGCGCATGGCCGGCGGCGGCGGCGCCACGCCGGCCGCCGCGCACAGGGCCAGCCAGTCGGCGGCGGCGCGCGGGTGCATCGCGCGCAGGTGGCGGGCGGCCTCGGGCCCAGCCAGGCAGCGCAGCCACGCCGCGAGCTGCTGCGGAGGCACTGAGGCGGCCGGCGGCGCGACGGCTCCAGCGCTGGCTGTAGCAGGACCAGCGGCGGTGCTTGGGGGCGAAGGCGGCGACAACAGGTGGCGGATGGCCCAGAGGCAGTAGCGCGCGACGGCGGCGTTGGGCGGGCCGCGCGACGCGGGCAGCAGCAGGCCGTTGACCTGTGCTGCCAGCGCGGGCAGAGCGGCGCCGCTAGCGGCGGCCGTGGAGGCGCCTGCGCCTGGCGGTACTGGGCTGGCACCGGCAGCGGCGGCGGCGGCGGCGGTGGTGGCGGAGCCGACGGCTCCGCGCATGGCGCTGCGCGCCGCCGCGGCGATGGCCGCCTCCCGCTGCCGCAGCCGCTGCGGCCAGGCGGGCCCGCTGTAGGACAGCCGCGCGAGCGAGCGGAACACCAGCTGCCAGGCTTGAGGCGACCAGCCTGCGCCCGCCGCCGCCGCCGCCATTTCCGCCGCCGCTGCTGCTGCTGCTGCTGCTGCAGATGGCGATGTCGCTGGATCTGGGCGCGGATATAAGGATGGATCCACCATCTGCACGCGGCGCTGGATCTCGGCCAGCAGCGGATCCACCAGCCGGATTACGGCGGCGGCGCGGTGCTGCGGCGACCGCTCCTGGGCGCGGTGCTGGGGGTGCTGCTGCCCCTCCAGAGGCCCTGGGCCAGAGGCAAACGCCTCAGCGTGCGCCGTCGCAGAAGACGCCAGCGCCGCCGCGGCGGGCCCCGCGCCCAGCGCCACCGTCACGACGTGCAGGACCTCCGCCAGCTGCTGGGCCGGCAGCTGCGCCAGGCCCCCGCCAGCGGCGCCAACGCTGCCGCCGGCGGCAGCAATGGCAGCCAGCGCCGCCGCCAGCTCAAGCACGGCATCGCTGCGCTCCTGCCCGGCGTTGGGCGCCGCCGCCGCCACCGCCAGCAGCAGCTCCGCCACCTCGGCGGCGTCCACGGCCGCCGCAGGTGGAGTTGCAAGGGCCGACAAGGGCCGGCGCTGAACCGGCGGCGCTGTGTGGGCCGCGGGCGTCGGCGCGCCCCCAAGCGGCAGCTGCTGGCGCCAGGTGGTCCGCATGGCCGCCAGCTGCTGGGGCGGCAGCGACACGCGCGCGTCGGCGCAGCTGCGCAGCAGGTGGACCAGAACGCGCAGCGTGCCGGACCCAGCCGTGGCTGTAGCAGCAGCCGTGGGTGCAGGAGCAGCAGCCGAGGCTGCATTACCAGCTGCACCAGCAGCATCATCAGTCGTGGCCCCAGCGTCGGATGCAGCAGCAGCGGCAGCAGCGGCCGCGTTCGTGGCGGCGGGTGCCGCGGGCGCGCTGGCGGCGCTGTCAGCGGGGGCAGCGTCCACTCCAGGCTTCGCCCCTTGCCGGCCAGGCTGCGATATCCCCACCTTCCGACCGCGAGCGCCGGCCTGTCGCACAACCTCACTCCCGCTCTGCGCAAACCCAGCCGGATCAGCACCCTGCACCGGCGCAGCTGCCGCAGCTGCCGCAGCTGCCGCTGCTGACGCGTGCTGCAGGCGGCCACGCGGCGGCGGCGGGCTCAGCAGCGCTGCCAGCCAGGCCGCGGGGCCAGCCTCCGCCTGTGTCGCGCTGCCGCCGCTCCCGCCGGCGCGCGCGCCCGCTGCAGCCACTTTCGCACACTCGGCGGCCGCTGCCAGCAAAGCCGCGTCTCCCCCCAGCTCGGCCTCGCCCTTGCGCCCCTGCAGCAGCTGCTGCTGCTGCTGCCGCTGCTGCTGCTCCCGCTGCAGCCATGCCCGGACGCTGGGCTCCGCCGCCGCCGCCGCAATCGCCGCCTGAAGCCCCACCAGCTGTCCGTACGACAGCCTGTCCAGGCTCGACACGGCAGCGGCCACCAGCGACTTCAGCGGCGCCGCCGCCGCAGCGGCGTCCGCGGCAGCGGCGGCGCCTGCGCCTGCGTCGCCAGCCGGCGCTGCAGGAGCAGCAGCCGACGTCGTCGTCGTCGGCGGCGGCGGCGGCAGCAGCAGGCGCGGGTGCGCAGCGTACAGGCGGCACAGCAGCTGCGCGGTGGGCGCCAGGTCTGCCGGCCTCAACTGTTGGTCCGCAGCCAGCGCCGCCACCAGCCGGAGGCAGTGCGCCGCCCAGGCGGCAGTAGCAGCTGGGGCTGCGGGCGAAGCCCTGCCACTGCCAGATCTGCTACTGCTGCCACTGCCGCAATCGCCCCTGCCACCAACGCCGCCCAGGCCATGCAAGCACAGCAGCCTCGACACGACCACAAGCCCATCAGCCGACAGCGTCTGCGGCAGCGGCGGCGGCCAGGAGCTGCCGCTGCCGATGGCACTGGCACTGGCACTACCTCCGCCGTGCTGCACAGCGGTTGCGCGGCCGCGTGGCGACGCAAACGACGACAACGACGACGACCCCGATGCCGTGGATGCCAACGCTCCCGCCGCGCCGCTCCAGCCCAGTCGCAGCACCACGCCCGTGCTACCCTGCGATACCCTGAGGTGCGGCCGTGCCGACGGCGCCACCGGCGTATCTACTCCTCCCACATCAAGGCCCGGCCCCGCTTCACCACCTGCGGCGGCGCCACCCGCGATTGCACTGCCGCTGCTGCCCAGCGGCAGCCCCGCCGCCGCCGCCAGCCAGTCCAGCAGCGCCTCCTGCTGCCGCAGCGACCGCACCTGCTCCACCGCGGCTTGGCGCTGGCGGCGCTGCGCAGGCGACGGCGCCGCCGGCGCCGCCGGCGCCGCCCAGGCGCGCCCTGCCGGGCTACCGGCAGCGTCCGCAGCAGCGTCAGCTGCAGCCTCCGCGGGTGCGGGCGCTGCAGCCGTTGCCTGTGCTGCCGGTTCCAGTGCTGTCGCCTTTGGAGGAGCGGTGCCGCGGAGCAGGTTGGGGTTGGGCACCCAGGACCACAGGTCGTCCATGGGCAGGAGCTCGGCTGCGGCAGGCGCGCCCGCCGCCTCAGACTCCACGCCTTTCGACGCCCCCGGCTGCAGCTGCTGCTCGTGCGCCTCATCCTCCTCATTGTTCCCCTCGTCCTCCTGATGCTGCAGCTGCAGCTGCAGCTGCTGCTGCTGCTCTGGCTCGCGCAGCCGCTGCTGTGCTCTCAGTTGCTGTTGCTGCACCCACAGGGCTCGGCGCTGCGCCTTGAGCGCTGTGCGCTGGGCCAGACACAGCCGCCGGTGGTGGCGCACGCACGCCGCCGCCGCCTCGAACAGGTGTTGCAGCAGCAGCATCCCGCTACTGCCAGCAGCAGGACTGCTGCTGCTGCTGCTGTTGCTGCTGCTGCCGCTACTGCCCAGCCGGCCGCTGGCTTGGAGCTGCGGTTCCTGGCTTGGCTCGCCTGGAGTTGATTCGCCTGGGGCGCTGGCCTCACTGACCGGGCCGGGTGCGAGGCCCGCTGCCGACAGCGGAGCAGCCACCGCGGCGGCTGCTGCGGCCGCGGTTGCGGCGCTGTCCGCGGCGGCCTCTGCCAGCAGCACCAGGGCCGCCGCCGCCCGGGCCACCTCGGCCGGCTCGCTGACGCCGTGCACCTGCGCGCATGCAACACGCATGGTGCAATGGACATGATGATGCATTCCCGTCATATGAGCACCGGCGGAGATGTACCCTCGACATACACACACACACACACACACACACACACACACACACACAAAAACACACACACACACACGGTCTTTGATTTGCTTGTTATCTCCTTGTGATCTCTAACACACACACACACACACACACAGCCCGCCCGACAAGCCGTGGTTCCAACCATCGCCCCTTCCACCTCCATCTACAACGATCAACCCCCCACCTTCCTTCGCCGCCCGTATTCACAACCTCCGCCCGCCCCTGTCCACAACGACAGCGAAAACAAGAACCTCCTACCTGCGCCTGCAGCGTAGCCGCCAGCATGCCTAGCACGGCGGGCGGGGGGCTGTAGTCCAGCGCTGCGTACGCCCACAGCAGCCGCGCCGCCTGGCGACCCGTTAGCTGCCGCGCCCAGCCCGCCGCCGCCGCCGCGTGCGCCGCCAGGAAGAAGGTGGAGGGGTTGCAGCCGGCCGCCGCCATGGCCTCCGCCAGGTCCACCAGGTCGTAGTGGCTCAGCGGCTGCACGGGCGGCGGCGGCGGCGGCGGCTGGGGCGGCGGCTGGGGCGGCCCGGGAGCGTGCGACGACGCGTGGAGGTGGCGGAAATGGTGCTGAGGGTGCTGGTGATGCGGGTGTGGCGGCGGCGTGAAGAAGGACAGGTGGGGCTGCAGGAAGCCGAGTAGCTCGCGCCAGGCCGGCTGGCTCAGCCGCTGGCCCAGGCGAGTCAGGCCGTGCAGCACCGCCACCAGCCGCGTCGGCGGCAGCGAAACGCCGCCACTGCCGCCGCTTGTGGCAGCAGCGGCGAGGCCGCCAGCCGCGATGCCGCTCGGACTCGGCCGACGGGCCAGCGGCGCAGGTACCGCACCGTACGCCAGCTGCTGCTGTTGCAGGCGCGGTGAGCTGGCGCCGTCCTCCAGTTCCTCAGTCCCGCCCTGTGCTGGCACAGTCGGTTGCCCCAAGCTGTGTGCCGGACGCGGACGTGTGATCAGCAACCCCTCCGCCCGCTCCGTTGCGGTTGCGCCGTTCACGGCGGCAGCACTAGCTGCCTGCGGCTGCGCCGCAGGCGCGGGCGCTGCCACTGGCGGCATTGCCACCTGCCGCCATGCGCCCGCGCCCGTGACCGCTGCCGCACCCGCCACGCCCGCCGCCGCGCCCACGGCTGCTGACGTGGCGGCGGCGCGGCGGATGGTGCGCAGCAGCACCTCGAACGTGTCGCGCCGCGGCAGCGCCCGCACCACCACGCACGCCTCCAGCGCCGCCAGGGCCTCGCCGGGCGGCAGCCGCCCGCCCGCCGCCGCCAGCTCGTCGAAGAAGCGCGACAGCTCGCCCTCCGTGCTGGAGGACAACGACACCCCACCCCAAACGGCGGTGGCGCCAGGGGCCGAGTGTACGGCACCTGGGCCGCCGGCAGCCGGCCCGACGGTGCCTGGCGCCGGCCGCTTTACGATACGCCTGGCGTCGACGTGCGCTGCTGCCGCCTGGCGGGGCCGCAGAGAGGAGCCGTCGCTCGCCGACTGCGGCTCCGCCGCCAGCCGCACAGCTCGCCGCCCCTTCACCTGCTGCCGCCCATCTCCACTGTTCGCCGCCGTAACCGTGGAGAGCCTCTTCATCGCAGCCCGTCCACGCGTGCCCGCCGCCGCCTCCGCGCCCTCCACCGCCGCCAACTCCGGACCGCGCGTGTCCGTGTCCGTGTCCGTGTCCGTCTCCTGCTCTAGCGCCGTAGGCTGCTGGTGCACCCGGACTGCCCCTGCCGCCCCCGTTGCCCCCGCCCCCGCAGCCGGCACGACGCCCAGCCCGGCTGCTGCTGCGGGGCCGCCCGGCTGCTGCTGCCAGCTGCCCAGCACCGCCTCCTTCAGGTCGTGCAGCTCCGCCAGCTGGCGCCTTCGCCGCAGCTCCGCCACCAGCCGGTCAACGGCAGCTGGCGGCAGCTGCAGCGGCCGCCGCTGAGGGTCCTGCGCCGCTTGCCGGATGGCGGCCACTAGTGCGCGCACCTGCGGCGAGGGCAGGCACGCCGCGTTCTCCGCCGCCAGCATCACCAGCCGGGCCGTCAGCTGCGGCCCGCCAGCAGCAGCAGCAGCGGCAGAAGCAGCAGCAGGCTGCCGCGGCTGCGCTGCCGGTGGTGATGGCGGCTTTGGTTGTGCGGGTAGGGCTGTCGGGGCCGGTGGCTGCCGCGTCGGAGGCGCTGGTGCGGTCTGTGGCGAGGCTGGTGGGGCTGAGGACGAGACGGCCGTGGCTGGCGCTGTCACCGGCCTCTCACGAAGAGGCAGGCGTTGCCGGCGGAGGCGCTGCCGCGGGCGCGCAGTTGCGCCATCGTCGCGGATCTCCGGCACAACACTCCCATCGTCAGCATCCGCAGGCCTGAGCTCGGGAGCGGGGTCGCCAGCTGCCACGCCGGAGCCGGGAGGTGCGTCGGCGGCCGGCGGTCGGGAAGTGCTCCGAGCGCCGCTCCGGGATGCCCCCGCCGCGATCTGCCCCTCGCTCGCCCGAGCATTCGCACGCCTTACAGGCAAACACCTGACTTGCGTGCTCGCGGTGCCAGGTGAAGGCTGCGAGCCACTTCGCGAGACTGTGAGCTGCGGGAGCCTGCCGTGGACTCCACCGCAGGCATGTTGGAACATGCCGACCGCGAAATTCAGCGTTTATACGTGCATCCGACCTCGCGCAACCCCTGAATCTTCACCGCGCGACTTGGGGCCTTGTCGGCCACCATCTATTCGTGGGTCGCGCTTCCCGACAATTTAGCGTTCTAAGTAGATTACCCAATTACTACATACAAAATTTATTCTGTCACCAGCCCCAGATTTCCTAGCCTGCGGGAATTGGAAGACTCATGCAGCGCCGGAAATTTCTTGAAGCCTGCCTCCGTTAATGCAAACATATATTAAATGCGTGTAGATATGCAATTGACATGAGCTGCTGCAGTTTTCTTCTCGGCAAGTGCACTCAATACTCGATTCTCTCGCTGCGTGGGCAATTGCCGCTCCTTGCACACCCAGTAACCAACCTACATAGTATTCCTCAATTTTGCATTGTCAGAACACTAGCAGCTTGCCACCGATCGCCGCCGGCACGAACCCTTGGTGCCCGGGGGGGCCAGCCCGTTTCCTTCGGTCCGCCTGGCCGCCGGCGGCCAGCACTTGTAGCTGCAAGCTCCGACAACAGGCAGACCGTCGAGACTGGTGGCACGGCAGACGGTGCGCCGCAGCCTCAGCGACACCCAGGGGAGCCGCTCGGAGGCGCGGCCAGCCGCGCGCGCCGCGGGCGCCGCGGGAGCATGGCGAACAGCAAGTACGAATACGTGAAGCAGTATGAGCTCGACGACTCACTGCTGCCTGGCTGCTGGATTGTCGTGCGTATTGACGGCAAGGGCTTTACAAAGTGAGGACACTATTACCGTGGCGGGGCGGGGCGGGGCGGGGCTCGGAGGCGTGAGGGGGAGCGCACATCTAAATGCTGGTGATCATTACGATGCTGTCCTTCCGTGGCGTCCTTCATGATTAAGTTGAGTTGTCGCATGATGGAGAAGCTTGGCTGATTGCGACACAGGTTCAGCGAGCTGCATGGGTTTGAGAAGCCTAATGACAAGCGGGCCCTTGACCTCATGGACGAGTGCGCCAAGGTATGGTGTGCAAACATATCATGTTGGAGGTATTGGGTCGGCTGGCGGGAATGAGATTCATGGCGGCGCGTGATACCTGCCTCGTCGCTAACTGGCTTCCGACGGCGTTTGCGGCGTGGTCTCCTAAGAACAAACACTCCAACCCCACCCGAATGATCTCCAACCCCAAACCGCCCCGCTCCTCCCCCCCCCCGCCGTAGGAGGTGCTGAACGAGTTCCCGGACGTGCGGCTCGCGTACGGCGAGAGTGACGAGTACAGCTTTGTACTGGGCCGCAGTACGGACATGTACGGGCGGCGGGCCAGTAAGATCGTGTCGCTGCTCGTGTCCTGCTTCACCGCCAACTACGTGTCGAAGTGGGCGGCCTTCCTGCCCGGCACGCCGCTGCGGTCCACGCCCATGTTTGACGGACGCGCGGTGTGCTACCCGCTCAACTCCAACCTACGGGTGAGCGGGGCAATCCACGCGCGCAACGAGGGAATGGGCTTGGAGCTGGAGGCATGGGTCGTGGAAGCATGGTCGCGTTGGAGATTACTGAGGTTGGCTACCCGGCAGGAGCGGCACGGCGGCGTGGGGTGTGGGGTGAATGAAGCGCACACAATGGCCTGGCCGTCAGTGTCTGGCTGCCGCTGCATGCATGCACCCCCGCACCCCTGCGTGTGCACGTGCACAGGACTACCTGTCGTGGCGGCAGGCGGACACCCACATCAACAACCAGGTGTGGCCAGTGCAGGCGCAGGTGCACACATGCTAGACTGCTACTTGCCAGGGGCGCGGCTTGACGCTGGCGCACACCAGCGCGCTCGCCACGCTTACCACACGTGCCTCTGCATATTTATTACCGTCATGCGCTAAAATGCGAATGCGAATCGCAAGTAGACTAATCGCAGCTTTGCGGTGCCTGCATCAGTACAACACTTGCTTCTGGGCGCTGGTCAAGTCTGGCAAGACCCCTACGGAAGCGCAGGCCACTCTGCGGGTGGGTCTCGGGCGTCCGTGTCTCGCCGTAGCTTGCTGCTCGCCGTAGCTTGCTGCTGTCATGCTGGGGTCGCTGGCCTCCTAGCTAAGCCATATGAAGTGTGACGACCTGACGCCTTTCATGCTACGCAACAATCGCCACAGGGCACACAAACTGCGCAGAAGAATGAACTATTGTTTAATGAGTTTGGCATCAACTACGCCCACTTGCCGGAGCAGTTCAAGAAGGTGAGGGGAGTATCGGGAGCGGGCTGCTGTCCTTACCACACAGGGAGGAAGCACCAGCGCGACCGCGCGGTAGGCAGCATGGCTGGGGTCAGTGCGGAAAGACACCTCAGCATCACGACGCCGCGATTGCAGCAGCTTGCTACTGCAAGTCAACATGACATGCGCCGCCCAACATCGCCCCACATCGCCCCACGCCTTGCCACCGGAGCAGGGGTCAGTGGTGATTCGGCGCAAGACCATGGTGGAGGTGAAGCGGCGCGAGGACGGCACGCCCGTGCTGCGCGAGCGTAACCTGCCCACGGTGCTGTACACCGACATCATCCGCGACGAGTTCTGGAGCGAACACGCGCACCTGCTGGCTCCCTAGAGGGGCGGGGCGGCCTGTGTCGCGCGTGCGAGCAGGGGCAGTGTCTGGCCGGCTGGTCTTCTCTGGCGGTGATGCAGGATGCGAGCAGTGGGTGATGCTGCAAGTATCAAAGATGCGCTCGGAAGTGGGATTCGTGTGCAATCGTGAAACTAGCTGAGCACTCGGGTTCGGGCTGGTATTGCGTGGGGTGATCAGTGTGGGGGCTATTGAGGAGCGTTGGGTTCGTGCTTCGGCACGTTCGTTGTGGCGAGGCCTTGGAGGCAAGGGTTGTCCTGCAACGCTTACAAATGACACGTTTGTATTGGTGCCAGCGCCCCGCGGCGACGCGTGCAGAGGACCAGCCATGTCGGCATTTCGGGCGCGATGGCCCACAGCGCAAAATCAGCCCTAGTGGCTTCACAACTGGTCCCGCATTAGTTTGTCTTTTGTTAGGTGCTGCAGTAGGGGCACGGGGCTCTACTTCCCTTCAATCGACAAAATGGCTTCCGGCCTTCTGCGCAGCCTGGTACGCACGTGCATGCCAAATGTAGAACATCATGCAGGAGTGCGTCTAAATGAGATAGGGTCGAAATCAACGATTTTGGCGTCCCGGTCACGCAGGGTGTGCTCTCGAGGAACTGCGCCGGCAGCGTGCAGGAGGGCGCGGTCCGCGCTTTTGCTACCGGTACGTGGGCGTGCGCAGGGCATGCAATCGCGAGCGCATGCACGCGGGGTCTCGGCTCCGAACTCGAGATGCTTGATTGCTGGTGCAGGCGCTGCCCCCTCGAAGAAGGATGTGCTCTACAATCTGAGCAACCCCGATCCGGATGCTGAGGCTTCCGTGAAGGCGTACCTGACCTCCCTGTACAAGGGGGCCAAGCTGGAGCCCACCACTGCCGATGACTCGCTGGAGCTGACCAGCAAAATCGAGAAGAAGTATAAGGCGGCCGCGGTTGTGGAGTATGGTCTGCAGGTGCGTCGGAGTTGCGTGAAGGGTAGAGACGGAGCAGGTGCAGGTCGCACATGCCTTGAGCATCCCTGACGTCGCGCCCGACCCGGTTCCGTGCTGCAGACCATCTCCGTGCCCCTGGGCTACTCTAAGTCGGACCTGGCGCCCGTGAAGCGCTACGCCGCTGAGCTGCGCACCCTTGCGAAGCAGGTACACAGCAGGAGCTGCAGCCTGGCAAGGGGGGAGGGGCACAGAGCCGCAGCGGAACATGCAGCAGTCGGACTGTCACCGGAAGCGGGGCGCATGCATGCGGCTGGACGCCCGCATGGGCGCACACTGGGAGGGAGTACAGCTTTCACGTGGAGAGCAGCGCGTGGCCCGGTGCCGGGCGTGCTGAGACAGGAGTGCGGGGTCGGGTCGGCGGGGCGGGAAGCCCAGCCGGCTGGACTGGCGCTGCCGCCGGGCGGCTGGAGCATCAGCGGCTTGGGCATTCCGCGGAGGGAAATCAACACGCAGTGGGCTTGCCTTCTTGCTGCTTCAGCCGAGCAGCCTGGCGGCTCAGAACCCAGCTGCCTGGCTCTTGGGCGCTTTGCGGGGGCGGGGGGAGGCGTGCTCTGCCTCAACGGCCATGGCAGAAACAGAGATCTGCGGCTGGGCCGCTGCGGTCCCTGCGGCCACGGCAGCACTCAGATTTATGCTCAGCGCCGCACCGCACCGTTCCGCATGGCACCTTCTCGACCTCACAGCCGCCATGTCCCCATCCAAACCCCGCAGGCCGGCTTCGAGGACCCCGCCACGGAGGTGTCCAAGCGCCTGGGCGCCACCGCCGCCACCGCCGACAGCGTCAAGGAGCTGCTGGCCAAGAGCCAGTCTCTCATGAGCGCCGACCTGTACGCCGCGCTGACTGAGGCCGTGCAGCAGGTGCGCGCGTGGGAGTTGAGTGGGCGGGAAGGGAGGGTGAGGTAAGGGCAGGCAGCTGGAGCCCTGGCTCGGCTTTGGGGGGGGGAGATGGAGGTGAAGTGCGAAGGGTGGCGATTCTGTTATCTAGAGGTGAAGCTGTGAAGCAACCGGGGCAATGATGTCAGGTGAACCATCCTCATAAGGCATACAAGGAACTGAGCATAGGCTCTGTCGAAACGTCAGCAGACCGGAAGGAGCAGTGCGTGAGCGGACGGCCGTCGCAGGGCGTGACAGCACATGTTTGGCATGGGCTGGTCCTTTGCTCACGTCCCCGCCGGCCGCTCCCCCTTCCCTGCGTGCCCCCAGGTTGAGAACGCCACCAACGCCACCCTGACGCTGGACGGCGCCTCGCCCGCCTACAAGCAGTTCGCCGCCAAGGTCGAGGTGAGACTCGGGGCTCCTTCATGCGTAATTGTGGAGCGCTGAGCACAGCAGGTGGCCCGGGGCTTTGGCAGTTCGCATCAGTGGGAGGACATGTGAGGCAGGCAGGCAGCCTGCCGGCAGCTTCGGACACGGCCGACGGCGGTGCGCATTGCTGGCGGCTTGCGCCTCACCCTGACTTGTTTCCGCCGCCACGCACGCACCCGCACACAGGCCATCGCCAAGGCGCACGGCATCCCCGCCAAGCTGCTGGTGGACGTGAAGAAGGGCGCCGCCGACGAGGTGCGGGGACGGACGCGGGGGGGGGCGTCTCCTGTGCGCAACGGGATTTTATGCATGCACCATGGCGGATTGCACACCGCACCGGCGTGCTCGTCACGCAGACGGCATACCTTGCCCCTGCGGCCTCCACACCCCTAAATCAGTGTTTCGCCATCCCATCCTTGGACCCTTCCTCTTTTTAGGCGACTTCGGACGCTCTTGCCAAGGAGTACGCCCGCTGGCAGCAGCACGCGGCCGTTAAGGACGTGAGTGCTGCCGTAGTGCGTGGACAGTGCTTGGGCACTCCGTTGATAGCGAGTCAGGGAGGTGTAGGTTGCGAAGGCTTCAAAGCCAGGGCACGCAGGGGGACGCGTTGCTGCGCCTGCTGCGCCTCGGAACTGGCCTAAGGTGTTCCGGAGGGCTACCCGCGTTCGGCAGGCCGTGTATACACGCAAGCGTATTGACTGCTGATGTCATTGACGCATACGCACAGGCCGTTGCCGAGCTGGAGGCGCTCAAGGCCGAGGCCACCGTCGTGCTGGACAAGCACCTGGGCAAGACCGCGGAGCAGGTGCGCTCGCCCTCGCTTCCCCACTTGTGCGCTTGCTTATTGCGCTGGCTGTCTACACATTGCACAGCAGCGTGCATCCTCGGTGTCTGCCAGCAACTTGCACGTGTGCACCCACTGAAACATTTGTTCTCATTATTCTTTCTGTCATCAACAGGTGCGCAGCGAGCAGGCCGCGGCCCTGGCCGCCGCCATCAAGAAGGCGGAGGCTGCCAAGGGGGCGCCCTGGGCGGTGGCGTTCCTGGAGGACGTGAAGAAGGTGCAGTGGTTCGACGCCTGCGTGGCGGAGAACCCCGCTGTGGGCCCCAAGGTGGCCGCGTAAGCGGCGCTGCCCACCTCCATGCTGGGAATGTGGGCCGGGTGTGCGGTGGTGGCAGGCGGTGTGGCAGGAGCAGGAGGAGGAGGCGGCCGCGGCCGGCAGCTAGCGACGGGAGTTACAGCGATGGCAGGAGCGCCTTGCACGTGGTGGGGGGCCTGCAGCACGTCGTCAAGCGAGTGGCCGGGCGCGGGAGCGTCAATGGCAGGTGCAGCGAGGCGAGAGGGGGCCAACGAAAGCGGCGTCGGGTTGCTATCCATGCGCGCAGGTTTCCACCGGCTGTTCCTGAGGTTTTCCAGCCTCTTGTGTGGGTTGGGTTGGCCTTTGATGGCCAGCGTAGATATGCACCATGGGAGCACGGCCAGTGACAGCAACCGTCACGGCTGTCTCTTGTCGGTCTCACGGCTTAATCAGACATGTTAGGTAGCGGTGCAAGTGCGCGTCAGGTAGTGCGTGTTTTCGCGTGAGTTGGCATCAGGTCTTGCGGTTTGTGCGCACTAGGTGGTGCCGTGTACGGGATTTATTGAGACGGCAGGCGTCATTCGGACAGCGCAGGTATAGATACATTGTAAAGGAGCCGTCCGCAAAGGGCGCTCGCGCGGTTACAGCAACTTTCTGACGTCCAGGGGTGCTGACCGTGGGTGCTGACGTACAGTTGCAGCGCGTTCCTCCCGCCTATGCGCTCATTTGCCTACTTGCTTGTGTTTGCGGATATGTATGGGGGGCTTCGGACACTACTGGCACCTCGCAGACTTGCCCCATGCCTGTTCGGGGTTTGATACGCGAGGTTGTGTGCTCCAGGGCGGGATGGGGGCAGGGGTGGATGGGGGCGTTGGGCACACTCCGACACTCGTACACCCAGCTCTGACTCCCATACTGGTACATCCGCCGCGCTCACCATCCTGGCAGCCGTTTGCGCTGTAATTCGCGTGATGCAAACCGAGGTGCGCTGTTCAGTCAGCCAGCCAACATGGTGCACACAAGAGCGTGGGGGCCTGGGGGGCTGGGGCACGCGAAGGGCCACCACGCCAAACCCGAAGGGTTGCTTTGCGTTGGCCTTCGCAGAGCCTGGCCGAGGAACGTCTCCGTCGTCTCATAATGCCGCCAAATGCCCAACAATTTGCCCGCGCGAACAGTTGACAGCGTTTGCTTGCAAACCTTTGTGGCCCTTGTCACGCGCAATTCTCGCCTCAGACGTCGCTCCCCACGGAACGAACCCATTATATGCATATTTAGGTTGCCCTACTGACCAGAAGAAGTGGGCAAACGAAATATGGGCCAGCGAGTGTTGCCGAATGGCTATTCTTGGCCCGAGTGCTTGCGCGCGGGGGCTTGCGCTCGCCCGGGCCGCTTCCAGGTCACAGCTCCAGCTTCCAGCCGGCCATACTGGCAATTAGAAAATAGAGGCGGCTGAGCGACGTGAAATTCAGGCTGGAAACGCGGGTCGGCCAGGTACGACGCGCGGTCCCCATGCAGCCGGCCAAAAATTAAGGCCCGGGGAGCACTTACCTCGCCCACAGCGTTCTGCCTGCACTCTTCCAACTCGCTTTACACACTCTCTTCACTCTCTACATATCGCAGAGATGGCCCTGTGCATGCAGACCCGCTCGGTCGGTGCGGTCCGCCGCACCAGCGCTGTTCGCAGCGCTCCCTTCCGCGGCAGCCGCATGGTTGTGCGCGCCACCCCCGCTGTCACTGAGATTGTGGACAAGCTGAAGACCCTGACCCTGCTGGAGGCGTCGGAGCTGGTGTCCGAGATTGAGAAGACCTTCGGTGTGGACGCCTCGGCCGCCGCCCCCGTTGCCATGGTCGCCGCTGTTGGTGGCGCTGCTGCTGCTGCTCCCGTTGTTGAGGAGAAGACTACCTTCGATGTGGTGCTGGAGGAGATCCCCGCCGACAAGAAGGTCGGCATTTACAAGGTGGTCCGCAACATCGCCAACATCGCCGTCAACCAGGTGAAGGACTTCACCGCCACCCTGCCCAAGGTCCTGAAGGAGGGCCTGAGCAAGGAGGAGGCTGAGGCCGCCAAGGCTCAGCTGGTGGAGGCCGGCGCCAAGGCCAAGGTCGCTTAAGCGGCTTGCCCTTATTACATCAACGTCTTGTCAGCAGCAGCGTAATTGGTGAGCGTAGAGCGAGCTGGGTCGCGCTGTCGGCAGTGGGCGAGCTTTCGTGGTGGAAATGCGGTCGCGGACCTCAACCTCGTGGAGCGACCTCGTGGACACCGCACTGCAAAGCCAGGTGTTGTAGTAATGCATGGAGCTGGTGGCTTGCTCGGAGAGCGATGGACTTCAGGGCGAGGGGTTTGTGGCGATGGGAGTTGGAGCCCCGCGGCCGTCTGTGCTGCGGGTTGGGGGTCAAAGTCCTGCATGCAGTGGCTGAACGTGGGGGCCATGTGCGCATGAGTGCAGGCAGGCGGGGCTTACGTCGGCAATTTTGGACTCACTGTGCCGGCTGGGTCGCCGCTGTGGGGTGGTTAGGGGCGTGTGCGTCACTGCGAAGTGTTTGCTATGGCGACTTACCACTAACCATGGCTATGATGCGAGCCCCCTGACGCTACTCAGGGCCCTTCACTGGCGCTTGTCTGGTGCTCCTGGGCAAGACGCAGAGCAAAGGCGGATTTTCGAGTTTGTTGTGGCGGCGTCATGCTGGGGTGGCGCGGCTCACACCCGCCGTTAGATGATGTAGCACAGACACGTGTCCCTAGCACGGAGGATGGAGGTGTGCGGTGCGGATGTGCCGTGAAAGACAGTACGAGGCTGATCCTTGGTGTAATGGAGAAGCTGGTCATGATCATTGCTGCGCCTATGCGTTCCCTGTGCCTGGGGGTTTGGGATGGGTGGGTTTGTGGGCGCGCTCGGGATGCTGCGGAGCTTGAGTGCTGAAGACCTTAGGGAACAGCAGCTTCAGAACGAGGGCTCCAGTTGGTCAGGGTTCGCTTCAACCTGGGGTATTAGCATGCAGCAGCTGGGACCGGAGCGTGAGGGCTGCTTGTCAGCAAACTACTTGCTGGCCAGCGCATCACCGGCGAAGTTACAGCGCGTCCGCGGCGAATATGCCTTTACCCTCTGCTGCCTTGCGGGTCCTGGATTTATCACTCAACACAGCGGGACACAATGCCGGGGCTACCCATTGTTTTGATCTGATGATCTGACCGTGCATGACCTCAAGCATCATCGAAGGAAGGGACGGGACATAGCGGCAGCCTAAGGGTAGCTTGAGGTCTTGCGACTTGCGTCTACCTGGGGCGTACCGTTCTCACACAGCAGCAAGCGGGATGTGAGGCATACTTGGAGCCATGGTATCACGCACTGTGCTGGGCAGGCGAGGAAGAGGAAGTAAGCTCAAGGGACGGGCACGCATGTCAACACGGTGTCTCAGGGTGGGGTTGCAACACTTAAAGGCCACGGCGTTACGCCCACAGTAGCCAGCAAACGCCTTTGATACACATTGCCCAGACCGCCAGACGGCCAGACTGCAACCACCGCAGGGAGCCAAGCTCCGCTGTGCACGCCGCAACCAATGTTTACTGCGCGCCAGCTGCTTGCTTTTGCCCTGTGCTGCCTAACGGCTACGGGATATACCGGTAGATACGGTTATGGCCCAACAGACAGCAGCTCTGCAATAGGCTTCACGTTGCGATGCAGTTGCAATGCAGACACTGCCATTGACGAACAAGCACGCGACAGACGGACAGAGTTTAATTAGGGAAGTTAGGGGGCACGCACCTAAGCTGCCCCGATACCCCAGGTCTCCCCCGGCCCCCTTCGTCAGGCAGTCTCATGACATGACGAACGCGAGAAAGCGCCACCTCGACACAGCGGCCTGTCCTGCGCGCTCTGAGGTGCTGAGGCGCAAGGGCTCCGAGCCGAGAGATGGCAGCGTACGGCATGGCGTTACCGACATGCGCTAGAATGGCGTTGGAGAACAAGAAGCTGCCTGTTCCGTTCCCGGGGCCGCCGTCCGCCGAAGCTGTTGCGGGGCGTGCCGCGGCTGCCGTTGCTGCCGTTGCTGCTGGGCGGCGACGGCGCGGGCCGAAGGCAGGCAGGCCCATAGCTGTAACATTACGACTGATCGTAGTGGTAAGGGCAACGCTCTGCCGCAGTACTACGCTGTGCGGCAGGTAGGCCGGTGGGCCCAGACGTCGGGGCAACCTGTTCTGCTCCTGGTACAACCCGTAAAAGCTGGCACTACCGTGTGATGCAAATGGATAAGCCGCTTGCGAAGTTGCGCGCAACACACGATGCTTACGTTGGAACCCGGTTACCCGGTGCGATGGACATCAACCGTGTGCTGACGGCGGCAAGGACGCTTGCTGCCTGCCTGGCGTCGTCGGTTGGTGCGTGCGGTGCAGTATGCCGCGTGTGGCGCGGGCCGTGAGCTTGTTGCCGTCCGTGTGGAGCCCGGATGGAGGGTGGTGACCGCCCCCACTACGTTTGGGCATGCATATGTCCGCTGTCACAGGGCTGTCAGTCCAGGTTGCGCATTGCACCGCATGTATTGCTTCCAAAGCAACAGCGTTCCGTACCCGGCACAATGGTGGCCACGCACCGTATGCAGCATTTCGGCACACAATACACGGCAGGGATGGTTTGCGCAGCAGTGTGAGCCACCAGCAGCCGCAAGTCCGCAACACTCGCGTACAACAGTCGGCCTGCTGCTGCCCACGCCCACTGAAAGCGGCCACGGTGACGCACTGGCCTGTAACGGCTCTAGCTGCCCGCCAAATTAATGCGCACATGCACGTGTAGAGCGCCGCGTTCATCACAAAGACTGACGCGTGAAGGCACGACTGCTTTGGATGACATGGGGCGGGGAACAGGGAGGGCGCGGGGGTGGCATTGCCAGGGCCAGGCATTGCCGTAACGCCAGGTGCGTAAACATCATACATTCCATTACTTCTTAAATTGCATATAAAAGCGAGTGACCACTTAACGTATCTATTCCATTTTTGCCCTGGGCTCGAGCCTCCCGCGCCATTTCGCTCGGCACATCTGCGCGCACCCGTAACCGTGATCGCTGCGCAGCCAATCGGCTCATATTTGACGAACATAGATATAGCGACACCTGCAGCAGCATTTAGTAGAGCATTATGGCAGCGCGGCCAGCTTAGGGTTTTGCGTCGCCCTCGTCTCCCTCAGCTCCCGCCTTGAGACGTGGCAATTGTTTGCTGCTTTACAAGTGCCGCACGCCTGTGCAGCATGCCAACGGTGCTGCTTGGGCACGGGATGAGGACAGGGGCGCGCTGTGGCGGGGTGGTTGCACCCAATGGCGCGGCGTGTCGCGAAGGCCAGGGGACCCGACCTGCACGCGCGCCGCTCCTCGTGTCAGCCTTCGGCGCCAGCGAACGGGCCTCCAGGCAGTCGCCAAGCATGACTAAGGCCCAGCGCAGCCTCAAAAAGAAGCTTCAAAAGAACTTGCAACAGTTCATCCACAAGCAGAACACCTTCCCGCGCCTGGAAAATCGCACCGTACAGCAGGTGGGTCTTCCAAGTACCAGACACCCAGTGGCCTGCTGGAGAAGCAGTACAAGATGTGGTGTGATGCACTTGACGAAGCCGTATCCGTCCAAAATGAACTAAAGTAGTATCTTCATCCCTGCCCCCTACCTCAGGCGACCATTCAGGACGCCAAGGAGGAGTTCGCCACAGGCTTTGCCGACCTGGCCTCTCTGTACAGCGCGGAAGAGCTTGTGAGTCGTGAGCTGCAACAAAGCTGAGCGTGCTATGAGCTGCATGATGTGCACTTCATGTCCTTCATGTTGTCCACTCGTACGTACCGTAATGCAGGAGCAAAGCACCGCTAAGAAGGCCATTGACAAGGTCACAGCTGCCATCCACAAGTCGTCCATGGTCACGGTAAGCCATGTGGATACCGGTAGGGTCCGCCAGCCTTGACCCAGACCTCCTGCCTTGCCATCTCGGAAACGGTACACCCATGCCCAACAGGTATCGCGGACACACACTGGCGGCAGCCTGGGTCGCCGCACTCTGGTGAAAGATGCATTTGACGTTGGTAAGTCTTCCGTGCAGGCATGCGCTCCTGTGGCGTGGGACCTGCGCCCCTCTCCGCATGATGGTCTCATGTGTGGTTTCGGCACCGCGTTATTTGCCATGCCCTGTTGCACCCCCCCTGTAGACCTGATTGTTTACGTGAAGAAGTACAACGGGCAAGACATGACCGACCCGGACAAATGGCGGTATGACACGGACCTGGTGACGGCCATGCGGCAGCACGTGAGTGCCTGCAGGGGATGGGGTAGCTAGGGGGCAAACGTTTTCTCCTAGCTAGGGACCTTACCATCCCTACTGCACACCCTGTCTACCGTTCGCCATGTGCGCCCAGGTGAAGGAGAGGCTGGAGGCAGCCGACCTGCTGGGGGCATGGGACGTGCAGATCCCCCAAAACGCCCACTACTGCGATGTTCTGCAGGTGTGACGGCGGCGTCTGGAATGCAATCTGCATGCATGCATAAGGGGTGGTGGGGCCCAGACAGGCGTCATACCCGTGTGGTGGTGGGGCCAGTAGATAGCCACTAGTCTGCGGCATCTTGTCAAGCTTCTTGTGCACCCAGGGTTGTTGGTTTCAGCCTTCCTAACCCACCCCGACACGCTGCCAGTCATCCACCGCACTGCACTGGTCACCCGCCGCTCCGCCGAGCTCCACCAGGTGGTGGTCAACGGCGTGCCCGTGGACCTTCTGTTGGTGCCCGACTGCGTGCGAGGTGGGAGCAGCCGGTAGCGGGTGGCGGGGGTAGTTCACTCCAAATCCGGCTTCGACCAACCCATTCCGAGTGACTATTGCAGTTCAAGGCCCGGGGCCATGCAGGCAGTGCGACCCGCCGTCATGCAGCGTGTTTGTTGCTGTAGTACTGCGTGCGGTCATGGTATTCTGGCCGCGCGTGCTCATGCGAAAGTGCGCTTGCACGCGCGCCGCCCAGGCAAGCCCAGCGACCCGGCGTGGGAGCAGCACATCGCGCTCATGAAGGAGGTGTACGACAGCTGCGGGGCGGGCGCGGAGTACGACATGATCCGCGAGCGCGCGGACGCGGCGGCGCTGACAAGCTTCGTGAGCACGGTGCACGACGACGTGAAGACCGTGGTGCGCTTCGTCAAGGTGCGGACCGGGGTGGAGGTCGCGCCCGCGTGGGCAACTCAGCGCTGCTGGCAACTCACCTACCCACCGTGTACAACAGGCCCTGTACAAATTTGGCGTCCTAGCGGACACGGACAGCCGCAGCGGCGGCGGCAGCTGGTGGCCGCCGGAGGATGACCGCATCCGCTCCGTGTCGCTGGAGGTGCTGGTGCTGGCGGCGGACCAGCGGCTGCGCACACGGGCCTACGGCGGCGGGCGGAAGGCCAGGTATCGTGCTATCGTGCGCAGGGGCGTAGAAACGAACGGCAGCATTGATACCGTAGCAAGGCTGCTGAAAGCATCCTGCGTGCCACAGCCAGCAGGTCTGTGCCCGTGTCTGAGCGCGGCACCTGCGCGTTTGTCCTGCTGCTGCGACATCTGGTTTGGTGGTCCCACCGCAGCGGCAACGTCTACAAACTGGAGTTGTTCCAGGAGTTCCTGGAGCTGGTGGTGGCGGCCGTGCGGAGAAAGGAGGTGCGTGCATGCCAGGTGGCGTTGACCGTCCCTGAGCTGCCCACACGCTGATGGGCATTGGAGTGTGCGTGTGCCTTGAGCTGCCCCCCTGCATCCCACCCCACCCCCAGCAGCCATCGCCCGCCCAAGCAGCTTTTGGTGTGGTGTGGTGCGTGCTTTCTCATTTTCTGCAAATCCATATAGGTGGTGTCGGTGGCTGCTGGGCCCTGGGGCTACCAGGGCGAGGTGCGCGACTTCGAGCGCTGCTGGGCGGGCGACGCCATCCGCATCATCCACCCCATCGACCCCACCTGCAACCTGGAGCGGGTGAGTGGTAGTCAGCCGCTCTGCGCCAACCTCCACCTGACTTGGGCCTCCCGTTCGCAGCGGGTCTCGGCCCCCTTGTCACATTGGCGGTACCCAGCCCCGGGAGCACCGCGGCCCAGCCAACTGGCAGCCGTTCGCGCCTTGCCCAACCTGGCAACCTCCGTCATGCTTTGTTTGGGAAACTCTACTTCCGAGCTTGTCTGTCCTGCTGAGGCGGCCTTTCCCTGTGTCCCCCGCCTTTCGCTGGCTGCGCCCCGCCCAGCCGCGTGAGCACCGCGGCCCAGCCAACTGGCAGCCGCTGCTGCAACTGGCGGAGGCGCTGCTGAAGCTGCTGGACGGCGGCGGCAGCTTCAAGGCATTCTGCGCGGTGCCGGCGGTGGCGCGAGCCATGCAGGACATTGACAAAAGCACCCTGCCAGTCTATATCGCGGCTATGATGCTAGACCCGGGAATGGGCCTGTAGGCATCAGGTTGTAACATGGTATGATGGAAGTTCCAAATGGCCTTGAGAAGCGTTGCAAAAGCTGGTTTGGTGGTACAAACGCGTGATACACTGATGTGGTCTGTGTGCGTGCATGCGTGGGGAGAGGTCCGGTCGTGTGATGCCGCCGATGAGCGTCAGCGCGTAAAGGCGTGCAGATGGCCGTGAGCTGATCCGTGGGTGCTTGGTGTGAGCTTTAGCCCGAAGCGTACGAGATCAATTATAGAGGGTTTGTACGTTTCTCATGACATCTTGCTTGACATCGGCGTGCCTGAGTGTGCGCCCCAGGTCATCCCGGGGTATTAATGTGATTTGTTTTGCCTCGTGGGCTTGGGCTTGCGCCGGCGGAATGGGAGAGAGAGAGAAAGCACGAGAGCACTGTGTGGCCCGGTGTGGCTTACAACGGTTGCATACACATGTATGGAAGTCCAGTACGGTGTGCTTGACGGTATGTGACTCTTGTCCTAGGTCACGTGGGCGAGTAGCAGTCGCGAGATACAGCCGCGCCACCATTTCGGTCCCCGGTTTACGAGCTCTGCTTCGACGCCCATTCGGTTCCCAAACCCTATATGGCTGACCGTCGTCCTGCACTTCCCTTGCCTGCCAGGCACTCCTCCAACGTCGGCTTTGCCATAGCCACCTAGACATTTGCAGCACGTGCATTTTGGAAAGCCAGCCGCCGCCGCCGCCGCAGGCAAACCGCATCACCTGGACCCTCGCAAGCAGCATGGGGGCGGGACAGCGTACCGCAGAGCCACTCCTCATCCTCTCCAGGACGGAACACACACGGCCGGCAGCAACGCCGCCGCAACACCTGCTGCCTCAGTCCTCAGACCCTCACAGCGGCGGCAGCATGTCTTCCATCGGCCGCCACACCTGCACGCCCGGCCGGTGCTCCTGCCCCTCCCGCATCAGGTCCTCCCCGCCCGCCTCCGCCGCCGCCTCCGCCACCGCCTCGTCCAGCGCCCACGCCGTGCTCGCCACCACGCCGTACATTGCCGTGCTCCAGCCGAAGTCGTCCACGGGCAGCACGTGGCCGGCGTGCGCGAACAGCAGCTCCGGCCTCGTGGCGAGGCCCTCGGGCAGCGGCTGCGCGCGGCCGGGCTGCCACAGCAGCACGCGGCCCTGCTCGTCGGACGCCGCCAGCAGCCCGCGCCGCTGCGGGCAGAAGGCCAGCTGCAGCACCCGGCACCTGTGCGCGCGCGCATGCGCCATCGGGCAGAGGCGGGACGGGGGGCGGGCGCGGAAACATGGGCGCGGGAGAGGGCGCGGGGGAGGCGGGAGGCGTGGTTTGGCTCAGGGTGAGTGCGGGTAAGTGCGATGGTGATGGCGGCGCTGTGGCGCTATGGTTGCAGGGCCCCGACACACCGCAGACGGGTCCAAGGGCTGGAAGCGCTTTGCACAAGGCGGGTGAGTAGGGCCGATGAGCGGCTCGTCCCCAGGCGCACCTGTGACCCTTTAGCCGGTACAGCGCTTGACCAGTGAGGGCAGCGGCTCCGCCGGCTGATGTGGACGGCCCCGCGCCCGCACTCCCGCCGCCGCCGCCACCGCCGCCGCCGCCTCCATCCCGGCCGCTGCTGAGCCGCCGCACGTCGTAAATGCGAATGACCCCGTCATCGCCGCCCGTCGCCAGCAGCGGAGCCGACCCCACCCCATCACCAGCTCCACCGCCATCGCTGCCACCGCCACCGCCGCTGCTGCTGCAGGCGCCTGGCGGCGGCGCGAACGCCACGCCGTTGACGTCGGACCGGCAGCGCGGCGCGTGCAGCGCAGGCCGAGACTGCCGCGGGTCCCACAGCAGCACCCGCCCGTCCGTGCCTGACGAGGCAAGCAGCCCGCCTGCGCCGCCGCCGGCGCCGCCACCGCCAGCCGCCGCGGCGCCGCCGCCCTCGTCGCTGCCGCCGCCGCTCCACGCCAGCTCCGTGACGTCAGCGTCCGTCTCGTGCCCCACGCCCTTGCGCAGCGACACCTGATTCAGGGACCCGTCCTCCCGTATCCCGTACTCCGCCACAGCGCCGTACTTGACGCCGCTGTACAGCCGCAGCGCCCCCACGCCGCTGCTGCTACTGCTACTGCTACTGCCGCTGCCGTAGCCGCCCCACGCCATCGCCGCGCCGACCTGATCCTGGCAGGTCAGCTCGCACGTGGGCCGGTCCTCCCGTGGCGGCGGCAGCCGCCACTCCTGGTTTACCACCCGGTCCTCCTCCTCCTCCTCCTCGCCTTCCTGCTCGCCCTCCTGCTCCCCCGCATCGCTATCAACGTCCATCAGCTCGTGCTCCGGCGGGCTGAGGCTGAAGTCGCCGTCGCCTCCAGTGCCACCACCACCGCCACCACCGCCACCACCACCGCCACCCGGCAGGTAGGGCCGCAGGTCGAGCAGGTTCAGGGCGTGGCCGCCGCACTTGGTGGCCACCAGGTGCGGCGCGGCCGGGCAGTACCGCAGCCGGTCCACGTCGCCCAGCGCGTGTACGAATTGTACGGCGTCGTACATCAGCGGCGCGGCGTAGCTGCCCGCCTGCTTGAGTTGGAACTCAACCTCGTCGGCACCCAAGCCAATGGCGGCGGCCGCCGCGGCGAGGTCTTCGCTGCGGGGCTGGGCGGCCAGGGCCGCGGTGGACGCCGGCAGCGCGACGCCACGCAGCAGCACGGACGCGTAGCGCGGCGCACCCTGATGCGTGATGGCCTCCTCGCCGACCAGCAGCGCGTGGCGTGTCAGCGCGTGCGGCACACGCACGTCAGGCTGTGTGAGCGGATGCAGCTGCACCGTCATGCTGCGGGGGGGGGGAGGGGGTGCAGGAGGTTTAGGGTGCTCAGCGTGCAGGGGAAGCGGAAGGGGAAAACGGAGCGGCAGCGGCAGCGGCAGCGGCAGGTTGTCGGAGCGGTGCCGGAGCATGTGTGCTCGCCCAGTGAAATTGGTGGCGGACAGCTGTGCGCCAATGGCCCCGACCGCCCGAAAGGCCGTCAGTGCTTTGAAGTGCGCTGCTGTGCGTTGTGACGCCGCGTATACGTTGCAAGTACACGCACCCCGAGTTCCCTTGTTGACTCACGTGGGCACTTCGTGCTTGTCCATCACCATGGCGTCATAGAACAAAGGCACGTTATCGCGCCAGGCCTTCAACTTCTGCAGCGCGACCGTGTAGGGCTGCATTGCCACCCAGGCCGGGTCGACTTCCTCCCGCAGCACATCGTCGGTGGCGTGAGCGTCCGCCGGCGGCATCCTGTGTGCGCAGCGGCGTGTGCTAGGCTGAACTGCTCAGGCTCCGGAGCTGCGGCTGCTGCTGCGCGGCTCTCAGGCTATCGCAGCTGGGGGGCTGGGGCTTTTGCGCGTGGACCTGGCCAGGACTTCGCGCCCAGCAGGCGTCGCACGCCCCGAGGCGCCCGACTGCGCAGCTCCTCGATAATCGACACAGGCGGGCACTGAGTTGTCAGCAGCAGGGTGCTGGCTGCGCCTAGCGAAGAGCGAGGGCGAGCTCCCCTGCAGCCCAAAGTGTCTCCACGCCAGGCTCTGGCTCTCTACCGGCTCGTGAAGCGATTCCTATGCATATGCATTAAGCTTAGCATGACCATGGCCATGGATAAAGCACAGCAACGACCTGTGAATTGTTCATCAGGCGGGAAGACGTTTGGTCGCCGTGATTGAGTACAGGACCGATGAATATCAAAGTGTCGCGTGAATATTATTATAGAATGACTACACACCAGCTCCTGAGCGATCGAGAGTAAGCCTGCAACTCTATTCATTTCAGTTTTCGCGCGGCGTTGTACTACGGCTCGCTGATTGCGCGTTATCATGTCACGGATTTAGGAGGGACTTGTTTATTTAAGGAAACTCGCGCCAGGCGACAGCCATGGACGAAGACCTTCTGTCAATTGAGCTTGAAGCACTCGAAGCCACCTTCCCGGACGAGCTGGTGGTGCAGCGTGGATCGGAATGCTCGGATCGGCGCCATGTGCTGGAGGTGCTGCTGCCGCTGGCGCCGCGGGGCTGCCCCGGGCCGCACGCGGCATTCGTGGCGGGCCGGCTGCGGCTGGGCGTGACCGCCTCATACCCCGACGTGCCGCCGACCATTGCCCTGCTTGACACCAAGGGCATTGGAGACAGCCGCCTGGGTCGGCTGCACCAGGTGCGGCGCCGTGGCGTGGTGGTGGAGGGCCGTGGGGCAGCGCATGGCAAAGGGGGCAGTGGCTGTCGGCCTGCGGCTGCACCGTGCGGCTGTGTGCACAGGGCCTCGCCGTGGCCCGTGGGGGTGCGTGAGTCAGACAGCACAAGCCGCTGCAATCCTTCAACAAACGTGTACGCCATGCCCGCATGGCGGCCTTCTAAAGGGAATGCAAATTTGTGCGTGTGTGCAGGTGCTCGGCGACGAGGCGGCGGCGCTGGCGGGGGAGATGGCGCTGGGGGCGCTGTGTGAGCACGCTCTTGAGCTGATCACCGCGGAGAACACGCCCGAGGGTGCGTGTGTGTGTGTGTGTATGTGTGTGTGTGTGTGTGTGTGCACGTGCGTACAACTGCATGATGATCAGCTTTGGCAGCGGCTTTGCTGAGCAATAGCGCCCACGAGTGACTGCTTGCTGTTCCATAGGGCTGCGAGCGAGTGGGTGGGTGGCACAGCTCCAGACCACTCCTGACGCACGCAGCGGCCGCTGACATGATTGCAGCTGCCCATGCTGAGACGCGCCCTGGAAGTGGTTTCTTCAGTAACCCGGCTCACATCTCGCACGCATTCCTGGACAGGCATGTGCGCCTTCTGCCTGACGTCTGTGGAGCTGCCGGCGCAGTGTTGTGGTGGTGGCGGTGGCGGCGGCGGCGGCGGCGCGGAGTCGGGGCGGGAGGGGTTGATGCGGCTGGCGTGCTTCCACGCGTTCCACAGGTGGGTGCGGAGGATATGTGTGGGCGATGCGGTGTCTGTGCGGGGTCCTGCGTGCGTGTGGGCTGATGCACGTGATTTGTGACCACCGTCTCATGCGCTGTTGCAGCCCCCTGCCCCCTCCGGGCGTCTTGAGGGCAGGTGGTGTGTTGTCTAGCTCCTGCGCCGCCGCGATGGCCAAGGCGATGGCCCCCTCCTACAATCGCACCAATCGCTCCTTCTGCCGTTGCCGCTACTGCTGCTGCTCAAGCCCCTACGTTGCCGCGGCCGCTGCTGCTGCTGCTGCTGCTGCTGCTGCTGTCTGCGCTGCTTGCTGCTGCTGCTGCTGCTGCTGCTGCTGCTGCTGCTGCTGTGCTGCTGCTGCTGCTTGCTGCTGCTGCTGCTGCTGCTGCTGCTGCTGCTGCTGCTGCTGCTGCTGCTGCTGCTGCTGCTGCTGCTGCTGCTGCTGCTGCTGCTGCTGCTGCTGCTGCTGCTGCTGCTGCTGCTGCTGCTGCTGCTGCTGCTGCTGCTGCTGCTGCTGCTGCTGCTGCTTGCTGCTGCTGCTGCTGCTGCTGCTGCTGCTGCTGCTGCTGCTGCTGCTGCTGCTGCTGCTGCTGCTGCTGCTGCTGCTGCTGCTGCTGCTGCTGCTGCTGCTGCTGCTGCTGCTGCTGCTGCTGCTGCTGCTGCTGCTGCTGCTGCTGCTGCTGCTGCTGCTGCTGCTGCTGCTGCTGCTGCTGCTGCTGCTGCTGCTGCTGCTGCTGCTTGCTGCTGCTGCTGCTGCTGCTGCTGCTGCTGTGCTGCTGCTGCTGCTGCTGCTGCTGCTGCTGCTGCTGCTGCTGCTGCTGCTGCTGCTGCTGCTGCTGCTGCTGCTGCTGCTGCTGCTGCTGCTGCTGCTGCTGCTGCTGCTGCTGCTGCTGCTGCTGCTGCTGCTGCTGCTGCTGCTGCTGCTGCTGCTGCTGCTGCTGCTGCAGGGAGTGCTACTCGACCTGGTGGCTGTGGCGGCAGCAGGCGCTGCGGGAGCAGGAGGCGGCGCTGGTGGCGCACACGGGCGCCAGCGCGGCATCCGTGCTGCGGGTAGGTGCCCTTTCCTTATACTTGTACACGCGCTGGCTGCAGCGGCGCGGCTCCCTGGCTACCACTCGGCTTCCGCGGGCCCTCTTTTGTCGCTGCTCGCGAATTGTGCCACATAAACTCCTAATGGTGACACACGCAGCGTGCTGATCTTGCGTTCTTCACGCCCCTGCTGTGGTCCCGCCCGAACATGTCCCCCTCCCCTGCCCCGCCCTGCCGTGCCGTGCAACCCCCACCCCGCCAGGGCGAGGGCCTGCCGCCGCGCGACGGCGACGGCGTGTACGCCACCTGCTGCCCCGTGTGCCGCGCGCCCTCGCCGCTGGACTGCCTAGGGCCGCAGCTGCGGTCCGAGCTGGTCGACACGGCCCTGGCGGCGGCCTTCGCGGCGGCAGAGGCAGAGGCGGTGGCGGCGGCGGCAGCTGCTGCTGCCGGCAAGGGCAAGGGCAAGGGAGGCGGCCGCGGAGCCAAGGGCAAGGGTGCCAAGGGAGGGAAGGGGGGCAAGCAGGGCGAGGGCGAGTGGCAGGAGCGGGCGCACGGTGATGACGACCGCGAGCCGCGGCAGCACCCGCACTGGGCAGCAGAGGAGGAGGGCGATGAGAGGGGCGAGCAGGGTGAGGTGGAGGTGGATGAGGAGGAGCTGGCGGAGCGGCTGCGGCGGCTGCGCGTGGCGCAGGCGGCGGCGGCGCGGCTGACGGCGCAGCGGGAGGAGGCGGAGCGGGCGCGGCACCTGCGGCCGGAGCAGCTGCAGGCGTATGCGGCGGTGCAGGCCCGGCACGCGGCGGTGCTGGCGAGGCAGCAGGCGGCGGGCGGGCTGATCGAGCAGGCCAGTTACTCGATCAGCGGGTGGACGCAGGGCGCCGCCGAGCCCCCCGTGGCGCCCGAGCAGACGCCCGGACAGAGTCGTGGGCAGCCGCAGGAGCAGCACGCTGCGCATGGAGGGGGAGCAGGAGGAGGGCCGTCCGTGTCGGGGCAGCATGAGAAGGGCGGCAGCGGCGGCGGCGGTCGGCATGGGCGCGGGAGAGGCGGCGGCGAGCAGGGGCGGGGTCGCCCCAGCGGGCGGGGAGGCGGTGATGGGCACGGCCGCGGCAGTGGTGGTGGCGGTGGCGGTGGCGGTGGCAGCACCGGCGGAGACGGGCCCAGCGGCCCCAGTGCGCGTGGTGCTAGCAGCGAACAGCCCGTGGGCGACGACGCGGCGCGGCATGACCGGGGCGACCGGCGGCGGCGAGGCGGGGCCGGCGGCAGCGGTGGCAGGGGAGGCGAGGGCGGTGGGCCCCGCGGCGAGGGCCGCGGTGGCGGGAGAGCCGGTGGCGGAGGAGGCGAGGGCCGGCAGCGGCGGCATGGCGCAGATGATGGCTCGCCGCCCTCACCTCTAGTGCACACATGCTCGGCGGGTGCGGGCTCGGCAGCAGGCGGGGCAGCGGCTGTCGCTGCGGCGGTGGCGGCGGTGGCGGCGGCAATGGCTCCGGCCCCGTCCTGTACATCAGGACCCAACGTGGAGCTGCGCTCGAATGGCGGCGGGCGGGATGGAAGAGCTGGCGGCGGCGGCCGCGGCAGTGGCGGCCGGGGGCGAGGACGCGGCGAGGGGAAGGGCGAGTCGCACGGGCAGGCTGGGCACGTGAACGGTGACGCCGGCACGGCGGAACGCGCTGGCGGGGGGCGCGGTGGCGGCGGAGGCCGAGGTGGGCGCGGTGGTGGGGGGCGAGGCCCCGGGACAGCTGGTGACGGCGCTGCCGACGGCGCCGGCGGCGGGGGGAGAGGGCAGTGAGTGATGCCGTACATGGTGGCGGTGGGGTTGCACTGGTTGGGCTGCTTGGACGAGGGGCGAGGCTCTGCCGGGGAGTTCCTGGCCTGGCCACGTGGCCATTGTGCACCAGTCTGAAGCTGAGTGAAGGTGATGTGAGGCCTGGCGCTGGTGATGCGCGCTCGGCGTCGGCATAGCCATGCAGGTTGGGGGTTATGGGGCATTGATCGCATCCGTGGAGGGCACTGTAACCTGCATGACCCTGAGGCAGTGAGACCTGGCCCCGGCCGGCACGCGCCGAAACGCGCTTGTGCGGCGCCAGCAACTTCAGACCGGAATGCGCTAAGAATGCCAGCTGCCGAGGTAGCAATGTACATTCCCGTGCATCCGTGATGTATGCAGGGATAAGGGCAAAGCAGCATTGGCATTGGTTGTGAGCGTGTTACATTGTGTTCCGCCGGCGGGTTGCGGGCCTGTGGGGGTGGCGGCAGTGAGCGCCCCTTCCTAGCTCCCGTCCCCCACGCACGCAGCTCTCTCAACACACAGCAGCTGCACGTGCCACGTATTACCTGACTACTCATGCCGCCGTGCCCCGCCGCGTATCAAATGCCCTTCCGTACGTTCCATGTATGTTGGCTCACTCACCCAAACTGCAGCTACCATCAGCAAAACAACGGACGGGCACGTTTCGAATTTGAGCAGCGCACACCTTCGGCTCCGCAGTCCGCACTCACTATGCCTGGCCGAAGGCGCGGCCTCGTCTGTTTCCGGAAACTCTCCAAACGCACTCACGGACTCCGATAACCAGGAACGCACAACACCAAATTAATGCTTACTCTAATGCCCGACTCCATTATTCGTCAGTGCCTTTGTGCACGCCTCCGTGGGGGCTTGGCCGTTCTGCCACGCCAGCATACGCAGTGCCACGGTTTCGCCGGGCCCACCTTAGCGTGCTCGCGCGTCGTTCATGTCGGCTTCAGGACGGGTGGGACATTGGGACCCCAGGTCTCACGACGCACCCGACAGCAAACCGCCAACCAACCGAAATCCAACCGAAGACCCTATGAACAGCTTGTAACCCGCAATCATAACCTGACCAGACTCACCACGCTCAACCTCTCCGTTATCCTTACCACCATTGCTTACTCGCGCCTCTTGCCGACCGGTTTGAGCGCTGTTCCATCAACACACGCACAGGCAACCGTAAATACCGCACTTGTGTGTCAAGCACGAGGGAATCACGTGAGCAGCCCTGCAAATGCAATACAACGTAGCCCGAGAATACAATGAAGGCATCACCCCGTATCTGTCTGTCCGGCCACGACGGGCACACAAACTCACCCCCCACACGCGCCGCCGTCGTGACGCCAGCGGGACGGCCTTCTCCCCGGCAGCGGCACACAAGTACACAAGTGCGCCGAACCCGCACACCTACACGCACAGACTGGATCTCCTCGCTTCAGTCCCCTGCAGCCCGCTCCGCAGGCGTAATGCCGCTGCGTCGGGCACGCGCTGCCCCTCCGCCCCCCTCGAGACACGCGCCGTCCACAAGTGTGAGTTGATCCGGGGCCGGCCGACGCAGCAGCCGCCATCACACGCACACGCACGCCGGGACGAACCAAATCCACACATACACGCTCTTGAGCTTGCACAAATAAAACACTCGCGCCACTCACACCTGCCTGCCTGCCTGCCTGCCTGCGCCTCTCCACACGTGCCGCGTGCGCGCCTCGCACTGGCCAGCCAGCCGCCAGGGCCGCCCCGCGACCCTCGCCCTGCCCCGCGCCGCGCACGAGCTCCTCCTGCCGTCCTCCCTCGCTCCCGCCCCTCCACTCCACGCCGCTCACCCCATCATGAGACTGCTTGAACCATGCACGCTCGCGCACCCCAGTGCCGCTGCAATGAGCGCAGTGGGCGCTCCTCCGCACCGCGCGCTGCACCGCGCGTGACGACACTCCGTAATACTGCGCCACACGTACCGTACAACTCCCTCCGCCCTCCGCCTCCGCGGCCTGTTTAGGACACCAGCACGCGGTCCGCCCAGCTGAGCAGCAGCTGCCGGCCCAGCGAGGGCGCGTCTCGCACCACCTCCGTCACCAGCTTCTGAGGGTTGATGTCGTTCTGCGCGGGAGAGGGAGAGGGAGTGGGAGCAGAGAATTAAGCGCTTTGTGCACGGCGTTTCAGACATTAGCTATTTAGAAAGCCTTAAAGAACGAGGACAAAACAACGGCAAGGCGGCAGGGCAGCAGGGTGGCAGAGGCCAGCGGTGGTCCGCCAATCGGCATCCAATCGCGGCCGCTTTCCGACTACGTTGTGGCTACACAAGGCTTCTCACACGCGCTCACATACCTTAGCTCATCAAAGCCCCCCCTTGCCCCCAAACCACCACCCCAACTACACATCGGCACGCCGGCCGGGCCACCCGCCCGCCCGAGGCACGCACGTACGCACACGGCCACGGCCACGGGCGCCCACCTGAACCAGCTTGAGCAGGTTGAGCACCTCGTTGATGTGCAGCTTGTTGTCCTCCGTCAGCGCCAGCATCAGCTGCGGCCCGGTGGCGCGCACCGTACGGGCAGTAGCAGCAGCAGCAGCGAGGGCGGCGCATGGCGTTGGTGGTGTGGTGCGTGATGTGCCAAGTGTGGTGTGCGGTCAGCGCAACCGCGGCGAATGCAGATGGCAGGAGTAGCCGCGTTGCCTTCCGCCATCCACCCACGCCATCGGCCGCCCCCCCCGGCACTTCATTACTGATTAAACACCATCCATGGATGGCTACTCCCCCCCGCCCACCCACGCGCCACACACGCTCCCCAATTTCCCGCTTCCTTCCCACAACCCACAATACCTCCACCTCATAACCTCCACCTGCTCCACTCCAACCTTTCTCCCCATCGCCCCTCACCGCTACCCCTAACACATTGCCGATCCTTGCAAGCCGCCCCCCCACCCACCATCACCCCTCCCCCACCTGCGTGCGCAGGCGGTCGTCCAGCAGTAGCACCCGCAGCGCGTCCTTGGCGGTGTCGCTCAGGTCCAGACCGCCCGCCGCGTCCGGACCGTTGCTGGCGCGGCCGCCGGCGGCGCCCTCCTTGGCCAGCGCCAGCAGGTTCTCCAGCCGCTTCCACTGGAACTTGCCGTCCTGGAACAGCACCTGAGGGGGTGGATGGGGATGGATGGGGAGGGGAGGCGGGGAGGGGAAGAAGAAGGGATGCGGAGAGGTTGAGGAGAAGATGAGGAGAGGTACAAGCGGAGGAGTTGGGGGTTGGGTAGGCGTGGTTGGGTGGGTCTGTGGCGGCTGTTTGGGATGACCGGATGAGGGATGGGGAAAGGGAGCTGCCGGGGGATGGCGGTGGAGGTTTGGGTGGGGGCGCAGGACTGGACGGCAGTGCGGTGGGAAGGCCTTGGTAAGGGGTTGCCTGGCCCTGGCGCCCCCCCTTGCTGCTCGGCCGCCCGCTCGGCCCCCCCCCCGTGCGCGTGCATACCCCCGCCCCCGCCCCACAGACGCCCGCCCGCAGGCACGCCGCCGCCGCACCTGGAACAGGCGCTCCCGCAGCGCGGGGTCCTCGTCCGTCAGCAGGCGCCGCGCGATGTAGGGGTAGGCCACCTGGGGTACGAACGCCCGCGCACGCACACACACACACACACATTTAGAGGAGTGACACGGCAGGGCAGGGCAGGGCAGGGCAGGGCAGGGCAGGGCAGGGCAGGGCAGGGCAGGGCAGGGCAGGGCAGGGCAGGGCAGGGCAGGGCAGGGCAGGGCAGGGCAGGGCAGGGCAGGGCAGAAGCAGCCAACCAGGCCCAATATCGGCACCCAACGTGGCGCGGTACGGGATGTCGGTGGCACAACCACGCACGACTACTACGTCTCCAGTTGCCTGCCTGCCTGCCTGTCTGGCATTACCCCTACGGCCCCCTGCCGCTCCCCGCAGATCCTCCTCCCTGATGCCCCCCGGTTGGTTTGCTTTGGGTTACTTTCTGGAATGCAAAACCCCCAACCCCGCGCCCTCTTACACATCCACACCCACACACCTCCAGGAAGTGGAACTCGGGCTTGAGCGTCATGCAGATACCCTCCTGCGGTGGGGCAGGTGGGGCGGGTGGGTGGGGCAGGTGGGTGCGGTGGGGCGGGTGGGTGCGGTGGGGCGGGTGGGTGCGGTGGAGCGGGTAAGTGGGTGGGCGGGTGCAGAGGAGGGCATATTCGGTACTGCGGTGTTCTCAGCTCGTGGTGTCACGAACACGGTGATAGACCGCGCCTGGCCCTTCCGGCCCTGTCGTTGGGACTCTGCCGTCTGCGCGTTACGCACACGCGCAAATCGCACCACACACACAGACACGCGCGCGAGCAAGCGCAACCCGCACCCAAATCGTCCCTCCCGTCGCCCCCACGCGCAAGCGAGCGCACCCACCTGCGTGAGGAGGGAGCGAATGACGAGCGAGTAGCGCTCGGGGATGCGGATGGGGTACTGGTAGACGAGCTCATTGAACTTGGAGGTGACTGTGCGGAAGTTAAAGTCCGACAGCTGCTGGCCCTTGCTGTCCGCCCAGATCTTCTCCAACGCCGGCACGATGGGCGTTATGTCGGTGCCTGCGTGTGGATCGACACGGCGTGCGTCATCGCACGCTTAGCACGGTTACTGCTAGCACGAGGTGGGGAGCGTTTTGGGGCGTTGTGCGTGTGTGTGACACGCCGCTGAGGCGCTAGGCACTGCTAGCGCCAGGCTCCCCTCCCCCTGTGACTGACCTTCCGCACCGCAGCGCACCGCACCGCAGCGCTTGTAAAACCCCATGCCCGCGCTCTTCCCTGTGCGCGCCGGCGCCGCCTGCCCCCATGACTCCGCGGCCAAATCAGCCACGCCGCCACCACCACCCCGACCTACGGCCCCCCCACCCAGCCGACCCACCCGGCGCCAGGAAGCCCAGCTTGATGAAGTCCTCCGCCATGGCGCTGTCGTGGTGGTGGTGGTGGTGGTGGGAGAGGAGGAGGTGGTGTGCAGGCGGTTGCAAGGATATGTAAGCGGCGTGTAGCAGAAGGCAGCAGGCGTGGTGCAGGGAGTAGGTGGAGACGTTGGTAGCAGGGTCGCGGGCGGGTGCACGGGTGGTACAAGTGCAAGGCAGTTAAGGGCAGTTGTGTACTGTTACCTCGCCACGCCACTCCGCGCCCTCCGGCGTGGAGCCCCCCCCCACATTTTTGGGTTTGGTTCAGTTTGGGCTGCTCCACACAGCCCCCACCCCACCCCCATTGCTTGACTCCGCTTGCTTTAGTTTGGGCTGGTAACCACAACCCCCCCCCAGCCCCCCCCCCAGGCCCCACCCACCCCACCTGTAGTCCTCGTTGACGGCGTGCACCACCGCGTCGATGAGCACGGCCTTGTTGCGCGCCGACAGCTGCGCCACGTTGCCAAAGTCCACGTAGGCGATGCGGCCGTCGCGCAGGCAGAAGATGTTGCCCGGGTGCGGGTCGCCGTGGAACAGACCAAACTGGGAGGCGGGTGGGTGGGGGTGGGGATGGGGGGTGAGGGATGGAGATGGGGGTGCCATACATGTTAATTTAATGACGAGGTATGGGGAATGGGGATGGGGGTGGGGGTGGGGATGGGGGACGAGGGATCGAGTTTAGGGAGGCGCGGGGAAAGGGCGGGGCGACAAGGGGGTTGTGGAGGTGTCCCGCCAAGTGGCACTGGGTGTGTCTGCCATTCAGCAGTCTCCTGCGTGCACCCTCATGCGAGCGGGGCACTGTTGTTCAAGCCGTTGCTGCGCGCCGGCGTCCTCTCCTTTCCAAGCCCACCCTCCCCAGCACCCTTTCTCCTGCCCCTCCGCCCCACCTCTCTTTCACCCCAACCTGCCCATCCCTGGCCTGCTTTAGTTTGCATTACTGCTCTTGTCAGCGCCCCGCAGCTGGCCCTGTGCCCCTCCAGCCCCAACCCCTCCCCTGCCCGCCCCCTCACCTGCCCTCCCCCCCCTGCCCTCCCCTCCCCTCCCCTCCCCTCCCCTGCCCTCCCCTGCCCTCCCCTGCCCTCCCCTGCCCTCCCCTCCCCTCCCCTCCCCTCCCCTCCCCTTCCCTCCCCTGCCCTCACCTCCAGCAGCTGCCTCAGGCCGCTGACCACGCCGCACTTGATGAACTCGTCCACGCGCACGCCGCTGCTGCGGATGGTGTCGGGCGCGGTGCAGCGGATGCCGTCAATCCACTCCATCACCAGCATCTTGGGGCCGCACAGGTCGGGGCGCACCCAGGGGATCTTGACGGTGGGGTCGTCCCTGTGCCGTTCCGTTGTTCGCATTGTTGGGGTGTTGGGGTGGTGGTGGTGGTGGTGTGGTGTGGTGTCGCGCGGCAGGGTGCGGGTCCATGGATGGATGGAGTATGAGCATTGCAAATAGCCGAGTGCGTCTATCGGATGGAGCGGATGGCCGCCTGCGGAGTCTGAGCTGGCCATGGTTGGCTATACACGGCCCTGTATGCACGCATGCACGCACGCACGCACGCACACACGCATGCACGCACGCATGCACGCATGCACGCACGCTCCACGCACGCACCTGAAGTTGCGCTCAAACTCCTCGATGTTCTTGGCCTCCTGCAGCGCCGTGACGGGAGTGTATGTATGGTATGGTAGCAGGCGGTCAAGGAGGGCGGGTGAGCCGGCAGTGAGTGCCGTAGTCATCACGTGGCGGCAGACACCGCCCGCTTCACTAAATCCTTGCAGCTCCACCATCGCCAAGACAGCGGCACCCCCCAACGCCATCCACCCAAAGCCCTTCCTCGCTCCAAGCCCAAACCCCGCCCCATCCCCGTCCTGGACATCGGCACTTGCACTCATCACTACTGCTCAACGGCTGCGCTTCCCGGTGGGTTTCTTTCGTTGTGTTTTGTGTTCGTTGTGTGCAAAAGCCCCACTCCCCATTCCCCCCTTAACGCCCCCTATGGATGGCTACCCCCTCCGATGACCCAAGATGCCAACGACGACCAGATGAACAAGACCGAAAAACATCGCCAAGAACACGAGTACATCCCCCTCCTCTGCGCTCTATGGTTCTGGGTTCTGGGTTTTTGGGTTGTAATGGTCGCTTTGGTTTCTGGAATAGATTACCCCTCCCCCCCACACACACATACACACCCCTCCCCGCGCCCCCCTTTACCCCTAAACCCCCCACCCCCCCCCACCCCCGCCCCCACCTGCGTGTAGTCCAGCTCCTCCAGCAGCTTCTCGCCGAACTCGTCCACGATGAGCTGCGCGTCGCAGCCCAGGCGCTTGCGGCTCAGCGCGTTGAACAGGCCGGCGCACACGGTGCGGAAGATGTACAGGTCGCGCAGGATGACGGGCTCCACGCCGGGGCGCTGCACCTTGATGGCCACCTCCTCGCCCGTGTCGCGCAGCACCGCCTTGTACACCTGCGCGAAGAGTGGTAGTGGTGGTGGTGGTGGTGGTGGCGGTGGTGGTGGTGGTGGTGGCGGTGGGTTACATGAATTAGGTGCACAAGAGTAGTAGCGGGAAGGGGGGGCGGTGTGGTGGTGTGGATGTGGGTGTGTGTGGAGAGGATTGTGGGCTGAATCACGTGGTATGGGTGTGATCGAGACTTTGTTTGCTTTGCCGGTCGTGGCCGTGCTGCTGAGCGAACCCAATCCATCGCCGTGTGGCCGCCGCCTGGCCGCCAGCTTGAAATCCAGCCGGTTGGGTCGTTGCTCTGCCCTGTCTCTTCCTCCTCTCCTCGGCTGCCCCCTCTCCCACCCGCACCCCAGCCCTCCCTCCAGCCCGGCCCACGTCAGCTCTACAATAACCGCAACCGCCGCAGCCCCCACACCGCGACGCCAGCCGCCACGCCAGCCGCGCCGCCCCGCCCCCCGCCTGCCTCCCGCTCCCCACCGCCCACGCACCTGCCCCAGGCTGGCCGCCGCCACGGGCCGCTCGCTGATGCTGCTGAACACCTCCTCCAGCCGCCGGCCCAGCTGGTCCTCCATGATGGAGAAGGCCACCGTGTCGGGGAAGGGCGGCACGTCGTCCTGCGGGGGAAGGGGGGGGGGGTTCCATGCATTTAAATTAATGACGAGGTAGACGTAGAACAGACGTTGCAACACACGGGGGGGGGGGGGGGCGGGTAGCCGTCCATGGGAGGGTGTGAGTCAAAATTGAAGAATGCCGAATCAAATGCCGACGACCGAGGGGGTGAGGGGTGCGGTGGGGAGGTGGGCGGGGGAGGAGGGAAAGGAGGACGTAAGGACAGGAGGTTGGAGGTGGGGGCGCTATTGGATCAGCGTAGCGGCGCAAGGCAGGTGTCAGGCGGCAACGCGACGGAGTCGCGCGGCACAGGCGGCATGTGGCGCAGTCCGCAGGCTCGTGCCATGACCCTCCTCGGCCCCGTACGCGTACGCGCCTGTGTATGCCACGCCCCCTGGTGCCCCTGCGCTGCCCATCCTCCGCCCGCCCACTGTGGCCCCCTCCCTCCCTCCCTCCCTCCCTCGCCCCATACCCTTGTCATCCGACACGCACGCCCTGCAACCCGTGCCCCTCGCCCTCCAACCCCAACACTCTCTGCGCCCCCTCCCTCCCTCTGCGCCCCCTCCCTCCCTCCCACCCACCCACCCACCCACCCGCCCCGCTCCCCCCCACCGCGCCCCTCACCTGCAGCACGCACAGCTCGTTCATGTAGTCCTCCCGCACGATGTCGGGCCGGTTGGCCAGCACCTGGCCCGCCTTGATGAAGGACGGGCCCAGCACCGTCAGCATCTCACTGGCAGGGGCGGGGCCGGCGGAGTGAGCGGGGAGAGGGGGGCAGGAGGTGGGTGGGGAGGTAAGGTGAGGTGGGGGCAGGGGGCGCCTAAAGGCGCAGCAAAGCGCGGAAGGTGGCGGGGTTGGGAGGCCACGGTGGGCAGCTTGCGGGAAGTGTGCGGGTGTCTGAGCTGCAGTGAGAGGTGCCCGGTTGGCGCGTGATGTCGACCACCATCCATGTCGTTGCTTTGCCTGTGCGTCCTGCGCGTCTCCTGTTGCATGGGGTTTGCGGGCCTTCCAAAGCGCCTTCCGCATCCGCGCAGCAAGCTGCGTCCCGCGAAGGTTGTACATGCCCGCGCTTTCCCACTTCCTCAACTGCCCCCATTTTCACTCTCGTCCACATATCACCCCTTCATTACCACGGACCGCCGCAGACTTGCCGACCCTTGCTGCACTCAACAACTTGGCTTACCCCAAGCACGACGCACCCTAACCCACGGCCCGTCCTTGTCGGCCTTCACCTTCTTTGCCCATCCATCCTCACCCAACCCCGCCTCCTCCTTTCAACCCTGCCCCTTTTCTTCCCTCCCCTTCCCCGCATCAGATTGGGTTTTGGAATAAACTACCCCCGCCCCCCACCCAGCCAACCGCCTCACCGCAGCTCCGCCGCCCGCAGCCGCACGCGCTCCGGCGTGTCCTCGTGCCCCAGCAGCCGGTCCGCGTACAGCGTGGCGGTGAACCAGCCCACCCGCGTAGTGATCTCGGCAATGCGCAGCTGCAGCGCGGTGCAGTGCAGTGCACGTGTGCGTGGGTAGAGTGGGTGAGTGGGTGGCGGGAGGGGGAGGGCAGGAAGGCAAGAAACAGGAGGCAGGTGGGTGCGCGGGTGGTGTGATGGGGACACGGTGGAGAGATTGGTTGCCATGGGAATGAGGCATTCAGGCTACGGGCTACGGGTTTCGCCCAGCAAAAAGCCTGGGCCGGAGCTCGTGCTTGGTGGCACTACGGTACCGCAAAAATCCTCGTGTCTAGCTGGCGAGGCGGGACCAGCCTCCCTGTGCCCATCCATCCGTGCACCCCTCGTACTAGACCCCCTCTAGGCTCTCCCATTCAACCAACTACTTGATCCCAACGCGCCTCACCGCAACAAGCGCCGCGTCCCCGGGTCCGCGAAGCACCCGGCGCTTGACATAGTCAGGCGAGTACTTGCTGATGATGTTGCAGACGTCCTTCTCCATGTCCAGAGGGTTGTCCACGCCCCCAAGAGGCCGTAGCCGGGTGCTACACGTGCAGCGGCACAGCGTGGTAGCGAACATACGGTGGCATGAGGTGAGGCGTGCACAGCCGGAAAGCCAACTTTAGGTGCTGACTGTGCCGTGCGTGTGGGTGGTCGCGCAGCGGGACACGCGCACGAACTTGACCGTCCGCCGGCGCGTGGGCCGACCGATTCGCTAAGGTGGGTCCATGCGGAGCTTTCAAAGTATTATTGTAGCGATTTTGCGTGTGTTGGCGCTGCGCCCAAAGCTACGCTTAACTCTTTGCCTTGCTCACCTGGGGGCAAGCGCTGTAGCAGCACGCGTTGGTGATAGTGTTGTCACTGCTGCCTGGCAGCGCAGACCCAGAGCACGGCCACGGCTTTGGATGGACCCGCTTAGCATGGCCCCAGCCCTGGCGTCCTTTCGCCCGGGCGCCCGCTGGCGCTGCAGCTGCTTCATTCTATCCTATCACTTGTTCGAGGTCTAGAGGTCAGCGGGTTCGCCCTGTTTTGGTGCGAAAAAGTTTAAGGGCTTCCACCAACGGAACCGCAAGCAAATAAAAAAACGATGAAGAAGCGGCTGTTAAAAAAAGGTGGAATAAACCAGCTACACGGTGTGAGCGGTGCTGAAGACTCAGAAGGTTTTGGCTCGACGAGTGGTGAGCCCGTGCCGGTGGGACCGATTGGCACCTCTTCCGGCGCTGGTCGTTTATGAGCCCTGCCGCACCACATAAAGGTTCCACACTTCATATGGGCCGACTCTTTTAATACTGTATCGTCGGGCCCTGACCCACCCTGTGCTTGCTCTTCTCTCGAAACGACAGAAAATGCGTTCAGTGGCGGCCCCGCAGAGCGCACCCCTGTCGGTGCGCGAGCGAATTCTATCGTCCTTTCACTGCACTCCCAGCACTTCTGGCCGCTCCTGCTGCCCTGCGCACGGCTGCCCGGCGGCTCGCCGGCAGTCCACAACATGCGGGGCCTCAAAATCAGCCAAGAGCGGCAAGTCAGGCGGCGGCCAGGGCTTCAAGGGCTTCGGCGAGGCGCCCAAGCCAGCTCCGCCGCAGCAGAAGCGCGACCTGAGCTTTGAGCGGGACTCCGATGAAGAGCTCGTCGGTCCCGCTGCCGCCGCCGCGCAGCAGCTCGGCGAGGACGACTACAACGAAATCCGTCTGAAGCCCGCGTACCAGATGTACGTGGATGCCGGCTTCAAGGCGCAGCGCTACATCGCACCGTCGCTGGCGCTCACCCGCCCAGAAGGCAAGTTGGTTGTGCGTGGACGTCGGCGTCGCGTAGCGGGGTCGTGGGTGTGCTACTCGACGCGATGGGAGCTAGCTGGATAGCGTGCCAAACGATGTTGCAGTTGTGTCTGTTGGGTTGGCACAGCCCTAGAATTGGATTAGGGCGGGCGGGGTTGTGGTGGTGGCGCGTGCCGTCAGCATACCGCACGACTCCACATGCGCGGTGGTTACAGCAGGCACACCTTGCAGAACCTACCAAGGAGAGCCTCTAGACCCACCGCATATCAATCACCTGGGCACCCGATACGGGCCAGCAGCTATCGACCTGCTGAGTACTGTAACTGAAGCATCGGGGAACACTTCTTGATAATACCGCGGAACTTGGAGCAGCGCGTTGGGCGAACTCCGTTAGTTTGCTAGTCTTCTGGTAGTAGCTGCGGCACGCCTAGATGTTGGGTTTGGCGCGTTTACGCAACGCTCTTAACGCACGACTCCGCACGCGCGCGGTGGTTACAGCAGGCACACCTTGCAGAACCTACCAAGGAGAGCCTCTAGACCCACCGCATATCAATCACCTGGGCACCCGATACGGGCCAGCAGCTATCGACCTGCTGAGTACTGTAACTGAAGCATCGGGGAACACCTCGCAACCCATTCCAGTCACGCCACTGGCGCCTCAGCCTCCTCCTCCTGCATAAACACTGCGCATCACCGTTCCTCATCTTCCCGCCCTCGCTCCTGCAACCACCTAACCGCCACCTCCACCGCACCCGTCCACCGCGCCCGCCGCAACCCACCCACCGCAGGCGAGCCGTTGGCGCAGCTGGCTGCGGGCGGCGCCACGCTGCCCGGCGACCTGCTGCTGGTGGCGCCGGCGGTGGCGTTCGTGGAGGGCGGCTTCAACGAGGTGCCGGAGCTGGAGGACCTGCACGCCGCCATGATGGAGGACGGGCCCAGCCCCGCGCAGCGCCGGGTGATGGACGTGCTGGAGGGGCTGCGACCCGACCCCGCCGCCGCGGCGGCCGCCGCCGCGGTGGTGGCGGCTGGCGCCGCCACGGCGGTGGCGGCGGCGGCGCCGCTGCCCTCCCTCTCCACGCTGGACACCAAGTTCTGGTCGGGCCGCGGCAAGGATGCCAGCGCGCCGGCCTTCAGCTCCAGGCGGCTCATGGCGCTGCTGGGGCGCACCGCCGCCTCGTTCGACAGCCAGGACCCCGCCTCCATGCAGGCGCGGCACCAGAAGCCGGTGGGCTTCGTGTCGCTGTGGCCCGAGTACGCGCTGCTGGGCCACAGCTGCGTGCCCAACACCTCGGCCCTGGTGGTGGGCGACCGCCTGTTCATGCACGCCACCGACGAGCTGCCCAAGGGCTCGCCGCTCACGCGCAACATGATTGGCACGGCAATCACCTCGCCGCTGTCCGTCCGCCAGGCCGCTGTGGCCGACGCCATGTCCGACCTGCTGCCGCCCTCCTCCGCCTCCGCCTCCTCCACGCCATCCGCATCTTCAGTAGCAACGGGGTCTGGAGAGGGCAGCAGCGACAGCGCCGCCGCTGGCGAGGCGCTGCTGACCGCCTGCCGCTGCCGGCGCTGCCAGCTGGAGGCGGGCGTGTCCGAGTCGCTGCGCGACACGCTGGAGTCGGCCTTCGCCTGGTACGAGGACGAGGCCACCGCCACCTTCTCCCGCGCCAACGAGGAGGAGGACATGTCGCTGCTGCGCGGGCTGCTGGCCGAGTGCGAGACCATCGTGGCGGAGGTGGAGGAGGCGGTGCAGGGCGAGCCGGGGCTGGACGACGAGCAGCAGGACTGGATCCGGGCGTCCGTGTACGACGTGTACGACATGCTGGTCACGCTGGACGAGCTGGTCAACGCCGACGGCGCGGACCTGGAGTACCTGCAGACCTGCCTGCAGCTCATCCGCGTGTTTGCGCCCGGCAGCGACAGCCACTTCGAGGTGGCGCTCAAGCACGAGAGCCTGCGCGTGCACAGGTGGGGCGGGCGGGCGGGCTGGCTGGCGGCTTTTGGGGAGATAGCGGCTTGGGCAGGGGCGGGGCATACATGGCGCGTGTGCGTCCGCAGTGCCGGCAGATTGCTGGGCATGCGGTCTGTTGCTTGTCGCTTGTCGTTTGTCGCCCTCGCGCTGCGAGGCGTGCGCTGTGTGGTCATGCCTCCCAGCGCGCCCGCGCCTGCCGTTCATTTCCCTCCCCAGCCCCTTACCCCACTCCCCTGCTCTGCCCCTTCTCCTCCTCTCGCATCATCGCCATCGCCACCGCCACGCACGCACAGGCTTGAGACGTTCAGCGAGATGCTCAAGCGCGAGGGCCGCGGCCGCAAGAAGGCCGTCAGCCCGCTGGACCGCAAGAAGCTCAAGGCGCTCAAGGAGGGCGCTGACCTGGCCGCCGAGTTCCGCATCGAGTCCGTCATCCTGCGCTACGGCTACGTGACGGAGCAGATCCTGCAGCAGCTGACGGAGGGCCTGGAGACGTACATGGAGGGGCTGGAGCAGATGAGCGTCATGCAGGCGCAGGTGTGTGTGTGTGTGGGGGGGGGGTAGCCATCCATAGGATCGTGTGTATCAAATGTTTGTGAAGCGCCGAGTGCGGGGGAGGTGGGGTCGAGGAAGGGGTGGAGCGGCATGGGCGGGGGCCCGGGGCGATGGGTATGGGTATGGGTATGGGTATGGGTATGGGTATGAGTATGGGTATGGATGTTGGATGGGTTGCGGATACGGGTGGATGTCGCGGTGCGTCGCGTGCGGGTTTTGCTAGGACAGAGGCTTGCCCGCACACGCATGCAGCTTACACCTCCGCGCCTCCCAGTCCCAGCCTCCACGCTCGCATGCTGACGCCTTCCTCCTGCCCGCCTCCCTCCTTTTGTAACTCCGACCACGCAGGGCCTGACCGAGCTGACCCGTGAGATGGAGGTGGACGGCGTGCGCGTGCAGATCGTGGACAAGTTGGAGGTGGCCAACGGCGGCACCGGATCCGGATCCAGGGCTGGCACCACCGAGATCATCAACCACGACGGCATGCAGCTGTCGGTGGTGGACGGTGATGACGTGGCAGAGGACGACGACGGCGGCGAGCTGGTGGACGTGCAGGAGGCGGGCTCCGGCGGCGAGGACCTGGATCTGGAGGGCCTGGATCTTGATGGGCTGGATCTGGGCGTGGATCCGGAGGGCCGCGCGCCCATTGACCTGGAGCTGGACGGCGATGTGGACTTGGAGGCGGTCATCAATGACGCGCTGGCCAAGGAGATTGAGGCGATTGAGAAGGAGGAGCGGGAGAAGCAGGCGGGCAAGGGCGCGGCGGGCGCGAAGCTGTGAGCGCCGCGTGGTGTTGTTGTTGGTGGTGGGCGCTGGCTTCTTAGGAAGGAACGCGTGGTTTTGGTCATGTTGGGTTCGATGCGTCCATGTGTGGCATTTCAGCAAGAGGTCGGTCCGGTCAAAGGTGTGGCGGGCCATTTGTGCAGTGTAGTTTACGCAGGATGTCAGTCCAGGCTTAGAATCGGGGCTCCGCATATGACCACCATACAATGACGTGTAACTGGCCAAACACTGATTCTCATGGCTCTGGGTGGTTCTCGGGGTGCGGCTCAGCCCTTAAAAAGCGCCACGTGACAGGCAAATGGCAGGCAAATCATTGAATGTTTGTTTTACAGTGATGCACCTGACCCACAGCGCGCCTGCAGCCACGCCGTCAGTCCCATCCCACCCCGGCGGAGTTGCCGGCCATCAGTAGACAGCAGCCAATCACACCGGCTCCGTCACATCCCATACACCGTCAGCAGCTGCAAGCCATCCAGTCCGCCCTCAGCTGCAGTCGCCGCTCCGCAGCAGCGACACCAGCTGCAGGTAGCCGGGCTGCTCTGGCGTGATGTAGCCGTGGCGGATGAGGAAATCGATGATGACCAGGCTGAGGTTGGGTGAGGAGGGGTGGTGCAATCCAGCGTTGCGTGGTCGGCGTCACGGCGTGTCGGGGGCGCGGCAAGACGGAGTGAGGGGCGGGCAGCGCGTCAAGCGGGAGGCCCGCTGCTGTGCTGTGCAAGTGGCCCGCGGCCCAAGGCATGACACATGGGCACCCACCCCACATCACATCACCCTGCCATGCCCCCCCGCCCCTCACCAGCAGTTTGTCTTGAACTCGGTGGTGGTGGCCACGATGTTCGCCACCTCCTCCAGCGGCAGCAGCTTGAACTCCTGGACCTCGCCGTCCTGAGCAGGAGCGGGGGCGGGGAGGAAAGAGAGAGAGGAAGGTAACACGACAATGGACCGCACTGCATGTGGTCGCAGGGGCACCGCCGGGCGCATCCACCCTGGCATGGCCATGCCACCGACGCCTCCGCACCCTGCAGCCCCCACCCTCCAACGTATTTCCCCCAAGCAATTGGGTTTTGGGCCCACGCGGTCGGTTGCGCGGGGCTGTGGAATGAGCTATCCCAATCCCAGTCCCTCCCTCCCTCCCTCCCCTTGCAGCCCGCACCTGCGGCGTAGGCGTGAAGTCGGGCGGCAGCTCTATGTCGTAGCAGAACAGCACGTCGGGCTTGTAGCCGGTGGCGCTGATGGTGAGGTAGGACACGGCGCCCACGGGCCGCGCGGTGGCGGCCAGGGCCGGCGGGATGCCCGCCTCCTCGCCGCACTCCTTCTCCACGTTCTCGCGCGGGCTCAGGCCGTGGGGCTGTGCGTGCAGCGCGTGTGTGCGTGTGCATGTGTAGGTAGACATGTAGGTAGACATGTGGGTAGACATGTGGGTAGACATGTGGGTAGACATGTGGGTAGACATGTGGGTAGACACGTGCATGTGTGGCAGCGGAGCGAGAGCGTGTGTTAGTAAACGGAAACGGAGAGAATTCCCCGCAAGAGCGTGTGTGTGCATGTCAGCATGTGCGTTGAAAACCAGCGGTGGGGAGCAGGCGGAGTGACACAGAGCTAATTAAGACGTAGACGACGAGGTTGCGCGGCAACGCGGATGCAATAGGAATGGGCGACGCTGCAGTTGAGCAGCAACGGGCCACATGTGCCGTGGGAGGCGGGCGCCGCACCTGGCCGCCCGCCACAATGTGGTCCAGCTTGCCCGGCCAGTTGGGCTTGGTGAGCGAGCGCCGCGCCACCCACAGCCGTACGGCGCCCGTGGCGGGGTCCCGTACGAAGCCGTTGACGTGGATGCCGTACGCCTTGATGCCCAGGTGCGTGGCGGCGGCGCGCTCCACCAGCAGCAGCGGCTCGTCGTAGTAGGAGGGGACCTGGGGGTGGGGGTGGATTTGAGGTGGGTCGAAGGCATGGTCGCCTTGGCCCTGGCGCCGCCCGGGTGTCTGTGTCGCCGCCATTGCGACCCACCCACTCAGGCCACACCAAGGTCACACGCCCACGCCCACGCCCACGCACCACGGGGTACAGCTCGTCCCGCCACCCGGTGATGACGCCCTCCGCCCGCAGCTGCGCCAGCACCCCTGGGAGGTAGGTGGGCGGAGGAGGAGGAGGAGGAGGGGGAGGGGGAGGGGGAGGGGGATAGTTCATTCCAGATACCGACAGGCAGCGGACGCACAGTGCAAGCGGCGGTCAGTGCCGTGGTTGGCTTATACATAGCTGCTTATGCCCGGTTGGGAGCAGCAGCGCAGGAGCGAATGAGCGGCAAGCTGGCTCGCTCATGTTGGCTGGAGTGGCGGTGTCGGCAACCAAGCGCACAATGGCGTTTGCTATTCGTGCCTCCAGCCGGTGCCCCCAGAAGCGCCACTGCCCACGGGTGTCTGCCCAACCGATGCCTCCATGTTCTCCCTGAGCCAAACAAAACCCTCTGGCTGCACCTACCCGCCACCGCGGCGGAGCGCTTGTCGCAGCTGTCTAGGCTGGGGGCCAGGCTCACGCGGCCAGAGGCGCCCTGGCCCTCCACCACGAACACCTCGGGGAAACGCTTCACGTGCTCCACAAACCTGTTGCGCAATGATTGTAGTGAAATATAAAGGATAGCCTGATCATGGTTTCATCAGGCGGGCGGCCGCATGATAGGGGAGCAGGGCAGACAAGGCAGGGGCGCAGGTTCGGACGGCACCCTGACCGTGCCCCATGCTGACGCCGCTGTCGCTGTCGGTCCAATACCCACTTGGGTTTGAGCTTGCCGACCTCCTTCCCCTCCACAACGAAAGGCGTCAACGTCGGCAGCTCCTCCAGGCCCGTATTGCACTCCTTAGCGCGGGCGATGAACCCGCTCAAGTCCTTCATTTGCCTTTCAAGGTTCCGCGGTAAAGCGAGCGAGGATATAGCTTGTGCAACTGTTTGCGATCTCAATGCCCTAGAAAAGGCAGGTGAACGAGCCGCTTGCAGAACTCGCGTGGACGCGCCTGCACGCAAACTGCGCATATTGGTTGGGACGGAATTGGTGCAAGAGTACAAGCGACTATGTTTCCATGTACGTTTATTCAAGCAACTTGTTTGCGAGTCCAGGTCGCGACAAGCACGCTGGCCTTACCCACACGCGTGCCAGCCCTTCACCCGTCCTCCTTGCCCGAGCTGCTTTCCAACCTGTCTCAACCTCATGCAACTTGTACTAGGGCATCTCACCCGAGACCACCTATCCTCGGCTGCTCGAATCCTCTTCCTCCGTGGCAATTTTTCAGTGGCACTGCCCACATAAGGGGCTCCACATTGTCTGCTCTCTCCTGTGCAGGTGCGCTGACTGTGGTTCGAAGTTTCGACCACCGCAGCACTTGACACAAGCTTCCCGATACAATCTTGAACAGCACCGGCACTTGGATACGTGACTACACTAGTACCATCCACGCCCCGACCTGCCTTAATCACTCGTGGCAACCGGGCTCACATGTCTCGGTTCGTCCGTCATATAATCATACAGGTGTGTGTGATAGTTTTCATACTACCCTCCTCCCTAAATTCCGGTGGCCCAGAAACGTGAGCGAAGATGAGGGAAGTTCGGCCTCAGACTGTGGAGGGGCTCAGCCCCTTTTCCCTGACACAGAGGAACACTTGTCATACTACCCTCCTCCGGTAGACAGCTTTCACGCTCACGTGTGCAGGCCGAGAGCCCCTCCTAGAACCTGTATACATATCACATAGATAGTCCCAGGGCACTCAGCTACCACGGCCTGAGGCCCTTGCCATCCTGCGCGCCCTTCCTGTAGCAACCCCACACCTATCCTCATGCCCGCCCCGCCCCGCCCGGCCCGGCCCGGCCCGCCCCCGCTCACAGCCGCGCCGGCACCGGCACGCACGCCAGCGGCTGCAGCGCCCCCAGCGCGCCGCTGTCCGCCGCCACCGGCTGCGCCAGCAGGCTCACCGACCGCGCCCAGCCCGGCACCTCCAGCTGCACCAGACGGTAGGCCGCCACGTGTGCCTCGCCCGCCCACACCGCGCCGCTCCAGTCGGGGTGCAGCACCTGCCGCCGCGGGCACCCGCGAGGGCATGTGGGGTGCCGTTGTTCAAGGCATCATCGGGAGGAGGAATGCTGGGAGGTATGGATTGGCGCACCAACAACCCGTATCGATCCCCCGCCCCGCAAGGCGCACCAGGTGCGGTAGGTGTGGATGGCGGTGTTTGACGCCCCCGGCAGGGAAAGCGCGAGGCGGCAATGCGCTGCAAGCCCATGCTGGCGCCCCACTCACCTCCCACGTGCTGTCCTTGTCCGTCGCTGCCGCCGCCGCCGCCGCCTCTGCCGCTGCAGCTGCTCCCGCCTGCTTCTTTTGCTTGCTGCTGCTGCTGGCACCTGCTTTGCCAGTCCCGCCGGTCTTGCGGCCGCCCGCCCCCCACGCGGCCGCCGCCGAGGGGCCCGTGGGCGAGGCGATGCCGGGCAGCGGCACCGACACGCCGCCGCCGCCGCCGCCGCCGCCCGCCGGCGCCTCCTGGCGGTTGAAGTGCGCCCACACGTGATAGCTGCGGTGCCGCGGCGCGCCGCCCGCCTCGAACTGAGGCGCCCAGCTGAGCTCGCAGGTGAGCAGCCGCGTGCCGTCATCCTCTTCCAGCCCCATCCCCAGCCCCAGCGCACGTGCCGCCCCGCCGGTCGCCGCACCATCCTCATCCTCGTCCTCATCGTCTCCCACCGTGGGCAGATGGACCTTCACCGGCGATTCCAGCCCGGCCAAGCCAGGGCCGGCGCCGCCGGCGCTGCCGCCGCGGCCGCCGCCGCCGCCGCCGCCGCCGCCGCTGGAGCCGCGCTCCCAGTCGTCGTCCTCGTCGTCCTTGTGGATGAGCTCGCCGCTTACGCGCGGCCCCGCAAGCAGGCCCGGAATGGCCGCGGCCGCGGAGGCCAGCGCGGCGGCCGAGGCGTCGGAGGAGCCGGCGCCGGCGGCGGCGAGCGCTGCCGGGCGCGCCCACCGCACGCGGCTGACGGCGGCGCCGGTGAGCAGCGGGGCCGGCGCGGCGGGCGCCGCCGGCGGCGCAGTGACGGCAATGGGCGCGGCGGCGACGACGCCGGCGGTGGAGGAGGTGGCGGCGGCTGGGGCAGCTGCAGGGGAGTCGGGGGCGCCGCGGTGCTCCCGAATGGACAGCAGGCCTGCGTGGCGGGTGAAGGCCGGGTGCGGTTGCAGCAGCATGAGCGCAGCGGTGCACATGTACAACACTTCAGGCCAAGACGGGCAGGAGCCTGACGGCCAGGGACGGGTGACAACGCAATCGCCAGGACCGGTGGATTGGAAGCAACGAACTCCTCCAGACTCGTGGCGTTGACAGGTTCACTCACCCAGGAAAGCCGTGAAGGGCGCCAACGGCTCCGGCGGCTCGGCCGACCCAAAGAACCCCGACTTGGCGGCAGTAGCACCGCCCGCGCCGGCTGTAGCGCCCGGCCCGCCGCCGCTGCTGCTGCCGGCCGAGTGGTAGCACACGATCCCGACCGCCGTGATGACGCCCTTGCTGCCGCCGCTGGCGTTCGCAGCACTGCTGCTACTGCTGCCAGCCGCGGGCCCGGCGGAGACGCTGCCGCTACTGCCGGCGCTGCTGACGGGGAACAGGCGCCGGGGCAGGTGCGCGGAATAGGTCACCCATGGCAGGCCGGCTGGCACGGCTGGACCGGCGGCGATAGCGGCCGCCGCCGCCGCCGCCGCGGTGGCGGTGGGCGCGTCGGGCAGCGGGCACGTGACGGCGCCGTTGGCGGCGCCCGCCGGGCAGGCGACGCACGTGTACCCTGGCCGGCAGGCGGCGTTGCGGAGTGGGTCAGACAGGTATTCGGTAGGTAACGCCCGACCAGCCGAGCACACGGTAGTTCACATCTCCCGGCGGCGATCAGGCGGTTGCGAACATCCAGCGAGCGCCCCCCCCCCGCGCATTCCAGCGCCGAGCCCAGCGAGCCCGGCACTTGCGGTCGTCTGCACTCACCCGCCTTGCGCAGCGCCTCCACCACCTGCTTGTCGGCTGGGCCCCACGGCCCCACCGCCAGCCCCACACAGCAGCCCGCAGAGCCCGTCACCTCCGCCGGCGCCGTGCGCAGCAGCAGCCCCACGCGGCTGGTGCCGGCGCACGCGGCGGTCCAGGCCAGATCCAGACCGGATCCAGACGCGAGCCCGGAACCGGCGAATCCTGGATCCAGCGGCAGCGCCGCGCTGTAGAGCGCGTGCATGGCCACCCAGGGCCCGGCGGAGGAGAGCGAGGGCGGCGGCGGCGGCGGCGCTGTGAGCGCGAGGCTGGCGCCGCCGGTGTAGGCTAGCTGGGCGGTGGGGCGCACGGTCAGGGGCGACACAGCGGCGGGCGGCAGCACGGTCGCGCCCTTGGGCGGCTGCGGCGCTTGGTGGGAGGAGGCCGGGCTGGCGCTGAGGGTGGCGGTGGTGGCGGCGGCGCCGGAGGTTGAGGTGGTCGTGGTGGTGATGGCGGCGGTGGTGGAGGGCAGGGGTGTGGTGGAGGCAACCACATCCTGCCGGGGCCGCCGTGGCATTGGCGGTGGCGGTGGCGGTGTGTTGTAACACAACGGCATCATCGCAAGGCTTGCAAGATATGCATGAGGAGCGGTACTAGTGCTGGTGCGGTACTGTACTTGTGCGGTACTATACTAGTGCTGGTGCTGCACACCGTCAGGGTTGCAGTGGCTGCACCCCCACACGAGAGGCCCGCTGCTTCGGCCGGCGGCAGGCAAAGCCATGCAGACTACGGTACGCGCGCGGCCGTGGCGCGTGTGGGCACCCTGCTCGTAATGTTTTGACTGGGAGCTGGCTCACGCACGCACGCAGGCACGCACGCACGCACTCAGGCACGCACGCACGCACGCACGCAAGCACTTAGGCACGCACGCAAGCACTTAGGCACGCACGCACTCAGGCACGCACGCACGCAGCCACCCACGCACGCGCCCACCCACCTGGGCGGACAGGTTGAACCAGGGCGCGGCGCTGACCTGCCGCCCTTCCAGCCACAGCGCGCGGCCCGCACCGGTGTTGAAGGCGCTGCACAGCGGCAGCCGCTGGACCAGCGCCGGGCGGGCGGGCCACACCGCGCGAATCTGTGCGCCCATGTGTGTGCGCGGAGGTGGGGTGAGGTGAGGTTAGGTTCCGTCGTGCAGCGTCACAGCGTGGGGGAGGAGGCAGCACACACAGCGGACGAGCGTTGTTAGCAGGGCCGGCCGGCCGGCAGGTGTGAGCGACTGCGAGTCGCCCTAGGGAGCAACGCCTGGAGCCCCGCATGCATGCCTTTGCTGCTTGCTCGCTAGAGTCGCTTCATCACAGCTTCTTTGCTTCGGGTCAGCGTTATGCAGCAAACAAGCGAAACAAGCACACGCACGCACGCCCAGCACGCACGGTCTTTGTTTGATTCTTCCCTTGCTGTGCTCCCTAACGCCTGCACGCCCAGCACGACCGCAGCACGCACCGCCGCCCAGAACGCCTCCTGGCGCGGCTCGAAGGTGGCCCGGTCAAACTCCTCAAACACCCAGCCGGGCGCGAACAGGGCCGCGGACACGCCCGCCGCCCGCGCCGCCGCCAGCGCCACGGGGCAGTTCTCCTGTGAGCGCCCGCGCCACAGCCACAGCCACAGCCACAGCCACAGCCGCACGGTGAAGCACACGAGCCAACATGAGCAGGCGCTTGGGCAAGCGAAGGCGCGCGCAACCCATCCAATGCGGCAGTCCCTTCCCCCCCGCGGCATTCAAGCAAACGCACAGCAAGTGGAGGCGAAGGCGCTCCCTCCTGCCGCGTCCCTGCCTCCCCCGCACCTTGCCGCCGCCGAAGGAGCCGCGCCCGAACACGTCCACGCCCATGTACACCTCGGGCGCCCGGCTGCCCGCGGCCGCCGCCACCGCAGCCGGCGCGCCCTCCTGCGGTTTGCAAAGGCAGGGGTTGGCGGCGGGCGAGGGGGTCCGGGAGGTCGGAAGTATGCACGTAGCCACCACGGCGTGGATCCACACAAGCGGCGAGCAACGACGATCGCACTGTGCGCAGTGCACGGCACTTCAGCCCGGCAGCGTGGCAGCTGCAGCTTCCACTCCGTGCCGCTGTCGCCTTGGCGCCCCCGTTGTTGCTGGGCCCCCTCTTGCTGCTGCCGCTGCTCCTTGCCCTGCTACCGGGCTGCTCCTGGCCCTGCTACCGGGCTATGTCGCTTTTGCTGCTGCCTGCTGCCTGCCTGAGCAGCCCCACACGAGCACGAGCACGAGCACGACGGCGCGCGGCGCTGTGGCGGCCGGGGCCGCACCTGCCAGCGGTAGTTGACGAACAGGGCGTCGGCGGCATCGAAGAAGGGCGCGTTCAGGCGCGTCAGGCCGTCCTGCCAGGCCAGCTTGCCCTCCGTGGTGATGGCGTCGTACCTTCATGATCGGTGCGTGGCGTGGAGGGATTGAGGGAAGGGGAGTGGTGAAGAGGGGAGCGGAGGGGAGGGGAGGAGAGGGGAGGCCAGGAGGGGAGGGGAGCAGGCCGAGGAGGCGGCACATTGGAGATCGTGTCAAGACTGGCTGCGCGGGCGTTGTCGGCCAAACACGGCTCTCAAAGGCCGGACAGACGGACACCCTAGGGCCGCGTACGCGGCCTTGCTCGAGACCCCCCCCATACGGCGCCCACCCCTCCCCACCCCGCCCCATCCCACCCCGCCCACACCCACCCACCCACTCGACTCACCACACGACCAGCGCGTGCGGCCCCACCGCCGCCGCCATGCGCGCCCGCAGGTGCGCCACGAAGTGCGCCAGGTGCGGCACCAGCTCGCGGCCCAGGCCGTTCTCCACGTTCACCAGCCAGCCCTGCAGCGGCGGCGGCGGTGGGGCCGGGCAGGATCAGCAGCCGGGCAGCCGGGCAGCAGCAGCAGCCGGGCAGCAGCGGCAGCGGCAGGCGCAAGGTGGGCAGGCAGGCAGGGAAGTACAGGGGCTGCAGGTCCATCTCCCCTCCGAACCCTCGCCCAGCCCTCCCCGCTCCCCCGCCCAGCGCTCCCCACCTGCCCTCCCGCTCGTCCCCGGCCCCACTCCCCAACCCTACTCCCCACTCCCCACTAACTCCCTACTCCCCACTCCCCCGGCCCCCACTCCCCCGGCCCCCACCCCACCCAACCCCACCCCACCTCGAAGCCGTGGTGCACCGCCAGCGCCACCAGCTGGTCGGCCGCCGCCCGCGCCGAGGCGGGCGAGGCGAACAGCGCCTCACACCTGCAGTCACGAGGTGCAGTGCCGCGTCAAGCCACGTACGCCATGCCACGTCAGCCCGCCTGCCTGTATCTAGGGCATGCAGCCCACGCCCACACACACGCACACGCACACACGTACACGCACGCCCCCGCCCACCTGCGCCTGCCCTCCTCCCACTCGGTGATGAAGGTGCCCAGCACGCGCACGCCGTTGCGGTGCGCCGCCGCCGTCCATCCTGGCGGCGGCAGCGTGATGAGGTGGTGGGAGAAGTAGATGAACACGTCGATCTGGTCCCACTGCCACAGCCTGGGGAGCGGGCGGGCGGGTGGGCGGGCGGGCGCCAGGCGGGTGTGCACGTTGGTGTGGATTACTGGTGAACATTCCCGGTGAGAGATAAAATGTGAAGAAAAACGTGTGGGGTGCGGGGCGTGGGAGCAAATGGGAAGAGGGCGACGCTGGGGGAGACAGCGTCAGGGTTTGTGGAGGTGGGCGTAGTGCATTCCACAACGCCTCTCCTGATTCCCTCTCAGCTTTCCCACTTCCCCAGCCCCATTCCCCAGCCTCCTTCCCAGCTCCCTCCACTCCGAGCCCTTGCCACCCTGGCCTGCAAACTCCTTCCCCTCCCCTCCCCTCCCCTATCGATGGCTAGCCTCCCCTCCCCTGCCGCCATCCCTCCCTAAATAGTAGCGTGCCAGGCACCTGAAGAAGCCCGGGTCGGCGCCGCCCTGCACCAGCCGGTCCGCAAGGTAGCCGCCCATCATGTCGTGACACACCAGCAGCCGCGGCCGGGCCGGGGGGGAGGGGGAGGGGGAGGCAGCCGCAGCCGCAGCAGCGGGGGTGCAGGAGGAGGAGGAGGAAGGTGCGGAGGGGTTTGTGGCCGCCGCCGCTGCAGCAGCAGCCGCAGCCGCAGCCGCCGCAGCAGCAGCAGCCGCAGGCGCAGCAGCCGCAGCAGCCGCGTCGTCGGGAGCAAAGGTGGGGGCGGCGGGGGCAGGGGGCCCGGGCGGCGCGGCGGGGAGGAGCAGCGGCGAGTTGTAGGTGCGGCAGAAGGGCGCATCTGGGTCGGTGGCGGGGTCGGGCGACCAGCGCAGGAACTGGTCAACGGTGGTCAACGGGCGCGCCTCGGGTGCGTCCAGGCCTGCTCGCGGGTTTGGATTAGGGCGCAGTAGCGGGCGGGCACACATCCGAGGTGGCGGTCCAGGTAAGGTGAAGTGCGGGGCAGGGAATGTCATGAGCCGCGGGCGGACGCTACAGGCGCCTGCGTCAGCAAGCCACAGGGCGTGGCTTCATGACAGGGGGATGCCGATTCGGCGGCCGGCCCAGAAGTCCCGGCCGGGGGTACCAGGCAGACCTACCTACCCACACCCCTGCCAAGCAACACCCTTCTCCCGCGCGCGTAGTCCTTCTGTACCTGAGATAACCACGCGAGCCTCGTCATTGCTGGCAACCTGTGACCCAAAGTGAAAGCGGCAGCAAACACAGAAGCACGCCCGGTGGCGTTACGGGCCAGAGGACATGGGCGCGATTTCCCAAACATTGCGCGGAACGATTGTCGCGTCAGGGCCTTGTCAGCAACGCCCGCTCAGCCTGATACCTGTATCGACACACCTGGGGTTTGAAGACCTTGCGCACCAGCTCACGGACCGTGTGAGAGCGTCGCACGACCTCCTTCACCGCCTGCTGCACCCGCTCGCGGACTTTCTTGTTGTGGCGCCATGTCCACCATAGACCTGTACCTACGCCTATGAGCAGGACCGCTATGAAGCGCCCATGCTTCATGTTTGCAGCGTTCGGAGCAAGGGTTTTTGCACAGGTCTCGGGCAGTTGTCCGAAAAAGGCGGTTCTCAGCTCGACCCTGACAAAATACTACATATCTAGAACCTCAGACTGTGTTGCAGGGCACCGGGTGGCGCATAGGTGGGCTGAGCGACCTTTGTGCCTTCTCGCGATTTGCCCGCGTAATTCTGTCCCCGCACCTCGGCTGACTCTGGCCTGCCCACACACACATTCTGTGCCGTTTATATTGTTTTCGCAATTCAGCACCAGAGTCGCAGCCGCTTGCCGCCCCGGGCCCGTGGGTCCTTCACAGTTTCAAGCCTGCGCGCGAAAAGCTCGCGCGCAGAGCAATGGCCACCGCGGCGGCTCCCATCTTCCACCTTGGCGCAGCCGACGGATGGGTGAGCGAGGGCCAATGCGCGTGGGGATGGCAAGGGCGAGAAGGGGAAGGCAGGGGAGGCGGGGCCCGGCGCCCGGCGGCACACCGCTCGCCTTCCGCGCCTGCTTCCCTCATACGGTATCTGTCGCTGCCGCCGCCGCCGCCGCCGCAGGTTAACGACCCCAACGGGCCGCTGCTGCACCGCGGCCGCTACCACCTGTGAGTGAGAGCTGACGTGGCGTGGTGTGCCGCCACTGCCACTGCAGCTCCGTATGTCACTATGCCGTGCCTGCTGCCCGGCTCCACCCTGGCTTGGTTCCCTGCCACACTGTCCCCCCCCCCCCCGCCCTCCCCATGCCCTCATTTGCCCCGCCCCTTCCAAACCGCACGTGCTCGCATCCCCCTCTCCCCCCAATGGGTGCCGACCCCGCTCCCCCTGCCCCACCCCACACACACGCAAACACGCACACGTACCAGCTTCTACCAGTACCTCCCCCGCCAGTCCCACTGGAGCTGGGGCCTGGCCTGGGGCCACGTGGTCAGCGACGACCTGGTCACCTGGCGCCGCCTGCCGCCCGCGCTACTGCCGGGCGTTGGGTTCGCTACAGCTACAGCCGTTGACGGTGGTAATGAAGCTAGCGCTGAGCAGCCTGCGCGTCAGGCGGATGCTACAGCCGGCCATGTCCAGGCGGCAGCGGCGGCGGCAGTAGCGAGTCTCAGCAGCAGCGTGCTACTGCCGCCTGACCCGCATGGGGCGGGAGGCTGGGAGGGGCGCTGGGACGCGCCGGACGCGGGCGGCTGCTTCAGCGGCTGTGCGGTGGTGGACGAGTGCGGCGTTCCCACACTGCTGTACACCGGGGTCAGGTGCGGCGGGTGCGCGGGTGCGTGTGTATGAGCGGATGCGAGTGTGTATGTGTGTGTTAGAAAAGCACAAGGGAAAGGGTCGACACTGTGTGTGTGTGTGTGTCTGTGTGTGTTGGTAAACGGAAACGGAGAGGAATCCCCGCAATCGCTCGCAGTTACTGACGGATACGTCTGTGTGTGTGTGTGTGTGTGTGTGTGTGTGTGTGTGTGTGTGTGTGTGTGTGTGTTTGTAACAACGGGTTTACAGGCGGCCTGACGAGTCTCGTGATCGAGTACTCGGGACAGCCAGCGACAGCGAGGCATTTAGGCCATACGCTGCCGCTATCACGCGTCTCCCCTGCCCAGAGCGCAGCCAAGCTCTGGAGTCCACCGGGGGGACGCTCCAACCAACCTGGACCACGCCAGTAGCCTCAGAAGGGTTACTGCTGGTACTACAACGCTGTGTGGGAGGGGGGGGCCGGGGCTCTGCAGGAGGCAGGCGCGGGGCGGCGGGGCGTTGGCCGGGAATGCTCCCCTACGCAGCTCCGCTTAGGTGATGATGATGTTGTTGCTGCAACACACGCACGCGCATCGTCACACACTTACGCCGGAAGCTCACCATTTCCGGCAGCCCTACCTCGCCGCCGCCGCCGCCGCCACCTTCATCAATGTTTTCATCTCCATGCTCGCGGTGCCGTACGCTTTGCATTTCGCAATCGCAATTTTGCGCATGTCCGTAACGTGGCGGTGCCGTGCGGGTCCACGCCGGGGCGCAGCCTGATTGTTACGTGCAATATATTACGTGGGTACGCAGGTAGCGGGGCACCTGAATACTGACGTGTGGTTTGAAGCCACCGGGAAAGGGCTACTGACCGAGGGGATTGCATTCACCCCCAGCTGCCTCAACGCGTTAACGGTCTTCGAGTACTTCCTGGCGTACCCATGGAAGCGTCTAATGCACCTGGGCGAGCAGCATCTGGGCTGTGGGATGGATGTGCACAGCCTGCAAAGATATATTATACCCATGGAAGATATGCTGCTCGCCCAGGTGCAGTAGACACTTCCATGGGTATAATATATCTTTGCAGGCTGTGCACATCCATCCCACAGCCCAGATGCTGCTCGCCCAGGTGCAGTATAGGCTTCCATGGGTACGCTAGGAAGTACTCGAAGACCGTTAACGCGTTGAGGCAGCTGGGGGTGAATGCAATCCCCTCGGTCAGTAGCCCTTTTCCCGGTGGCTTCAAACCACACGTCATCCAGGCGCCCCGCTACCTGCGTACCCACGTAATATGGCTGTGTGCAAGTTTATTGAGACCCCCCTGGTTGCGACATGCGACAATCGACAACCTGACATGTGACAATACGACATATAGCCTAAGGAGTTATACCCACTAGAGCCCACCGCGTATGGATATGTGAAGCATTTAGTGGCGAATGAAGCGTTCTGCGGCTGTCTGGCTCCGCACCATAGCCTGATGGCTTGATGCGCCCCGCACACCCCCAGCACCACCACACAAGATGTGGCTCCAGCGGCATAGCTGAGGCGTGTGGCGCCATGCCACGTTCAACACTTGCATCAATACATATTTTGGCAAACGATGTGGGGCATTTAGGTTGGTTTCGGCCGTACGTGCACATGTCGCAATGTCACATGTCGGGATGTCGCATGTCGCGATGTCACATGCCGGGGGGTGCCAATAAACTTGCAACCTGCTATATATTGCACGTAACATTCAGGCTGCGCCCCGGCGTGGACCCGCACGGCACCGCCACGTACGGCACCGTGAGCCAGCTGGCGGTGGAGAGCCAGCAGCTGGCGCGGGCGGCGGACCCGGGTGCGTGCCTGCCTGCTGCTGGGGCCATGTGAGGCCACGTGGGGCCATGTGGGGCCACGTGGGGCCATGTGGGGCCATGTGGGGCCTGTGGGGCCATGTGGGGCCTGTGGGGCCATGTGGGGCCTGTGGGGCCATGTGCGTGCGGGTGCGTGAGGTGAGGGTGCGGTGCGGTGAGGCTGCAATACTGTGTGATGCTTGGAATTATCAGCCGCACAACCGCGGCCACCATACACGCACGCATGCGCAATGGTGCACGCACGCACGCACGCAGATGACCCCGACCTGACGGTGTGGGTGAAGCAGCGCCGGCCCTGGGCGGCGGCGCCCCCCGCCCTGCGGCCCATCCGCGGGCAGCACACGGAGCACCACTGCCAGCAGCAGCAAGCGCCCGTCATCAACTGCTTCCGAGACCCCTTCGTGGTGCTACAGCCCGGCCGCACGAGCATTGGCAGTAGCGCCCTTGACGCAGGGGGCCGCACTAGCTGTGTCGTTGGCAGCAGCGGCAATGGCGGTGGCAATGGCGGCGGTGACGGGGGCCGCGCTTGTCAGCACGAACGCCGGCTCTCCTCCTCCTCAGCACCACTGCAGCTGTCCCCCAGCCCCTCTGGCTGCTGTGGTGGTGAGTGGGTGGTCGCCTCAGCGCCCAGCGAGGGACCCGTCGGCAGTAGCAGCAGCAGCGGCAGTAGCAGCAGCCGGACGAGCGGCAGTGGTGCCGCCGCTAGCGGCAGCGGGGGCGGCAGCGGCAGCCCGAGCAGCAGTAATAGAGGAACGATCATCCGTGGGGGCGGCAGTAGCAGCAGTAGCACGGCAGCGGCACGTGGCATGGCCGGGCCGCTGCCGCTACTGCCGATGCCGGATGAGCTGTTAGCGGCGGCCGAGACTGAATCCAGCAGCAGCAGTAGTAGTCCTCTAAGGCCGTGCTATCCCACAGTCCACCACCCAGCAGTGCCGCACGGCTGGCCTTCGCCCGCTGGTGGTGGTGGTGGTGCTACTGCCGCATCCTCACCTGCCTCGGCCGCTGCCGCCGCCACTGCTACTGCCACTGCTACTGCCAGTGCCGGTCCCGGCGGCAGCGATGACGACTGGGAGATCATTGCAGACGAAGAGGAGGCGGCGGGCGGCGCCGCCGGCAGTAGCAGTAGCAGTAGCAGTAGCAGGCACGGGCCAGCGGCGGGACATAGCCACAGGGCTGGCGGTGATGGTGATGGCGCGGCTGGGGCTCCGCTTTACACCACCACCAGCGCTGCCGGCAGCAGCCCCGGGCCCCTCATGGGCACAGAAGCAGCAGTCACCGGCCGGCAGCAGCAGCAGCAGCAGCAGCAGCAGCAGCAGCAGCAGCAGCAGCAGCAGCAGCAGCAGCAGCAGGAGCAGCAGCAGCAGCAGCAGCAGCAGCAGCAGCAGCAGCAGCAGCAGCGCGGCGCCGCTGGGGAGGGCTCGCGGCGGAGCGGTGACGGCGGCAGCAGCAGTGCTGGCACGGCGCAGGACGGGCGGTGGCTGGTGGCGGTGGGTTGCGGCCGGGGCCGCTACGACGACCCTGGCTCCCGGGGCTGTGTGCTGCTGTACGGCACAGACCGCCTGGCGGGCTGGGGCTTCTCGGCCCAGGAGGAGCCAGCAGCAGCAGCTACAGCTGCGGCAGGTGCGGTCGAGGCGGAGAAGGAGGTGGAAGGGCGGGATCTGGAGGGCTGTAGCAGCAGGAGCAGCAGCGGCGGCAGTAGCAGCAGCGAGGCGGGTGGTTGGGGCACAGTAGGGCAGCAGCAGCGCGGAGAGGCCGCGGGCGCCAGCAGCAGCAGGGGTGATGCTGCGGGTGATGACGTGGCGGCGGCGGCGGCGGCGGGCTGGCGGTACGAGGGGGTGATGTGTGAGAGCCCCTCACAGCTGGCGGGCGCCGTGTGGGAATGCCCCGTGCTGGCGCGCCTGCCACTATACCATTGCCAGCAGCAGCAGCAGCAGCAGCAGCAGCAGCAGCAGCAGCAGCAGCAGCAGCAGCAGCAGCAGCAGCAGCAGCAGCAGCAGCAGCAGCAGCAGCAGCAACAGCAGCAGCAGCAGCAACAGGCGGATCACCACCAGCAACAACAGCTGCTGCGCAGCAGCAAGGCGGTGACGGAGGGTGTCGCGGCGGCGGGGGCGGCGGCGGCGGTGGTGGCAGCACCACGTGGCAGCAGCCCTAGGCCGCCGTCTGCACCGAGCAGCTGCAGCTGCTGGTGGGAGGAAGCGTGGCGGGAGCGGCCGGACGCGGATGGTGGCGGAGGTGGTGGTGGCGGCGATGCTGGAGGCCTGAGTATATCATTTGGAGCAGCAGGCCGCAGTCGGGGCATCGATGGAGGCCATTATGGCAGTGGCAGTGGCAGTGGCAGGGCGGAGGCGGCGCTGGCGCGCGCGACCGCCGCGGCGCAGCGGGCGGCGGCCGCCGCTGACCGGGTCGCGGCGCTGCTGAGAAGTCCGCAGGGGGCGGCGGCGGCGGCGCGGCCGCCGGTGCCAGTGCCGGTGCTGACGCCCGCTCCGATGCCACCTGGCAGCAGCCACACCTCGGCGCGAGGGCAGCAGCAGCAGCAGCAGCAGCAGCAGCAGCAGCGGCCTGATGGCGGCCATGCTCCTGCCGCCGCGACGGAAACCGCCACCACGCCGGCGCGCTCTGAGGCGGCGCCGCCGTCAGCCGTGCCCTTCGCGGCGGCGGTCCGGCTGGAGCAGGCGCGGCACCACCGCCACCACCACCGCCACCAGCAGCAGCAGCTGGGCGCAGGTAGCGCTGGTGAGCTGCCTGCTGCTGCTACTGCGGATGGTGGTAGTGGCGGCGGCAGTGGTGGTGGCGGTGGTGGTGGTGGTGGTGGCGGAGGTGGTGGCGGAGGTGAGGCGGCGGGGGGCGATGGCGGTCCGCAGGTGGATGGGACGACTGGCGGGGGCGCGGAGGCGGAGGCGGAGGAGGCAGAGGAGGAGGGTGCGGTGGGTGGCGGCGGCGGCGGCGGCGGCGGCCTCGACACCTTCTTCTGTGTGTCGCCGGGCATATGCGACAGCATATACTGGATGTGCAGCCCGCTGCTGCGGCGGGAGCCTTCTGCGCCGCCGCCGCCGCCGGCGGAAATGCCGTCAGACACGCGGCCCACTACGTCCATGCCACGCAAGGCCGCCGCCGCTGCAGCTGCTGCTGGCACTGCTGCTTCCAAGTTTGCCGCCGGCGGCCCGCTGGCCCCTGCCGCGGCTGCCGCCGCCGCCGCCGCCACCGCCGGAACACCTGCTGAGTGTTCTCCGCCGAGGCACAAGCACAAGGACGAACCCGCCAGCCGCCATCAGGGCTCATCTCACCGACCACTGCCGCCACCGGCGCCACCGCTGCGCCTGGACCTGTCTGCTGCTGCTGGTGGCTGTGGCGGCGGCAGCGGCAGTGGCCGAGCAGCCGCGGCCGCAGCTGACGGCCCCCACCCCCTGGACCTGGGCGATGTGGTGTACGCGCCCAACCTGCTGACGTCGGATGCGCAGGTGGGCGGGCGGGTGGGTTTGTGCAGCCGCAAGGGGGGCAGCAGCAGCAGCCGGGAATGGATGAAATGGCAGATGGCGGATGGGGACTATTGTTCTGAAGCTCCTCACCTGCTGATCACATACGTCAAGCTCACCATCACGTGTTCGTCGTGCCACACACAGGGCCGGGTGGTCATGTGGGCCTGGATCAAGGAGCGGCACGTGCCGCCGCCGCTGCCGCCGCCGCAGCTGCAGCCGCAGCTGCAGCCTCCCTCGCAACCCTCACACTCAGCAGCATCAGGACCGGCGGCGGCGCCGCCTCTTCCAGCAGTAGCACCGGCGGCCTCGACCTATGCGGGGGCCATCAGCCTGCCACGCGTGCTGACCCGCCGCCGCTGCCTGCTAGCCCCAGCCCCAGCCCCAGCCCCAGCCCCAGCCCCAGCCCCAGCCCCAGCCCCAGCCCCAGCCCCAGCCCCAGATGCAGATGCAGCCCTGATGAGCAGTGGAAGCAGGGCGCCTGCTGCTGACGTGGAGGCGAGCCCCGCTGGCAGCCCAGCCGGCCGCGGCGCAGGAGGTGCTGGCAGTCGCAGGAGCGATGCCATTACCTGTGGCAGTAGCGCAAGCCGCTCCAGCGGAAGCTACTGCAGCCGCTACAGCTACCGCCTGCACCAGCAGCCGCTGCCGGAGCTGGTGCGCCTGCGGCGGCCGGCCGTGGCGCTGGCGGGGGCCAGCGGTGCGGGGCCGGCGGGGGCAGCGGCGGCGGCAGCTCGTCAGAAGGCGGGGGCAGCGGCGGCGGCAGCTGGGGTTGCGCGGGAGCTGCTGCATGCGGCTGATGCTGCCTCCGCGGCCGCCGCTGCTGACGGCGGTGCAGCGGGCACTGAGGCTGCTGCCGCCGGGGATGGGCGCACGGCGGCTCTGGAGGGGTGTGTGCTGAGGGCGGGGCAGCGCTGGCACCTCATGTGAGTAGTCCTCATCGACTGACCGGTTGGGGCACGTGCACGCTTGCGCTCGTGGAGGGCTACGTGCGTGTGCGTGTGCACGTGTCACCTGCCTGTGGTGAAGATTTGTTAGCGGAGCTCATTATGCGTATGCGGACTCGCAGCTGCTTCTGATCTCGGTTCTTCCTTGCTTACCGCCGGTGCCTCCCATCCTCCTGCCGCAAACCGTTGCGCCTCCGTCAGCCTGCCGGCAGCAGGCGCAGCTGCAGCTTCAACAGCAGCGGCACAGCACGACATCACCGCCACCGCCGCCGCCGCCACGTCTGCCACTGCCACCGCCGCAGCCACCTCCTGCTCCCTCGCGCCCCACCTAGACCTGGAGCTGCTGCTACGGCCCACCACCAACGCCACCACCCTGCTGCCGTCGTCGTCGTCGTCGGCGGCGGCGGCAGCAGCGCAGCAGCCCATGACGCCTTCGGCGGGTGCCGCGTGTGGCAGTAGCGCTGAAGGGCGAAGCACGGTGGCGATGGCACCCGCACCCACAGTAGCGGCAGCAGCAGCACCCGCAGAGGCAGGAGTGCCGACAATGCCAGTGCCAGTAGCAGCGCCACCACCTGTGCATGAGGCGGCGGGCCACGACGCCACCGCCAACACCAGCCCCTCCTGCCTCTGGCTCCTGTACCTGGGCCCTGCACCACCTACACCACCCCCACCACCGCCACCACTGCCGCTGCCGCCACCAAGCCCCTGCTCTGCAGAACCTGTTGCCGCCGCCAACAACACCCGAGATCAGGAGGCTGCTACTGCCGCCGCGGACAGCATCGCTGCAACCTGCTGCGGCGCCCGCGCGAGCAACAACCCCGCAGCCGTACGTTCCACAGCACCAGCGGCGGCGGTATCCGAGGCGGCAGTAGCGGGCGCGGCAGTAGCGGGAGCGGCAGTAGCAGCGGGCGACGCGGTCCTGCTGTCGTACGCCTTCGACACGTGCGAGCTGGCCGCGGTGGTGGGGCCGGCGGAGGAGGTGTGGGGGCTGGCGGAGGCGGCGTGTGGCTGCTGCTGCTGCTGCTACTGCTACTGCTGCTGCTGCTGCGGGAGCTTGGCACAGCAGCAGGCAGCAGCAGGCGCGGTCACGTCATCATCAGTAGTTGGCGTGGGTGGCGGTGCCGGCAGCAGCAGCAATTGCCGAGGAGGAGGTGACGGCGCCGCCAACACCGGCGGCGATGACGTGTGGACAGCAATGGCAGGCCCCCGCAGCGGCGACAATAGCGACAATGCCCCCGCGGCCCCGGAGGAGGAAACCGAGACAGCTGCTACTCCTCGCCCAACTCCGCCGCAGCCTGCGGTTGCACCCACTGCTGCTGCGCAGGGGACCGAGCCACTGCTACTGCCGCTGCTACTGCCGCCGCCGCGCTGCAGGCGCCTGGGCGGCGTGCTGGGCGGCCAGGCCCCGGGCTCGGCCCTGGCGCTGCGGCTGCTGTTGGATCACAGCGTGCTGGAGGCGTTCGCACTCAGCAGCGGAGAGTCCCTAACCACCCGAGTCAACCCCATGCCGCCCCCGCCTCCGACCCCGCCTCCGATCTCCCCACAGCCGCTTTCTGCTGCCGTGACAATCCCGCCGGTGCTGATGCCCGCTGAAATGCGCCCCCGCCCGCCGCCCCCGCCGCTGGCGTCCCGGCACGACGGCGGCTCCAGTGATGATCATGGGCGTGCAGGCTGCAGCACAGCAGGCGGTGGCGGCGCTACTGCTGGAGAAACTGTTGCAGGGTGTGGCGGCGGCGGCGCCGGCGGCAGTAGTCCTGACAGCATTCCGCAATCAGCAGCCGCAGGGGTGGTGCTAGCCATGGGCGCAACGAGGCTTGTCATCAGGCCCTGTCATCGCCGCACAGCTGCGTCGGCCGCGGACGCTGCTCAGGCTGGGGCGGGAGCAGGAGGACGGGCGCGTGCGGGGCAGGTGGAGACAGCAGGGGCGGCGGCGGTGGAGCTGGGGGCGGCAGTAGCGGCAGCAGGTATGGATATCGGTGTGGCTGTGGAGCGGTGCCGGCTGTGGGGCATGGCGTCTGTGTGGCAGCACCTGGACTAGCTAGCTGGTGGTGATGATGAACGAACGAACGCGGCGGCGGCGGGTGCGGGACGTGGTTGGTTGTTATTCAGATTGTGGATGCGAACCAGCACAGCAGGCAGGCAGACCGTATGGCGTTGACGTTGAAAGTGAGACGCAAACGGCAGCCAAACGTCCTATGTGACCGGTAACCACACAAAGCTGAGGGGCTGTTCAGACGCTTCGCAGCAGAGCTGTCATAGTCTTGTCTTAGAAAAGGGTCCGGGGCGGGCAGCGTACAGTACATGCCCCGCCAGCTGGACGCTGAAACGCAGGGATGCGTGCCCCTGCTGAAACGTGTTTGGGGGGAAGGGGTATGCCTGGCTACGGCCCGAAATAAATCGTATCAGTAGCAGCCACCGTGTCAGCGTACATAAGGCCCTTCTAGACCTCCCGAATTGTCTATCTATCGATATCTCGGGGCCTTCGAGGGAAGTTCTTGGGGTAAGGGCATCACGAAATTTCTGACGGTTCAGGCCGGTTCCGCCCAGCATATCTGCCCAGTTCAGGGGTGCCCCTGGCCCAGTTCACCGGGCAAGACCACTCAGCCCGCCACACGTCTTGCCTGTCGCTGCCCATTCTGCAGAGCAGAGCAATTTGTGTGCGCGGCGGGTACCGCAAGGACCGGGACTGTGGCTTTGTAAGCAGATTCTTTGTATTGACTGCATACCACAATTTTCGTATAGGAAGGAGCAAGGCTAAAAGCATATGACTTAAGCGCGTCGGCTTGAGTCACTGCGAATGCAGCGCTATTCGACGGCTTGGGGCTCCCTGGCAACGCATTGAAACAATATTTGAGTCAAGCTCAGCCAGCTCTCAGAGAGAAACAGGGCCATAGCCCTGAGGAATCGCGCGCACTCAGCGCCTCGCCGGCCAACGGTCCAACCGACAAGTCTGTGTTGTGGCGTTTGCACCCATACCGGCATGCAACAAATAGCCTTAAGCATAGTAGCGTACGTAGTGAACGGCGGTGTGTTGAATTACGTAGTGAGAATGCAACCAACGAGGAGTGCAGCGCCAATCATTGGCGTCAGAAGCCTTTTGGCCTCGTACAAATGCTCAAGCAGTCAAGCTCAGCCAGCTCTCAGAGAGAAACAGGGCCATAGCCCTGAGGAATCGCGCGCACTCAGCGCCTCGCCGGCCAACGGTCCAACCGACAAGTCTGTGTTGTGGCTTTTGCACACATCTCACCATGCAACAAATAGCCTTAAGCATAGTAGCGTACGTAGTGAACGGCGGTGTGTTGAATTACGTAGTGAGAATGCAACCAACGAGGAGTGCAGCGCCAATCATTGGCGTCAGAAGCCTTTTGGCCTCGTACAAATGCTCAAGCAGTCAAGCTCAGCCAGCTCTCAGAGAGAAACAGGGCCATAGCCCTGAGGAATCGCGCGCACTCAGCGCCTCGCCGGCCAACGGTCCAACCGACAAATCTGTGTTGTGGCTTTTGCACACATCTCACCATGCAACAAATAGCCTTAAGCATAGTAGCGTACGTAGTGAACGGCGGTGTGTTGAATTACGTAGTGAGAATGCAACCAACGAGGAGTGCAGCGCCAATCATTGGCGTCAGAAGCCTTTTGGCCTCGTACAAATGCTCAAGCAGTCAAGCTCAGCCAGCTCTCAGAGAGAAACAGGGCCATAGCCCTGAGGAATCGCGCGCACTCAGCGCCTCGCCGGCCAACGGTCCAACCGACAAGTCTGTGTTGTGGCTTTTGCACACATCTCACCATGCAACAAATAGCCTTAAGCATAGTAGCGTACGTAGTGAACGGCGGTGTGTTGAATTACGTAGTGAGAATGCAACCAACGAGGAGTGCAGCGCCAATCATTGGCGTCAGAAGCCTTTTGGCCTCGTACAAATGCTCAAGCAGTCAAGCTCAGCCAGCTCTCAGAGAGAAACAGGGCCATAGCCCTGAGGAATCGCGCGCACTCGGCGCCTCGCCGGCCAACGGTCCAACCGACAAGTCTGTGTTGTGGCTTTTGCACCCATACCGGCATGCAACAATTAGCCTTAAGCATAGTAGCGTACGTAGTGAACGGCGGTGTGTTGAATTACGTAGTGAGAATGCAACCAACGAGGAGTGCAGCGCCAATCATTGGCGTCAGAAGCCTTTTGGCCTCGTACAAATGCTCAAGCAGTCAAGCTCAGCCAGCTCTCAGAGAGAAACAGGGCCATAGCCCTGAGGAATCGCGCGCACTCGGCGCCTCGCCGGCCAACGGTCCAACCGACAAGTCTGTGTTGTGGCTTTTGCACCCATACCGGCATGCAACAATTAGCCTTAAGCATAGTAGCGTACGTAGTGAACGGCGGTGTGTTGAATTACGTAGTGAGAATGCAACCAACGAGGAGTGCAGCGCCAATCATTGGCGTCAGAAGCCTTTTGGCCTCGTACAAATGCTCAAGCAGTCAAGCTCAGCCAGATTGCATTGGTTACAGGAGGGACCTGCTGACGCAGTTCGCGAGCCAGCTCTCAGAGAGAAACAGGGCCATAGCCCTGAGGAATCGCGCGCACTCGGCGCCTCGCCGGCCAACGGTCCAACCGACAAGTCTGTGTTGTGGCTTTTGCACCCATACCGGCATGCAACAATTAGCCTTAAGCATAGTAGCGTACGTAGTGAACGGCGGTGTGTTGAATTACGTAGTGAGAATGCAACCAACGAGGAGTGCAGCGCCAATCATTGGCGTCAGAAGCCTTTTGGCCTCGTACAAATGCTCAAGCAGTCAAGCTCAGCCAGCTCTCAGAGAGAAACAGGGCCATAGCCCTGAGGAATCGCGCGCACTCAGCGCCTCGCCGGCCAACGGTCCAACCGACAAGTCTGTGTTGTGGCTTTTGCACACATCTCACCATGCAACAAATAGCCTTAAGCATAGTAGCGTACGTAGTGAACGGCGGTGTGTTGAATTACGTAGTGAGAATGCAACCAACGAGGAGTGCAGCGCCAATCATTGGCGTCAGAAGCCTTTTGGCCTCGTACAAATGCTCAAGCAGTCAAGCTCAGCCAGCTCTCAGAGAGAAACAGGGCCATAGCCCTGAGGAATCGCGCGCACTCAGCGCCTCGCCGGCCAACGGTCCAACCGACAAATCTGTGTTGTGGCTTTTGCACACATCTCACCATGCAACAAATAGCCTTAAGCATAGTAGCGTACGTAGTGAACGGCGGTGTGTTGAATTACGTAGTGAGAATGCAACCAACGAGGAGTGCAGCGCCAATCATTGGCGTCAGAAGCCTTTTGGCCTCGTACAAATGCTCAAGCAGTCAAGCTCAGCCAGCTCTCAGAGAGAAACAGGGCCATAGCCCTGAGGAATCGCGCGCACTCGGCGCCTCGCCGGCCAACGGTCCAACCGACAAGTCTGTGTTGTGGCTTTTGCACCCATACCGGCATGCAACAAATAGCCTTAAGCATAGTAGCGTACGTAGTGAACGGCGGTGTGTTGAATTACGTAGTGAGAATGCAACCAACGAGGAGTGCAGCGCCAATCATTGGCGTCAGAAGCCTTTTGGCCTCGTACAAATGCTCAAGCAGTCAAGCTCAGCCAGCTCTCAGAGAGAAACAGGGCCATAGCCCTGAGGAATCGCGCGCACTCAGCGCCTCGCCGGCCAACGGTCCAACCGACAAGTCTGTGTTGTGGCTTTTGCACCCATACCGGCATGCAACAATTAGCCTTAAGCATAGTAGCGTACGTAGTGAACGGCGGTGTGTTGAATTACGTAGTGAGAATGCAACCAACGAGGAGTGCAGCGCCAATCATTGGCGTCAGAAGCCTTTTGGCCTCGTACAAATGCTCAAGCAGTCAAGCTCAGCCAGCTCTCAGAGAGAAACAGGGCCATAGCCCTGAGGAATCGCGCGCACTCAGCGCCTCGCCGGCCAACGGTCCAACCGACAAGTCTGTGTTGTGGCTTTTGCACACATCTCACCATGCAACAAATAGCCTTAAGCATAGTAGCGTACGTAGTGAACGGCGGTGTGTTGAATTACGTAGTGAGAATGCAACCAACGAGGAGTGCAGCGCCAATCATTGGCGTCAGAAGCCTTTTGGCCTCGTACAAATGCTCAAGCAGTCAAGCTCAGCCAGCTCTCAGAGAGAAACAGGGCCATAGCCCTGAGGAATCGCGCGCACTCAGCGCCTCGCCGGCCAACGGTCCAACCGACAAGTCTGTGTTGTGGCTTTTGCACCCATACCGGCATGCAACAAATAGCCTTAAGCATAGTAGCGTACGTAGTGAACGGCGGTGTGTTGAATTACGTAGTGAGAATGCAACCAACGAGGAGTGCAGCGCCAATCATTGGCGTCAGAAGCCTTTTGGCCTCGTACAAATGCTCAAGCAGTCAAGCTCAGCCAGCTCTCAGAGAGAAACAGGGCCATAGCCCTGAGGAATCGCGCGCACTCGGCGCCTCGCCGGCCAACGGTCCAACCGACAAGTCTGTGTTGTGGCTTTTGCACCCATACCGGCATGCAACAAATAGCCTTAAGCATAGTAGCGTACGTAGTGAACGGCGGTGTGTTGAATTACGTAGTGAGAATGCAACCAACGAGGAGTGCAGCGCCAATCATTGGCGTCAGAAGCCTTTTGGCCTCGTACAAATGCTCAAGCAGTCAAGCTCAGCCAGCTCTCAGAGAGAAACAGGGTCATAGCCCTGAGGAATCGCGCGCACTCAGCGCCTCGCCGGCCAACGGTCCAACCGACAAGTCTGTGTTGTGGCTTTTGCACACATCTCACCATGCAACAAATAGCCTTAAGCATAGTAGCGTACGTAGTGAACGGCGGTGTGTTGAATTACGTAGTGAGAATGCAACCAACGAGGAGTGCAGCGCCAATCATTGGCGTCAGAAGCCTTTTGGCCTCGTACAAATGCTCAAGCAGTCAAGCTCAGCCAGCTCTCAGAGAGAAACAGGGCCATAGCCCTGAGGAATCGCGCGCACTCGGCGCCTCGCCGGCCAACGGTCCAACCGACAAGTCTGTGTTGTGGCTTTTGCACCCATACCGGCATGCAACAAATAGCCTTAAGCATAGTAGCGTACGTAGTGAACGGCGGTGTGTTGAATTACGTAGTGAGAATGCAACCAACGAGGAGTGCAGCGCCAATCATTGGCGTCAGAAGCCTTTTGGCCTCGTACAAATGCTCAAGCAGTCAAGCTCAGCCAGCTCTCAGAGAGAAACAGGGCCATAGCCCTGAGGAATCGCGCGCACTCGGCGCCTCGCCGGCCAACGGTCCAACCGACAAGTCTGTGTTGTGGCTTTTGCACCCATACCGGCATGCAACAATTAGCCTTAAGCATAGTAGCGTACGTAGTGAACGGCGGTGTGTTGAATTACGTAGTGAGAATGCAACCAACGAGGAGTGCAGCGCCAATCATTGGCGTCAGAAGCCTTTTGGCCTCGTACAAATGCTCAAGCAGTCAAGCTCAGCCAGCTCTCAGAGAGAAACAGGGCCATAGCCCTGAGGAATCGCGCGCACTCAGCGCCTCGCCGGCCAACGGTCCAACCGACAAGTCTGTGTTGTGGCTTTTGCACACATCTCACCATGCAACAAATAGCCTTAAGCATAGTAGCGTACGTAGTGAACGGCGGTGTGTTGAATTACGTAGTGAGAATGCAACCAACGAGGAGTGCAGCGCCAATCATTGGCGTCAGAAGCCTTTTGGCCTCGTACAAATGCTCAAGCAGTCAAGCTCAGCCAGCTCTCAGAGAGAAACAGGGCCATAGCCCTGAGGAATCGCGCGCACTCAGCGCCTCGCCGGCCAACGGTCCAACCGACAAGTCTGTGTTGTGGCTTTTGCACCCATACCGGCATGCAACAATTAGCCTTAAGCATAGTAGCGTACGTAGTGAACGGCGGTGTGTTGAATTACGTAGTGAGAATGCAACCAACGAGGAGTGCAGCGCCAATCATTGGCGTCAGAAGCCTTTTGGCCTCGTACAAATGCTCAAGCAGTCAAGCTCAGCCAGCTCTCAGAGAGAAACAGGGCCATAGCCCTGAGGAATCGCGCGCACTCGGCGCCTCGCCGGCCAACGGTCCAACCGACAAGTCTGTGTTGTGGCTTTTGCACCCATACCGGCATGCAACAAATAGCCTTAAGCATAGTAGCGTACGTAGTGAACGGCGGTGTGTTGAATTACGTAGTGAGAATGCAACCAACGAGGAGTGCAGCGCCAATCATTGGCGTCAGAAGCCTTTTGGCCTCGTACAAATGCTCAAGCAGTCAAGCTCAGCCAGCTCTCAGAGAGAAACAGGGTCATAGCCCTGAGGAATCGCGCGCACTCGGCACCTCGCGGGCCAACAGCCCAACCGTCAGGCTTGTGTTACGGCTTTTGCGCCCATACCGGCATGCAACAATTGCATAGGCATAATTGGAGTCATGTACACAAAACTCAACGGGAGAAACATGCGTGCGAGACATGCCGTCGATGTGGCATGCATGCTGACTCGCTGAACATTCTTCGGGGGCTATGTTGAAAAGCGAGACACAAGTCTGCAAGAGCGGGTATATTCTCTGCTGCAAGAAGATGGCTTCGCTTCCGCATGGTTGTGAAAATGGCTTGGCTCCGTAGCCGGCGGTTTCACCCCCTCGCTCAGTGGACGGGTTACAACAAGCATGACGGGTTACATTAATTGGATTAAAAGAGGGGAGAAACATAGGACGCATGGTCTTAGGGTACAGTCCAGTCTTGGGCACAATTGTTCAGCCAGGCGGCAAGCACACGCTTTAGGGCAATCCGTGTTTGAAGATGGTAAATGAATGAGCGGAAAGTGAAACGAATGGGGGCATTGCGCGCATGGGTCCATATGCTCTATCATAACATAACAAGGTGTGCACGTGCAACTATATGCAATGGTTGCGCCACTCCGTTGACCATGCAAGCAACATCAACGCGCAAAGCTCACCAACCAAGATCATTTCCACGCACGACCGGGATATAGACCAACCTCGCTCGACAGGTAGGTCATCCCCCTGTTCCGCACCACATGCATAACAGCTATCCGAGGCGGTAATACCAGTATTGTTTTGGTGGAATCGCTGAAGCATAGGTGCATGCATGCAAGCAGAGCCAACATACGCATTGACATCAAATCATGCTTGATGGCACGTAGGAACACGCTGGGGTTTGTACACGCAAGAGTTTATGTACGCTATCATAGGGTTGAACCTGCTGCGTTCAATGTGAAGGTATAAACTATGTGGACATACATGTAACCGTGCCGCGCATCGCTAACCACGCACTGGGTAGGAGGGTGGGGGGCGGCTGCGTACGTGCAAATGCCCTCCTGCCACGATCGGGCAAACAGCAGCAGTAACAAAAACGTACGGATGGGCGCAGAAACAACGCAGGTCCCCCTGTGGCTCACACCACACCATACGCAGCAGCCGTTCGGATTCGTACTGCCGTGATCAAAGGAGTCAATGTCCATGTAAGTAAAGCTTATGGAAGTCGAGACAATGTCGCGCACCAGTTGCTAACTAATCATACATGCGCAGTTACTTTATGGGGGAAAGGAGTGGGGGATTTATCAAGGGTTTAGAAAGGACGGGTTGCGGACATGCACGCACAGCAGGCTAGGCATCCGCTTGCTTCCCAAGTACGTATGTACGATAAGTAAGGCACAATAATGAAAATGCCTGGACAGCGAGCAGCGTCATTAGTACGGCACGGTGGGCTGCTGTCCAGCCACGGTAGCCACCGTAGTTACTTAGGCGGGCGGCCACTTGGCCCACTCCGGCTGCGGGTAGCCCAGGGTGGTGCCCACATCCACAATACCGTGGCCGTAGTAGCCACTAGAGCCGCCAGCAAGAACGGAAGCTCCCCGCAGAAGCGCAGTCTTGATCTGACCAGGTCCAGCCGGGCGACGCCAGGCTCCAATGCGTGGGGCGCAGAGGTCAATGCCCTGGCGCTGCGCCTCATTGTGAATGATCAGGGCCGCTGCGCCGGCCACAGCAGGCGCAGCCATGGATGTGCCCGACTGCCACAGGTACCTGGCCCGGGAAACGTCTTCCGGATCCGGCGCCCCGACGCCCAACACCATGTCGTGCGGCCAGCAGTGCCACGGCGGCGTGTCTTGCAGGCTACGGAAGTCGCCGCCAGGGGCAGCCACCCAGATGGCTGCAGCAGTCAAGCGAGCGATCGCGATAGATGGTCAGTTCCGGTCAGGCCTGGCCGTCCATGGCGATCTGGGGCACGTCCGAGCATTCGCGCTAACTTTGTTTCATGCATGCACGTTTGCGTACCAGAGTGGCCGTAGTTGGTGTAGTGTGCCGGGGTCTGCCCCAAGGACAGCGGGCCCCATGCCGTGCACGTGCGCCAGTTGTCAAGAGGGCATTCCCTATGGAACGCATGTGTTTGCAGGGATGTCAATGTCTTAATTAAATGCATACCGGACAATCTCATATGGGTATAGCAGGTTGCAAATAGTAGTTTGACCGCCCCCGGGTGTGACATCCCGACATGCGACATACCGACATGTGACAATAATACGACATATGCATATACCGTCAAAAGCCCCCTGCGCACCCCAAAACCATTGTGTATACACGTTTAAATGCATAGGTGAATGCGGTGCGGCTTTCCGGCCCACACACGCGTCACTTGTGCTAAGTTTGTGTTGGCGTGGCTTGGGGTACGGCCGGGTGGGAGGGGCTGGCGGCTGTGTTTGCATGGTGCACAGCCCCATCCAAAACTGTGGTGATGATAATAAAATGATATAACCAAGCTCTAGGACCGCAAAAGCGGTCTGAGACTAGTATGTCGCATGGTCGTATGTCGCAGTGTCACATGCTGCATGTCGCAACCTGACCGGTCAAACAATATGCACACAGCCATAAGCCAATCAAGGAGTACTCACGTGCACATGTGAGATGGGCCTGTGGCAGAAACACAAACGGCGTTTCCACTCTGGCACGGCACAGTAATACCGTTCGCATCCTTATCCAGGTCGATGGCGTCATTTCCAGCCGCTGCAAATAATTTCAGGCGGTCAGAAGCCAGGCGGCAAAGTGGGGAAGGCTTCCCAAGCTGTGTCACGTTTAATGCTGCTTTTGCCTCCCCTGTTTTTAGCACCCACCCGCACCCACCCACCCTGCACAACTCGCCTTCCCGCCTTCCTGTCTTCCTGTCTTGCTGTCCACCCCCCGCCCACGCACCCACCCGTTCGCTAAAACCCACCCCCCTACTTACACACAACTATGAGCACACCACGTGATGACGCGTAGTTCATGACTCTGTTGAAAAATTCCTGCACAAAATTGAGAACGTTAGCCATGCACGTCAACTGCTCTTGACTATCTATCTAATGCACTGACAATGAAGTCTCCAGACTTGTCTTTTGTGCCGTGGCCGCCCAGTGAAAGGTTGATGACGTCGGCACCCGCTCCACCTGCCAGGCCGCATTGGGCGTGCGTGCGGGAGCGAGATGGCATCAGTCATCATGGCTTGGCCACGGTGGGTTGCATGCCCTACTTATAACACAATTATGAGATGCGTACATACTTGCGTCTATGGGCGAGGCTGCGTAGATGATACCCTGCAGAATGCTTGACCACGGGCCACTGCCGTTATCCATGACCTTCACTGGGATGATGGTCGCAGAAGGGGCAACACCAACAACCTTTCCATTGTTGTTGACGCTGGCTGCAACAATGCCCGCGACATGTGAGGCATGCTACGGGGCGGGGGGGGGGGGGAGGGGGCGGACACGATTCAGGCAGTTGGTAATGTCGTGTACACGTGGCGTGGCATCACATACGTACTGTCACAGTCTCCGCTGGCTTGCTCACCCAGAAACCATCTGAATCAGAATCTTGGTCAAATTGCATGCCCTCAATAAAGGACCTGCATGCACGTTGATTGTCTATTCGTCCAAGTCCATTCAAGTGCCATGCTGCTGGCGGCAAACTCACCTTCCTGCATTCAAATCCACTCGGTCGATTAAATCAGGATGTTTCCACCACATACCGGTATCCAAGATTGCAACGCGCACGCAACGGCCTGTGATGCCGGCAGCCCAGGCGCCCTCGGGATGCAGGAAGCGGAGGGCCCACCTGCGTGAATTTAGTCATCAAATAGTCAAACGGAGTACGTTCCAGGTGGCCGGCGAGCTAGGTTGCGACAACAAGAAATTCGTGAGCTGTGCCCACTGTTGCGACCACAGGAGGTCAGTGGGCTCCTGCGTAATGGGTCCGGCCGCCGCGCTCTTGGCCTCATCAGAGGCTTTTGCTCTTGGGGTGGGCTTGGTTGCGCCGCCTTGCGCGGTGTCTCTGGCAGACGCAGTAATTTTCAGCAGCTCCACGATCACATCAGGCATTGATGCAGTTACGCCAACAGACGCCAGCCCGGCGGCGGTCACGCTGCCTACGCACGGTGTTCGGTTACTTACTTCATGGGTTTACTATATGGTACTTTGCTTGCTTGCGCTTACCCGCAGGGCCGCGAACTATGGCGATACCAGCATCATGGTGAAAGAATTCAACACTGCCACTCAGGGCTTTGAGCGCTTTCTCCAGTCCCGACCGGCTTGCTTCCGGCGAAATGCCAAGAATGAAGCGCTCGGCCGCCACAGACGACAATAGCAGCAGCAGCCCAATGCATAACTTAAATATAGAGAGATACATGTTGACGCAATGGTATGATATTTGCGTCTGTGTTTGCGCCTAGTTATAAGAAGACGTTAGTAGACTGCCAGCAGAATCATGCCAGGATTATTTGTGCAGGCAATAACGCCAAACATATGATATACATACCTTCAGGATTGGAACGGTGAGTACATGAATTCCGGAATTGCAAATAATTCTTTCTAGTCACAGTCCAGTGAAAATCCTATCGTTTACAGATACCTTGCTATCCTTGGTTAACAACGTACCCGTTTCAATCACAAATTGAATTAGTGAAGTCAGCAGCATGTTACCAACCGCCGGGGTAAAACGACCACCCGACGACAAAACGCGCGCCGAACACCCATTAAACCATCCCACATCCGCCATCTATTTCTGTCTAAAATGGTGCCAATGAGCTCCTTTCCGCCACTATCGCACTATTTGTGCTGTTTCCCGGAGTCCCGTGCCAACTTCGAAATTCGAGTGTCCGTCAAAACATCCTGACCCACAAAGCACCGTCACCAACTGACTCGGGCATCGCACCAGCGACATCCTTACAGTACTTGAAGTTTGTATAGAACCACGTGCATGCGTCTGAAGACATTTCGGATGTGCCGTGGAGCAAGACACATGTCAGACCGACATGTCCATGCGGAGTTGTGTGGAAGACTCTAACCCCTTCCTGGCTCCTCCCAGATGTCTGTCGAGAGAGTAAGCAGCATAGAGCCGTCTGATGCTGCGGGGCCTAGGCAGACTGACGCCGACTTGGTGTGGGAATATGTTTCCGCGCAAAGCTTGAAGCACGCTAAAGCACACGGGTATCACTCCGGCAAGTCCCAAGGGGCGGCGTGAGTCCATGAGCCTATACCTCTAACTTATCATCGCATGACATATATTGGGTCTCTGAATGGTTCCTGGGCATGTATTCGAACGACAGCCGAAGTCGCAATGCTAAATGTCTCGCTCGCCAGGACTCAATCGTTTTGCCGCAGAGCAAGCGAAGTATAATACGTAGGTACACGAAAGTCAACGGCACCGGAAAGCGGCCAAAGATACCACCTGTGCGAGATACCGACTTAGTTCAAGTTTGCGGCTTGAGCCCCGACACGCTTGACTGAGTCCTTTGCCAGACGCTATTGGCCAGTAGTGCTGACATATATTAACCTGCAAAAAGGCGGCGTCAACATCTTGCGGTGGGATTTGCCCCGGGCAACGTCCGGAGAGGGTATCACACGCGGTTTTGCAACCCCGGACGGCACGCCCCAAAGGCCCAAAACACATCAGGCAACACCTCTACCAAGGATTCCGACTAGCGGAACACTATGGGCAGGTCGGGTCAGCATTCTTGTTGAAGGTGTTGCTCCTGGTGAAAACGGGCCTCCAAGAGGGGCCATTCCTGGACTCAGCCCAGCCAGGAGCCGAGTGACACCCGCGTGGGTTCAAGCGAATGAACAGAGGCCTCATGAGGCTCATGAATTGGGCATGAGTTGATGCAGCAGAATTATCATTCTGCTACTTGCGCAGGAGGCAACCAGCGAGCCAGGTCGCGGTTAAGTGCTATAAACTCATAAATCTTCAAGATGAATCTTTACGCAAAACCGATACAGCAGTCTGCCCATACAGGGCATGACTAACTACCCAGGTAATGTTACAGCTGTGGGCCTGCCTCCGACCCGGGCCCGACACACGGCCTCTGCAGCCTACCAGTCTCTGGACCGGCAAGAGCGCTCACATAAGCAGCGCTAGAAAGCCAAGCCCACGGCTGACCTGCCCTGCCCGCGCACAGCAAGCCTAGCCGCGAAACGAGAAATGCCTCCCTGTGCGTGCTCTCCTGAGCCCACAGGACTAGGCGGTGTGGAGACAACTACCCGTCACACCGGCACACACCAGTGAAGGCACATCCCGGCTACTCTGGGGGCCCAGGTGGCGGTTGCGCCGTGCCGCGTACACGATGTCACTTGACACCACAAGTATATATATGTACACACGTACGCTCGCACGCACGCATTCCTAATAAGAGTTTGCGCGCCGGCACTCACGCCCCCCCTTGCCTCACCATCACGGCCTGTCAGCACCCCTGCGGCCTGTACTTCCATTCCCGGCTAGCTAGCACAGCACAACACACGTTCTACCGTCGCTTTCGAGGTAACATGTGCCCACTTGTTTTTCGACGCTCATCAGCTTTCCTTGCTGCCTGCTAGCCCCGAACAACATCATCCCGCCCACTTCGCATTCACATTTTAGCGCATATCCGTAACACACCGGTATCCTCAACTACCGTAATAAGCACCCATCCACCTCCTCATATCACGAGGTGAACGGCGCGGCTTTGCAGGCCACGCTCGTCACGCCCAGCACGCCCCCAATCACGCCCGCCACGGCCCCTGCCACCGGGTTGACGGCGCCGACAACTGCGCCGAGGGCGCCTGCGATGGCGGCCAGGATCCCCGCCACGTCGGGGCACACATTGGCGGTTTCGTCGATCTTGCAGTCCATGGTCATCTTGACGTGCGAGCTCTGCACGTACGACCACATCCCGCCGTTTCCCTCCACCTTCACGGGCACGTAGTTCACAATGTACACCTCCTGCGACGGCGGCGGCGGGGGTGATGGATGGATGGCGGATGCAGTGACTGCAGTAGTTAGTGCGTGCGTGCGAGGCTGGCTGGCTGGGTAGAGTCCTGGCACAAAGCGTGCCTGCAGCCCAGCCAGGTGTGAGTTTGTGTGTGTGTGTGTGTGCGTGCAGGCGCAGGGTTGATTTGCGGTGGGCGGGCAGTGTTGGAGTCTTGGGGCGTGGTGCGCAAGTAGCGCAAGCAAGATGGGGGTGCGTCAGCGTACGTGTGCATGCACGCACGCACGCACGCACGCACACGCATACACGCACGCACACGCGCACACAAGTTCTCTCCCTTGTGATCTCTAGCACACACAAGCGGGCGATTCGTTTCGTTTTCTTCTAACACACCTGTGGCACGAAGTGAAGGCCTTGTTGGAAGGGGTACTCCTTGCAGCCGTCCCAGAACCACCAGGTGCAATACCTGTGTGAGCGCACCCATTAATTATTATTGCAGCTGACTTTGTGATTGATGGTGTTAGTTCAGGTGTCAATTTGTGTGCTGTGGTGAGGTGAGGTGAGGTGTGTGCGCGCGCTACGTGGACGGCTGCGTGCCACGCACGGGCGCATGTGTGGATCTAACACCCCGTCTTACCCCCTTGCCTCAACTTCGACCCCGTGCGTTTGCTCAACTACATTCAGCACAGAAGCGACACGCAGTTGGGACTCGAGCAACAATGCAATGCAACTCACTTGTACGCGGCCAGATTGTCGTTGGGCGTGCCACCAAGGTTGGACGGCCCACGGTAAACCGAGGTGACCGCTTGCAGGAATGCGCTCCGGATGGCCCTTAGGATCTGCAGTTGCGCACGTGGTGGCGGGGATGGCGACGTCACATACACGTCACCTTTATTTGATCGCCACGCCTAACGTAACGCAACTGCCGCTGACCAGCACCGCGTTCATTCGAAGTATTGGAGCTGCTAGATCCCTGTATCCATGCCCTGTATGCTCGCCTGGCGCGCCGAACCCCTCCCGCCGCTCCCATCCGGTCCCTTGGATGATGTCGTCGTCTCCGGCTCTCCGCCAGCAGGCAGGAGCCGCACTCGCACTGGTGCTGCATTCACACCTACCTCAGTTGCGGTGTGGTCGCGGTTGCCTGCCCAGGACCCGTCCCAGCTGAATTTGCAGTTGCCGCCGCTGAGGAAACCGCAGTAGTTGTAGTCAAAGTTGCAGAAACCGTTGCGCGTGGACCCGGGCGAGTCCCCACTGGACCAGAGGGACACCTGCATGGCATGTGTGTTAGAAAATCACAAGGGTAGGAAGGGTCGACACTGTGCGTGCGTGCATCTAGTGCGTCATGGCATGTGTGTGTATGCGTGTGTGGCGTGTGGCGTGCGTGGCCACATGCATCCGTACGTAGTTGAATTTGAGCAAAGGTTGATGGATGTAACCTACGGGCTACCTCCCAGTAGTGTTTCCCGCAGCACCCAAGCTCGTCGCGAGCATTCGTCAGCAGGCAAGGGCAGGCGCCCCCTGCTGGGTCCGCCGGCCGCCGCACAGCCGCACATGATCCGCCCACGCATCCCCACGTATGGATGTAAGGATGCACGTACGGACAGAAGGCACGCACTGCTCCGCCTAAGTCTCCGCCAGTCCGCCTCCGCCTCCGGCACGCGCCCACCCACCCAGCACCCAGCCAGCCACCCTCACGCACGCACCCGCCGCTCGGCACCGAAGCAGACGTTATTAGCGCAGGACTCGTCAAACACGTCCGCGAACCAGTCGTCTGCCAGGCGCTCGGTGTGTTCGTTGTGGATGTCAGAGCTCATCACCGCCACCAGGTGCGGCGACACGCGGACGATGGTGCACGGCTGTGGGTGGTCCTTGTCCGGGGAGTCACAGTTGTCCGCCCCGATCGCGTTGGCGTTTAGCACAAGCCAATTCTTCAAGCCCAGCTTGAGCGAGAAAAGACCGTCACCACTGCCCCCGTCGAGTGCGCTGCCGGTGCCGATGCCCGGCAGAAGGTCGGTGCAGCCGGTGGCGCTGCAGGCGGCGCATGCCGCACCATACACGGCGCAGTCGCTGGGGGCGGTGCCGTCGCCGCCGCTGCCGTTGTCGCCATTGTCACCTGCATTGCAGCAGGGACACTTACGTGTGAAGAAGTGGCGGCGATGGATGGCGGATAAGGAGGCAGGGAAAAGACTACTGTTGAGCTCACTCGCCACCGCGCACCCGCAATAATGGAGCGATCTCACCTGCTGGCGGAGAATCCTGTGCGGGCGGTGCGCCGTCCTCACCGACAGGTGGCGACAGGGCGTGGGCGCCGCTGTCGCCGCCTGGGGGCGCCCAGTCCCCGGCGGGAGGCTGCAACCGCGCGCCTGACTCGCCATCGCCGCCGTTGCTGCCCCAGGCCTCCGGCGGAGCGCTGTCGCCGCCGCCGCCGCTACCATGCGACGGGGGACTTGAGCCGCCGCCCACATCGCCCTGTGGGGGACTTGAGCCGCCGCCCACATCGCCCTGTGGGGGACTTGAGCCGCCACCCACATCGCCCTGTGGGGGCCTTGAGCCGCCACCCACATCGCCCTGTGGGGGACTTGAGCTACTTGAGCCGCCGCCCACATCGCCCTGTGGGGGACTTGAGCCGCCGCCCACATCGCCCTGTGGGGGACTTGAGCTACTTGAGCCGCCGCCCACATCGCCCTGTGGGGGACTTGAGCCGCCGCCCACATCGCCCTGTGGGGGACTTGAGCCGCCGCCCACATCGCCCTGTGGGGGACTTGCGACGCCTGCTACAGGGCCGCCACCATCACCGCCGGTCTCGTCATCATGGGAGGCTGCGGCAGGCGGCGACTGCTGGTGGTCGGTGCCGCTGCCGCTGTCGTCGTGAAGCGACGCTACTGGAGGAGGCGCAGAGTCGCCATGGCCGGACCCGCCGCCGCCGTCGCTGCCTGCACCGCTGCCGCCGTCGCCGCCAGCATCTGGCGGCGCATTGTCGCTCTGCATGACCCGGCGCCTGCCGCCCGCCGCTGGCGCCGCTGCCGGCGCGGCCGCCGGGTCCGCCGCCGCCGCCGCCACGCAGAGCGCCTGGCCGAAGAACAGCCTGGAGCAGTCGACGCCGGGGTTGAGGGCCTGCAGCTGGTCCGGGGAGATGCCGGCGGCGGCCGCCACGCCCGCACAGCCGCCCGCAAGCACCGGCTTGACACGTGTGCAGGCGGCCACACGCCACGCAGTGAGAAGCGGCGGCGATGATGGTGGGCTTGGGGGCGCAGGCGGCTGCGGCTGCGGCTGCGGCTGCGGCTGCGGCTGCGGCTGCGGCTGCGGCTGCGGCTGCGGCTGCGGCTGCGGCTGCGGCTGCGGCTGCGGCTGCGGCTGCGGCTGCGACGCCGAAAGGGAAGAAGGCGGCAGCGAGCCCGTCAAGTCGCCATACCCGTCGCCAGTACCGCCTGGCGCAGGGCCTTCGCCGCCGTACGCGCCCTCTGGAGGCGCGCCACTACTGTAGCCGTCCACGCAAGGAGAGCCGTACAGTCCGCCGTACGTTCCGTACACGGAGGCGGCGTAGGACCCGTCCACGCTGTACGCCGGGCCTGAAGATGACGATGGGCAGGGCTGAGGAATCGCGGGCGTGGACGACGGTGCGGGCGCAGCTTCCGGGACGTCGCCACCGGTGGACTCGGGGGCAGCCGCAGGTTTCGTCACTGCTGCTGGGGGTGGCGTCGCGGCAGCAATGCCTGCAAGGATTTTTTTTTGGGGGGGGGGGATCCATCCATGTGGACGGTGTGGGTCAATATAAGAAGATGAACTCCTTCCCTCCAGGGGGCGGGGAGAGCGAGCAGGGCGGGGCATCACGGTCGTTCAACCACTTGTCTGTTTGCAGAAATTCGGAGGGAAATTCGGAGGGAGCCGCTATGCTCACACCGGCATAACCGGGGTAACCAGCTCACCTCGGGCGGTGCACACTTCCTGGCCGACGAGCAGGCGCGAGCAGTTGAGCTTCCCGGGGTTGAGGTCCCGGAGCTCGGCGACCGTCAGGTTGGCAGAGCGCGCAACTCGCCAGCAGGTGTCGTTCAGGGTCAGGCGCCGAGCAGAGATACACGGTGTGGATGCCGCGGGTGTTGCAATGGATGATGCATTTTGGCGACCCGATGACGACATGGCTGTGTGTGGCAGCAGGGAACGCCAGGGTCGGTTAGAATTGCGTGTCGAGGGATGTCACGAGCGCCAGACCACAGCTTCCGACACGTCCGCCCGCCGGCAAAAACCTGCTGCAACCTCACGCCTTGCGCACCTTCCACGTATGTGCAGAGCTCCTGGCCGACATATAGGCGAGAGCAGTTGAGGTTGGGGTTGAGGTCCTGCAGCCGCGCGATGGTGATGTTGGCCGCCCTAGCGACGCCGCGGCACGAGTCCCCCAGCGCGAGGCGGTGCTTCAAAGTGCATAATGTTTTACTGCACATGACATGAGTTGCAGCGAAGGCTATAAACAGAAACGGGAACAGCAACTTGGAACTCCCCGCCTGCTGGCCGCTCAACTGCTGCCGCCGCGACATCGCCAGCGGGATGTCCTCGTTCGTGTCTATGTCAGCACAAGTAGTCCAAGCCTGTTTGTAGCGATGTCCTGTGACAGTATTCGCTGATGATTATATAGTTCTCGTGCGCGGACCTGGTCTCTAAAGCGAATCCGCCGTACTGCGAATTCGCTAGTCTTGACGAGACTGAAACACGCGGAAACTGGATCCCTGTCCGCGAACCCTGCCCGTGCTCACGGAGCCTGGTTTCCTTTCTCCAAATTCAGCATAGCAGCTATGCATGCATCCCACGTCTTAAGCCTGTCACGAGTGATGCTGGTCTGGCGCCCTCGACGTGGCACGGCCCAACTGGGCCCCGGGATATATGGCGCGGGCGATTAAAGGCGTGATCAGAGGGCCGGGACCAGACCACTTATCTTCACACCCTTGCGAGCCGGCGAAGCGCGGTGCAATATTAACCCGGCAGCTCACAGAACCCGTCAGCACCCGCCCTCGACGGCCGCCCGTAAAATGCGCCCTGCACCGTCCCTCGCCAGTCCCTTCCCCTGTGGAGCTGGAGCTGCTGGTCGGCGCGACAACACCGACGGTCATCGGTATGAGTTCCTGGCGTGCTGCTCCTGTCACTAACTCCTGTCATCACCAAGACCGCTGCACCAACCAAACCCCCGCCCCCCGCTCGCAGCCGCTACCTTCCCAGCCCAACAACCACCCTCGGCAACAGGTCCCACCAGCTCCTCCTCCTCCACGGCCCGATGCGCCTCAGGCCTCAGCTGGCCTCCGCCCCGTCCCCACCTCGCGCCCGCCCCACCACCCGGACAGCCTATCGACCGAGCCCGCCTCACTTTCCGCCGCCCCCCAGCGCCGCCAGCTGCGCCATCAGGTCCTCCGTGCTCGCCTCCACGGCGCCAATGCCCTCCGCCGCCAACGTCGCGTCGTCCACGCCGCGGTCCACCGGCATACCGAACTCGATGCCCTCCGCCAGGGCGGGCACGGGCGCGGGCGCGGGCGCGGGCGCGGACGCCGCGGGTGCTGACGCCGCCAACGCCGGCATCGAGGTGGATGTGGAGGCGGAGGCCGCCGCCGCCGGCTCGTCGCTCATCTGTTTGGTTAGGGTTTAGGGTTGATGGAGTTGGTGGCAAGCACGGTAACACGATGGCAACCAAGCAGTTGCGCGTTGAAAACGACGCAGAACCCTGCAAACAGAGGTCCCCGGCTGCCAGGACCGGGTCTTGGGCACGGGCACGGGGGCAGCAGCCCGCCCACTCACCACCTCTATCCCCCACTCGTTCTCCTCGTGAAGGGGAACTGCCGCAGCCGCCGCGGCCGCCGCAGCCGCGGCTGCCTCCTCCGCCGCCCGGGCCGCTAGTGCCTCCGGGCTGTTCCGCCGCGCCTCATCTTCCGCCTGAAGGGGGAACCAGATTATTCCCCCACATAAGGTCGTGGGAATGCACATGAGTCCCGAACCCTCAAGCAACACGTGCACAGGGCCCCGCGACGTGCCCACACCCCAACCAAAGCCTCCCGCCCCTGACGCGGCCTGACAGCCCCGCTGCGGCCCTGCATGCACCTCCGCGTGCACGTGCACGTGCCCAAACCGTCCGTGCCGTACAGACCAACGCGCCGCGCCCCACTCGACGCCGCCCCATACCCCGCTGCCCTCCACCCGACCCTAACTCCCTGCAATTTCCCTCCCCAGGCTTCTGCGTGCCAGCCCGCCTTCTCTCTGCAGCCGGCCCCGCCCGGCCCGGCCCGGCCCTGCGCGGCTCCACCCACCTGGCGCTGGCGGCACAGCGGGTTGACGCAGGCGGCGCTGGGCTTGATCTCCATGGTGGGGAAGAAGTCCTTGAGGCTGTTGTAGCCCAGGTACCTGTGTGTGTGTTTGTGTTTGTGTTTGAGGGTTCCATGCATTTAAGTTAATGACGAGGTAGACGTAGAACAGACAGAGGGTAGGCGGGTGTGTGCGGGCAGGCGGCTGACCAGGTGGGTTGAGGGTAAGGGTGAGGGGAGGCGGGTGGTGGGCGCGTGCCAAGCTTGAGCACACTTCGTGATGAGACGTCAGGCAACGGCGGCGCAGATAGCTATGGTCACACGGGTAAGCCACGATGGACAGCACATGCCACGCGCACAGCACCGTACCAATATTGGCACCAGCACCGCTCTAGCACTACCTCCAGCACCGCCCCCCCCCCCAGCACCACCCCCAGCTCCGCCCCAAGCACCCCCCGCCCCTCCCCCAGCCCCTCCCCCAGCACCCAGCACCACCCACTTGGACACGGTGCCGAAGTCCAGCATGTACTTGAGCGCCGCCTAGGGGGGGAAGGCGTGGCAGCAGGGGGGGAGGGGGAGGGAGGCGGTGGACAGGAGACGAGGTGAGAGGAGCTGCGGGCACACGACACAACACAACACGAGGCCCATCGTCATCCGTGCAACGACCCCGCCCCTCCGGGCGCAAACGTCGGCATCCCTCGACCCGAATAAGCTCTTGATTCTACTGCCGCCCTCGCCCCAGAGGCCCCAGAGGCCCCAGAGGCACTTCCCTCCCTCCCTCCCTCCCTCCCTCCCTCCCTCCCTCCCTCCCTCCCTCCCTCCCTCCCTCCCTCCCTCCCTCCCTCCCTCCCTCCCTCCCTCCCTCCCTCCCTCCCTCCCTCCCTCCCTCCCTCCCTCCCTCCCTCCCTCCCTCCCTCCCTCCCTCCCTCCCTCCCTCCCTCCCTCCCTCCCTCCCTCCCTCCCTCCCTCCCCGATCCACTCTCTGCTCACTCAACCCTTGCCCGCAGCCCGTCCCTCTTTCCATCCCCCTCCGACCCGCATTACTGCCCGACCTACCCCCCAAATTTGGGGATTCGCAAACACTACCCCCACCCTCCCGCCCCGCCCTCCCTGCCGCACCTGCACCAGCATGCCCGCCACGATGCCCATGGTGGTGGGCAGCGAGGCCGCACACACGCCCTCGCGCTTCAGCGTGCGCTCGTCGATGCCGCTAGCCACCACCAGCGGCGGCACGCACTGGAAGCAGGCCGTCTCCCCCGGGACCAGCAGCTGCGCGCATGTGGGCACGTGCGTGCGCATGTGTTGTTGTGCGCATGTGAGCCAGAGGCGGGGGTGGGCGGAAGCCGGAGCGAGCTGGCACGAGCTGGCGCTTCGCCGTGCAGCGCCTACCCTCGTGCCGCAATGCCCGCCTCGTCTACACACTCCACCGCGTGCTCCTGGCAAGCCGCAATTCACCCCCCGACCCACACGCATATCCCTGGAAGGACCCAACCAGCACCCACACCCACAAGCACGCACGTCCCCCAAATCCATACCACGTGAGAATCCAGCACACCCAGTCACGCACTCAGTCATACAGCCGGCCAGCCCTAGTCACCTGCCTGGTCACCCGCTCGCTCGCCCGCTCGCTCACCTGGATGTGCCCCGCCACCGCGTCCTCGCTCACGCCGCTCTCCATCCACGTCTGCTGCAGCTCCAGGCACACCTGCCAAGCAGTTGGCCGGGGAGGGTTGGGGAGGGGGGGTCGCGCGGGGGCGAGCGGCCTCAGGCGACGCCACACCACCTCCTCTTGATGCGCCTCGCCTCGCCTCGCCACGCCGCGCCCATCCCAACCCACGACCGCCAGCGGCCACCAACCGCCGCCACCCGCCACCTCCCCCACCTCCCCCACCACGCCGCGCCCATCACCACCTCCCCCACCACCTCCCCCGCCACCTCCCCCGCCAGCTCCCCCACCTCACCTGGTTGATGGTGATGCGCGCCTCGTAGTTGTCCACGCAGCTGAGCACCAGGTCCACACGCGACTGGCTGCCGGTGGGGTCGTTGGGGCGCAGCAGGCTGGACTTGAAGGCGTCAAAGCCCTGCGAGGTGGTTGGAGGAGGGGAAGGGTGGCTGGGTGGGTAGAAAGGATACACCGTATGCAGCGAAGTGTCAGCAGTTAGGCGCCAAGCGTAAGTGGGGGAGGGGGCGGGCACAGGAGGAGCCGAAGAGGTTCAAACAGTGGTCGTACATTCGTAATCTAGAATGACCCCACACGCGCCGGCTCAACAGAGCCTATTACTTGCGAGCCATTCCCTATCCCCTGATATAGCTAGAATGGCGTAGAGGTCGATATACAACAGTACAGGCGTGGCGGTGGCGGTGGTGTGGCACTGGTAGCGGGTGCGGAGAGGGAGTGGATGGAGTGGAGGACCGCTAGCCTCCCTTCCCACCTCCCTTGCTTGCATTCAAACGCCGGAGATGCAAAACAAGCCGGAGCCGCAAGTCGACAGCTCTCCACAACCCCAACCACCCACAACCCCAACCACCCACAACTCCAACCCCTCTCCCACACACCCTCAACCACAACAACACCCACAACCACCTGCAACGTGGTGATGTTCATGGTGTAGCTCTCGATCTCCACGTCCGGGTTGATCTCCTGCGGGAGGGAGGGCGGGGCGGGAAGAAACGAAAGGGAAGGAGGAGGAGCAGGGATCAGGAGCAAGAGGAAGCTGGCGCTATCGGCAATCGCTGCAAACACACGCGCCAGTGTGCTGCGACCCGTGCCCACGGCACAGTCCAGTGAGGCGCGGTGAGGCACCCACGGCGCCCACCTCTTCTTGCCGTGGCCCCGCGGTCCCCGCGCAGAGGCCTTGCCATCGCCCTTCCTACACCCCCTCCCCCACATCCCGCCCGTTTCCCCCAACACACTTGCCTGCAGGGTCTTCTTAGCTGCGTCCGTCTTGGTCATGCCGCAGTGCTCCGGCCTGCGGTGTGCGGTGTGCGTGTCAAGGGGGGGGTTGTTGGGTTCAGTAATCTTGGACGGGGGGTTCCATGCATCTAGATTAAGAAGAAGGGGGGAGGGTTAGTTCATTCCAAACCCAAGCAAAAATCCAAAGACCCTGAACCCGAAACCAGCCAGAGGGGTAATGGGGGCGGCAACCAGTAAGAACGTGTTACCCTGCCTGCCTGCCTGCCGGTAGCCAGAGCGCCTGCGCCCTACAGCAGCTACGGTAGGTCGCACGTCCGGCGCGCGGCGCCGCGCCAGCAGTGCCACAGCGCAACGACTGACTGCCCTGCGCGGCCCACCCCTGCTGGTGTGCGCCCGCATGCCGCTCTCCTGGGCGCAAGCGCTGCCCTCCGCGTCCTGGCAGCCACCTATCACCCCCCTTCCAACAATCTGTCTGACCGCGACCAACGTCCTGCCACTGCCGCAGTACGCTCCACCACCACCACCACCACCACCACCACCACCACCGCCTTTTGCTCTCTTCTGTCTGGTGGCTAGCCTGTGAGAGGGCTGTAGGTGGTTGGAGGCCCTGTTTCCTGCGTGTCGTCGTGTGTGGCTGAAGGTTTTGTGTCAGCCTAGCTGTGTGAGGCGCATGGCTGTCTCTTGGCGGCTCCTGTGGTTTCCTGTGGCGTTTTGAGGCTTGCTGCTGGCTTTTGTAGGGGCAGGCGCCAGTGCGCGCGTGCCTAGCACCAGGGCTTGTCAGCCCTAGTCACCAGTGGCTTAGCCACTGCATGTAACTGTTTTGTGACCACCGCCACCCCGCCCCGCCCCCGTTCCAAGAAACATCTCCCATTCTCCACCCACCCACACATCCACACATCCCACCCCGTCGCCCCTCCTTCCCCTCCTTCCCTCCCTCCTCCCGCTCCTTCCCCTCCCTGGCCCTCCTCCCGCTTGTTGCCTACCTGAAGAACAGGCGGTTCATGTTGGCCAGCTCCACCTTGTCGTAGTCGTAGATGAGCAGCCGGCCCACGCCGCAGCGCGTCAGCATCTCCGCGGCCACGCTGCCCACGCCGCCCACGCCCACCACCGCCACCTGTGCAACGCCCCGCCCCCGCCCGACGCGCGGCGGTGCCAGCATCAGCATCATCGGCAGTCCCAGCACACACGCTCACAAGCTCGCTTCCGCATGCAGGTTTGGCAATTGGCATACCCGTGCCTCGTACACACACGAGAGTGGGCGGCATGACCCCGCGGCCGCGTGCCAGTGCTGAGCAGCTTTAGGGTCCTCCAAACCGCCCCACCCCAGCCGCCAAAGTCTCCTCAGCCCCTCCGCAGCCCCTCCTTCCCTTGAGTTTGGAATGGACTATCCCCCCCACCCACCCAGAGGCCCAGCAGCCCCCTCCCTCCCCGCCCGCCGCACCGTCTTGTTGCGGATGCGCTCGTAGTCCTTCACAATGCCCATGCGCTGCAGGGCCATCAGTCGGCTGTAGGGGTTGGAGTCCACCACCTCGGCGCTCATTTGGGCGATCTTGCCGCGGCCCGCCTGGCCGCCGCCGGCGGCTGCGGAGGAGGAGGAGGCAGCGCTGGGGCCGGCGCCGGGCGCGGCAGCGGCTGCGGCCGCAGCGGCAGGCGCATCCGCGACCCTGCATGGTTGCACGGCGGTTTACTCCAGACGGCCCTTGCAGGAGGCGTGGGTGAATGCTGAGTGGCTAGCGAGGGAGGGGGCCAATGCCGCCCTGGCAGCGTCCAAGCAAGGAGCGCGACACGTCCTGCCAGCTCCCGCCGCCGCCCGGACTGCCCGTTGTGCCCAACAACGGCCCGCAGCACACACCACCCACCTCAACAGCGCGGTCTGCAGCTTCTCTGTAATGCGCGCCACCTGCTCGCTCAGCTGAAAGTGTGCGAGGGGGAACGGGCGGCAGGGAATATGAAGCAGTGCAGGGGGGTCAAGCATGAAAAGCGGGGAGAGAGGCGAGCTGTCCCTTGTCCCAAATCGTCAGATAAGGACCGATTCGCCATATTGCAACTATTATGAACTGGTCTACCTAAGAAATTTGCCTACTGAGGCAGCAAGCAGTAGTTCAGAAAGGCCAGCCTAGAATCGATCGACCGCAAAACAGCCGCGGCAATCATTTCCGAAGCGTTTTTGCCACATTCCATATATTATACATGCGATCGACGCTCACCTTGGAGACATTCTCCTGCACCAGTGCCGCGTCCAACGATTCCACCTGGCCCTGGAGTTGCCGCAGCTGCTGTGTGAGCTCTTTAGCTCGTGCAATACTACTTTGGGGCGTCTGGGCTGTCGGCGTGTCCGACATTTCGCCTGGTCGCAAAGCAAAAGGAAGACTGAAGTCACTCGACGTGGATGCTCGTTTGCAGGTATCAGATTTGAGCCGAATAGGTCCTACGCAAAACAATGCTGCTTTGATTAGCAGCTGTTGTGGGAGAGCGAATTTGGGAATGCAACATGCGGGCCAGAATCGTAAACTTTTAACACAGCTGCATCTCCTGTGCCATTGATGCACATATAACGGCGATAGCATTAACATTCACGCCACATGTTATAGCACCTACCCCTGTAACCCGCGCTCAAGTCACATCGCTTCCATCACCCCAGGTTCTTGGGCGCGACAAGCAATCCTATCAAGGGTGCTGGGCGCCAGGCTCCATACTCACATAAGTGGGAGCTTGTGGCGGGCTCGGGGTAGACTGCCCACAATACACAGCGGCAGTATGCAGGTGACGCTGCGCCGACTGGGTGGCTGCCAGCCAAAGGCCCCGGCGCCTACGCCTGCGCGCTGCGCGGCCCGGCGCTTGCTGGCGGTAAACCCCCTGGCGGCGGCGGCAGCTTCTACTTCGGGAACGGGGACCTCCGCGGCAGCCCCGTCGTCTCCAGCGGAGGTGGCTGCGGCGCTCTCAGGGGCTGTGCCGGCTGTGCCCGGCGCCGCCGAGTCCGCGGACCAGCCCTTCTATTCGCAATACCCGCTTGACCGCAAGTCGGAGTGAGTGCCAGCAGTGCGGCGACAACGTATGGCGTTTAGCGACCGGCTCCGATGAACTTTAGCGACTGGCTTCGATGTACCCCTGCCAAGGGCACGGGTGCCAACGCCAACGCCAACGGTTGGCAGGGGCTATAAGTTGATGCCGTTGGGCTCAAGTACGAAACCCCCACCCACCCTACTTCCAACAAGCTCCAAGCTCCGAGCTCACAAACGTTTTGCCAAAATGCTCGTCGCGCAGGTGGCGGCGCGACGGCAAGCGGCTGGACGAGCTGTTCGCGCGGCCCGACGCCAAGCTCATTCCGCTGCTGCGCGACAAGGTGCTGGTGCGGCCGGCGGCGGCAACAGCAGCAGGCACAGCCGCGGACGCGTCGGCCGCTGCTACAGCCGGCGGCGCAGCCGCGGCGCTGCTGCGCCCCGTGCTCCTGGCCCCCGCCTCCAGCTACTCCTACCTGCTCGCCGCCAGCCCCGCGCGGCCCTTCCTGGGCCTGGACGCGAACGGCGCGCCGTACTTTGCGGTGGGCCTGCGCGGCGACAGCCCCGCCGCACTGGCGGAGGCGGAGGCGCTGGCGGCGGAGGCGGGCGGCGGCGGCGCGGAGTGGCGCGGCGCGCGGCTGGCTGGCCCCGACCTGGCGCCCGGGGATGCGTCGCTGCTGGCGGTGGCGTCGGGCCTCTTGGTGGGGTGGGGGCGGAGCCGCCCATTGGGGGTGGGGATGGGGATGGGGATTGGGATGGGGGTTACTGGTAAACAGTCCCGGTGAGAAACAAACTGCGAAGAACATGACTGCGCTGCAGCTGGGATACGCAGCCGCCTATGCGAGCTATGGGGATGGGGGTGGGGGTGGGGCAGCGGGGGCTTTCAGGCGCGAGGACGACGCTCGGGGCGGTTGGGTTTGTTCAGCGTCATACTGAACCGTACGCGGAGTCAGCGTAGGGTGCAATGCACAGGGCGGAGCAGCCCCTGGCAAGATGGCTTCAGCCGCTGCCGCTGCCGCCGCCCCGACCCCGCGCCCAACAGGTGTGGCACGCCGGCAACAGCTTCGGCGCCGCCAGCGGCAGCCCCATGATGGCCACCCCGGGCGGCTTCTCGCGCAAGTCCGCGCCGCCGCCGCCGCCGCCGTCGGCGCAACCTGTGCCTGACGGCAACGGCGCCGCCAACTCTGCAACTGCCGCGCCGCCGGCTGCTGCTGCTGCTGCTGCTCCTCCGCCCGCCCGCCCCGAGTCCGTGTACCCGCGCATCGACCCGGCCGTCATCATGCTCATCACCTCGCGCTGCGGGCAGTGGGCGCTGCTGGGGCGTAAGCAGGAGTGGCCCACGGACAGGTGCGGGCGCAAGGCGCCGTCGCTGATGTCGCGCATGCTGCCGCTCGAAACAATCAGATCAACGCGTTTAGGAGCGCGAAGCGGGCAACGTCCTGTCCACGGTCACGCCGCACGTTGCACACGCAGAAATGTGGTGCCCCTCCTCGTGACGTTGCTACTGCTGCTACTGCTGATGCTGATGCTGATGCTACACCTGACGATGTGATTGATGTCACTGCCGCCGCCGTTGACGCTGCCCCCCCTCGATGAGATGGGGGGCTTCGGTTTCCTTGGTCTTGATAATTTGTCGGGTACGGGAACATATAACCTCCCCCCCACCCACGCTATATCCTTGCACCCCGCCCACGTCTGTTCTACGTCTACCTCGTCATTAACTTAAATGCATGGCACCCCCCCCCGCTGGACATCGGCACTTCACAACCATTTGATAAGCACCATCCTATGGATGGCTACCCCCCCCCCCCGCTGCACCAACCAACCCCCCCAGGTACTCCACGCTGGCTGGCTTCCTGGACCTGGGTGAGCCGCTGGAGGCGGCGGTGGTGCGCGAGGTGGCGGAGGAGGTGAGGAAGAGGCGAGGAGGGGGAGCGAGATGAACAGGGGTGTTTGTGTGGGGTTACCAACCCAAACTAAACCAAACCCAAGGTGGGGGGGTTCATGTCGCTTTGTAGCTAAGTGAGCATCTGGGGACTCCATGGAGAGACGAGTGGAAAGGGAAACCACTGTCGCCGGCCTTGAGACCAGGGGCCATGGGCGTCAGAGGAGTGTGCAGCCGTGCCGGCTGGGCATGTCCGTCTTCATGTGGTGCAGGTTGCATGTGGTGCATGTGGCATGCACTGTGCATCTGGAGCGACCGAGCGAGGGCCCGTGTGTGTGCACGTGCAACTGTACCTGCCTGCCCGCACACAGGCGGGCGTGGCGGTGGACATGGCCTCAGTCACCTACGCCGCCAGCCAGCCCTGGCCCTTCCCGCGCTCCCTCATGGTCGGCTTCTTCGGCCGCGCCGCGCCCGCCACCTCGCCTGCCGCCACCGCCACCGCCGCCGCGGCGGCGGCCGCCGCAGCCGCGTCCGCGCGCAAGCGCGCAAGCCGCAACGGTGCCGGCGCCAGCAGCAGCGCGGCAGACGGTAATGGCGCCGTCGCCGCGCGCAGCAGCAACAGCAGCACCTCCACCTCCACCTCCACCTCTGGCGAGTCGACGGTGGCCGCCGCGCCAGCTAAGGGCAGGGCGTGGTGGCAGCCGCCGCCGCCGGCGTCGTCGGGCTTGCCCGAGGGCGCGGTGGTGGGCGGCTTTGACCTGCTGCCGGTGCAGGGGCGGCGGGCGGCCCTGGACGTGGGTGTGTTCAGGGAGGAGGTGGATGAGCTGCTGGGCGGCGTGCAGGTGAGCGCCGCGCCGACACAGGCGGGCAGGCGGAGCAGGCAGGAGGGAAGGGCGTCTGGGCCTGGGCCTGTGTGGCGAGGTTGTGGCGAGGAGTGAGGCAGCACGGTGGCACCATTCGAATGACCAGGACCTGTCCTGGGGAGAGAGGATGCCACGATGTGTGCACACGGTTGAGGGCGATTTGCGCGGCCTCCAGCACGTACGTGTACGGGCTGGTCATGGTCAGGGTTTTCGGGCGCTGCGCGGGCAGCTGATGCGCTCATCAGCGGATGGGACCGCCTGGCTCATTCCACCTGCGTGCGTGCGCAGGCGTTGCAATGGCCCGTGGTGGACGAGGACGAAATGGAGGATGTGCGCTGGTGAGTGGGTGGGTGGTAGTTCATTCCAAACCCAAAGGAAAAAGCCACGGTGGCACGTGCTTAGCCGTCAGTGCATCAAGGGTCTACTGCTGTCTGGCGGCATGTCACACACTCCACAAGTTTTGTCGCGACCCCCGCAACCGTGCATCTCTGCAACGGTCAAACCCTTGCACGACGTCCACACGTCGGTGCTGCCCACTCCCTGAATCTGGTTTACTTTGGCTTGTTAGATTGGAATGACCTAACGCCTCGATCTTCCAAAACTCACTCCCCGACATAGGTTCCACCGGGACTGGGTGCGGACCGTGTTCGCCGCACCCGGCGGCGCCCTGAGCGTGTCGGGCGCGGGCAAGTTCAACGTGCCCGGGCCCTACTCCCTGGCCTTCCGCCTCATCACCGCTTGGGCGGGCGCGCTGCCCGGGGCGGCCGCTGCCAAGCTAGACGGCGGCGGCGGCGGCACCGGCTGCGCCGCCGCCGGCCAGGGCTCCACGCCGCTGCCGCTGCCGGCGAGCTTCACCGCGTCGGCCCCGGCCTCGGCCCAGGCGGCGGCGGCGGCGGCGGCTCATGGCGAATGGGAGGGCGACCGCATCCCGCAGGTACGCACTGCTGCATGCACACAGCTGGCAATGGCTTTGCGCATGCTCCTGCGCGCCTCTGCCGATCCTCCCTGCACTCCTCCGTAGTTTCAAAACGCACCGCTGTGCCCTTGCACGTGTAGCGCTCCCCGTAGCGAGCCTGCCCTGCTGGCCCACACTCCTCTGGCCCCCCTATCTCCCGGAGCATGCTGCCCCCCCCTTCCGATGTGTTTGGGTCACTCGGCTAGTTGCTTTGGGTGCGGGAATGAACTACCCCCGTATTGGGTTTGCATGGTCGATTGGGCTTTGGGTTCTGGAATGAACTACCCGCCCCCGCCCCCCGCCCCCCGCCTCCCGCCTTCCGGCCCTCCACCCCACCCCAACCCTCAGGTGCTGATCGGCGAGGGCACCTTCAAGTACGTGCTGGCGCGGCTGTGGGACCCGCGGCCCGAGGCGGAGGGCGGCGGCCGCTCCAAGCTGCTGGTGTGGGGCGACCCGCGCGCGCCCTACCACAACGACGTCCTGCAAAAGGCCAAGCAGATGGCGCAGCGCTGCGGCGGGCTCAAGGTGAGCGAGCGAGGCCCACGTGGCGGCGGTGGGACTGAGGCTGCAGGTGTTGCTGCCTGAAGGGCTGAGGTCGAGTGCGCGGGTGGCGGCTGCTGATGGCCGATGGGCGATGGGCGAGGCCGCTGGCGCTTGGAGGCCCGGTGGTGGCAGTGGCGAAGCAACAGGAACGGAGCACCACGGCCGCGGCTCGCACCGTCAAGCAGTTCAACTTCTATTCCACACCATGGCCCTCACACCACTCCATGCATGCGCGGCACGGCACGCAGGTGACGGTGCTGGGCGGCGGCCGCATCCGGCACGACCCCGCCACCCGCTCTATAGACGTGTACGGCTACTCGGCCGCCTTTGGGCCCGCGCCGCACGAGCTGGCGGCGGCGCTGCTGGCGCGCTGGCACCCCCTGTACGACAGGACCAACATAACTGTGTCGTATGACGGGTACTGAGTTGGCACTGACAAGGCGGGCGGCGTGTGCTGGGCAGTCGCAGGTGGGCTGAGAGGGGGAGGGAGTGGCGAGCGAGCCAGATGAGCGACATTGAGCTTGAAGGCAGCAGCTGCATGCTGGGGTGGGTTCAGGAGAGCGCAGCAGGTGCGGTGCCGTTGGGGACTTTGAGGCCTCATCGGCTGCGCTGGATGCGTGTAAAGGATATCTTCAAACGGCGCGGTGGACCTGTTTCTGGCCGGCAGTAAGAATCGGGGCTCATTATCAACAGGCACCTCCCCTTGGCAATGCTTCTCCTTCTGTAGTTCTGTAACGTATGATTGCGGGTTACAAGGAGGGGACAGTGTAAACCAGGGGAGGGGGGTATGCAACTCGCGGTCAGCCCGGATCCAGCCGACAAGGGAGGTGGTCCCCGTGAAGCACGGGAAAAGCGGGCTGATCCCGCACCACATCCACCGTCTGAGGCCGAAGGTTTCGAAACTACCTCATCTCCCGGACATAGCCGGGGTCGGTTTGTGCAGGCACTGCCAGCCGGGTGCGCAGTCGCTAATCCAGACGGTCAAGCCACAGCACGATTAAGCAGCCACACTACTCATGCTGCCTACATCACGTGCTCTCACTCGCCCGTGGACCGCCAACTCAGACACCGGCCAGCAATATTAGCCCGCGTGCCGGCGCCGCTTTTTGGGCGGCTCCGCGCTCTCCTCCTCCATGTGGCCTTGCCCGCCCCCTCCGCTCCGCACATGCACACACTCGCCGCCAGGCCCCGGGCCACCGCCGCCACCAGGCCCTGGGCCGCTGCCACTGGGGCCGCGGGCGCCGCCGCCAGGCCTTGGGCTTCCGCCGCCAGGCCCTGGGCCTTGACCACTTGGGCCGGGGCCACCGCCGCCAGGCCCCGGGCCGCCACCACCACCACCAGGCCGCAGAAAATAGTGTTCGGACCCCTCAGACTGGGCCCCGGAGCACGGGAGATTGTACCTAAGACTACTTTGTAACCCTTGGCGCTGCTGGGTCTGCGGCCCAGACCTTGACCAGGAAGTCGGCAATCGCAGAATAGGTCATACCCAAAACCTCACGAATGAAATTCCCGTTTCGCGATACTGGCTCTCGTTTGTGTCTGATATCCGTTGTTTGTGTCGGCGCATCAAGGAGGCTCGGGCGCTGCTCCAAGTCCGCCCCGGAACCGGCCAAAACGACCCGTCGCCAGTTTTGGGGCCCTTCCGAAGGCTACCAAAGCGAGCGGCGCCCGTGCATGCCTTCCAGGGTACAACCAGGCTCTAGTTATATTGGTTTGGTGCGTGTCCTGTTGTGTCCGCGCTTCTGCGGAAGCATCGAGCATCTCCGACAGGGCATGGCCACCGCTGGGCCACGCTCCCTCACAGTCACGGCGCCAAAGCCACCGGCAAACAAGAACAAGTCAGATGCTAGCCATGTTACATGCTTCTCTGCGGGGATGCCACGTGTGTGCAGACCGCACGCGTGTTTCTTGCCGGCAGGGGCGGTTGGGCGCAGTGGATAAGTGAACCCTCCCCTGCCAAGCCCTTGCCCTTGAGCCCGCCTTTCACGCCGCCATCTAGCATGCTGCCAGACCATTCCTGCTGGCACTGCACTGACACTGCGACATGAACCCACGTAACGACATATGCGCCCAATGGGGGGCTCTGCCAGCACCTTGCCGCTCACTTCAGTATGCATGCATGCATGCATGCATGCACTCCGCACCTCCCCTGCAAGTCGGTACCCGGCGAACAGGTGCGCTTATTGTGTCCATGTCCTGAACGTTGCCCTACCCTGCCAGTGCATTTGCCCTGTCCGCATATGCCCTGTATAAATGGATCCCGCGCATACCATTAGCGCATGCCTGTAAAGCAAGACTTGAGATAAATGCATTTGCCTGCAGACGTGACAGGCGCAATCCTACGACCTTGGATGCCAAGGGTGCACTCTTTCGTGCCATAGATGCTATAAGCAAGCCGTTGTCATTTATGACCACATGCTGGTTGGTATCTCAAATCGAGAGCTACACTTCAGACAGTTGACTTGGCGAGGATGACACCTTGCGCCCTATTCCATGTATCCTATGTATAAGTACCAGTCAAATATACGTAAGTATGCACTTGACAACCCTGGCTGGGGGGTTCGAACACTGTCGCCGGTCCCATGCAGGCTTTGGGACGTGGAGGGGGCCGACCGCGAGTTGCACCTCCCCTGTAACCAACCGTCAGGTTGCCAACGGTATACCAAAGTTTCACCGAAATTTCGGCTGCAAACCGACTGGTCACCAAGTGGCATTGTACCGAGCTTGCCCTACCGAACCTGACCGACGCCTACCGACGGTCTCTTTTGGCGACCTCCCCAGGACCGATCGGTTTTAGGGGGGGTACTTTGGGGTATTTTGGTAGGGCAGGCGGCGAGGCTGCACCAGCACCAGCAGCAGCAGCGGGCGCGACAGCGGGCACGCGCCAGCCCTGCAGGTGAGCGGTGAGGTGGCTGAAGCCAAAAGCCGCGACCGCCGGCTGCAGTGGCTGTAGCACCTGTGGGGTTTGCTGCTGCATCTGCTGCACGGGGCCCATGGGCTGCGGTGGCTGTAGCACCGCTGCCTGCGGTGTACCCGAAGCACCGCCGCCGGGCGTGGTGTAAGGCGGCACGGTCGCGGCCGGAAACTGCCGAGTCACGTCTTGCTCTGTCACGGCCGGCCCTACTGCCGCTGCAGCTTCGTCTGCCTGCTGCGGCACCTCGCTTGTGGACGGTGCCTCTGCGTCAACAAACGCCTCATCGTGGGGCGCCTCAGGCGCCAAGGTGCCGGAAACGGCGGCGGCCAGCGACGCCCAGTCGCGCATGCCCCAAGCCGTGGCACCTATGCGGGGTAGCGCCGGCGGCGCCGCCATGAGCTGTGGAGCTGCTGGTGGCGGGAAAGGTAGAGGCTGCTGGAAGGCCGAGATCTGCAGCGGCGGCGGTGGCGGCGCCGTGGGGAACTGAACCAGCAGTGGCGGCGGCGGCTGGGGGCCAGGGGTGGGCGCAGCCACGACCACCGCTGGTGGCGGCGGCACGGTCGCGGCGGGAAACTGCCGAGTCACGTCTTGCTCGGTCATGGCCGGCCCTACTGCCGCTGCAGCTTTGTCTGTCTGCTGCTGCACCTCACTTGTGGACGGTGCCTCTGTGTCAACAAACTCCTCATCGTGGGGCGCCTCAGGCGCCAAGGTGGCGGAAACGGTGGCGGCCAGCGACGCCCAGTCGCGCATGCCCCAAGCCGTGGCACCTATGCGGGGTAGCGCCGGCGGCGCCGCCATGAGCTGTGGAGCTGCTGGTGGCGGGAAAGGTAGAGGCTGCTGGAAGGCCGAGACCTGCAGCGGCGGCGGTGGCGGCGCCGTGGGGAACTGAACCAGCAGTGGCGGCGGCGGCTGGGGGCCAGGGGTGGGCGCAGCCACGATCTCAAAGGTATTGGCGTGTCCCTTATCCCGAAGCGTGATGACCTCCACCCAGCTGCCGGCCCGGTACGCACGCCAGGCCATGACCAGGCAGGACTTGCAGATGCTGATGGCTTGCAGGATGGCTGAGAAGAGGAAGATGCGCGTGAGAATGACCATGCCCGCGTTGCGCCCCACGACTGCAGGCGCAGCAGCGAGCAGGGGTGGAGGAAGCATGTGGGACAAGGGAAGGGAATAAGGGAACAGCAAGGACAGGGTCATAATCAGGGGCAGTAGTGGTTGCAGGATAGATGCTCCGTACGCAAATATTACGGAAGCGCTCAAGCATGGCATACCGGGAAGTGAAAAGGCTGTAAATCGAATAGGCACGGTATGATTTCCTTCATGCACAAATGAAGCACACGAGCCACCACCGGTGGGTACCCACCGTAGCAGCTGGTCTGCACGATGGCCTGGGGCAGCGACTCAGTCAACGGCTCCAGCAGCACCTGTATGCAGCATGCACATGGCCATGATGGAGTAGCGGCGGAAACGAGGACGCGTGCATCTGCAGCACCATACATACAGCCTCGCTCATGATAGGATTGTGGCGTGTATATGCACCGCACCAGCCGCCCCATCTGCTGCCACATCGGCACAGCATCATTCCAGCCTACGGACATGCCTCCCGCAGCAGTCCCGTGAAGAGGCTGCCCAGGCAGCAGCTACAGCCCTAGACCTGCTGGCCACGCCGCATGCACTTACTTCTCCCCTTTGCTTCCCCCGCCCGTGCCTTTCCCCCTCCTCCCTGCCTTGGCCCTCGTGTATGTGGCCCCACCCTCATGCATGCTCATATCTTCTACTGCAAGCTAATAGCCCTTTACCTTTTGCCACCCAAGCTCGTGTTCTTAGGATGCCGTATTGCTTTCTCACAGACACGCCTTTCCGCTCACACCGTTTGATTACCTTTCCCCCTTTTTGCACCTGCCGCTGTCCCGCCCTGGCGCTGGCGCTGGTCCCCTGCCTGGCGCCCGGGCTCCAGTCATGACTACCGTGTTAGGTGGGTGTACAATGCGTGTCCAGCCTGCACTGCTCGTTGCGATGTGACCTTTTTTTGTGCAAGCCTGGGTGGCAATTCTGAAGGCGGCTGCCGTCAACCCTGCCCGAGACCGAGGTGGCCATCACCAATTCGGTACTAGGATATGTCTGGGCGGCTGGGTATTTGGGGTTCAGTTAGTTCAGTCCGGGACATATCGGGTTGCGGGAATAATTGTGACTTCCACCTCCTCCGTCTCCCATCATAGGCCACGCTCTTCTCCTCGCTATTATGCATTTGGTTTGGTTTTGCTTGGGCTGGTACTCACAACCCCACCCAAAGCGTCACTATCAATCAACCAAGCACACACGCACCGTCTGCTCAAAGATCTTGATGTTGCCCTCGTAGCTGAACAGCAGCGGCCAGTTGCGCGTGATGCCCTGCACCGTGGTCACGTGTGCCTTGCGATCGCCCTTGGTCAGCGCCGGCACGGTGGCCACCAACGTCACGAGCGTCAGGAAGCCGTTCCACAGCCACTCCAGCGCGATGCCGAAGGGCGCGGTTACGATGCCCACCACTACGCAGCACGCCACGCTCCAGCCCTCGCCGCCGGCGGCGCCGTCGCCAAAGTGCTGGCGCAGGTGCACCAGCCGCAGCACCCAGCCGGCGGTGAGGTTGGCGAACAGGATCATGATGACGGCGATTGCGGGCGCGGGCTGGCGGCCCCAGCCCTTATAGCCGGCAATGAACACAATGTCCTGTGTGGGCGTGTGTGGACGTGTGTGTTTTAGTAAACGGAACCGGAGAGGAATCCCCGCAATCGCTCGGAGTTAATTACGGATACGGTACCTACCAAACACCGCTTGGACGGTACCGCGTAGCCCCGGTAGTCATACTTACTCGCAGATAATAGCCTAGAACCCGTCGGGCGTTCGCGAAGCAAACCGACCCCGACATGCACCCATATGCATGCTTGTGACATGCGCCTAAGAACGTTTACCCAGCATGCCTAATTCCCTGATTCCCGCCCACTGTCCGTAGTCTCACCTACACGCGGCAGAGGAAGCACAGGCAAAGGGCGGCAGCGCGAAAGAGTCATGGGCATGGCAAAGGAAAAGAGGCGGCAATGCGAACGGCGTGCAGCAAGCGAGCTAAGAGACACGCAGCCCGCCCATCCACTACCAACCCAGGAAACTGCTCTCCTCCCCTAGGGAGGAGAGGACGAGACAGGGCAAGCGGCGCGCTTAAGACAATTCGGCGGAATGGGGCACATTGGCGGGCGCGGTTGCAGAGTTGCGGAACGTGCCAACACCCCACGCAAAACCCCAGTAATCCCTGGTGGTGTCGCCCAACCCGATAAGCCGCAGTGATCCCGCTAACCCCGGCTGTGTGTGTGTGTGTGTGTGTGTGTGTGTGTGTGTGTGTGTGTGTGTGTGTGTGTGTGTGTGTGTGTGTGTGTGTGTGTGTGTGTGTGTGTGTGTGTGCAGGTTACATGAACAAGTTTGGGACGGCAAGGCAAGGACGGCGTAGGAAGCCTGTTGTGAGGTGGAAACGCACCGAGACCAGGTCCACCCAGTACAGAGCCAGGATGAGGCGCGGCTCCACGATCTCGATCACTGGAGTCATCACCTCCTTGGTGCGTCGCCACGCCCTGGCCAGCCAGCTCTTGTGCGCGCCCAGCCTGTTGACCTCCGGCCGCTTCTTCTTGCCGCCCTTGCTCTCTGCTGCTGTGGCGTTCTGTTCCTGCTGGCGCTGCCAGGCCTCGGCGCGGGCGGCAGCGTGGCGGCGGAAGTGCGCCCGCAGCTGGTGGGCTGGCAGCGCCAGGCCACAGGCGAGCGCGGAGATGATGATTACGGGCAGCCACACCTTGAGCGCCACGATTTCCTGAATGCATACGGTATGCAAGCATGCAGCAGTGGGATGAATGGACAGTGTATTAAAAGGTTGTATGGGACATGTGGGGGCGTGATCCTTGACAAGCGTTGAGGAGGAAGCTGCGCAATTGATGGCCCTGGCCCTGGCCCTGGCCCCGGCCCTGGCCCTCCACGACCCGGCCCTGGCCGTGACTAATTGCATCTATCCGCTCCCACGCAGCCACACACGCAATGGCACGTACCCGCGCCGCCGCGCCGCCGTAGCACCACACCGCCGGGTCGGTCTGCCAGTCGGTGTAGCTGTCGTGCACCTCCAGGTGGTTGCGCACGCGCGGCCACGGCTCCGTGGACGCTGCCGCCCGCACCACCACGCCATCGCCACCTTCCGCCGCCGCGCCGCCGCCAGTGCCGCTGCGGCTGCTGCCGCTGCTGCTGTTGCTGCTGCTGCTGCTACTGCCGCTGCTGCTAGAGTTGACGGCGGCCCGGCGCTCGGTGTTGCGCAGGTCGTCGATCGCATCGCACACGTCCATGACCTCATCCGGATCCAGCAGGCGCGCCTTAGTCAGCACATTACTAATGCCGGTCTTGCGGTACGCCACCTGCAGGGGCGTGCAGAAAGGGTGCCCCAACCCCATAAGCCCATGCTCAGAGTACCGTTTATATGAGATGCCTAGGATTTTCTTTCCATTTTCTGAACTCTTTCGCCCCTTGCTGCCCGTCACGCCATTAATTGCACCACCGCTAGCCCCACACTAGCTTAAACACTAAGCACCCACCTGCTCAAAATCCATGTGACCCCGCGCCACGCGGTCCACCACGTACGTCCAATTGCGCTCAGCTGCCGGCAACTTCTTCCAGTCCAGCATCAGCTCCGTGCCTCGAACCTGCATGGGCATGCAGGATGGTGATTTGTGGATTAGGAGCGAGTGAGGGAGGCGCTAGCTGGCTAGGTGGCTAGCAAGGGCAGGAGTTAAGAAAGTCCCCCCACACACAGCAGCACGCACTCACACACCCGCAGGGTACTGTAGTCAGCCGTGTGGCTGAAGCGGCCGCTCAGACCGCTGCATCCGCTGAGGTCGATCAGCAGCGCGCCCTGGCGCGGCGGGTTGCCGGCGGCTGGCGGCGCGCCGGAAGTAGGGCCCGGCGGAGAGGACGGGTGGGGCGGGGAGGCAGCAGCGCCTGCTGCGGTAGCTGAGCCGCTGCCGCTGTCGCCGTAGGGTGCCAGGCCGCGCGCCGCGGCAATCCAGGCCTCCGGCACGCTCCCGGTGAGGCCCGGGTTGCGGGTGACCACCAGATCCATCTTGGCCAGGAAGGGCGCCCAGTCAGCCGGAAGCGTGCCGGACAGGTCGTTGCCGGAAAAGTCGATCCGAACGGCCGAGTTGAGCAGCGAGATCCAGGCGTTGGCGGACGACGTCTTTGCCGTGTCGCCGCCGGCGGCAGTGGTGGTGGGGGTTGCGACCGCGTCGTCGATGGACGGCAGTTGGCCGGTGAAGCGGTTGTTGGAGAGGTCCAGCACAAGCGTGGCAGTGAAGGCGGCGGCGGTTAGGTTGGTTGTCAGTTGGGCCCGCAGGTTACCGGAAAGTCGGTTGGAGGAGAGGTTGACATGCAGTACGGGCACGGGGATGGCGGGCACGCCGCCGGTCAGGGTGTTGCCAGACAGGTCCAGGAATGCCAGGTTGGCGGCGGCGATGGCAGCGGCAGCGATGCTGGCATCGTCGTCGCTGCTGCTGCCGCTGTCGTTGAAGGGCCGGGCGCCGCGCAGCAGGGTGCGCACGGACGACGCGGCGTCGCCAGACAGGCCCAGTCCGGTGATGGCTATTCCAGACATGGTGTGCCGGCTCTGTGTGGGGTTGTCGGGGTAATGGGCCCGGGAGGGGAGTGAGGAGTAGTAAGGCGGCATGGCACGCGTAGGTTGAGATTCAAGCCCAATCCAGCTGTAAGAGGGCGAAGAATGAAGCCGCTAGAGCGAACCCACCCACACACCTGCAGCTCTTGCCGCGCATTGCAGTACAACAGCTCGGTCTCGGTCTGCGCCACCTGCTGCCCCCAGCCGCCTGCGAACGCCGGGTTGGAAGCCAGGAAGTCCAAGAGCCGCGAACCCGACCGGAACCCTTCGGCTCCCGACCAGGATGAGTCATATGCCACGCACGTGGGCTTGAGCGGCATGGCCGCCGCCAGGGGCCGGGTGGCGGCGCGCGGCCCTGGCGGCGGCGGTGAGGACGGTGATGGCGGCGCTGGTGGCGGCGGGCTGCCGGCGCCGCCACCACCCCCATTGCGCAGCGGCGGGCGGGGCGGCAAGGGGTCAGCGGCAGCGGCTTCTTTGTCGCCGTTGCTGCCGGTCCAGCGGAAGGGCGGCGGCGAGGGCGGGCGCGGCGGGCGGTTGGCGTCGGGTGGCGGCGCGGGCGAGGGCAGCGATGCCAGCGCCGAGCGGACCGTGTCCAGAATGCCGGAGGACACCAGATCGATCCCACCCGGGCGCGAGAAGGACTCGAGCGTGGCAAGCAGGTGGCGGCGGTCGGAAAGGCGGGTGGGCAGCCAGGAGGGGCCGCCGCGCGCCAGGGTTCGTGTCAGCGAGGACGCGTTGACCAGGTCACGTGGAGACCAAATGCCGGCGAAGTCAGACGAGGCCGAGGCCCACATGGCTGACGAGGCGCCGTACCGAAGGGAGGCAGCGGAGGGCGGCGGCGGCGGCGGCGGAGGCGGCGGCGGTGTGGGCGCGCCGGCGCCGTCATCCGCCAGGGCTCGCCGGAAGAGCTGGCTGCTGCTGTGTGCGGCCGCTGCCAACATAGAAGAATGTGCTGAGGTTGCAGCGGCGGTGGAGTCGAACAGTGACCGGCGGAAGAGGCGGCGCGCGGCGCCTGAGATGTAGGAGGTGTAGTTGTATGATGAGTAGGAGGAGTTGAAGGACGCATTGCCGCCGCCGAAGCGGAGGGAGGGCGGCGGTCCAAGGAAAGAGGGGGAAGGGGCGGGGATGGGAGCGGATGAGGGCGACGGTGAGGGGCCGCGCGCGCCGCTCGTGCTGCTGCTGACGCTGCGGCGCGTGCGACGGTTGGGCGCACCGCCCGCTGCCAGCCAGGCGGTCGGGGGCGTGCAGGTCAGGTCCAGCGGCGAGGTGTTGCCGCTGCTGGTGCTGTTGAGCACGGATCCTGATGCGTTTTGTGCCGACACGTAATCCAGGATCATGTAAGTGGCGGGCGCGGGCACGGCAGCCGTCCCGTACGGTGCCGCCGCGTCAGCGGCAACGCGATCTGCCGCGGTCGGCCACACCGCAACCGCCGTGGGGCAGCGGTCGTTCGTGAGGGCCGGCGGCGCCGGTGGCAGCGGCGGCGGCGACGGCCGGCGTACCATGCCCCGGTCGATGCTGGAGGGCGGCGGCGAGGGCGCCGGCGGCAGCACGCCACCGCCAAAGCGCTGCATCCACAGGAACGGCACGATGAGCTCCCTGCAGCCCGACGCCGCCACCTCGCGCCGCCATGCCACCGCCCAGGCGGACACGGCCGGTACGACGCCCTCGCGTCCGCAGGCGTGCGACGACACCTCGCGGTACGGCATGAACTGCCCCGGGAATTTGTACCCCACAAGCGTGGAGGCAGAGGAGGCGAGGCCTAGCAGCTGGCCGCACCGGTCCAGGCGCTCCTGGCGGCTCCAGGAGCTGGGGTCGGGGCTGGTGGGCGTGACGGTGGGGTAGAAGCGGGAGATGTTGGCGGTGACGTCGGCGCAGTAGTAGGACACGTTGAAGGCCGGGAAGCACACCACGCCGGCCGCCTCGTCAGCATCGCAGTCGTTGTAGTCTATCGGGTCGAAGGGGCACTGGCCCAGGTTGCTCTCACGGCCTGTGCGTGGTACCGTGGTGAGATCGGATGGTGCGTGATGAAAGCAGAGCAGCGTGTTTGCAGGGCTTTGGTGGTGGAAATCACCGGGAGCGTAACGGATTTGAATAGGAAGGGACTCAGGGAGTTCGCACAAAGAATTTAGGGAAATCGGCGAGGAGGCACGGATCCCTGGCCACGCACGACCCTTGCGATCACTAGCAACCATGCATACCCGTGCCCCGTCCCCCCCAGCTTCTGGTTTTTGGGGAGCAATGGTCGCTTTGGTTTCTGGAGTGAACTACCCCCTTCCCCCCGCCCCCGTGCCCGCCCACCTGTGCAATTGAGCTGGTCCAGGATGTAGGGCCGGGTGGCGACACCGAACACGGCTCCGGTGTAGGCCAGCCCGCCGCCGTCGTAGCCCAGCTGGCGGCAGATGACGGCGGCGGAGCCGGCGCTGAAGGCGTTGTCTGCAACAGATAGATATAGGAGTGTGCATGCCATGAGGGAGGGTGGGGGCAGTTCGGCACGAGGGGCCGCTTGGCATTAGGGCGGGTGGGCCAGTTTGACAGGAGGGAAGCTTCTGGGGGCAACACGGTGTTGGTGGCACCTTGCTGCTGTTGTGGAGAGGATGCACGCGCACGGCCCAGCACGCAGAGGACGCACGCGACACACACACACACACACACACACACACACACACACACACACACACACACACACACACACACACACACACACACACACACACACCTTGTGCTTTCCTAACACACACACACACACACACACACACACACACACACACACACACACACACACACACACACACACACACACGGCGTGGCACTGGAACTGGAGCGGCTCGTCGCACGCGTGGTGGACCGGTGCCTAGCTCCAGAGGCCACGGAGCAGCGCCTGACGGGCATCCCAACCGAGCTGCTGTACGGACACCCCACCGCCGGCGGCTTCGTAGCCCTGCCCCTCACACAGCACGTGCGCGGCCGGCACGCCACGTGGGCCGCCCGCCTCGCCGCCCACGATGCCGCCCCCGCCACTGCGCTGCCTCAGCCCTGGTGTGTCGCGTACGCCGCGTTCCTCCACCACCACCACCCATCCATGCGGCCTAGCAGCGCCCTGACGGCAGTGCCAGCAGTGACGGGAGCGGGCAACGTTGCCCCCAGCCTGCCCCTCCCAGAGGACGCCGAGCGCACGGTGACGGCGCTAGGCTGGCTGCCGCCGGTGCAGGCGCTGGAATCCGCACCAGAGCCAAGGGCCTGGTGCCACACGGCACCCCTGTGGGGCAACCCGCTCCTCTGCCCGCCGCCCCCGGCTGAGGGCGGCAAGGCAGACCCGGACCTGGAGGCAGAGGAGGAGCCGGCGCCAGAAGCTACCCTTGCCAGCGCCGCGGAGTGCACGCAGGGCCGCGGCCTTGACTACCGCCACAGGGCACTTCGTGCCTGTGCGCGGCTGCTCACCATTGGCGACCTGGTACGAGCATACGACGCGCGCCCGCTTGACACGGCCGCCGTCGTCGACTGGGCAGGGTGGCTGAGTGCCCACCTGGGCCCAACAGACGCACGCCAGCGTCGCCGCGGCCCCACGCTCGCCGCCCTCCAGGGCCTGGTTGATGACATCCCACCGGCGTGGATGAACGCCGCACGAGCCCACGTCGCACAGCTTGCGGGCCCCGGCCCTGCCCCGCCCCCCGCCCCCTCCACCTCCTCCGTCATCAGCACCATCATCATGCCGCGCATGGGATGGGTGCTGCCCGACACCGAGTCCGTCAAAATTCCCCTGGAGAAGCTGACCGTCCGCATGGCCACAGCCCTGCAGCTGGACAGCATAGCGGCACGCCGTGCCGGACTCCACGAGGACTATGAGCGGGCGGTCCTCGGCCTGCCGCCCCGCTCAGAAGCGCGGCGTGAGGACCTGCCTGAAGCTGCGGCAGCGGTGCTCGGCGCCTTTCGGGGCACCCTTGCGCGCCTGTGGCAGCACGTCCGGTGGGAGCGGCGCCATTTCGAGACTTGGCGGCTGGCCATCGACGCCGTGCCGCTGCCGGGCAACACTCACATGCCCACGGCTCGACGCGAGCCGTGCGGCTGTGGGCAGTACGGCCATGGCAGCGCCACAACGGGGCCAGCCGCCGCCACCCCGCCCGCGCCGCGGCAGCACCATTTCTGGGGCTACGCAGTGGCAAAGGCGGTGGTGGCGCAGATCAACGCGCACGCCCCGGGGCCCCAGCCCGTCAGCCAAGCCCTGCTGTGGCTAGTGCAGGCGCCCTCGGGCATCCAGCAGTGCGTGTGGGATGTGGTGGCGATGGCGGCGCTTGCCGCCATCGAACACGGCCGGGTGCGGCTGCACGGGATGACGCGCGCTGCAGCGGCCCAGGGAGACCAAGCGGCGGCAGCGGCGGCAGCACCCACCGAGGCAGCGGCGGCGGCAGCAGCGGGGGCGGACGCTGACCCAGATGAGGTCCCGCCCACGCAGCTGACACCGCCGCAGCCAGGCGTCAACCCCATCTATCGAGCTTGCGTGCGCTCGCGCAGTCGCGGACTTTTGGTCGCGGCTGCTGCAGTTTGCGCAACTTGTTGTGCCCTGAAAGGGCTGGGAAGGTGTTGACGCCACCCACCCGATCCTAGCGGTGGTGGACGGGATGCTGCTCTGCGCGCTTCCGCAAGCTATGGAGCTGGAGCTGGAGGAGTGACCAGGATCAGCCCTATCGAATAGAAGAATCGCCATAGCAATGAGCCGCGGAAATAGCGGCTGAATCTAGGGACTAGCAGGGTTGGGAAGGGTTGGGAGGGTCAAGGGGAGTGTGCGCCAGGGTTTCGGGACACGGGAGCTGAGGGTGCCGGAGCACCTCGGGCGTTTTTCGGCCAAGACCGGCCTGGTAGTCCGACGCGTTTGTGGCTGCCCTTTGGCATAGTCTGCCCTGGCGTCGAGTGCTGGTTAGGTTGCTGTCGAGGCTGTGAAAGGCTGCGGGGTCGCTGGACTCAGCCCGGTAGCCACCTATCGCTGTGTTGTCGCGTGCGGTGTGTCGTCTGTCCGTCCGGTGCTCGTAATGCTGCGGTGCTGGCCCTCCAGCCTAGAGGTGTGTGAGCCCGCTGGGCGCTGCGTTGCAGTACCAGCAGTAACCTTCCTGAGGTTACTGGCGTGGTCCAGGTTGGTTGGAGCGTCCCCCTGGTGGACTCCAGAGCTTGGTTGCGCTCTGGGCAGGGGAGACGCGTGATAGCGGCAGCGTGCGGCTAAAGTGCCTCGCTGTCGCTGGCTGTCCCGAGTATCCCCAGAGTGTACTCGATCATGAGACTCGTCAGGCCGCCTGTAAACCCGTTGTTACACACACACACACACACACACGCACACACACACACACACACACCCACACCCCCCCCCCCCACACACACACATTTCCCTTGTGCACTCTAACACACACACACGCACACGCTCACCGCAGATGCTGCCCAGGCCGCCGTTGGGCTCCACCGCCGCCTCGGGCCGCCCGCGCACCAGGCGCCCGGAGGAGTCCGTGGAGCTGTTGGTCAGGGCCACACGCAGGTTGGCGCCTGCACGCATGTACCGTATATATATGGAGCAAGAGCGCGGGGTGGATGCGTGAGGGTAGTTCATTCCAGAACCCAAGCGAACCAACCATGGATGGAGGTGTTATAGGCCCGCCGCCAGCAACGCGTCACGGCACAGCACGACAAGCAGACCGCATCGTGCTGATAAATTCACAAGAGAAGGGTGCCTGGACTCGCATGCTACGCGGCGGCTAGCTACCTGTCTGCATGAGGCGGCGCCGCGCGCCGCCAAACGCCTCAGCAGCCTGAGGGCCCCGCCACTCATCTGTGCCGCCGCTGCCACCGCCACCGGTTGCTGCCGTCAGCCCCAAATCTAGCAGCAGGCGCCGCAGCAGGCCAGAAAGCCCGCCGCCGGCACTGGCGCCGCCCTCAGCAGGCTGATGCAGCAGTCCGTTGCCACGGCCCCCAGCCTGCTGCTTGTGGTCATCGTCAGCGGCGGCGCGGCCGCTAGCCACCTCTGCCCGCATCGCCCGGGCGAAAACGCCCAGCCGCTCATCCCCATCCCCATCCTCAACCTCAGCCGCGTCAGCAGGAAGGTCGCCGCCATGCAGCAGCAGGCGGTGGCGGCCGTAGCCGCCGGTGTTGCCGTACGAGTCAACCGCCAGCAGGCCCCTAGGATAGAAAGAAAAGTATATATCATGGACAGAGTGGGTTGGGGAGCGGGAAAAATCTGGATGGAGGAGTGGCGGTGGGGTTACATGCCTGTCATGACTGCGAAAGCATCCCCAACCCCTGCTGCTGCAAACAACGCAAGCCCCCCCCCCCCCTGGACACAAACCGATTTATCTAATAGCTAGCCAGCAGCAAACGGGAACACAGTCTCGGCGGAACAAGGCGCTGGAGCCACTGATAATGTACCCACTGTTCCTCTGGACATCGGCACTTCACATTTGATACACACCATCCTACGGACGGCTACCCCCTCCCCTCACCCTCACGGTCGCTTTGGCGCCTGGAATGAATTATCCCCCCCCTGCACCCACGTACGCACCTCTCGCGCCCGGACGCGGTGTCCTCTTCCAGCACCGACGGCAGCCGCCGCCGTCCGTAGGGGCTCCCGCCACGGATGACGAACCCGTAATCGTAGTCGTAATTGTAGTCGTCGTAATTGTAGTCGTCGTAATCGTTGTCGTACAGCGGAGGCGGTGGCGGCGGGCTGGCGGTGCTCCACCATCCATCAGAGTCGGGGGGCCGCGCGGCATCGCCGCCGCCGCCAGAGTCGCCGCTGCTGCCGCCGCCGCTGCCGCTGCCGCCGCCGCCGCCGCCGTCATCGCCGCGGATGACGGCGGCTGCAAAGGAATAGGCAAAGAACAACTCGGAGCCGTAGGGCTGGCCCCAATCGCCTGTGGGATGCATGGATGGGTGAGCACATAGTAGACCTAAAAGGGCAGGAAGCATGCATCAGCAGGCCGCGAGGATGGATCAAACACTACATCGCTTGGTAAACTCGGAAGGATGGACAGGCAGCAGTACATATCATCTACCCCTTTTTACTAATGCACGAGCCAGGCCAGCGGGGCCCCACTGTTGCACTCACTACTTACCCGGCACCTCGCCGTTGCAGAAGTCGATGCTGAGCTGTATCAGGCCGCCCGCCACCGCCCGGCCCAGCGGCAGCAGCCCCACGTTGGCAACCGGGCTCAGCACCAGCCGGGGATCTACTGATCTGGAGGTGAACGTGGCGCGGTAGCAGCCGGTACTCAGGCCGCCGTTTCCCAGCGCCTGGATGGTGGGTACAAAGATGTACGGACATGTATGGGTAAGTACGCGCGTACGTACGTGGCAGGTATAGCAGGTACAGCAGGAAACAGATAGGTTGGCGATCGGCGTGGGCTGCGAAGCTAGCCCTGCTATATATCTAGCCCTGCAGATGCGAGAAATCACATGTCACTCTGTGGAGCGGGTGACTGATGCGGGGGAGGGGCAAGCCGGAGTACTGAGCAGCTGTAGGGGTTGTCACCTAGCGCACGCACACATGTCACGCCCGCCCGCCCGCACACACGCGCCTGGTACAGCCATGGGAACAGGCTCTGCAGCGTGCGGCAGTGAGGGACCGCCGCCACCACCAGCCCGGCGCGGCGCGACCGTGCCGGCGTGCCGCCCACGGAGGCGTTGAGGGTGCTTCTGAGCGACGGCATCAAGCCATTGTACAGCAGGTCGAGCGACGCCCCCAGGGTGGCGCAGTAGCGCGCGGCGGGCGCCTCCAGCCCCGCCCGCTCGAAGGCTGTAGCAGCAGCGGCCGTGGCGGAGGGCGGGGGCAGCGAGTTCACCAGCTCCTCGAGGAGGTCGCTGAAGTCCTCGAAAGCGGTATCCAGGGAGGGGGCTGGGGAGGCGGGCTGAGGCGGCGTGAAGGTGGGCGAGGGCGAGATGAGCCAGCGTGGCGCGGGAGAATAGAATGTTGGCGGGGGCGTGGGCGGGGGCCGCAGTGAAGGGGGAGGGGGGAAGGAGAGGTTGGGAGGAGGCGGAGGCGGGGGGCGAGAACTGCTGGGCGACCTGAAGCGTTGAGGGGCCGGCGATGCGAACGAGTAGAACGAGTCGACTGCGTCGTCCGGCGGTGCGAACAAGTCGACTGCGTCCGCCCCACTGCTGCCTAACTGCCGCGCCGTGACGGGGGGCGCGAGCAGGATGGATGCTAATGATGCCAGCAGCGCTGTTAGTAGTGTGACGGGGCGTCTAGCGCGCGCCGGCGCGTTATTGGCGCCTTGAGGATGGCGCGCAACGCACATCGTGTTGTCGAGTGGCGTTGTTCCCCCCAATGTGCTGAAGTGTGGCTACGATCTAGGTTACTTATTCAAATAATCAGTTTGGACCGGTGCGAATGTTTGGAGTTGGTCTGGCCTAAGCACCCTCGCGGGACGTCGATCGACTCGCTGGGCGCGCGGCTGGCAGCAGCGCCATTGTACTGCAGTTTGACGTCAAACAGGTTTTGCGTTCGTCACATGTATGGCACCGCGTTCCTGCGAGGGAGGAGACCGACCAGCATTGGCCGGTTTCAGTAACCCCGCCCTAATTTCGGCCACCCCGTTTTTCTTGGTCGCACGACTGCTTCTGTTTGTATTATTGTCCCTTTATGTGTATATACATACAACATTAGGGGGCTTTCACACGTGGGAATCCGGCTTCGGCGGGGCGAAGCCGGCTTCGCCGGCGAATCCAGTTCACACGCGGTGCAGAGCGAAGCAAGCCGACTAGTCATGGAGTGGCTTCGCTGAGTTTTACATTGTACCTTCCATAAAGTATATAGTACTATCTTTCTACAATGACGCCTCGCGTCTCTTTGCTTCGGCTAGCTATAACCATGCGAATGCTGGCGCCACCCACGTTATATATGATGTTAGGCCCCCTAAATACACGTAATGAGATACCAACAAGAAGCTCAGAGCAAGTTTTGCTCGAGGCACTGCCTCTTTTCCACAATCCATGGGCGACATTGCTTCGCGAGCGCCGCGAGCGCCGCCAGCGACGCTTGTGGAGCGTTCGAGCAATGAAAACATAAGAAACGCATAGAGATAAAATTATTTACAAGGGGAAGCGAGCGGGGCTGTGGGAGAAGCATGTTCTGAAGCGGATGCAGCGATTACGCGGCCCAGAGCAGAGCTTCCTACTGGCTATTGTTTCAAATGGTCTAATATCAAGTTGTACGTTGCACCTAGTGATCGAGGCAATACCAATTCTACTCGGTCAGGCAGCTTCTCTTCGGCATTCTGGTTCACAAGCTGTCCCAGTGAGCAGGGGACAACTGAAGGTATAGAAATATCATAGTATATGTATAAAAAATGAAAAGCATCGAAACCGACTATGAAATGTTGAAGTAAGCCGGCTTCGCGAATCCGGGGGGGGGGGGGGACCCGGATTCGGGAGTCGGATTCAGAGTCGGTTTCGGGGTCGGCTTCGACCCTCGAAGCCGGCTTCGCATGTCACGTGTGAAAGCCCCCTTACCACAGAGCAGCCCTCAGGCCGACTCGACAGTTTGTTTCGCTCGGCCATGCGAGACTACTCGACACAGCTGCCACCGCTTGATACGGCCTGTGATTGATCCCAAGTCTTTCATGTATATGTAATACCAAAAATTTCATTACCGCATCCACAAGAAGGCTTGGCAGGTCGCAGCATTGAAATTTATGCTGCCATGGCCCCGCGTTGCTCGGAAAGTGGTGGCTGGCGTGGCGGCAACCTTACCAACGTCTATTTATGTGTTCTAGAATGCTTTAGCGCTGGTTTGGGTTGTCCAGACAGCGATCCTGGATGCACGCCCTACAGCAGTCTCAAACACCTACCTCTACGCAGTACCAGGGCTTGCCCCTATCGGGTTTAATTGTGTTTGGGCCTTTGGGGTGCGGGAGCTCCGTCACAGGACTGGATAATGGGAGCGAAGCGGACAGGCAGTGAATGGAGAATGGAGTGGCAGGCTTCGCTTAGTTATAGCAAGGTACGCATGATACGCATGACGGCATGAGTCTGCCCGCCATACGTCCAGCGGCGGGATTCCTCCCCACCTGGCACAGCGTGCGGGTTAATGTGGCGGTTGTGGCCGCTACGCCTTACCGGTCACCCTCCTCTCCGGCTGCTTGCTAGGAAGGACGTCAACTTCCAGTCGGTCTCGCATTTCGCATTCACAATTTAGCGCACGTCCGTAACACGCTATCTTTGAACTCCACACCACCAGGTTCAAAGATTGTGTGTCAAGGCACGCAGCGAACCAGTGCATCGGGCACGCACCCACAACAGAAGCCGTGCCGTGTCTCGCAGTCCGCAGGGCCGGTCTGGGTGCTGGGAGCTGGTGTTCCAGCGCGTGGCGCAGGGCCCGTACCGCGAACTCATGTTGTGCTGGGAGCATGGTGCCATTCCGTAGTGCGTCAACTGCCTCTTTCATGGGGGTGTTCTGGTTTGCAGCGGCGTGTGTTGCGTTGTAACGTGTAACGAATTCAGAGAAGAAAACGCTGACGACCAATGATTGATGGCACACGCTTCAGGCCCGCGGCCCCTAGTTCAGTCGATTCATTGCGATCGATACAGCGATACAACGATACAGCGATCAAACGATACAACGGTACAGCGATACAACGATACAGCGACGCTGCTGACGGTGTTTGCCTTGCTTGATGCCTTGCGCGCAACGGCCTGGTGCAAAGCACCAACTTTGCAGCTATTGCGCACATGGGACGCCGCCTACATTGCGCGTGGACCAGCGCCGTGACTCGAACAAGAGTTCACGATAGCGTGCAAGTTTCCCACACTGGTCAATATCAAGCAGATGTATGCAAGTAGGATACCAGGTGGGGTTTTTGGTGATTTATAGTGGCCTCGTGATTTGCCTGGGCGCTGGTCGCGATCTTGGTCGCGATTGTTCCACCATGCATTGCAACACGTCGCGTGCTATAATAGAAACGTACGTAACCCTTTATCTCGATATACATGGAACTTTTACTTACATCCTCACGCTTCATCGCAGACACCGACCTTCTGCAAATAACGTTTTGCACAAAACTGTCATAACCGAGAGGGCCCCCCCCTGCACCAATCGATGTGACCGCAAGGGCTTCCGCCCCTCCCCCTTCGGGGGAAGGGGCAAGCCAACCCTTAACCTTACGGACCCCCCCATAACCGACCCCCATCAACCCCCTCCCTGAGGTTCGGGAGGGCCGTTACCCCAACCCTTGGGGACCCCCACGTCCCTAACCCCTCTTAGGGACACGCGCAACAAGAGACTTGATAAAAGCATTCGCAAACACTTACAAAGCATGCCTACAAGTCGGGGTGACTTGCATCTCACAGCGTCTATGTGCAATCGCTCAAGAAAGTTGGCCCCCCTAACCTCCGGGGGTCCCTAACCCTCCCCCCCCCTAACCCTCTCCCCACCGGCCGGCACCGCCCCGGCACCGCCCCGGCACCGCCCCGCGCCCCGCACCGCACCGCGCCCCACCCCGCGCCCCACCCCGTGCCCAGCCCCGCGCCCCACCCTCCCCTCCCCCGTGCCCCGCGCCGTCCATACAAACCCAACCCGCCCCGCGCCCAGACCTGCGCCGTGCAGCACTGCTGCATGGCCTTAGTGTACATAGCAGGGGAGGTACCTCCCCTGGTACAGTGTGACCTCGTAGCATGGCTAGCCCCAACATACGAAAATGATCGCTGCCTTGCCCATACATGCTTGCAGATTGTGGGCAAAGAAGCGTCAGCAGCAGTGTACTTAGTTTATATGACTTACGGGTTCGCGGCCTGATGACCTGCTGCCCACTCCCTGACTGGTGTGGCGTTGAATAGCCATTAAGAATTATAAACCAGTAAAGGCTAGAGGGAAACTGGCGAGTCATATGTCGCATGTGTGCGTGACAGCAGCAGTTGAAGCAGACTAGTTTACAATGTTCGTAGCTGCCTCTAGTGCTACTACATGGCAAAGGCCTGGAAATCTGGCGTCCGTGCCGAGAAGGAGCTGTACGCCGAGCTCTATGAGCGATTCCCATGGTTTACAAGGAATTAAATGGATCGATTCACTGGACCACACCACGGTGTGGAACCCAGGTTCGGACACCGGAACACCCAACCCAGCCTGGCCGCTTGGCCCGGCACCGACCTTTATTCGCCGCTTCAATCCAGAGAAGATGCATGATGTACATGGCCGCGGTGAGGACACTCCTGTCCCCACGGCATGTAGTATGTCTTGCTCTAGATTGCATTGGTTACAGGAGGGACCTGCTGACGCAGTTCGCGAGCCAGCGAAAGCGTACTGGAACTAGTACGAACACCCTGCTCTAGACCTCAGGGGCGTGCCACCTGCAACGCCGACAGCCTACTCTGGGCCTTGGGCTAGTAGGCCTTGCTCCCATGGGAGCTCCACCACTTCACTCATCCAAATCCTCCTCAAATGTAATATACGCTGGTTTGTTCAGTCTCATGCTGCCATCCTCCCTTCTTTCAATCCAAGGGTGACCTGGTGGGGTTTTATCCCACCCCCTTGGCTTGATGCCCAGGCTCACGTACGACTGCAATCTTGCCCAAAAGTCTGCTATCACTTGTGTTTTAACTCTAGCCAGTGTCGCCCCGTTCCCTACGTATCCTTGCTCATTCCTAGACGCAAAAAGCAGTCTCCTTCCGTAGTCCATGGCCGAAATCGCCGCCAAGCATACGACATCCCAAATTGCCTGTTGAATTGTTTGGTGAGGCGGTGCCAGTAGCCACAGGTTCCTACGTTCCACAATTATTTCAAACAGGCTATCCTCATCACCAATGTCCGCAGAATCTTGTATGTGTGTCCTCAACGCCTTTGCAATTGTGCACGTACTGAAGTGGTGTACGCGGTCGGAGCACGCATCTGCCCTTCCACACGGGCAATTATGGCCTTGTCCTCGGTGCATGGAGAAGCCCGAGAAGCCGCCGACCGCTAGTCTCCAATACGCTTCTTTCTGGTCGGCTTCCCACTTAATTTTCCATAGCCGCTTGTATGTGCTCGAGATGTAATTTCTGTCTTCCGTTGCCACCACCTCTGTATTGCCCATGTCCTTCGCCTCTCGAATAAACTCTTCGTGTTTCACTTTTAATTTATCAAACGCTTCATTCATCTGTAGGTACGTAGCTTGCTTCACTGTTACTGTCGCCAGCGGTATTGGTATGTTGCTCAACTTCCACCCCAGGCATCCAACGATGTGGTCAATCATAACTGCATACCTTTCTACGGCATTTGCATTTCCTGCCTGCCTTGCTGCCTCTTCCCATCCCTCCGGTAGGTGGCCAATGAGGCTTTCCAGGCGTCTCAACGCGTCTATCCCGTTCCTCAAAGCCCTAGGCATCATTTCTATTCCTTGTCCTCCGAAAAGGCCCGTGTCGATCACATCTTCCTTATATATTCGTGTACATTCGCTCCGTATCCGAGGCGGAGCTCTGTCTGTGGTTCTCAGGCCCCCTAGCTTCTCCTTCATCCGTGCAAAAGAGTCCAAGGCCCTCACTGCGTCGCCAACTGTATTAATTGAGCCTAATTGAACTACATCCGAGAACCCGTTCTCCAGTGTCACCTCATTGCCATTCCGCTGCCTGCATTTTAGAATGGGGTTGCCCCATAGTGGTGCCTCTGACACCCACGGTTCTGCTGTAAGCCTGCTGGCATCAATAATTGTTGGTTCCGGTAGGTGTGTAATAGCCAAGCATACTCTCTCAATTAATGCACAGTCCGTATCAATTATTTTCCCCATAACCGTCGGCTTCCCTGTCGTGGGGTGCTTGCGTGCCGTCAAGAGCGCCAGGGGTTGCGCCGCCGGGTGGTGAAGGCGTACTGCATTTTTCAAGTTGAGCGCCCAAGGTGGGTTAAATTTTAGGAGGGTGCAACCACCTCCCGCTACGCCTCGAATCCCTAGCACTGCATGGCGAGCCCGCACGTGTTGCAGCATTGGCAACATGCCGAAACCGCCACATTTGATTGGTAGACTTAGAATCGCGTTGCTGACTCCCGGTAGCCGGGCGTGTGGGTTATTGCTGTATGCGGCTGGTGAGATTCCTCGGTCTACCAGGGCTGTGGCGTTACTAATAATTTTTTCCAGTGATCCATCCGATGGTATGCCTTCGAACTCCAATTTATATAGCGCTTTACTTAAGGCGTAACCAGAAACCGCTGCCGCCCTGCCAAACGTCGAGAGCGACATTCCTGCAATGCGATTCATACATGCGTTAGCCTTATCCAGCGAGGGTGCCAAGCTCTGCACTGGCGTGGGGCCCTTGTTGTTGTTGAAGTGCACGCCCAGTGTTTTTGCCGATTCAACCATTCGTAGAGATGACTGAGGCTGTTCTGCCCCTGCTGTGGTGTCCGTAGCACCAATAATAATAGTTTCTGATTTAGTTACGTTAAGGCGTTGGCCTGAAGCCTTTCCAAACTGCTCCATAGCATTGATAAAGGCCGGTATCTCCGCCAGGTTACGTAGAAACTGCGAGTAGTCGTCTGCATATTGGGATGCTTTTAGTTTATGTATGTCAATGCCAAAGCCTTGGCTTGAGAGCCATGCGAGAAGGGCTTGAGCAATTGCTAGGTATAGTAGTGGCGCTAGCGGGCAGCCCTGTCGAACACCGGCTGTGAATTCAATAAATTGCGAGAGGTGACCATTGACCAATGCTGCGGAGCGTGTACCGTCGTGTAACAAGCGCACCCATTCCAGGAAGCCGTCACCAACACCAAGTGCTTCCAAGCATTCCAACATAAATTCCCGGTTGACTGTGTCGTATGCTTTATGGAAATCCAAGAAAGCTACCACTCCAGATTCATTTGACCCCCTGAGGACGTGTGGTGCCAGTTGCAGCAACGCAATATTATCGGCAATCCGTCTTAGCGGGAGGAAAGCTGTCTGTTCTGGGCTGATGGTCTGGCTGAAGGCCTTCGACAGCCTAGTAGCAAGAACCCGTGCTAGGGTGCGGTAGTCTGTGTCAAGCAGTGTGATAGGTCTGTAGTTCGCTGTCACAGTTGGGTCTCCAGCTTTGTGCAGGCAACATATCACTCCGTCCAGGAAACCCTTTGGTAGTCGCTGCTGCTGGGCTGCTGCTGAAAAGACTGATGCTAGTATTGGTGCAAATTTGTTGTCAAAGCGTTTGTAAAGGTCAGCTGGGATGCCATCCGCGCCAGGCGCCCTTCCGGCTGGTGCTGCTTTCAGCGCCTTGGCCACCTCCTCCCTCGTCACAACAGGGCTACCCATCTCTGGAGCTACGCCCGGGGGGCAGCGGCGCCCCGCTGCCCGCAGGGCCTGTAGGACAGTTGCGCGGGCCTCCGAGTTGGTCGTTGCTGTGTTACTGATGCCGCTCCAGAAGGTAATCATCTCCTGTGCTAATTTAACTGGGTCAGACGTTGTGGCTCCATTACCGCATTTTAGAGCATGAATACGCCTGGATGTGGCCGGTGGGCGTAGGAGTTTATTAGTCATAATTGGGTTCGGTTGCTCTCCCATCCGTAGCCATGTGTGTCGGGTGCGTCTTTCTGTAGATACGCTGGCCTCCACCGCTGCGTGAGCTGCTGCTGTACGTGCTGACACTGCGTTATGCGCTAGGTCGTGGACTTGCTGTCCTCTAGTGGCAGCCCGTTCAACTGCTGCAAATGCCTGAGCTGCCGCTATGTTGGCCTGTGTTAGCTGTTCTGTTGCTGCATGATGCCGTCGAATTGATTCCTTATTAAGATGGTAAATTGTAGTAACCATTGATGATTTAAACAATGGCCACCAGTCAATTATTGCTGTTGGGTTGGACGGCATAGTGGTCGCATTTTCATCAATCCAGTCCATAAACCTCTGACGAAGGTCGCCGTGGTCCATAAAATATAGCTTACATCGCCGTAGCCCTTTACCAGGCTGTTGCTGTACTGCCGCTGATGACGAGGGCGCTAGACGACAAATTACCATACGCACGGTGGTCAGATGGGGCACCATTCTCTACCCGACATGAAGTTATATTCTCGCTGATGGCTGCTGATGCCATAATTCGGTCCAGGCGTGATGCTCCAGCAATATTCCTGGTTCGATAAAAATATGCTCTAGCCTCTGAAAGACGAAGTTATGATACACTGCTGCGTCTGTGTCAAGTCCCTCGCTCCTCCAACTAATCCACTCATCAATGTCACAGGAAGATGTACCGCGTGAAGAGCGTGAGCGCCGGGAGGAGGAGGACGCAGCGGCGACAGCAGGCTGAAAAGGAGGAGGAGGAGGAATATGGCTGCTAGTACTCTGCGTGCCAGGCAGGAATCCGTGGATGCACTCGCCCGGCAGTAACCCCAGGCGCGCACTGTGCCGGTACCGCAGCCGGTGCCACAGCCGCGTGAAGATTGCATTGGTTACAGGAGGGACCTGCTGACGCAGTTCGCGAGCCAGCGAAAGCTTACTGGAACTAGTACGAACACCCTGCTAGACCTCAGGGGCGTGCCACCTGCAACGCCGACAGCCTACTCTGGGCCTTGGGCTAGTAGGCCTTGCTCCCATGGGAGCTCCACCACTTCACTCATCCAAATCCTCCTCAAATGTAATATACGCTGGTTTGTTCAGTCTCATGCTGCCATCCTCCCTTCTTTCAATCCAAGGGTGACCTGGTGGGATTTTATCCCACCCCCTTGGCTTGATGCCCAGGCTCGTGAAGGCGCGGCGCAGGAACCTAAGGCTGCAGCGGAGGCATGTGGTGATGGCGACTGGCGGATTTTCTCCAAGAACCCGCAGTATAAGTGTAGTAGTAGTGGTCAAGCGGCCTGGGCGGCACCGGGGGCGGAGGCGGCCTGGGTGGCGGAACGTGCAAGCAGCCGTGTGGGAAGTTTTTTCGTGTGCCTGAGCCGAATCCAGGCTGGGGGCGCATGCAGACACACGCCAGAGGCCGGGGGAACGTGCAAGCAGCCGTGTGGGAAGTTGTTTTGTGTGCCTGAGCCGAATCCGGGCTGGGGGCGTACGCAGACACACACCAGAGGCCGGGGGAACGTGCAAGCAGCCGTGTGGGAAGTTGTTATGATTGCGGTGTTACAGAGGGGACAACCCGAGTGTGCAAGCACGCAAGGGCCGTCTGAAGCTGCAGCAAACACCTACCGCTACGCAGTACCTCGGCTTGCCCCTTTGGGGACCATGGGATGAGGGGGCAAGGGGGCCAGGGGGCGGGGGGAAGGGGGGGGGGGGAGAGGGAAGGAGGTCGCGAAGAAGTATGCGACCCGACGTCGATGGCCTCGTGATCATAGGCTATACGCGATTGTATTTACCTACTTTTCGCAATCCATACATACATCGATCATGCAAGTTCGCTGACGATTGTGTCGATCGCTTCCTCGGCTCCATAGAGCAAGATCAGGTTCTTTCCTGATATTTCTAACAAGATTATCATATAGCGAAATGATGTTAATTGAAATAACTCAGCGAGCTTTCCATTTTGGGCCTGGAAAGTCGTAAATCACTGACAATGTGATTCGTCCACGACCTGGGGTCAGAAGTCCATCCAACCAGTAAATAACACGTTTTACTATCAGTTCATTGCCATTGAATGCCATAAACATGCGTCCAGAGCGAAATCGGGTGTGAAACGTTTTAACGTTACATTTGTAACTGTAATTTCCGAGACTGCCCCCCCTGCACCGATCGATGTGACCGCAACGGCTTCCGCCCCTCCCCCTTCGGGGGAAGGGGCAAGCCAACCCTCCCGCAGTCGGAGTCCGCGTGACTTCGCGCACAGCGAGTCCCAGCCAAGCCATGGCCCGCCAGATCCCCACCGTTTGCATCGTAGCCACAGTCCAGATACGACATCTGGTGGCGTGCTTACGTTTTCGTTTCGCAATTTAGAGCATGTCCGTAACGACAGGGGTGAACCCCAAACAGCAACAGACCTAGTAGGGTGGCGCAAAGTACACACACCAGCCAAGGCGCAAGCGTCTAGGCACCCGTGCGAAATACCAAACAGCACCCCACCGGTATGATTGCGGAAGCATACGTCTTGTGACGCGTTGGTATTGCAGTGCCTCTTCTTCGTGCGGCCGCCTGGTATCTGGACGCTTGCGCCCTGGTTAGGTTAGGTTGTGCTGGTAGGGTGTACTGCCCGCCTTTGAACTGTGCGGTAATCCCGCTCTTGGATTTGTGGCAGCGATGCAATCGGCGGGGCTCTGGCGGGTTACGGCTTGGCTAGGATTCGCTGTGCGCGGAGTCACACGCACCATGGTGGCGGGAGGGTTTGCAGCAGCTTCCGACGGCCCTTGTGTGCTTGCACACTCGGGTTGTCCCCTCTGTAATTCCGCAAACATAAACTCGACGCCCCTTTCGCGCTTGCGTGGTCGGGGTGTACCTCTCTTGTAACATCGCAATCATAAAGACCTGGCAGCACGCCGACGACTGGATTGTGGTCAAATTACAGGCGCTGTACACCGGCGAGCTGCCGCTTGCCTTTTTTGAGCGCAATACAACCACAGTCGTAAATGGTCTCGTTCGCGCTTTGTGGGACCCCATGACCACGGCAGCGCGGGATGCTCGGGTGGATGGCCCGGCGCAACGGCTCGGCACCCTGCTGGCGACCCGGGGCGGCGGCATCACCATTCAGTTCGACATCACGTTCCCCAGCGTGCTGCCGCCCACGCTGGCCGCGCTGCTGGATGCCGACAGGGCGGTGGTGACCCCAGCCGGCGACGGGGTCCCCAGCCTGCGATGGGTGGCGGACGTGCCACGCACGGCCATGGGCCCGCCCAAGGGCAAACGGTGGCTCCGCGTCAGTGGCCTGCCCCCCGGCCTGCCCCCGCAGCTGCAGCAGGAGCTCCTGCAGCAGTGCCTGCCGGGGGTGACAGTCGAGGACTGCGTCCGGCGCGTGTACGCTTTCCACTACGACAAGGCGGTGTTGCAGAGCGGGCAGGTGCTGGTCAAGGTGCCGGACACCGCGCACCTGCCGTCGTCGGACGTGGCGTTTGCGGTGGGCGTGGGCCCGCGACACCAGCTGGTCTTCCGGCTGGAAGACATTGATCGTTACTGTGCACAGGAGGCACGTGGGCCCCAGGCCCGCCGGGCGCGCATGCCGCCGGTCACGCCTGTGGCGGCGCGGCGGCGGCTGCTGCTGCGGGCGTGGGTGTGGCGGCCGCGGCGGCAGGCGCGGGCGCTGCGGCTGCTGCGGCGGCAGGCGCGGGCGCGGCGGCGGCGGCGGCTGGCCGTGCCGCCCAGGGCCCTGGCGACGGCAGCGGTGGCAGCAGCACCGGCACTCCCATGTGGCGCCAGCGCGTCGGCGGCCGTGTGGTTCCCGAACTGGCCGCAGCGGATGCGGCGCTGGTGCGGGCGCTGGTGCAGGCAATCTTTGGTGCCGTGGTGCAGCAGGCGGGCGCCGGCGGGGCAGGCGGGGTTGGCGGGCCGCTGGTGCGGGGCGCCAACCCTTTCGCCCTGTTGGCAGAGACGAGCTCTGACGTAGAGATGGGTGTCGTCGAGGGGGCGGACCGGACGCCGGTGGCGACGGACATGGCAGCGGCGGCCACGCGTGCTGCCGCCGCCAAGCGGGGCCGGGCTGCGGCCGCAGCGACGGCCGCGGTGGATGCGGCCCTGCTGAGGCAGGCGGTGCGGACGGCCAACGCTGAGCGGCAAGCCGCATCTGCGGCGGCGGCAAAGGGGCCGGCGGTGGCGCCGGCCGCTGCCGCTGGCGCGACCGGCGGGGTGGCCGCCGCCAGCGGGGCCGGTGGGGCGGTGGGCGCTGCTGCTGCCGGAGCTAGCTGGCCGCAGGGCGGCGCCCTGCCGCTGGCCGCGATCGCCGGCGCCGCGGCGGCGGGTGGCGGGCCCGGCTTCGTCGGGCCAGCAGAGCTGCCGCCGGGCTGGGTTGCCGGTGGCAGCGGCGGCGAAGGCGGTTTGGCGGGCGCAGCGGGCTGCACTGGGCCGGGCCGCCCGTGTGAGGAGGAGGCGGAGCCGGGTGTCCGCGCCAAGCTGCGGTGCCAGGGCCGCCGGGGCGGCGACGGTGATGACATGGACATCAGCTCGGCCGCCCCGCCCGGGGCTGTGCAGTAATGCGGCGGCCGTCGGCGGCCGCGGCGGGGCCCCGGCCCTTACGGGTGGGGTCCCATAACGTGCGGGGGCTGCGGACGCGGGTACCCCACCTGGGGTGCGCACACCTGCACGCCCTGCTGTGCTGCTGGGAGCGGCAGCGCCTTGTTGTTGTGTGCCTCCAAGAGGCACATGTTCTTGACACTGACATTGACTTGGTCACCGCGGACCTGGCTGCCGCCGCGCAACGGCTGCGTGTTAGGGAGTGGACTGCGTGATGGGCGCCGGCGCAGAAACCCCCAGGGCGTCGTGTCACAGGCGGCACCGCCATCCTCACCCGGACGTGTCTGCTACAGCAGGGTGCAGTTGTCCTCCCCGGCGGCGCTGCCGCCGTGGCGGTCGCCGCGGGTGCTTGGGCTGGCCGCGGCGTCAGCGTGCCGCTGCAGTGGGGTGGCCACGCCTTCACGCTGACGTCAGCCTACTTCCCCCTGTCCTCCACGGCGCAGCAAGCCTTCATTCGGGAGTGGGTGGGCCCGCAGGCGGCCTGCGCCGTCGAGCACGTTCTGGCCGCAGATTTTAATTTTGTAGATGACGTTGCGCTGGACACGGTCACCGGCGTGGAGCGTGGCGACCGGCCTGCCGCGGCGGCGCTTGCCGCCGCGTGCCCTGGCCTCTCCGATGTGCTACGCCAGCGGCACCCTACACGCCGCGTCTGCACCTACTTCCACCGTAGTATTCCGTTCCACCCTCAGGGCGCTAGCCGGCTGGACCGTATCCTGTGCAGTACGGGCGTCTCGCCGCACGTCCTGGAGTGCGGGGTTGCGGCAGGTGTGCCCTCTGATCACAAGCTCGTGACAGTTGCCCTGGCTGCGTCCCCGGAGACCTACCCGCCGGCGCGGGGCCTGCCGAAAGCGCACTTGGGCTTCAGGGATTTCAAGGACTTGGACCGTGAGTATCGAGCCTGGCTGTGCGCCGCCCTGGCTGCGCGCCCCACGGATCCCGCTGCTCTGCTAGAGTGGTGGCCCGCCCTCAAGCGCGCCGCCGCTGTGTCTGCCAACCGCCTCAGCCGGGTGGCTGTGGCTCGTCGGGTGGAGGCGAGCCAGCAAGAGGCCGCGGCGCTTGCCGCGGCGGAGGCTGCTGCAGCAGCGGTCGTGGATGGCGACGATGTGCACGCGGCTGCCACTGCGGCGGTGCGCGCCCGCTGCGCCGCGGCGGCGGCCGCCGTGGCTGCTGCTGCGGGTGTGGCGCGCCGCACCCGCCACACGTGGCTGCGCGGGGGTGAGTGCCCGTGCCCGGTGCTTACCCGCATGCTGCGGCCGCCTGGCGGGCTGCGTGTCATCGCCCGGCTGAAACGCCCGGATGGCTCACCAACTTCAGACCCCACGATCATGGGCACGGTGATGGCGCAGTACTGGCAGAATATCTGCGCCGCGCCTCCGCCCGCCCCTGACGCCGCTGCCTGCGTACTGGATGCCCTGCAGCGCCATGGGCGTCGGTGCACTGCCGACGAGGCCGAGCAGCTTGGCAAGCCTGCCGTCACCCCGGGTGAGGTCCGTGCGGCGCTTCGGGCGGCCCCTCCAGGGCGGGCGGCGGGCCCTGACGGCATCCCGGTGGAGCTGTATGAGAATTATGAAAGTGATTTCGCCTTCGTGCTGGCTGAGGTGTTCACTGCGGTAGGGGAGGGGCATGGTGTGTCTGCCGGGTTTCTGGATGGCGTGTGGACGTTTTTCTATAAGGGGGGTAAAGGCGGTGACGCGTCTGAGCCCTCCAACTATCGCCCCATCAAGTTGACGGATACTGATTACCGCACTCTAGCGCGTGTGCTTTGCCGCCGGTTACAACCGGTGTTTGGCCGCATCATTGACCCTGAACAAATCGCATTCCTATCTGATCGCCGCATTGCCGACAATGTGCTGCTGCTGCAACTTACTCCTGGGTTGCTCAAAGCTGCGGGGCAGTCGCCGGGTGTGGCGGCTTTCTTGGATTTTTAAAAAGCGTATGAACCGGTCGTTTCTGCTGGCATGCCTTGAGCGCATGGGCGTGGGGGCCGGCTTCTTGACGTGGGTATCCCGCCTCTTGACTGATACGCGTGGGGCGACACTGGTAAATGGCCGGGTGTCGGGCTGGGTGCCTCTGGAGGCGGGTGTGTTGCAGGGCTGCCCCCTGGCCCCGCTGCTGTACCTGGCCGTTGCGCAAGCCCTCCTGTCGTGGCTGCGCAGTAGGGGGCACGGGGTCCTAGCGGATTTGGCCTCGGCCTTGGCCTCGCAGTACGCGGATGACTGTACGCCGCTAATGGCTGGGTTTCAAGCGGTGCCGTCCTTTCTGGCGGATATGGAGAGTTGGAGAGGTTTCGTCGTGCCTCCGGGCAACGCCTGAACATGACTAAAGTAGAACTGCTAGTTATGGGTGCGTCGCGCGGCGCTGGGTCTCTGCCTGCGGGGGTGGCTGGGCCACACCTGCCGCCTGGTTGGCGGGTTGTGCCGACGGCTAAATCACTGGGGATTCATTTCGGTAATTGGGCTGTCCCTTCCCCGGCTGTCGCGTTTGAGGGAGTGTTGGGTGTTCTAAGTCAAATTGTTCGTATGCCGGTGTCCATGTTTGGTCGGGCGGCTGCAGCCTCTGCGTATGCGCTAGGCAAGGTGTTGTACCATTTGGAATTTGTGGGCCTCCCCCGTAGGGGCGCGGATTTGGCGGGGTTGCTGGCACGGGTGGCCGCTGTTGTGGACCGCCGTCTCTCGCCGGCTGCATATGATGAGAACGCTCGTGCCCGCCCGCCCGGTGTGTCGCTTGAATTTATTCAATTGCCCCCGGCGGTGGGCGGCGTCGGCCTGCTTCCACTGGTCGAGCATATGAAGGCGCGGCAGGCTGGGTTGGCGGTGCGGTGTGTCCTTGGGGCGTGTGGCCTCTTACCGTATGTGCCTCCATGGACTCAGGTGGCAGTCGCCTGGTTGCGCCAAGTGCACAATGATGCGACGCCGCTGCGGCTGCTGGTGCAGGGGCCGGCGCGAAGATGCTGGGCAAACAGCAGCTCTCCCCTATGTGCCCCCCGTTTGTGCGGTTGCTAGAAGCTATGACTGAATTGCCGCCTGTGACCCTAGTTGCCCCGCCCGAGCCTGGGCCGTGGGTGGTCCATGTGCCATTGTGGGCCAACCCGGCGCTGTGCGTGGACGGTCAAACCTGGGACGTTGCATTTGCCGACCAACGACTCCTGTGCGCTCTGCGCCCCCATGCGCGCACGTACTGGATCCCCCCGGAGAGGGGGACCGCGGGACACATTGCAGGCCACTGCGCCCACCCCCAGCTCGTGGGGACGCGCATCGCAAAACACAACGCGGCCGTCCGTATGATCGCCGACTGCATCCACCGAGGCAGCAACGGCGGCGGCTACATGCTCATGGACGCAAGCAGCGTTGCCGACCGGCCTCAATACTGTGCCGGCAACTGCCCACCAAAGTGGTTGCTACGCCCGGACGTGTCCACTGCTGACCGGGAACGAATGCGCCCGGACATTCTCTTCATCACCACTCTGCCACGGACTGAAGTTGGCGCACATGGGCCGAGTGGCCTGAGCCTCAGCGCCCGGCGGCAACACAAGGTGTACATCATCGAAGTCGGTTACACATCCGACCTGCACCACAGCGAGAAGTGTGACCAGAAACAGGCACAACATAGCCGTCTCGCCGACGCACTGCGTGCCGCCGGCTGGGAGGTGGTCTACAAGAAGGAACAAATAGTCACATTAGGGCATGGAGGCACAGTCACACATACCCTCGACCCCCTTACTTCTCCGCACCCTCGGCGCGACCCCTCACGCGGTCACGCCGCGCAGACATGCTGCACACGCATTCACATGCACAGCGTCGTTTGCCTCCGCACAACCAGTTTTAGCCCCCTAACCCCCCCTAACCCTTGGCACCCTGGTTAGGGAGCCCCCCAGGGTAAAGGGGTCGGCCGGGTTAGGGACCCACAAGGGTGACTGGGCAGTTACCCCCCCTGAGACTTAGGGGCCCCCCAGGGCAACCGGCCCCCTAACCTAGGGGCCCCCCAGGGTAACCGGCCCCCTAATCTTAGGGGCCGGCAGTAAGAATCGGGGCTCATTATCAACAGGCACCTCCCCTTCGCAATGCTTCTCCTCCTGTAGTTCCGAAACGTATGATTGCGGATTACAAGGAGGGGACAGTGTAAACAGCTCGCGACTCTCCTGGGGTGGTAACGGGAAACGGATGGGGCGGAAGCAAGGGCGGAAGCTGGAAGCGTGACAAGAGCACGCGCACACAGAAACGCCCGGCATTCACCTGTGCGCGCAGGCTCGCGACCTCGCCATACATGCATCTCGGTGCCGTCCCCAGCTGCGTCTGCGAAGCTGCTCGTTTCGGTGAGGCGCCGGGATTGGCTTACCCCGCCTCGTTCCCAGGCCAAGCGCATTGAGAGTCCTGATATACCACTCATATCTAGTGAACTTGCATATTTCAAACGACTTAGAATCAACTTCTAGCCAGTCCAAGGACGCCACACTGAGGCTTATCATAAACCTTTAAGGTCAAAGAATTAGCTACCGCACGTCTCTCAGATACCTGCGTTGACACACACTAGTTGCCTGCATTAGGAAGGCAACACCGGGCCTGCAACGGGCCCGCCCAAGCTGATGTCGTAGGGGCGCCCCCGACGCGGGTGGGCTGTTCTGCCTCACTGAACGCTAAAGGAAGCACAAAAATGGAAAGCGGCGGAGTGCCGCAGCCGCAGCCGGCGCCCCAGGTTGTGGCGCAGGCGCATCAACAGCAGGCGCTGGCGCAGATATATGGCCAGGCGTTCCTACACCTACAGGAGACGCAGTTAGCGGAAATGCAATGGAGGCTCGAACTCTCCGCCAAGCTATCAGCGATGCTGGAGACGCTTCGCTCGCGGAACCAGGCCACCGCAAACATCTGCTTGTGCCAGGTATGCTCAGAGGATAGTCAGGTAGCAATGTTTTAGCCATCGAAAGCGGGGCGTCCCGGCTTCTCCTCACGTGCCGCGAGCGCGGGAGGCATATTAGAAGACCTGCCCGAAGCTGCGTCGCCCTGGCTCGCGGCAGTTGCGGGAGGCTCATACTTCGCAACCTCTCCGAGCTGGAAGGGGCGGGACGGTTCCGGGAGTCGAGTGACGTTGATGTGCGTTCATCCACTTGCCCCTGTTGGTCATCATACCGTCACTGGTCTGACCCCCTCTATGCCCCGGTGCGCTCTCCCCATGCAGACCTGGCTTGGCGCGGACGGTTGTGAGGTGCAGAACCCCAACTCACTTGAAGTGACGGTAGGTGCAAGGGCGCACACGGAGTCGGATTGGGTTGAGGGTGTCCATCCTGTGAGAAGCGCAACGCCAGCGCACGCGGCTTCGGGCAGCACCTCACGCCGGCGCCCCGCACGATTTCCCTACCATACAAACAGCTCTGGGCGGACCCGCGTCTAGGCTTCGTGCTGGACCCATTGTTCCAGGAGCTGCGCGTCAAGAGGTAGGGCGGCAGGGGGTGATGCCACCGCAGTCGCGGCGCCCGGCGACAGGAATTGCTCGTCCACTCGGGCTGCGAGGTTTCGTTACCAGGCCCGGGTTCCGGGTAGTCTACATACCCAACGGCTGACATCAGTGTGCCTCCTGCCGCGCTCGCTCGCTGTCCTCCAGCTGCCAAGGGCCGGTGTTCTTCCGCAACTCCATGCCCGGCAAGGTGTGGCGCTCCGGCGCTGTCCAGATCGTGCAGAACCTGCGCATTCTGCCGCCCACGCTCCACCCGCGCAGCCAGCTGTCGGGTAAGCCGGCGCGCACAGGTACCTGTTGATCAGCCTAACTGCTGCCTACATGGGGGGGCGGCAGGGTGAGGTGTAAATGGCGGCTGAGCTGTCAATGCACGCCACTACTACCCACCGCTATCGAACCGTGCCTATTACTCTTCGCCCCGCTCATCGCCTCACCTTTGTCTCTGACCAATTCCACCGCCCCCACGAACACGAACACGCACATCTCCAACAACAGAGGAGGCGCTGGAGCGGCTGGCGGAGGCGCTGTACATCCCCATCTACGACCTGGCGCGGCCGCTCAAGGGCCAGGTGTGCGTGCTGGAGGTACTGCTGTCCACGCGCGCCACCGAGGCGATGCTGGTGGCGGACGTCATCAGCTTCATCGGCAGCCTGCTCACCGCGCTGCACCTGTCGCTGGCCAATCCCATCCAGCCGCCCATCCGGCGCAGCGTGCTGTGCGGCCGCCGCGCGCGCGCCCCCGACTCGGATGGGGAGGGCAGCGATGGCGAGCGGCCGGGGCCAGCCCGGGCGGGGGGGTCGGCCGGCCCGGCGGCTGCGCCGCAGCCGCATCTGCCGCCCCCAGCGGCGGGGTCAGCGGGGCAGGCAGGCGGCAGTGGAGCTGCGCCGGCGTCGGTGCAGCAGCAGACGGGCGGTGTTGGTGGCGCGCCGGCAACAACGGCTGTGCAAGCTGCGGGCGTTGTAACCTGCGGAGCGGCTGCTGCTGCTGCTGCTGTAGGTGTGGTGGCACGCGGGTGTTGTCCCGCAACGGGCCCCGCAACGTCCGAGCAGCCCACGCTGCCGGCCAGCCCCAGTCCGGAGCGCCTAGGACGAATGAGCGAGGCTGCCGCGGGAGTAATGGGCGGCCCGTCGGCAGCGCAGGCGGCCGCGGGCCAGGCAGCGGCAGGCGCGCGCACTGAGCCGGGGCCGCCGCCGGCGCAGCAGGACGACGGCGCGGCAGTCAGCGCGCTGCGCATGCCACGCAAGGTGCGCAAGGTGCTTGACGGCGCCATGCAGCGCAGCAAGAGCGTGGTGTCGGTGGCGGCGCTGTCGCACGGCATGCGGGATGAAGACGAGGAAGAGGCGGAGGGGCGGCAGGCGGAGGCGGCAGCCGCGGCCGCTGCGCGGACTGCGGTTGCAGCAGCAGCGGCTGCGGAGGCGGCTGGTGCTGCTGCAGCAGCAGCGGAGGTAGGGCCGGCAGGAGTGCTTGCGCAGCCCACTGGGGCGCCGAGTGAAGCGGACACGTAGCCAGAGTGTTTCAGTCAACAGCACAACGCACGCAACAGCAAGCGCAGGTAGTTGCTTGTTACGCGGGTCATTATGCGAGTGTGTATTTCCCCCAGAGCACTGAGGCCGCTCTTGTGTCGTGATTGGACCACGAGCCCGGCACCAAAGCAACTCTTGTCCCTTGGCACCTTTGACAAGGGCAAACATTTTTGGCGGCTCTAGTCGGCCGCCTTTATGATGATGATGATCAGTAGTATAGCGCCGTATGTGTGCGTGTGTTTGCAATCTTCTTTCTCGGGAATTCCCGGGCCGCCACCTGGACGAGCTGCGCTGAGGCCGCAGATGCATCTCCAGCCTATGGCATTTTCATAAAGGGGCCCGCCATTGCTTCTCGAGTTGTGCCCGCACGCTCGCGTGTGAGTAGATGGAGTGGTTGTTGGTTTTGTTTGCAGTTGTGTGGTGGTGTGTTTGCGTAGATGGCGCATCGGACCACACCATCACCGTGTTTGCATCCGTCCGTGCGAATTGTTTTTGGTGCATATTCGAAGGCCAGGGTGTTCGCGTCGCTGGCTGGCACTCCACTAGCGAGGTGCCGGCGCATGTATGACGCGGGGATGGGGAAGTGGGGTTTGGCGTGTGTGGCAAGACACGCAGCGTGTCTTGGCGGCCAGAAAGTTTTGATGAGGGCATGAGAGCACGATATTCCGGTCAAGATGTCGGGGGAGGAGCGCCGAAGAAACATCGAGAGGTGCGAGGAAGAGCCAGACACATTACAGGCACGTTGGTGTGAGGAGTGAACGAACAGCGCGTCTGAGTGCTACCAGACACTGCACGATCATCGCCCTTGGCTACGCTTCGGGCAAAGTGGCTGTAACGGAAAGCTTGCGAATGTATTGGTGCCACTTGCTTTGGATGGCAGGCTTTGAAGTTCATGCTGCCTCCGGAACAAGGTGCAACAGGGAATGGTGACGGTCCAGCAACCTCCAGTCAGCTACTGACGTCGGCACAGTTGCAGCGCGTTTCTCCTGCTTATGCGCCCAATGCCTTGCTTGCTTGCATTTGCGGATATGGGGGGCCCTTCGAACACTACTGGGACTTCGCATTTTTGCCCCATGCCTGTTCCATCAGGGAGCGGTGGCGCTCTGCGCGTGTCGCATACACACATTCTGGAGCGCGTGTGCTGGTTCCACCCAACCCGTGTGGCTTCGGTACTACGGTATGCGCGGGCCCAGTGCGCCATCGGCCTCAAAGTATGTCACAGAAGGAACGCGCAGCTACAGCGTGGTCTAAAGAAGAATAGGCCGGCAATGACCAGTGAAGAGTCTTGGACGTGGGGCCGTGGCAGGGCACGTGCACACTTACCCTTGGTCGCGCGCGTGTGTAGCGGCCCCGGCGCGGTCTGAACGCGCGAATATGCACATGCTAGAATGCCTTGCTTGAAGAATTTCTTCGCTTGTGCGGCACTCTCCTTCGCGCTCTGGGGCGCCCGGCGAACCTTATTATGATGTCGGTCTAGGAAAGCCCGCCCACCCAAGTTTGGTCATTTTAGTACACTACACCGGTCATTCATGAACGTTAGCAAGACGACGCGGTATTTCTTGAGATATTGTTGAACACCTTAACCACGAGACCTATCTTCGCTCAAGGCGAAGTTTTGGGACATTGCCGACTGCAACTCGCTGCACCGCCGAGGTATCCATACTCAGTCTGGTGCGTTCTTTCAATGGTGTAGGCATAAACGTTGGGGGAAGGCGGGACCAGCACGCTGACAGTTTTCGAAGGGCCGCCGCACGCACGACGTCGTGGCCTGTATGCTAAAGCTGCCCCGTAAAGAGTAGTCGTAGATATTAAACCGAGGATTGAAGGGACGCGGGCTGCTTGCAGCATTGAATGTACCTTCAGTTTGCGGACCACGTAGAGCCAAGTGCTGACCTTCAATGACTGCCAAGTTCATAATCATACAGCTGCCTTGAATTTGCAGCTAAGGAGAGCGCACTCTGGACTGACTATTTGCACAGGTGCATTCAGGCCGCGCTGCCAGCGCCCTACTCTGTTGCGTTACGGAGCAACATCAGACGTCACGCGCTGCAGAAGCATCCGTCTTCTCTCAGCGACGGAGGGAAAGGGACGGGGAGCGACGACGGCGGTTTCCTCAGTGAATAACCGGTCGTGGCGCGCCGTGACGCAGCAACAACGTGCCGGCGCCGGGGCGGAGCCGCGGCCGCGCCCTACCGGGCACCGACACCAGGGCGGGTGTGAGCGCTTCGCCGCCGGAGCAGCACCCGTGACACAGCTCTGCCAGGCACACCCGCGGCGGCGCCGGAGCCCCGCACTCAGGGCCCCGCACGGCCCCACGCGCCCCAAAGGACCCGCGCCGGGCGCCCGCGGCCAGTGAGAGCCTCAGCCCCAAGCAGCGGGCGGAGGCGTCCAGCCTCACCATGCACAAATACCGGCTGGTGGCGAAGAAGGGCGAGGGCACCTTCTCGGAGGTGCTCAAGGCCCAGTGCATTAAGAATGGCAAATACGTGGCCATCAAGTGCATGAAGAACCACTTCGACAGCCTGGACCAGGTGGGTGGCATGGGATGGAAGGACACAGGGGAGGGGTGAATCAGGGGGAATCAAGGCAGGGGGTCGGGCGGGCCGGGCTAGGCTGGGGCGGAAGAGAGAGCCGGGGTGCGGCAGGGCCGCTAGCAGGCGGCGGAGCGGTGGCGCCACCGTGGCGACACGGGGGCTGGGAAGCGCGGACTGGGGGCGTCACGAGTGGGGGAGGAAAGGCATGGGTGGGGAGGGTGCAGGAGTGGGTGATTCCTGGGTGGCGCGGTCTAGCGCGAGCTGGGAGGTGGACAGGGCGATGCGATGCGGCGGCGGCAGCGTGGGTGGGTGGGGCAGACACAATTGCATGCGCGCCACGGCAGGATCGTATTAACCTCGGGGGCCGGGGGCTGCAGCCTGCAGGGCGGGTGTTCTCCTACACGCCCACACCCCCACACGCAGGCGCAGGGCACTCCGCGTTTGAAGGCCTTCAAAGGCCATGCCGCCACCATGATCCACCTGATCGGGCTGCGTCTGGCCCTGCGTCTGGCCCTTTTCGCCTGACCATTGACACGCCACCCGCGCCCACGCCACCCACCCCGCTGACCGCCAAACCAACCTGCCACCCACGCACCTGCTGCCCATGCCCGTGCCCATGCCCCCACACTGCGCAGGTGAACAACCTGCGTGAGATCCAGGCGCTGCGGCGGTTGTCGCCGCACGCCAACATCATTAAGCTGCTGGAGGTGCTGTACGACCAGCCCACCGGCAGGTGAGGAGGGCAGGGGGGGGCAGGAGGGCAGGGGGGCAGGAGGCAAGAGCGTAGGAGGCAAGAGGGCAAATGGCAGGGGGGCAGGCGCAAGGGGGCAGGAGGGCAGGAAGCAAGAGGGCAGGAGGCAAGAGTGTAAGAAGGAGACAGCAACCGACTGGCTTGGAGAGGAGGGCAGCCATCCTTACGAACCCGTGGGCGGGGTGGGCGGAGGTGATAGGGAAGGGAGGCGACAGGGAGGGGACGCGGCTGGGGCAGCGTGGACAGCTTGGGCTGGTGCTTACAACCTCTGGGCCCCCCCCCCCACACACACCCCGGCCCCCCAACACCCCGGCCACCCCTCAGGCTGGCGCTGGTGTTTGAGCTGATGGACATGAACATCTACGAGCTCATCCGCGGGCGGCGACACTACGTGGCGGAGGAGCGCATCAAGAACTACATGTACCAGCTCATGAAGTCCATGGACCACATGCACCGCAACGGCATCTTCCACAGGTGGGGCGCGGGGCGCGGGGCGGCGGGCGCGGGGGAGGGGGAGGGGCAGGGGGAGGTAGTTCATGCCAGAAACCAAAGCGACGATGACAACCCCAAAAAACCGAGGGGGCGGGGGGCGGGGGGTGAGAGAGAAGGCGAGGAGGAAGGCGGGGGCGGGGGCAGAGAAGGGACCCACGGCCGGCGTGTCAGCGTGTGAGGGGAGGCGTGAGCGGGAGGAGCACGAGGCCCCCCCAACCGTGGCTTCCCGTCACCCGCGGCCGTGTAAACCTATTCTCCCACTGCTCGCTCGGTCACTGAAACACATCTGGTCTGACCACACGCGCCGACTCCCTGACTGACTTCGTTGCCTGCTACCACGCCACCCCCACTCCCAGAGACATCAAGCCCGAGAACATTTTGATAATGGATGACTGCCTTAAGCTGGCGGACTTTGGGTCCTGCCGCGGCATCTACTCCAAGCAGCCTTACACCGAGTACATCTCTACGCGCTGGTGAGGGATGGGCAGGGGGCCGGGGAGGGGGGTTGTGGTTACCAGCCCAAACTAAACCAAACCAAAGAACGAGGTGGTGGAGGAGGGCATCTCACAGCGGCGGGAAGGCGGTTGGGGTGCCCAACTTCCATGACACGCTCTGGCGCCCACCCACACGCGTGTGTGTGTTGCACTCACGGGCGTGGAGTGGGTGGTGTGCTCCGCTCACGCTTGACGACGCGTGCCTCCTCCGCTCATGCACGGGCTGGGCCTGAGCTGCTTGCCGCCGTACACACCGCCTGCCGTACACATACACACCGCCTGCCGTACGCAGGTACCGTGCGCCGGAGTGCCTCCTCACGGACGGCTACTACAATTACAAGATGGACATGTGGGGCGTGGGCTGCGTGTTCTTTGAGATCGTGTCGCTGTTCCCGCTCTTCCCCGGCACCAACGAGCTGGACCAGATCACCAAGATCCACAACATCCTGGGCACGCCGCCGCCTGACCTGCTGGCCAAGATGAAGAAGCGGTGGGTGCTTGCGGGGCGTTGGGGAGTTTTGGGGTGGAATAAGTCTCCTGGTTCATTCCCAGTTACAAGGTATGGATGACAGCCTGGGCGGATTGAAGAGGTGTGGGCGTGAGGCAACTCGGCACGGGGGTTACAGCCGTAACAACTCTGGACGAGCCGCTGGTTCACCATGGCCTCCCACCTTCATCATTTCCACCGACCCGGTGCTGCCACCCTCCCCCTGTCCTCCCCCTGTCCTCCTCCTCCGCCTTCTCCGCCTCCTCCTCATCCGCCTCCTCCTCGCCGCCGCGTCTGCAGGTCGGCGCACATGGACTTCAACTTCCCGCCCAAGGAGGGCAGCGGCGTGGCCAAGCTCATCCCGCACGTCAACCCCGAGTGCGTGGACCTCATCGTGAAGCTGCTCATGTACAACCCCGACGAGCGGCTCAGCGCGCGGCAGGTGCGGCGGGGGGGGTAGCCATCCATAGGATGGTGTTTATCAAATGGGGTGCGGTGGGGGTGCGGTGGCGGTGGCGGTGGGTGGGGGTTCCATGCATTTAGGTAAAGAAGCGTATGGGGGAGGGCTGCAGGAGAAGAGGAGGAGGAGTGGCGAAGGGAGGGAAGATTGCGGCATGGCAGCCGCGGAATTGACGGTTCTGATGGAAGGCGTTTGCTCGGGGTGGGCGGGGCGTGTGACACAACAGGCGACGACATTTCATTCGACACTGCAATCCCCCGCTCACATGCACGCCCATGCTCACCCATGCTTACCCATGCTTACCCGTGCGCGCTCCTCCGGCGGCAGGCGCTGCGGCACCCCTACTTCCGCGACCTGCGCGATGCGGAGAAGCGACAGAAGGCCATGATGGCGCCCGACGTGTCCAACCACTTCACCGCCATGGAGGCGGAGAAGGTCCGGCAGCAGGTGTGTGTGTGGGAGCGGGGGGCGGGCAGCAGCAGCAGCAGCAGCAGGGGCGGATGAGGGAGGGGGAGTCCGTTCCAGGACCCAAAGCAAAACAACCGAGAGAACCCAAAGCCGAAATGGGTGTCCATGGGAACATGGGCGGCTGGGAGGGTGTGCCGGCGAGAGATGAGCTAAGGGGGGCCGGGGGGCCGGGCGCGCAAAGGCGGAGGGTGGGCGGCGGGCAGGAGGGGAGCTGGGTTAGCACAGATGTGGGCAAGTACGAGAGCCACGGCTGTCTGATACCATCAAGCACCACCGTTTCTTGCGCCCGCAGCAAACGGTGTCGTCCACGGGGAGCGACCACGAGCAACCCGCCTCCGCCGGCGGTGACGGTGGTGGCGGCGGCAGCACGCACGACGGCTCGGGTGCGGCGGCACTGCCCAGCATCGGCGGCGCGCGCGGGCACGGCGCGGACGGCGGCAGCGCGGTGCACGACACCGAGTCCGGCGCCATGGACGCGACCGGCGGCGCGGGCGGCGGCGGCCACGGGCGGTTGCCGGGCCTGGCGGCGCAGAGCAGCATGGCGAGCATGGACGGCGGCGAGGAGGCGTCACTGCCGCCCATCGCCAACCTTAGCCTGGGCAAGGCCAACATGACGGGCTCCACGGTGGGAGGGGGGACGCACGCGTCCACGCGGAGAAGCACGCTCAATACGTACTACGAGGCGGGCGGCGGCGGCGGCGGCGGTGGGGGCGGAGGCGGAGGCGGAGGTGGTGCGGGCCCCGGGCAGGCCGGGTATGGCAAGGCGGCCAAGGCCGCGGGGGGCGGTGCGACCGTGGCGGGTGGCGTGGGCGGCGGCGGCGCGGGCGGCGGCGGGGGAGGCGGCGGGGGCAGCAGCACGGTGGGGCGGCGGCAGAGCGTGGGCGTGGTGGCGGGGAAGTACGGCTCCGTCAACAAGCAGGGGTCGCAGGGGCACGGCGGGGCGGGGCAGGGCGGCGCTGGCGCGGCGGGCATGGCGGTCACGGGCGGGCACGCAGGCAGCGGCAGTGTGGGCGGCGGCGCGGTGGGCGTTGGCGTGGGTGGCGTGGGTGTGACCAAGTACAAGGCCAACGTGGGCAAGACCAACAGCAAGTACATCAGCCCCTACAGCTTGCGGCAGCTGGCGGGTCAGAACGCAGGGCAGGGGTGAGGCCGTGGATGGGGGCAGAGTGCTGCACGCGGGCACGGCCAGTCAGTGGGCCGGGCAATGGGTGGCTCCCAAGCGTTGTTACTTGGTAGCGAGCGGCTCGCGGACACACGGGGCGTGCGTAGCACTGCAGAAGATTGGCTTGGTGTACATACGTGCTTTGGGCACTGCGTCTGAGCGGTGGCATGCGCTTCAGGTTCGCGCCCCGGACTGGTGTGAGACGTGAGCGAGCCGGAACGCATGCGAAGTGTGGGCCTGGGGCTGACCTAAGCTGGTGGGCGGATGCGTGCGTGTCGGCGCGTGCCGCGGCTTGACAATGACGCTTGCTGCTGCATGGTAGCGCGTGCAGGCTGAGGCATTGGTGTGCTGACAACGCTTGGGATTCGGGTGGTGTCAGGTGTAGCTAGCAGGTTTGTGTGCGCCTGTACTATCAGTAGCTACCCAGCTACTCAGACACAAATGCGGCTGTAGCAGGATAGGTTGATTGGCAGGTGCTTGCACAACTCGACTTCCGTCGTATCCGAGCTGCAGATATGGAGGTGAGGTGTTAGCGGGTCAAGAAGCGGGCAGGCCTGCCCATGCCCAACAGGGCCCATGCTGTTACGGGCATGCGCTAAATTGCGAATGCGAAATGCGAAACCGACTGGAAGTTGACGTCGTTTCTAGCAAGCATAATGTATATGTAAGCGAGCATGCGCTTGTTGGACGATTGACGATTGAGGCCGCTGCTACATACCAACACACCGGTGTTGCGGATTCGCGGCACAGCGGCGGGTTCTCGCCGCCCGCAGTTGCGTCGGCTTGTAAGCGCGGAAGCGCCTCACATGGCTCACTGAAGGCAGCGGTGACGTTTGGCCATGCGGTGATGCGGCCCTGCCGGCATGTAGTCCATTCCTTACATGGGGCACACACAGGCTTCAAGAGCCACGCAAACACGCATCCCGACATCTGACGGGCGGGCACGGCTCCGCCGCTGCGCCGCAGCTCAAAATGCCTGGTTGCCCAGGGGCTGCCTGATGCAATGGCTTGCCTAGCGCCGCCTCCATCACGCCTCCACGTCTTCAGCTCCTCACTGACGCGCGGTGGCCCCTAGCCGGTGGCCCCAACATTGCTCACACGCGCTCCAAGCTTGAAATTGCACGGTAATGGATCGTCCGCGCCCCAGCGTGCTCGGTTAATGCACACCCGACTCGCATCTCCCTGGCGCTGCCACCAGATGCTCAATGCCACAAGTGGGGCGTGACGTGGGGGATCAGTGCCAAGGAGAAGCCCCAGAGGTCGGCAGGCTACATGCGCCGCCACCGATGCACCTGCTGCACCTGCACCTGCTCTAGTGCTCTGCATCAATCCCCTGCAGCTGTACATGCCGTACGGCACACGGCCCAGTGAACGGCAACCGGTCAATTCTCAGCCGCCATCAAGTGGCGCGAGGCGAGCAACCGCGGCACGCACACACAGTCACGCAAGACCTCCCATCGCCAACAGTGTTGCTCCACTAGTCCAAAAGCCTGACCGTGCAGTTCAATGGGGGTCTTTCGCCCTGGCCACATGGTCACGCTATGACAAAGAACCACGACGCGGCCTAGCTGGCCCGCGCCCGCACTTATTCTCCTAAATACGTCGGACGTCGGACTCACATCTAGCCACCGCTGCAGCGGCGTTAAGCCCCAACAATGCATGGGCGCAGCCTTTGCCCTTTGCTGTTTATGTGCCGCAAACGACCTGTTAATGCGGCGCCCTCCCCCCCCCAGCCCGTTCGCTCGGCAGTCCGCACATCCCAACGCAGCAAGAACCGCAGCTTCCAACAACACCAAAACACGACACGCACACGACACGCACACGCACATGCACACGCACACACGCGCAACAGCGGTCGCCCAGCCCGCCCGCCCGCCCGCCTCCGCGCCTGCGTGCTGTTCGGCCTCGCAGCAGCTCTCCCACCACACCGTTTTCAACGCCAACCAACAGTGTTAGCGGCATTTACTGGATGAGCGTCTCGAGCTCGTGGTTGATCTCGGTCTCGATGCGCTTGATCTCGGCGATGGCCTCGCGCACATCCGGCCGCACCACCATCAGCTCGCACAGCCAGGTTGGCAGCCCGTCCGCCACGCAGTGGCACTTGGCGCCGGGCTGCACCAGCGGCCGCGCGTACAGCACACCCTCCACCTGCGCGCGTCGTGTGGTAGTGGTGGTGGTGGTCGTGCTTGTGGTTGGGGTGGTTGTGAATGCGACATTACGGTAGATGAAGGGCTATGGTGGTTGGGGTGGTGTGTGTGTGGCACGGCACCACAACCCCACCGAAATGATGTCGTGGACCAGTCGGGTTCGGGGGGCGAGCCGTTTCCCCCAACTGCCCCGCTAAACCCCCGCCCCAAACCCCTCCCCCTGCGTGTACCTCTCGCTGTACCTCTGGCACATCGGCATTTCATTGTTGATGCAACACAATCCATAAATGGCTACCCCCCCCTGGGCACTGGCATTGACACAATCCTTTTCCGCCGCCGACCCACAGCCCGCGGGCTTGTGGCCGGACCCCTCCTCCGCTCCCCAGTCCTCCTCCTCCCCCCAATGCCCCCCTCCAATGCCCCCATCCGCCCCCGCACGCACCTTGCGGTACTGCTCCAGGAAGTCCAGGTGCTTGATGTGCCCGGTCTTCTGCGCGTTGATGGTGTACTCGGCCATCTGCTTGAGCGGCCGCCGGGCCACGGGCGGCCGCACCGGGATGCCTGCGCGCGTGTGTGGGTGCGTGTGCGTGGGTGCGTGAGCGTGTTGCAGTGGCAGGTGCGCAGGCTGCTTCTGCTTCGGTGCATGGCTTCTTCAAACCAGAGCCCGTCCGTGCGGCCAGCCGCTCCTGCACAAACGCTTACCCACCCCAACCGTCTCTTCCGCATCTCATCACCTCTCTCCACCCTCACCTCCTACCCCTCCCTACCCCCACCCCTCGGTCTTATGCATTGGGTTTGGTTTAGTTTGGGCTGGTGACCACAACCCCCCCTCCCGCCCCCCTTGGGTTTTGGAATGAACTACCCCCTGCCCCCGCCCCCTCGTTCATCTGCATTGGGCATGGTTTATTGGGCTGGAAACAATAATCGCCCCGGCCCCCAGCCCGCCCCTTGCCGCACCCCTCCCCCGGCTGCCTCACCCGCAAAGGCCATGAGGTTCTCCTCCACCAGGTCCACGCCCCACACCAGCAGGTTGGTGTCGCGCACCGGGCCGCCGCCCATGCGGCAGTTGACCTCGATCAGGCGCGCGCCGCGGCTGGTGTACTTGCACTCCACGTGGAACACGCCCAGCTTGAAGCCCAGGGACTGCGTGTGGGGGGCGTGTGGGGGCGGCGGGCGGGGGGCGTTCCAATGCATTTAGGTGACGAGAAGGAGGTGGGCACGGTACGGGGGCGGGGGTTCCATGCATGTTATGGGGGGAGGAGGGTGGGCGTGGTGGCCGTTGTTCATGCCAAATGCCCGGATCGCCAAATGCAAACCCGAAACCGTGGTGGTGGCAGTAGCAGTGGCAGTAGCACAGCAGTACGGTTACCAGTCCCCACCAAGCACATGCCGCTGCCCGGCCTCCCACAACCCGGCCACCTCACTTGTTTATTTGGGCTGGCGTTTGCAGCCCCCGACATCGGCGCCCCCCCCACCACCAAAACGCCCTCCTGCTGGCAGCCTCTGAGTGAGGCGAAAGCGGTCTGGACCGACCGCGTGCACCCGCTGTGCCCCTGGACGGCGGCATTTCCCCTCCTTTTTGACCCACACCGTCCGCATACATGGCAAACCCTCTCCCCCCCGCGCCCCCCCCCCCCAAATGGTCGATTAGCTTTTGGTTTCTGGAAAGAACTTACCCCTCCCCCGTAGTTAATTAAACATGCATGGCATCCACCCCCCACGCTCGGCCACGTTCACCTCCTCGCTCTGATGCATTGGGTTTGGTTTAGTTTGGGCTGGTAACCCCCCCCCCACCAACACACACGCACACACGCACACACCTGCACGGAGCGCACGGCCAGCTCCATGAGGTCGATCTGCGCCGCCTTGGGCAGCACGGACGGGCAGTTGGAGCCGGTCTCGTTGAAGTACGGCTCAACCGTCGGCCAGTTGTCGGTGATGGCGCCGTACACGGGGCGGCCGTTGTCGAAGATGAGGTCGCAGTCCACCTCGGCGCCGTCCAGGTACTGTACGGCAGGGGCGAGGGCGTGCGTACGGATAGTGTATGTATGTGTGTGTGTGTGTGCGCGCGCGCGCGCGCGGGAGTGAGTAGGAGACTCGGGTGTGTGTGTGTGTGTGTGTGTGGAAGTGGGTAACGGTACTACCAGGCCGCACTCCGCTGGCTGGTGGGGCCGCGCACTCCCGGCTCCCCGACTGCATGTGGCCAGTTGCCCTCCCGCTCTGGACTTCTCTTGCCCCTTTCCCCGTCCCCGTCCCCGTCCCCGTCCCCGTCCCCGTCCCCGTCCCCGTCCCCGTCCCCGTCCCATACCAATACCGTATCTTCCACCCCATCCCACCCCACGGACGTCGGTAATGACTCCTGGGTAACTATACCCGGAACCTCCACCAATGGCACCGCTTTGGTTTCTGGAATGAAGTACCACCCCCATTTTGCATGGGTATGGTTTAATTGGGCTGGTATTTACAACCCCACCTTCTACCACTTCGCCACATACCGTATCCTTGCAAACCCCCACCCCCCTTTTGACTTCACTAACGTCTGCTCGCCAATGCAATTTTCCCTTTTCGCATGTCCCGCCCCACTGCCGGCGCTCTTGCTCCATTCCTCCGGCGCCGGCGCTTATCTGGTATCCGTCAGGTGAGTATGCGTTAGGTCGCGTTATCTCTTGCTAGCGGGGTGGGCAGTTACGCGCCGAGCCTGGGTGCCCGCCGATGGTAAGCGGTGTTATTCTACCGACTACCGTCTACACCGACCCGATGAACAAGGCTCAAGGGCGCCCAAGATAAAGGTTAAGGCCACACCTCCTTCGCATTGGGTTTGGCGGTTCGGGTTTGGTCTCTGGTGTTTTGCTTGGGTTTGGAAAAAACTACCCCCCCACACACACCCACACCACCCACCTCCTCCACCATCAGCTCCAGGTGGATCCAGCCGCCTGCGTTGCCCGCCACGTCCTCGCCCTCGTCGTCGCCCTCCACCAGCGCCCCCGCCACGATCTTGGCGCGGGACATGTCGTGCTGCACCCTGCAGGTAGGGGGGTTCCATGCATGTTAAATTGATGACGGGGGAGATTAATGACGGGGGGGGTACGCACACACACACACACACACACACACACGCGCGGGATACGCATGCTCGGCTTGACCCGCCAGAGCAGCCCCCCGAGGCCCCCCTCCCGAGCCCCCGAACCCCCAGCGCCCCCAGGCCGCCACCCAGCCAGCCACCCACTTACTTTTTGAAGGCCTTCATGAGGTCGTCCTCGTTGTTGGCGCGGATGACACCCAGGCTGGCGGCGCCGCTGATGGGCTTGATAACGGCGGGGAAGCCCACGTGCGCCGCCGCCTTGGGCACGTCCGCCTCGCTGGTCACCTGATCAGGGGTTGGTTGGTCGGTTGGTGGGTTGGTTGAGGGGCGGTGGTGGTTGATTGGGTGGATGGGACTAGGTGGAGGGTTGGGTTGGGGGGTTGCAAGGATATGTGGCGAAGTGGAGTTGGGTTGGGGGTTCCATGCATTTAAATTAAGGACGAGGTAGACGTAGAACAGACGTTGCAACACACGTTTGCATACCGATGACCAGAAGGCGTAGTCGGCTCCGCGTGCAGACGACGATCCCCGTTCCGAATAGTTTGATCTGCCTAATATGTCATTCACTGAGGTGATCCGTGTGTAAAGTAGAGGTAAAGTCGTGTAGAGGCTCAGCAAAACGCGAACGACTCAGCGCATGTACGTGCTTCGCGCGCGCGTCGCTAAACTTTCCTAGACTTAGCGCGTTACTCACCTGGCGCCGCATCGAGCAAGCACCACACCACGCGCCGCGCCGGATCGCATGCATAAGCAGGGCAGCGAGCAGGGCAGGTCAGGTGTGGCGCACAGCAAAGCAAGGGAAAGCTACTCGACCCAACCCAACGCGACAAGTGCATGGGGAGGCGTGGGCCCCAAGGGGAGAGAGCAGTCATGTGCGGGGGGCACCAACCACGGGGCTGGGGCCTGCGTATCCATGTCCGCCCTCTCCTCCTCGCCCCCCTCCTTCCTGTCCTCGCTCCTCCCTCCCTGCCCTCCCCTCGCTCCTCGCCTGCTGCCGCCCGCCCCCAGCTGCTCATTGCCGAGCCCCCACCCCCCTCCCCACCCCTCCAGCTCCCCTCCCCGCTGTTGCGCCGCACCTTCCAGTGGCGGGGCGTGGGCAGGCCCGCCTTCGCCATGATCTCACGCGTGGCGTGCTGCGGAGGCAGGGCAACGCAGCGCAGGTACGGCAGCGCAGTGCACTTACGGTCTCCAATCATCCAGGACATGTGGACCCGGACCCAGAGCTGGTCTGACCGCGGGCGCCCTTGCAAAGACTCCCCCCAAACAAATGCCCGCATGCCCCCAACCCGCCTCTCAGGTGCCCCTCTCCTTCCACCACAAGCCCCCATGCACCCATGCAAGGCGGCTGACGCTTGGGTCCCACCCCGCAACCCTGCAGCCGCCCCACCCGCCCACCCAACCTGGTTTAGTCGGGCTGGTAACCACAACCCCTCCTCCCCCGCCACATACACACACACACACCTTGTCCCGCGCGTTGTCCACCGCCTGCGGCGTGTTGCCGGGCAGGCCCAGAGCCTCAGCCAGGCGGCTGGCCAGCGGCACCTGCGGGATGAGGGGGGCGGGGGCAGGGCGGCGGGTGGGCGGGGTGGTCCAAGCGCGTACGACGTGCGGCATGGGCTCCTGCTCCTCCACACTCCTGCCACGTGACGGGCACGCGGCTGCTGGCGGCTGTGTGAGGGACACGCGGCTGCTGCTGCTGCTGCTGCCCGTGCAAGTCGCCGCCGCAAGGCTGCACTGCGGCATGCTGTCTTCGTCGTCCCTAGGCGACACGGGGCATGACACAGCGTGCAAGCCGGGCAGCCCACGCCTCCAAGCCCAAGCCCAAGCCCTGGGACCACCGCCTGGTGTCATCCTGATGTCATCCTGGTGTCATCCCTGCCCGTCACCCGGGCGACCCCAAATACCCTCCACCGACCGCCATTCCCCACCCCCACCCCACCCCTGGCCCCCTGCCCTCCCAGACGCCGCCGCCATCATCTCGGCCCCTTGGCCCTTGCTTCGCCTGCTCCTCATGGCCCCTCCTCTCCCTGTTCCCCTCCTCCCCCTCCTCCCTGCCACATTCCTCGCAGCACACATCACGTGCGGTCCGGTCACAATAATGCTGCAGCCATCCACCTGAATACCCTAAACCTAACCCACCCACTATTGGCCTTTGATTTCTGGAATGAATTAACCCCCAAACCACCCACGTCCCCAGGTGCAGTGCACGCCGTAGCCACCCACCGCCATTTCGCAGAAGGTGGTGATGCCGTCCAGCTCGCCAATGGACGAGCGCACGTCGCGGACGGCCTAACCAGGGGGAGCGCGGGGCGGGGCAAGGGAGAGAGACAGGAGGTGCGGTTGCGGTTGTGTGAGGCTGAAGACGCACATGCAACAGGGAGTGGCGATCGGGCCGCTGCAAGCAGCTGCGCGGCCACGGTTTCGTGACTCCGGCCGACTGGCCTGCCCCTCCCAACCCCGACTCCTGGCCTCTCGACACCCCCAGCCCCTGTATAGCTCGTTGCGCCTCTCCCTCTGGCACCGCCTCCCAGTCCCAGTCCCAGTCCCAGTCCCAGTCCCAGTCCCAGTCCCAGTCCCAGTCCCAGTCCCAGTCCCAGCCCAGGCTCCCCAGCCGGCGCAGTTCCCGTCCACGCGCATCCGTGCGGTGACACGCTCGCGGTTGACCCCGTGCGCGCCTCGCCCCCGCCCTCCTCCCTTCGGAGTCAAGGCGTGGCTACCCGGCTCCACCTGCACCACCCGCACTACGGTACCCGCATCACCTTGAGGCAGCGGTCAAACACGGTCTCCACATCGCTGAAGTCGATGGGCACGAACTTCTCGATGATGCCCTCCTTCACCAGCAGCTGAGCCCAGCTGCGCGAGTGGGAGAGAGGCGAGGGAGGAGGCAGGGTGACCGTGGTGCGCCGCACGGTCGTCGTGGACATGGGTTAGCTCTAAACTTCACCTTCCCTGCCCTGCAATCCTGCCCACCCCCGCCCCGCCCCGCCCCAGCCGCACCCCCGCCCCGCCCCTCCGCCCCCCTCCCCACCTGTCCGGCCCGTCCAGCACCACACTGCGCACGCCCAGCTCCTTGGCCTTCTCGAAGATGAAGCGCTTGCCGCTGTAGCCCGCCGTCACGAACACCATTACCGCGCCCTTGAGCACCTGGCGGCGCAGGCTGCGGCCTTCGCGCGTGGGGTTGGACACCACGTCCTGCGGGGTGGGGTGGGTCGCGCGGGCGGCACAGCAGGTGGTGGTGGTGGTGGTGGTGGTGAGTGTTCGCTGAGATGAGAGGTTCACAGAGGCGGAGTGGCGGCGACGGTAGTGCAGGAAGCAGTGTGGAGGTGGTGGTGGGGGCGCGGCGGTGCTGTAGTGCTGGAGTGGTGACGGGTGAGGGATTCGGTCGGTGGCATGCGGGCGCGGGTGCTGGATAGGGGCTCCAGGGGGGTTGCTGGGGTACCATACTCGGGTATCTCGCGAAACCACGCGCGCGGCTGAGCACCGTTCCATGCGTGCACCGTGAACGGACCGGCCTGATTACGTGCTAAGCGCGGCGTGCGCGCACGATGGCGACCTAAACCCGGCGTGCGCACGTGCAGCGACGCGTGGGGGCGGCTGGGTGAAGCACGTACCCTGCACCCCTCACCCCCAACCACGGCTCCCCAGTCCGGTCCCCCACGCCATCCCATTGACGCGGGAAGCTCACTCCCAGGTCACCGAGTCTCACCACGCCCATCTCCTGCAGCAGCGCCCGCGACGGAGACAGGGGCAGCGCCTGCACCAGCTTCATCTTGTCCTCCATGGTCATGCCCTTCGGCAGCGAGCCAATGACCGCCTTGTAGTTGGAGGTCAGGCTGCCCACCGAGGGCTGTTGTGTGAGGCCCGAGGTGCCCTGCACAGCGGCCATACTATGGTCAGAAAGCTCGGTTGACCACCGCGCACGCTTCACAAAGTGCGATCGGCACATTCGGCACGTGCTCCATCTTGCAATTTTGGCTGTTTTCAAAAGCCTCCAACTCACCACGGAGGCCGCAACGTCCTGCGTCGTCTCCTCTCCAGCTCTCCTCCGACGGGGATTCAGTGGGTAGTCGGCCTGCAAGCACCAAGTTGACGACCAGGGTTTGGTTGATTGCCGCTCCGGTCAACCCAGCGCGACCAAACAATCGCGAACCTAAGCGCTCACCAGAGCCACTCCATTTAGAAGCACGTTCGTGGGTGCAGAGCCCACAATTGCCACCGAGGCGATGTCGATAGCTGCAAGCTGGTCCGTCGCTGCGCCAAGCTCGTCTATGGTCTTTGTCCCGTCAATAATGTCCGCATACTCGATGCAGGGGAAAACCGAGGGGTCGAGGAAGGTCGCTGCAGGCTTTGCGGGTTGTGAAGGAGGGGGCGCTGCCGCAGGCCCCCCTGCGAGAGCAGCACTAAGAGCTGACTTTTTCATCTTTGTATCGAAATAAAAATGGCTAGCGAGAGGCCGTTTCAGTCGATGAGTGGCCTCCGACACGCCCAATGCAGTCTGCATTAGGCCTCCCGGTCGCCCATGCTGCGGCACTTGATGCCAGGGGTGCTGGACCCCTGGCCTGCCGCTGGGATACCGGCATACAGTACCGGCGCTCGTGCATAAAGAACAGGGCATTTCAACGGGCTGGCAGGGTGGTTCAGTGGGTACGCACACCTGCACATAGGCGGGCCAGCACTGCTCCATGCCGTAGTCTGCGCTATCACACGATGCCATGTAGCTATGACGCCCTGCCGCCTTCTGTTGCTACCATTGCGTGGTTGCATGTGACGGACACTGTACCTGCACTGAACCGCGACACGTGCACAACACGGCCAGTTTGCACTTGCGTCCACGGTTCCACCCGCCCCACCATGACTGTACCCATTTTAACCACGATGCCCAAACACGTCACAAAGTGGACTGGCCTGGGCTGGCTAAGCATGCCCGGTGCTTCATTCTGCACCGCAAGCAAAAGCAGCTCCTGCAAACCCGTATACTGACGTGGCCTAATTGGTCTAACAGCAACAGTAGCATGCTGTTGGGAACGCCGCCGGTGATGAGCGCCGGATCGCCTGGCCTAGAGTTCCCAGGTGACAAAACTGGCGATTCCGGTAGGAGTGCGAAATCCCACTGGTGTATGCAGTAGCGCGCAGCATCCTGCCCGTTCCTACCTACTCACGTGCCTGTCTTGAGGGTTTACCCAGCCCTATGTTACGCAGTCGTAGTGCTCGTAGGCAGCACACCAGCAACCAGGTAAGCCCGCTTGGCGAAAATGCATCCCACGCATTCTCCTATATGCATGAATACCCACGCATGGTCGCAGGCACACGCTCAAGACGAGCATGTAGCCCCGCGCGCAGGCGTGCAGGCGCTCGATCCCCAGCCCAACGCCCCCTCGTTCAGTTCATGCAGTACGCTCATGTATGACATATCGCGCACAGCGCCTTTCACCACTACTGCATGGCGCACTGCGAGCTCCAGCCCTGCTCCAGCTCCCGCAGCACATCCAAGTCGTACTGCAGCTGCCCGCCCGCCCCACCCGCCATCAGAGCCGCAAGCCGCTGCGGCGGCCGGAAGGACCAGCCGCGCCAGGGCCGCGGCGGCGGCGGCGGCGGCGGCGGCGGCTCTGCCGCCTGGTGTCCACCCAGTAGCGGGTGCTGCGAGGTCGGGCTCCCAGCCAGGCCCCCGCCCAGCCGGCGCCTATCCACACTGGCTCGCAACTGCTGCTGCACCGGCAGAGCGGCTGCGGCAGAACATGTGGCGGTGGCGGACCTGGCCGCGCTGCTCATCGACGCCGCTCGGGCCATTAAGCCCCAAGCGTCAGCGTCATGCTGGCCATGCGCATGGCTGGGCTGTGCCGGCGCGCCACCTGCGCCCCGCGGCCTCCCCAGCACCGCCTCTGATCCGAAGCGGGGAAGCAGGTCTGCGATGATACTGGGGTCTGATGGCACGGCTTGGGCCTCGCATCCACCAGCAGCAGCCACGCCCATAGCTCCCGCCGATGCGGCAGCAACTTCCCCACCCACGCCCGTGACCGCTGCATTGGCATTCTCCTCAGGGGCGGCGCCCCATAGCTTCCGCCGGCGCCCCAGGCTGGCCAGGGTGCGACCCCAGGTCCAGATGGAGGACCCGCCCGTGTCGGGCCCATGGCGGGATGCGGGCGTTGGGGGGGCTGACGACTGGGGCGAGGCCAGCAGCTGCGCCAGGAAGAGGTCGTGCGGCTCGAGCACCGGCACGGCCTCCGCGCGCCGGCGCCGGCTAGGGGACGGCTGGCGTGGTGGCGTGGGCGCACCAACGGCGCCCTCAGCAGGCACGACGCCCTCCGAGGCGCAAGGGAGAGGAGGCTGTGAGGGTGCTGCGACGGTGCAGTCACTACCAGCACCAGCGCCAGCGCCGGTGTCAGCGTCGCTATTGCTGCGCAGAAGCGGCTGCAAGGGTGCTGCTGGCATGGGTGTGACTGGGACAGCTCCTGTCCCCAAACCGTGCTGGATAAGCTCTAGAACTGCCGGTTGCACGCAGTTTGTTGGTGACAATGCCGCACGCGGAGAGTCTCGCCCACAGGCTTCACAATCGCTTGTCGCAGCGAAGGAGCTGGGTGTGTGGCGGGTCGGAGTGCAGCAGGCTGTGGGGCTGCCAGGAGGCAGCACTGGCGAGGCAGTAGCCATGTCAGAGCCCAGGGACGTCTGAGTTGCGGACTCGGATGTGGCTGCGGTTACTGCTGCCAGCTCCGCTGGTGTAGCCGCGTTCTGTATCTGCCAGGCGCCGCCCAGGCTGATTCGCACACCCTCCTCACTGTCCTCAGTCCTGTTCGTGGTGCACTGCGGTGCATTGCCCAGGATAGCTGTGGACTCCTCGCCAACAGCAGTGCTGCCGAGCCCTGGCCTCCACACAGACGCCAGGGTGTCCCCTTGTGACGTTTGCGACGTCAGCCGCCGCCCCAGGCTCAACCGATCTAACGCGCGGTTGACGTGCGGCAATACACAGCGTGCGGTTGATATACTGCAGCTGACGCCATCCCCAGCGCTTGCCTCTGGTTGCTGCTGCCAGCCGCTTTTGTGCCTTCGATGCGAGGCCAGCAATTGTGTGGAGCGCGGACTGCTCGCGCTGCTGTTGCAGCCGCCGCCGTCACCGCCGCCGCCGCCGCCGCCGCTGCTGCTCCTGCTGCAGCCGCTGCTGTCAAAGCTGACGCGATTCGGTTCCGTGCCCAGGCTGGCCAGCTGCTGAGCACGTGTGTCGCGCTCTAACGAGGCGCCAGCCGCGGCCCAGCTGCGCTCGATGCTGTCAGCATGCGAGCCGCCGGCACTGCTGGATGCAGATTTGCCGCCGCTGCCGTAGCCACTGCGGCAGTCGTCTGAATGCCCGGAGCCAGCGGTGGAGCTGCTATTGCTGCGCTGCGTTATGCTCACCGCACTGCGATCGACATTGAGGCTCGACAGCAAGTCTGCAGCACGGTCCTGCATCCCCGCCGCCGGCATCCAGCTGGGCCTTTGTGGGAGCGAGGAGCGGCTTGCCAGCGCTGCCGGCGCGGCAGCGCCATCAGCCACGTCGTGCCCGCCACGCGCCGGTGCCGATGCCTGCGGCCGCAGCCGCCGGCGCGCTTCCTCCATGCGCTCCTCGTTGCAAGATAGCCGCAGCTGCCCTGTGGCTGCCTCGAGTTTTCGCAGCACGTTGCGCACGTGCGACCCTGAGGGTGGCAGCCCCGCGTGCGAACTGGGTCGGCAAGACGTCCCCTCCTCCAAAGCGGCCCCGGCCAGCAGGCAGCCTGCCGTTCGTGCGTCTGGGTCACGCCGCAGTGGGGAGGTCTGGGTGGACGGCGCCGCGGAGGTAGGTGCGGAGGCGGGCGGCGTGAAAGCCAGGCAGCGCGCGGCAACTACCCGTCCGCGCTGAGAGCTGCTAGCACCTGGTAGCCCGATGAAGCTGTGTTTAGACAGTTCCGGCGCCGCTGCGTCCTCCTCGCCATTCCGGAGCGCAAGCCAATTCGCCACTGCGCGTGTTCCCAAGAGACAGGCACAGGAGGCTGTGTCAGAAAGCCGTGACAGATCACAGATACCTGCAGGGCTCTGTGCTCCCTGCAGGGCCAGAGCCCAACGCGAAGACGCACCTGCGTAGTGGTAGTTCTGTCCAGCCGCGTACCACCTGCGGAGGGAGGAATGTTACGCGTGTGGTCCCTAATCTCTAAAGAGGCTGCACAACCTGTCGGAGACAGCGCACAGCCAACACGTCTACACTCGCACCCACCTCTTGAACTCATTCTGTGCGCTGTGCGTGACTCCGAGTGGCCCCCGTGATGGACGGCGCCCAGCCTGCGAGTGGAAAGCTAGGTGGAATTCGCGCGGGACAACCGACACATGGCCTTTCCAAAACCGACAGCTAGCCCACATTAACTGGGCCTTCCATCAAACGTTTGCGAGCGACAAGCAAGCTCCGATGCAGTTAGCTGCTCACCGAGACAGGTGCGGGAGCCGACACTTGGAGCTCCGGAGCCTCCTGCGGCTTCTCTCTGCCCATTTAAAAATCTAATCAAATAAGCAAAGTATATATGCTAGCCATCAACTAAGCTGAACTGAATCCTCTCGGGAAAGGAACCTTTGACTCATGTCATCGCTGGCGTTTACTTTAACGCGCACAGGCGCTGGTAACCTCAGCTATTGTATGAATGGTAACATCATAGTGACGGGTTCGCGCAAGTGGCAGAGCACCTGGAATGTCAGAAATGTCGCTGGCTCGCTGCGAGTTTGTCAACGATGCGTCGTCTTCGCCCGCGACGCCTGGCCCCGGTAACCGTCCCCTTCTCGTCTCATGCCCTTGAGAGTAATATATAGGGACAATTCTGCTTGTGCAATTGCGCTATCCATCGGCCAAGGTCTGGAAGGCCGGTCCAGAGCACGCCTTCCTTTCCCACGCCTTTCCCCGCCACCCCTGTCGCCACCCCTCCACATGTCTGCCCCGGACCATTCCGGTCCCAAGTCCCAACGCTGCCACATGCAGAATAATGAACGCATCAGTTGTGGTGAACGGCTGTGCCATCAGGCGAAAAGGCGTTAGCGTGCAGACAATACGCCCTGGCCCACAGTAATCTTGCAGGGTGCCTAAGTACCCTGCCTGCACCGCGGGGAGTACCTTGCCCTAACCATAATGAAGAAGAAGCCTGCAGGTGTGCATTGGGAGCCGTGGGCAAGACATATCACGGCTTTGGTGCGGTTCATTTGACGTGATCTGCTCCAAAATGTTCTCGTCCGGGATTGAACCGGAGACCTTCAGAGTGTAAATCTGACGTGATAACCACTACACCACGAGAACTGGTGAGATTTACTACCCTTCCACGGAAACAGTGGCGCCATATGCACTTTGCGGATTACATGTACCTCTTCGCGAGGGTGTTCTTCGCGCAGAGGGGCCGGCTATGACTGCTGCGGTGTGCTGCAGCACCTGTTTGTGTGGCCGTGGCGCCAACTCACTGGGCCACGCGAAGCGATGATAGGGCTGCACGTGTAACCGGACTGAGGCCGGGTGACATGTACGGTACCCGCCAAAGCTCCGAACGTCACAGCCTTAGGACAGGGCGCGCGTCTACGCCCTACCCGCCGCCCTGTCGGGCGCCTGCGTAGCTCCTTCGTTACCAACGCATCACTGCCCTCAGAACTTACCGTGTGTCAAGAGTGCGTACAGTCTCCCACAACTGTGGCAGCGCTTGACTGGACCGGTGTGGAGCCACGGGCATTGGCCAGGCTGCTAGCGGCTTAGATGGCATGTCTGGGGTAGGCATGCTTTGTGCGCTTGGGGCTGGGGCCCCTGGTATCCCTTGCCCCTGCCTACGTACAGGCCTTCGCCCCAGCCTCCTGACTGATCTACGGCCCCATCCCCGTCAACCCCCGGCAGGGGAGAAGTCCCCTAGGACCGCCCGCACTCCGTGCGCGCGTGCGTTGAGGCTCCTGGTGGCTCCTGGTCCTTGCATGCGCGGCGCGGGGCGCATCAGTCCTAGTTATGCACGTCACTTACTAGTCCCAATGCTGAATGATAATGAAATGTGATGAAAGACACCGACACATATCAATACTCAACGCAGCAAGCAATCATGCTGGGGGTGATGGTCAGGGGAGTGGCCCGAAAGCCCGCCGACGGAGAAGGGACGATTTGTATCAGTGTAACACTCATGAAGTAGGCATGGGGCAAGAAGGCGAGTTCCCGGCAGTGTCCGAAGCCCCCCCCATATATCCACAAATACAGGCAAGCAAGGCATCACTCACTTTCTCACGGCCGCCCGCAGGCGTGCAGGTGCACCCGGCGGCCGCCCGGCAGGTCATTGTCCACTGCCACATGTTGATGGGCCGTGGCGTGGCATGATGTGATATGAGGCGTGGTGGCTGAAGTCATTGGGTTGAAGGTAGGTGAAAGCGAGGCGCAGCATGCTTGACCTCACGAGCCTCTGGCAGCTCACTGACTCCTTGTCGTATGACATTGTGTATGTGGTTTGCCGGAACTACCTAGGCCCCCCGGGTACAACTGCTATGTGTGCTGTATACGGACTCAATGGTTGCCAGAGCGGTGTGCTTTGGACGGGTGTTCGGTGTTAGCTGTGCTTGTTGGTATGCGTGCGGGTTGGCTCCCTTGCGTGGGCAGGCCGCATGGGCCTCCTGTCGGGGTAAAGCCCCCCGGCTCGCCGGTCTCGCCGGACGCACCAACTCTTCTGTCCCCTGGTCTTGATTGTCTCATCTGGCCCCCCCCCAACGCGCGTCATACCCCCCATTGACGTTAGACAAGAGCGCAAGCTAACAGACTGACTATCAGACTGTGACAACTCATACCCATCATCCATCCCTTTCCTATTTCCACGAGCGTCCCAAACACGCTAAACACACGTAAATAGGCGGCAGGGAAAATTCGGGCGGAGCGAGAAGTGCCTTTGCTCGGGAGGGTTGCCAGTCCTTCCGGTGTCCATGGACGCGCAAAGCCTGCCTAAGCCTGCCTCCTCGCTAGAGGAGCAGCAGCAGCATTGAGCAACTGGTCAGCCCAGCTGTTCTTGGTCGCCCCCACTAGTGCCGGTGTCGGCCAACACCGGCGTGAATAGGACTCAGGGACTCAGTGGCCACACGGGGAATGCGACCGTGTCGGAAGATACCTGCTGATGTCCGGCTACAACGCTAGCAAGCCCCCTCAGCGCCTCGCCACCACCGACCCGCCCCCTCCATAAGCCGCACCCACATGCGACGCGTCCAGGGGCTTGAGGTAGGCTGAGGTGCAGCGCCACACGCGCCCAGCCTCAGCCTCGGCCCACAGTCTCGTCCATCAGCGCGCTTCAGGGGCTCAGGGCGACCGCTTTTACCGCCGGTTACAGTCAATTTTGAGGTGACTCGCTCACCCCCTTTCGCTGCTTCCTGCTAGAAGCGACATCCACGACTTGACTACCTTGTGCTACGCATTCATACTTTACAGCATGTCCGTGACGCGCCACCGCCACCTGCCGCAACGCCGGCCCGCCCGCCCGCCACTGCCCCAGCCCCGGCCCCCCGCCCGTGCCGTCCGCCAGATTCCCTGCTGCGTGTACGCGGCAGCAGCAGCAGCGTCGGTTTCGCATTTCGCATTCGCAATTTAGCGCATGTCCGTAACAGCGCACGCATGTCCGCTTTTCAGGGCATCGAGGCATGAGAACGCAACCGCCTCCCTCCCTCGCGTTCGCTCCCTGCATCGCTCTCGCCTTTGTACGCCAAAGCCGCCGTGCTCCTCTTCCGCCCTCCATACTGCCCGCTCCTCCCTCCCGCTCTTTCCCTCCCTCCCTCCCTCCCTCCCTCCCTCCCTTTTCCTCCCTCCCTCTTCCTCCATGTTGCCGTCTCCTCCATCCATTCATCCAGCCAGCCAGCCCTCTATCCCTCCCTCCACGTCCTCTTGCTCACTCTTTCGGTCCGGCACCAGCATGTCCAGCTCGTCCACGCTGCTGGCGGCGGTGGGGCCCTTGTCGGCCCGCACCGCACAAGGTGACACGCGGGAAACGCAGGCTATAGCGGCGGGCGAACACGGTCGACGGGAAGATGCGGACTATGGGGACTGGGGCTGGGGCTGGGGCTGGGGCTGGGGCTGGGGCCGCATGCCCACACGGTGGCGACGGGCCCTGCTTCTCGCCACCGAGCGAGATGCCAATGGCAGCGAGGAGCGGCACCAGCGTCTAGACCTCTCGCTCCATACGTACGCTCTGCGGCTGTTGTATTAAGGATACGTGCGTACGTGCCTGCTGCTATCTTGCCAGCTACTGTAAGGCACGGCCGCACGGCACGTGGGGCTGGAGACATGTCCCCGCCTGGATGCGCGGCGAGTCTTGGTCCCAGGCAAGTCGCCACGCTGTGTATTGGGTCTAGGTTTAAGGCGTGCGCAGGAGCATGCAGCGCGTGGGGAGTGCAGGCGCGCGTGAGGGCATTGCAAATACAAGCACAGGCGAAGCCAGCAACTTGGGTACGGCACGTACATTTGTCATTGGTGTCCTTGCAGCTACGGAAGGAAGGCACATTATGGGGGCGGGGGCAAAGCGCCCCCCCCCCCGGGTGCGGCGTCAGGCTGGGGAGAGTGAAGGCACGCCCCGACGGCACGCGCGGGGACGAGCTGTCTGAAGGTGCGCGTCAGCGCATGCTCCATCGTTGCAGCGCGTGGGCTGCGGTTCGATGCCGTCAGACTGCTCAGTAATTATTTGTCGACGCGATTGTTGATATATAGATACAGAAATTGACTTGGGAGCGCGCGGTTGTCGCGCGGCGCAGCGATTGTTGCGTAGGAGGAAGGGCGGACACAAGGACAAACCGCCCAACGGTAATCGTACTCGCTGCACACGCGCCCGGTTCCATGCACCAATACGCGCCACAGGCTGTAATGCTGCTTAAGACGTTTACTATCTACATGTCAGGGCGCTGTTCCACTGAGCAAAGCAACCTTGAAACGCGAAGCCGGCTTAATATGGTTCTTGATAAGCGCATCCCTGTCACAGCGATGCCCGGCTTCTTGGGAAGCGGCAAGACAGCGCTAATTAAACCACATTCCAGTGAAGAAGCATGGCCTGGGCAAGGTGGCGGTGATCGAGAACGAGTTCGGCGAGGTCGGCGTGAATGATGGTGAGTACAAGACTGGCCCGCTCCTGTTCAGCGAGCTATGGGCGAATGCCGGGGGCCGCAATCTTGCATTTCCGGCAAATACCTTTTTCCTGGGTTGAAGGAGCCATCATGCGGCAGACTCGTGCGGTGACTGCATTCTGTCAGATTCAGTGAAGCCGGGACAAACTCGCTTTCCCCTTGCAGTTGCTGTGGGGATGAAGCATTGGCACGGCAGTCTGACCCAGCAGCTTCAAGGTAGAGGGAGTCTCGTTGGCCTTGGAGCTAGCACGCGCCACCACGGAACTGTCTTAGATAGTACCCGAGCGGCGAGCATCCAACGACCACCGTCAGGTGAGCACCGGAAGTGAGTGTCGGTTGCGCTTAAACAGCTGGGTGTGAAGCTCGTCATCGTACAGCAGCAACGCGCCGTTGTCACTCAGGTTCAACCACCCTGGGGTCAACTCGGGTTCACTGTGGGCACCAGGGGAGGCCCTCCCCTGGTGGGCACCGTCCGACACTCTTTGGCCCCTAATAACGCATCTGGGACACATTCGTACGTTGCATCCAACCTTACCTCCACAGCTGCCGGTCGTGTCAGAGACTCACAGTCCGAATGTGTCCCAGATGCTGTGCGGCCCTTCCGACGAGCTTCGTGTACGCGGCCGCTGGTTGGTTGTGCTGCTCCTGCTTCGGCTCACCTCTCATCGCCCGCCTTACCATACACGCGCCCCCGCACCTTCCTGCCTCCGCCCCCATAATTGCAGCGTCGCCAAGTACGCGGGCTGGGTGGGCCGGCTGGACATCCTCATCATGTTCTTCCCGCTGCCGCGCTGCAACTTCCTGCACTGGCTGCTTGGCTCCGACTTCCCCACCCTGATCAAGTACCACAGGTAGGGGCCGGGGCGTGGCTGACTGGCTGCTGCCAGGGAGCGGCTCCCTTTGCATAGACCTTACGGCTGTTGCCTAGTTGCTCTTGCACATGAGCACCTGGTGCTTTGAATGGGGGAATTGCATTTGTATTGTGCGGAGATGGTGAGGGGCCGGCCAGGGTGGGCGCAGCGCCGCAGACGCTTTGGAGCCTTGGTTCCACTCGCGCCTTGCCCTCGCTCCGTGTCCTTGTCGCGTCCCCTTGCTTTCGCTTCTGTGCTCTCATTGCCTGTCCCTGCTGCTTCCTAAACCCTCAACGCCACAGGTGGCTGGGCCACGGCACGCTTCTGGTCTACCGGTACTCCATCCACGGCATCACCTACATGAGCATGTGGGCCGAGGCCGGCACGTGAGTCGTTGGCGGCACACGCGAGACGTGGCGTGGCGTATTTGCCCCGCCCGCCATGCGCTTTTCCGGCCAACTCTCAATCGGTACCAGCGTTGCCCTTCCCCATGGAACACACCACCACCACCACCACGCACCACCTGCTGCGCATGTGCGCCAACACGCGTGCCGCCCCCTCCGCGCTCCGGCCCGCAGCCTGACCACAATGCTGGACTGGGGCATGGGAGCGGGCGTGAACCGCCGGGCCGGACTCATCGCGCTGTGCGGCGGCTGGCTGCTGTGGGTCACCGCCATCCCCTTCGTCCGCAGGTGGGTGGGTGCGTGGGTTGGTCAGTGCAAGCGGGCTGGCTGGTGCGGCAGTTTGCAGCAGGCCTGCGCGGGGACCTGGGGGGCGGGTAGGGGGTTCCCGTACCCTGACGCCCAAACGGTCACGCGCCCATTGCCTCCCCAACGCTCTCCGTTGGCTCACCCACATGTTTTCATATGTTGGTAAAGCGTCAGGGCGTTGTTTGAGGTGGAAATGGGCGCGTTTTGAGTCTTACCCAACAAACTCATTGTGTGGAATCTGTATTACGTGGCCTGGCCGGTCGACCCGGAGCGCGGAATGCGCGCGCAGCCAAATCTGCCAGCGCTATCAGCCACGGAGGTAGGGACAGACCGTGAACCCGGGTTGTTCACGGCGCCAGGGGTCCGGGCGGGTCCGGGGCGCAAAGACGACACGTCGCGGTCCCCGAAAGTGACATTCGCGGCGGACGTCTATTCAAAAATAATCAATGTATGTTGTATCACGCCGACCCAAAGCTGGTCGAGAACGCGAGAATCTCCACTCGAGACTGCTTCCTGTGGTCGCCTGAACACGTCGTGTACACGCCTTCGGCTTCCTGTAATCTAAGGCGGAACAGAACGGGTCATGGCAGCCATATTATCTTCTACCGACGCGTCCTCGCATGGTTTCTAATTATGCTACCGAAAAAGGCTTCCGGAGCTCGCTCCTACGGTCGCTTAGCACATCAGGCCTAATAAATTGTGTTGAATTTGAAGCCTGTATCCTCGCCTCCGGCTTTGCGCGGGCCAGTCAATCGAATCAAGGCGGGCGACCCGCGGGCGAAGTCAGGCGTGGGAGAAGTCAGGTGGGGCGGGGGTAGGGCGAGCGGTTGAAGGTTGCCAAAAATACGGCCCGCACTCCAATCGCTCGACAAATCAGCAGTAGGTTTTTTAAGCGAGGGGAAGGGGGAGCGGGGGGCTAGGGGCTCTCGCCGGAATCCAGGGTTTTTGAACGTTGGTTGAAGGTTTTCATGCAACCGCCTGCAATTTTGCTCGCCCAAAATTCCGCCCGCCCACAATTTCCGCTCACGGATTGCACACGCCAGCAACACGCCTCGGCTGGGTGTTGGCGGGTTGGAGATTGGCGTTGGTGAAAGTTCACATTTGTGGAACTTGGCCGCGACTATTTGTACCCGGCGCGGCTCGGTCTGTGTTAAGTAGCACTCGGTCCCTGCCACTGCAAGTCACTTGAGCGTTTGATCCGCGACTTGTGAATTTCCGCGCGCTGTCAAGTCGCGTATATCAAGCAGCACCAGCCTTCTCGCAGTAGCAACAGCAGCACCTGCAGCCATGTCGTCGTCGCGCAATGTCGCTACGGCTCTGCGCATGTTCGCGACCATCGGTCGCAGCCAGGCTGGCGAGGCCTCGGCCATGATGGGCACCGGCTCGTCGCTGCTCGCGCAGCGCGCGGCCGCCCTGGGCGGCGCGTCGGTGGGTAGCTGATAGCATGTTTGCATACATGTGGCTCGGACTTTAGCGCGTCTCGTCCCCACTCACCTCGCATGCATACATGTGGCGCGGACTGCAGCGCTTCTCGTTCTCGTCCCCACCCACCTCGCACATCTTCTCCCGCCCCTGCTTCCTCAGGCTGTCAACAAGGGCTGCGCCTGCCGCTGCGGCCGCGTGGCGTGCATGGGTGCGTGCATGCCGATGCGCCAGCTCCACGCCCACCCCAACCCGCCCTCGGACCCCGATCAGGCCCTGGAGTACCTGCGCGAGGGCAACAAGGTCGGTGGCGCAGGGGGGTTACTCAGGCCTCTGCCTGGCACTGTGTGTGTTAGCTTTTGAGGTTGTCCCTGCTGGCGCAAGTCCCTGGTGGTGCGCGTGCGTGCGTTGAGCCGCTTATGTGACTGTCGACGCACGCCTCCCATATAGCGTAGTCAGTCTGCAATGGCCGGGCGCTGAAAATAAAATCTCTCCCCCTTCCCTGCGGTGCCCCCCTTGCAGCGCTTCGTGACCAACAAGCCGCACGACGAGCACCCTACGCGCAACCTGGACCGCGTGAAGGCCACCGCCGGCGGCCAGAAGCCCTTCGCCGCTTTCCTGTCCTGCGCCGACTCGCGCGTGCCCGTTGAGATCATCTTCGACCAGGGGTGAGTACACGCGGACAGCTGGACGGGCGCTGTGCGCGGGCGTGAGGCGGGCATCCCCTGGGGGCCCTGTTGGTCGTGGGCCGGGATGACGGATGGTGCAGGGCCGCGGTGGGCTGCAAATGCAATCGCTCGCGGACTGAAATGGACCCCGCGCTCCCTGTTGCTGCTGCTGCCGGCGGATTTTGCAGCTTCGGCGACGTGTTCGTGACCCGCGTGGCCGGCAACATCGTGACCAACGAGATCACGGCGTCGCTGGAGTTCGGCACGGCCGTGCTGGGCTCCAAGGTGCTCATGGTGCTGGGCCACAGCGCCTGCGGCGCCGTGGCGGCCACCATGAACGGCGCCGCCGTGCCCGGCGTCATCTCCTCTCTCTACTACAGGTGCGTTTGTTTGCTATGGAGGGGATTTGTTGCTGCCAGCCCAAACTGGACATAGCCCCATGCATAAGCGCGAGGAGCGGAGGCACTATTGCCTGTGCGCCTAGTGGAACTGGCAGTGGGCGGCGGAAGTGGGACCGGCGCTCTTGCGCCTCTTCCCGCGAGAGAGGTGTGTACGGGTGTGTGACACAACTCTGACAATCGTGTGTGTGGTTTTTGCTTCCCGACCCGCAGCATCAGCCCTGCCTGCAAGAAGGCCAAGGCCGGCGACGTGGACGCCGCCATCGCCGAGAACGTCAAGGTCCAGATGGAGCAGCTCAAGGTAGGGCGGGCCTGGGTAACGAAGGAGTAGGGAGGTGGCAGCGCCTGCCAAGGCTGACAGGAAGGGGTTGATGGCGGCCCTCTGTCGGCGCACCGGGCGTGCCGAAGAACCTGGGCTGTACGGCACCCTCAGCGCCGTCCACGCGCACGCGAGCGGCCATGCCCCCTCTTCCGTAGCTGACTGTGCCGCCCGGCCCCTCTTGCTGCGCATGCAGGTGTCGCCCGTGCTGCAGGGGCTCGTGAAGGAGGGCAAGCTCAAGATCGTGGGCGGCGTGTACGACCTCGCCACCGGCAAGGTGACCGAGATCGCCTAAGAAGAAGGGGGCAGCCGGCCGCCCGATGTGGGGGTGCCCGGTGCCCTGGGGCCGCCGGCAACGGCACGGCAGCACCAGGCGGTGGCGCACCGCGTCGTGTGGGGCCTTGAGGCTGAGAAAAGCTGAAGCGAACTCCGCCGCGGCCCCTGCGCGTGCCAAAGCTTATCTTCGTGTGTAAACTGTAGCCTACTGGCGTTTTTTTGCTTAGCACTGCTGCTTGACCATGTGCATTTTTGTCTGTGTCGCGCTGGATGTGCAAGGCGGACGAATCGTGTCAAGACGGTGTTTGGCATGGTCAATGTCTTGCAGGGTGGTGTACTTGTTATGCAACGCTATGCGTTGCGGGATCAATACGGGTTGTACGGTGGATGTTGGTTGACACCGGATTGATCACCTCGTGTAGCTCCCAGGCGCCGTGAGCTCAAGACTCGGATTACAGAGTACATAGTTACCCATCTGACTCTTGCAACGCAACGGCTTCTTGCATTCGCCTCCAGTCTCAATTCTCCAGTGGCCTGCGGCACTGGTGCGCCTACACGGATGGGTCCACTATGCGCCAAGGCTTGGGACTGTATGCGCAGAAGCAACGACAGCAGGTACCTGTTTACACGGATCGAAACGCTAGCATGGCTCCAAGGCAGCACACAACGGTCTCAGTCACTCGGGCTACACACCCATCCGGTTAGGGCAAGGCACTCCCCTTGGTGCGGGCAGGGTACGTCCGCTCGCCAACGCGTTTTTGCCTGCAATTACAGTGATAACCATAAGACAATATGAGTGCTGGTTACAAGAAGGGGACAGTGTGAACACTGCCTCGGGCACAGGTGGCCAACCGCCACCCTGCTTGGCTGCCCACCCGACTCACAGCTGCGTAGGCGTGTCGAAGCTAAGCTAAACGCCCGCCAGAGCCACACCAGACACAGCATCACAAGACACGCGGCTCATAAGGCACCGCTACGCTAAAAGACAATATGCTAAGCAGTTAGCATGGCGCAGCGCCGGAACCGGAATGATCCAGGCATTCCAGGGTAGACACGAGGAAAGAGGAGTTCGGGGAGTGGTTGGTACGCGATTTGCAGCCGTGCAACTGGGCGCACTCTCATTTTGCCATCGCTCCACCCCTGGCTCCACAGTCAGGTGTGCTGCTGGGTTGTGGGTCGCCCGCGCTGACCCCGACCACCGCGAGGCGCCGGGCCGGCCGAGCATGCCGGCGCCACGCACTCCATATCGTCCGACCCAGCCATCCAGGATGCCGCGCCAACGCCAGCACGTGGAGTTCTGGATCGCGCCACCGCCTGTGCTCGGACTGCCACTGCCTGCGAGCTAGGCTGCTAGGGCCGCCACCGCCGCCGCGCATGCAAGGACCCTCAACGCACGCCCGCACGGGCCCGCACGGAGTGCGGGCGGTCCTAGGGGACTTCCCCACCCCATCCCCCTGCCGAGGGTTGACGGGGATGGGGCCATAGATCAGTCAGGAGGCTGGGGCGAAGGCCTGTACGTAGGCAGGGGCAAGGGATACCAGGGGGCTCAGCCCTAAGAGCACAAAGCTTGCCTACCCCAGACATGCCATTTAAGCCGCTAGCAGCCTGGCCAATGCCCGTGGCTCCACACCGGTCCAGTCAAGCGCTGCCAGCCTGCCACAGTTGTGGGAGACTGTACGCACTGTTGACACACGGTAAGGTCTGAGGGCAGTGATGCGTTGGTAACGAAGGAGCTACACAGGCGCCCGACAGGGCGGCGGGTAGGGCGTAGGGACGCAACACGCGCGCGCCCTGTCCAAAGGCTGTGACGTTCGGAGCTTTGGCGGGTACATGTCACCCGGCCTCAGTCCGGTTACACGTGCAGCCCTATCATCGCTTCGCGTGGCCCAGTGAGTTGGCGCCACGGCCACACAAACAGGCGCTGCAGCACACCGCAGCAGTCATAGCCGGCCCCTCTGCGCGAAGAACACCCTCGCGGGAAGGTACATGTAACCCGCAAAGTGCAAATGGCGCCACTGTTTCCGTGGAAGGGTAGTAAATCTCACCAGTTCTCGTGGTGTAGTGGTTATCACGTCAGATTTACACTCTGAAGACTGAAGGTCTCCGGTTTACACAAGCAGATTATCGGCAAGACCCGGATCAATCACCTTGGTGTAGGATTGATCACCTCGTGTAGCTCCCAGGCGCCGTGAGCTCAAGACTCGGATTACAGAGTACATAGTTACCCATCTAACTCTTGCAACGCAACGGCTTCTTGCATTCGCCTCCAGTCTCAATTCTCCAGCGGCCTGCGGCACTAGTACGCCTACACGGACGGGTCCACTATGCGCCAAGGCTTGGGACCAGGGGGACCTGCTTGCTACCACCAGTGACCGGTGTACGTAACTGTGGACGCTCGAACCAAGGCGGCTGCGTCAGCGCCGCTCATGGGACAGGGCAAGGGGTGCGTCAGCGCTTGAACAGCACCCCGACCAACAGCTGCAAAGCGAGCAGGCGGCGAATCCACCGCCAGTAGAACCCGGGCGGCAGGCGCCCGTGCCTGCGCTCCTGCAGGCCATCACCAGCCGCAGCCACGCCGCCAGCGCGCGTCTCCCCTCGCTCCCCTCGCTCCCCAGCCTTTTCGGCTCCACTCCGGCTCTTGGCCTCGCCGCTGCTACCTACGTGCGCCAAGGCTCCAGCTAGCTCATCAGCGCTGCCGCGGCTGCCTGCGCCGCTGCCATCCGTTCCATCACCGTGCGTCGGCTGCTCCTCCCCATCCTCCGCGCCGTCCGGTGGACGGCTGCTGCTCCTGCTCGCACCCACCGCCTCTGCACCCACCACATCCGCCATAAACTCGAACAGCAACGACCATTTTGAGCTCGGCGCCGCCCCGGTGCTGGAGGCAGCACCCCCGCCGCCAGGCGCGCCAGACCGCTCGCCGCCTCTCCCACTCCCGCTTCTGCTCCCGTTTGCTCCTGCAGCACACATACACACACACGAAACGGCACGGCAAGTCACCAGCTCCCTCATTTGCAGGCTAGATCCAAGCTACTTTTGTCGTGAGTTGCGGTTCGCTGAATTGCGCTGCCTGCTCCATTCTAAGGGCCGTTCCATATGCCGACAGTGCTACAGCCATTTGCAGAAACGGCTGTAGTACCGTAGGCAGGCAGGTTGCCACGGCTGCCATGACAGCCAGTCCCTGAACAAACAAATGCACGCACCTGCTTGTGCTGCCGCTGCCTGCTGCTGCTGCTGCTGCTGCCGCTTCTGCCGCCGGCGCTCCAGCCGGCGCCTGATGCGGCGCCACAGGTCGTCCACGTCCCGCACCGCGTCCGACCACTCCGGGCTCAGTCCGGCGGCGCCGACGGTTGCCCGCTGGTGCCTGTGCACACGCATTGTGCGCGCGTGGGGCGCCAGTTGGCAACACTATGCAGAGGTTGCGGCCCTGCCGAAATGCCTCAGCGGAAAAATACCCATCCACCACCACCCGTGCATTTGATGCCCCGCACAGCGACCTTGCGCGGTGAACCGCAGCCTTTCTCCCATCCTGTCCCACCGCCTCCTTGCAGAGCCACACCCACAAAATGCGTAGGTGTCCCTCCTACCCTGTCTGTCTGCTCATGTCCTCAGCGTTTACCTCAACCCTAAATCTATATTTTTTATGTACCTAACCCGCAGGTCCCTGGAACTCACAGGAATATCCTATCAAAGTCGCTCAGCCGCAGCCGCCGCTCCGCCTGCAGCAGCAGGTCTGCGGACAGCGCGTCCGCCAGCGCCTCGTCATCCAAATCCAGACTCGGCTCCAGGTCTGGATTCAGGTCTGGATCCAGCCCCCCATGGAGCCCACCCCGGCCCTGCTGCGGCTGGTCGGCACCCGCGCCAGCCCTGGGCGCGGCGGCGGCTGCAGCCGCGGCGGCGGCGGATGCAACGGTATGATGGCCGGCGGATGAGGACGGCGACGGCGGCTTCAGCTGCAGCGCCGCCGCTCCGTCTGCGGCCTTGAGCAGCAGGTGGTAGGCTGCGGCCAAGCGCTTGAATCGCTCCTCGGCCGCCTCGCGCGACATCGTGGGGCCAGGGCAGGGTAACTGCGCAGAGGCCGCGGGCGGCGAGCAGGAGGCGCCGGCAGCAGCGCCTGCGCCGGGCGTGGACCTGCCGCTGCCGCTGTGGCTGGCGCTGGCGCTGGCGCTGGCGCTGTGGCTGGCGCCTGAAGCTGTTGCCGGATCATGCTCGCATTGGGTGTAGGCGCTGCTGGAGGCGGCAGCTGCCGAGGTGGACACCACCACCTTGTCAGGGTGCCTGCGCGTTGGTTGTGGGAGATGCCCCAAACGGGTGGCGTGGATATGCGTGGCGACATGAGAGGTGTGAGCCACAGGCTGTCCTGATCGCGACAACTTTGGCACCGTAACGTTGCGTTACGTCGCAGCTTTGAGGCGCAACCCAGCACCCCGTATCATCCCTTCGCTGTGGAAGTCAGTTTCGCCTGTGACGCACTGACCACTTCAGGGCCTCCCTGCGGAAGGCGCGGCGAACAACGTCCGCGGATGGCAGACCCTGCGTGTACACCAGCAGCGTGCACCAGCAGGCATTACTTGCTAATAAATACCAGCTGGCGGCAGGCCATGTGTATGCATGCCCCCCATGTCCCCGACCCCACAAGGGCACCTCAGGCGCAGGTCCCGGCGCTCCGTGGAGTCTGGGTTGGCGGCGTGCAACGCACCTCCAAGTCTAAGAGCGCCAACGCCTCCTTGTAAGTTACTTTTGTCATAATATCCAATCACAGCCTACTGCTTGCATGGGATTGTCGAGAAACTCTTGGAGCAGGCTGCCAAACTTACGGGGAAGGCTCGTGTTCATCTACATTTTTCCTGGAAGAAGTGTGCACAATAATCAAGCGAACGTTTAAAAGATTGAAGTATGCCATTCGTGCAGCCGGCACAGCTACAGTGTTGGGCCGATGGAAACTTCGGCCCCATGCAGCCTCTCCCACAGACTGGTTCGTATGCGCGCCACTCCAAACTTGGTCAACTTTGTTGAAGCATCATCTTAAACGCGCTTAACTCTGTGTAACAACACCGCGGCTCGGTTTGGGTCCTGGAACGGGGCATCAGCAGCGTCAGGGCGCCCTATGAGCTGGGTTTTGAGGTGCGTTGACAGCATTATATACATCGTCAGGTCAGGAAGACTATTGCTGAATTGTTAGGTCTATTACTGTTCGCGGCCGTGTCCCATCCCGCGGATGGCGTTGCAGCGGGGCTTGCTGTCGGTCGCGAGCAACCGCATGAGCTTGATTCGGTTGAATAGTGGACATAGATTTATGACGGTCCTCAGCACCGCCGTCCTCAGCTCCGCTGTCCTCACTCACAACCGTCCTCAGCGGAGGTTTGGGGACGAGTGGCGTGTGGCCGTCCGGCTTGCAGCCCTGCCAGACACGTTGGAGCCCTTTCCGTGCCTCGTGCGGCACCCCCCCCCAACCCCACCCCCCTTTGTCCACACCTCCTCTGCACCATACTCTGTGCACAACAGACCGTGTACGAGCGGCCTGCGGCCAGGGCCGCAGCAGTGCCCGCGCCAGCGTGCTGGCGCCGCCTCTGGGGCCGCCTGCCGCCGCACCGCTGCTCGGGTCAGCAACGTCCCAGCTCGCACATGCGGGCGCTCGGCTGGGCACCGCGGCTGGGTCGTGACAGTGCCCGCAGCGGCCTCCGCCACCACCACGACAACCACCACTGCTGCCACCACCGTCAGCACGGCTGCGGCGCCTGCCGTGGAGCAGGGCAGCGCAGCGGCTGCGGGCGATGCTGTGCGGGCCGGCGCGGAGCGGCAGGCGGCCCCCAGCGCAGCGCAGGCGGGGACCGCTGACGCACCCTTCATCTGGACCAGGTGAGGATGTACACACTCACCACCCACCAGTCACCATTCAGCAGCAGGAACACACACACACACACACACACACACACACACACACACACACACACACACACACACACACACACACACACACACACACACACACACATACACACACACACACACACACACGCCATGCCACGGCCAGCGTGGCGGCCCGTTTCCAGCGCGCTCGGCAATAGGCTGTACGGTATTGGATGGGTACACGGTCGCGCTTGGGGAGCTCCCCCCCCCCCCGCTACATATCCTTGCAACCCCCGCAATCGAACAAGGCCCCGCGCCTGCCTGCATCGCCCATACACCTTCTGCGTCAACCCGCTCGAAACCCTCCTTCTACCCCGCCCGTCAGGCACTGGTGGCCGCTGCTGCCAGAGGCATACCTGCGCGGGGACCGCCCCAACCCGGTGACGCTGCTGGGGCAGCCCATGGTCGTGTGGCGCGACGGCTCCGGCGCGTGGCGCGTGTTCAAGGACCAGTGCCCCCATCGCCTGGCGCCGCTGTCAGGTGATTAGGGCCGCACGGGCGGGCGGCGGGGCGGGGTGGGGCGGGGCGGGGCGAACAGGCCAGCGGAGGCGGAGCGTGGGGCGTGCGTGAGCTGGTGGCCTGGTGGCGGGAGAGGCGAGCCAGGCACCCGCTGCGAGCTTTGCGGAGCTACGGCGGCAACCCCTGGACCCAGTTGAACCGTGCCTGTCTGATCCCTGCTTGGACGCAGAGGGCCGTGTGGAGGCGGACGGGTCGCTGTCGTGCTCCTACCACGGCTGGCGCTTCCAGGGCAGCGGCGCCTGCAGCCGCATCCCGCAGGCGCTGGACGCCGCCGCCGAGGCCGCCGCCTGCAGCAGCCGCCGCTCCTGTGCCACAAGCTACCCCTGCAAGGTCGAGGTCAGTGAGGCGGGCGCCGCGCCGCTCGGCCGGGGGTGTGGTGGGGTGGGGTTGGGTTGTAAAGACCAGCCCACGCTAAGCCAAACCAAACTAGACAGGTCAAGCAAGTGCGACATAAGCAATGCGATATAATGAGGGCGGGCGCGAAGGGGGGGCTTCGCGGACGAGAAGCGGGAAAGCGAGTGAGGGTCGAGGAGGGCTTCGGAACGGAGCCGTGCGCCTCGGCGACACGCGTACGGCACCAGCGGCACCAGCGCGCGTCTGTGACGGACTGCGACCGACTGACGGACCTGCTGTCCCCCCTGTCATGTGATGTGATGTGATGTGATGTGATGTGATGTGATGTGATGTGATGTGATGTGATGTGGCTTGTGTGTGTGTGTGTGTGTGCTTACATCTTCAGGCGGGCATGCTATGGGTGTGGCCGGACGAGTCGGCGGACGCGCGCACCGCGGCGGCCGACACGCCGCTGGTCATCACGCACAACCTGCGCACGCGTGGCGCCGACATCGACGCCCAGTGGCGCGAGTGGCAGGCCGCGCAGGAGGGCGGCAGTGGCACCGCCAGCACCGCCAGCGGCACCAGCGGCGCTGGTTCGGGTGGCGTTGGTCCGGCGGCGGTGGCGGCCGGAGGAGCCGCGGCCCCTGTTGCCGCCCCCAAGAAGGGCTCCAAACCGCCGCGGCGTGTGGACTGGTTCATGCGGGAGCTGCCGTACAGCTACGAGGTGTTGTTGGAGAACCTGCTGGTGGGTGGGTGGTTGGTTGGGTGGGTGGAGGGGGTTTTGAAGTTGGGTTATGGTGGCGGTGGTCGAGGTTGGGCGGTGGGAGTGGATGGGTTGCAGGTCGCGGCGGGCGGGCGGGTTTGCGCGGCGTGGCGCCGCGTGGTAAGGGGGATGCGGGGATGCGCCCCGAAGCCCCAAAGCCCCGAAGCCCCAAAGCCCCCAAAAACCCTGAACCATGTGTCCGTCCACCGTCTGTCCACCCGCAGGACCCCGCCCACCTGCCCTTCAGCCACCACGGCCTGAACCCCTTCCTCAACCGGTGAGGTGCCCAACCGGCCTCGCTGCTGGCCACGTGAAGATTGCCGAACAGGCTGTGGCCTGATGCATGCTTTGCACGTGCCATGCAACTCTTGAGTCTCCAACTGACACCCGGGTTGCCGCCACGCCTCGTATCCGTTGCGCCGCGCTTATCTTCTCTCTGTCCCCCCCTTCTCCTTCCTAACCGCGTGTATCCCCCCCGCGTGTCATCACCAAGACCGCTGCACCAACCAACCCCCCACACCCCACCCCGACCTGCTACCAACGTCGCCCCACAGGTCGGCCGGTGGCCCCATGCCCATGCAACCGCCCAAGACGGCCGACGCCGCAAGCGGCGATGCCGCTGCCTCCCCTTCCTCCTCCCCCACCGCCTCTGCCACCAGCTCCAGCTCCAATGCCTCCACGGCCGCAGCCTCCACCAGCACCTCCACCAGCACTTCCACCAGCACCTCCACCAGCACCAGCACCAGCGCCGCCAGCAGCGACGCAGCCGGCGCTGTGCCGCGGCACTGGGCGCGGGACTCGGGTCCCGACAGCGAGTTTGACTTTGTGGGCAACATATCGCGCGACGGCACCATCAGCCTCACCGCGCCGCACCTCATCACCTACACATACCGCACCGGCGCCGGGGTAAGGAAGACGCGGTCGCCTTGGTCCATAACCATGGGCTGCTCGGCTATCTAGCAGGGCGTGTGGGCGATACCGATCCATGCAGGTCCATCGCCCCCAGTCCATGACCCTTTGTGGTCCATAAGCTACACAAACCAGTAGTTGGTAGGTAGTCCTCTATTCTCACACACAAGCATATTTCACTTGTTCTCAAATATTCTTTACCGTATGACACCGTCATATAACAACAGAGCGACATGCTGATCGAGCTGTTCGCGACGCCGGTGGCCCCGGGCCGCTCCCGCTTCTTCACGCCCGCCGTGCCGCCGCCGCCGGGCGCCAAGCGTCCGCCCATGCCGCCCCTGAAGCAGCTCAACCTCAAGCGCATCGCCTCCATTGCCAGCTTCATGTGAGGAGGGGACAGGAAGAGGAGGAGGAGGAGGAGGAGGAGGGGGGGCCTGCTTGCTTGCTTGCTCGCATGCTCATGCATTGATTCTCAAACCGGAGGGCACGGCGCGGAGCCTGGACATCACCGAGCTGGGTGTGGTGCGGGGTCTGTGTGGTGACGGCGGTGTTGCACGGCTGCGGAGGACAGCTCTGCCAGGATGCTCTTGGATGCGCCACGCCGCCGGAGCCATCGCCCAACCACATATCGCCTGTACTGTACTTCCCCGTACCCTCGCCTGCATACCCTCTCGTCACCGCCTCCTCGTCGGCCCCTCCTCCTCTTGCTGCTCATGTGCTGTGCGGTGCTGTGCTGTGCTGTGTTGTGCTGTGCTGTGCTGTGCAGCCTGGACCCCGTGGTGTCCTACCACCGCACCATGAACACGCTGCTGGATGGCGACAGCGTGTTCCTGCATGTGCAGGTGTGTGAGATGCATGCACGGGGTTGCATGTGCAGGGCGGTGCATGCGCATGTCCTGCATGCGTGCTGTTGCAGACACATGTTCATCGAATGGAAATGGGGCCTCTTTCCGCATGGGGCCTTCCTCATTCCACGCCTGCCTCGTCCCTGAGCCGTCCACGTCGCATGCACACACCCACATGGCGCAGGACGAGCTGCTGCGGCGCATCGAGGCGGAGGCGGACAGCAACGCCGCTGTCGGCCCTGCCGCTCACGCCCGCTCCGCTGCAGAGGATGCGCCCGCCACATTCCCTCCGGGCGACGCTGCCAGCAGCAGCGCCACCACCACGGCCAGCAACAGCGGCGGCAGCCTGTGGTCACGTGTGTACTACCTGCCCACCCAGGCCGACACCGCCATGCTCTCAGGCCGCCGTTGGCTGGAGACGCGGGCGGGCGGGGGCCCCTTCCGCGCGCGGCAGCGGCAGCTGCTGGGCTCAGCCGCCTCAGCAGCGGCGGCGCCGAGCGGCGGCGCGGCGGCAACCGAGGCGCTGCTGCCGCTGATCTCCACTGCGGCTGGCCCGGTGGTGCCCGGCGCGGTGAGTGGCGCATGTGCTCGTGCATTGAGGCGGCCCGTCGCATCATCCCACGTTCAGGGTTGCCACCGCCGGGGCCATGCGTGCGTGTGCGCCTCGCGCTGGCATGCGGATGAGGAGCAACGCCGCGGCACCTGGGGAAGCCGAGTAGTGCTGGACGCGGACCCGAACCACCCAACCCACGGATGCCCCTGGTTGTTGACACCGCCTTTGAAGCGCTTTCCGATGATGATGTCCCGCTGGCTGTGCTGCTGCCGTGTCGTGCCGTGCCGTGCAGGCGCCCACGCCCGACGCCCGGAAGGCCAAGCTGCTCAACCGATACGAGCAGCACACGCGCCACTGCCCCGCCTGCCGCGGCAGGTTGGAGCAGCTGCAGGGCATGGCCGCCGCCGCGCGCTCCGCGCAGAACCTGTTGAACATCGCTCTGTGCGTGGCGGGCGGCGCGCTGGGCGCCGCCGCCGCCCTCGCCGCCGCCGCCTCGCCTGGCGGCGCCGCGGGCGCAGGCGCGGGCGCGGGTGCGCTGAGCTCAGCTGTGGGGCCGGCGGCGGTCGCGCTGGCGCTGGCGGCGGCGGCCTGGTGGTGCGCTGGCTGGCTGGCAGCGGCGGCGGACCGTTGGGCCCAGGAGTTTGTCTTTGTGGACTACGTCCACGCAGAGCACGACTGAGGATACGATAGGAGGAGGTGCGACTCGGGGGAGCATTAGCAAGACAGCCCAGACATAGATTTTAAGGAGAAATTTGCAAGGAAGGCTGCGATGAGTTTTAAGGCAGCAAGAGAGGCTATGGAAGGGAGAGAGAGAGAGAGTGAAGTAAAAGCAGTAACGGCAATTAGCGTTTTAAAATTTGTTAGGATGGCACTGGACGTAGAGGTGACAAGGCGTGAGCGAGGGTGAGTGGTGGTTTCAGATTGCTTGAGCGTGAGAGCTAGTGCGGCTGGCATTGCCAGGTTGGCATATTACAGAACAGGCTGGCTTCGGCCTGCGTTTCATTCTTTGGTTTCTTTTGTTTCGCTCGGAGCTTTGACTGAAATACCGGTACATACACTAGAGGGGTAGCGGGCCCGCTGGTGCCGCGGTGCGTTGAAGTGGCTGTCAGGATTGCAGGGATTCAGTTGGGTGGGGCGCTGTCCATACGTTTGGCGGCGTGAGCATTGTGAAGAGGCTGGTGACACAGGTCGGCGCATGGTCAGTGCTGACAGGAGAGATGTACGAGGCACGCTTTGCTCTAGGCAAGCTTAGTCGGGGCCCTGCCCAAGGCCCTGCCCCGCTGCCCGCCCGGAAGTATGGCTGCAGTTGCCATAATCGGGACGGCCGCGCTGCAAACAAGTCCCAAGCACATCAATACCGCCTGTCCCACGCGCTCAGGGCGCTACAAGGACATACGTGCACGTGCTTTCTGTGGCCGGGTAGCCTGCGGGTTGGCGCTGGGTGGCGCATGAGTGCATCACACCCACAATCACACATTGCCGTGGCCGTGATAGTCACTGGTGCCGTTGCGCCCGGTGGGTCTATGGCTCCTGGTGCCATCGCGGACTGGCGGTGTTGACCTGACCGGCGCCGACCGGGCGGCGTTGATGGAACAGGGCACGGTGCAAGAGTGCGAGGAGGCCCCAGTGGTGTCCGAAGCCCCCCCCCCCACACACACATATCCACAAAAACAAGCAAGCAGGTGTTGGGGCGCATAGGCAAGAGCAGGCGCGCTGCAACTTCACCGACGTCAGTAGCTGACGTGCGGCTTATGCACAGCTCCACGCCCTGCCCTGCCCTGCTTCCTAGCCTCCTCGTGGACTATCGCCGCCGCAACGCCAGTGTTCCTATGCTTGAATCACCGTATGCATTGGAACTCTCCTCGAATTCGCGCAGTGGAGGCTTTTGGAAGGAACCGCCGGAACACGGGTCTGGGAAGACTGCAAGGCGTCTCATGCCAGGGCGGCGCATGGCGCCCATGGCTGCGGACCGGCACGAGGGCGTTGGGTGCGTGGTGCCCAGCGGAACGTGTGTCTGGGCATGCAGCGCGGTTTTACAATACTCTTAATTCTTTTGCATCTCAGCAATAATCTACGAACCACCCCCTACCGGGCCCACAGCTTCTCATGCACTACCGACCATTTCACAACAATACCGGTACGCAGTCCGTAATAGGAATCCCCTGGTTCTCAACCGTGCCTGTGCTGCACAACCAACCTGCTAATACCGTACTGTACGCCGCCCCCTGCAACCACCATCCCGCGCGTGCATAAGACAATGCCGTCCCCATCCTCCTGCCGTACATTTGGCGCCATTGGCCGTGTCCACATTCCTTTATATACGTTATTATTGCAGCCCTGTTTGGCCTGCGCTCCCTCCCACACCTGCATCTTTTAGACGGCGCTGAAAGCCCATCACCAAGTCCAACGCAGCGAGAAGCTAACTAGGAAGGCCTCTCCCAACCGCCTACGTCAGGGGCATAACCGCATGCACTTGTACGCATGCATGTCCTCTTGCACCGGGCGTCCCTGTCTCCTGGAGGCCAGGCGGACCCCGCTGCTCTGCATGATGGGGCCCGCGAGGAAGTGCCGTAACAACTTGCGGATACATACCCACAAGAAAGGAAGACACAACCGCAACCACCGCCAACCCGTCCCTTGAATCAATAAATGCTGGGAGCGCGGACCGGGCTCAATATGTTGTTGTTGTCCTCAGCCGCTGGATGGGTGCCGTACACGCAGCGTGCTCGAGGCCGAGCTGGCATCCGACTCATGTGATCACGTCCCCGCCACGTGCACGTGCGCGACACCGGCTGCGCGCAACAGGTCTCTGCCTTCCGGCACTGGTGCTCCCTGCCTTGATAGATAATAATAATCAAACGTGCCGTGTGTCAAGACCTGCAGCTTGCCTCGCAGCCGCGACCTGCTTTGCAGCCAGGGGCCCTCAAGTTCACACCAACTCTGCTTCTCTGCCCTGCTCTATGCCACTCACGCGGCCAGGCCATGGCGCAGCAAGAACCGCAGCATTGTGAAAGTTCAGCATGTGTGTGTGTGTGTACCGCATGTCACGAATCAAGGCTCTCTACACGTGGGGCTCGCGCCAGACCGACGGGCAATAGCATGCACTATGAATACCGCGTAGTGTGGCCCGCAACACCTGCGGAACCTATGTCCGTTATGAAGACCATAACAGTCGATGCGTCTGCCTCCATTGGGCTTAACCCACGGTGAATACCGCCGGCGTTTATCGAAAGTGAACGCCGTTGTCGTGACGGCGCTGCATACGGTATATCCCGGGCACTTCTTTGACCGCAACTTCTTGCCAATACATAAGCGGGCCATTATCCCGGCTCCATACTAATTAGGTATGTATGAACAACAACGGGGTGAGTATGCAATGTTATACATATGCTCGAATGCCCCAAAGCTCGACTACCCAACGGCCTTCTCCCTACTAAGAAGGTTGAACGCGTGTGGATCTTTCTCCCGCACGGTGAGTGTCCTGCAGAAATATCCGCTGGCACTCTCAAAGCAGATGGCCGCTGTGCGGCGTGACTGACAAAAGAATGCATATGCGGGCTCCAGACCAGCGGCCCTCACCTGCACACCCCAACTTTGCCCTGCCCCCATGTAGTAATGCTAGTATTATACACAACTTGTCTTCCTGTGACCTTCAGGAGGCTATCCGCGGGTTGAAGCTGCTGACTGAAAATTTTCAGTGTGCTCAGCATCGTACGCGGCGCCTTCCGTGAAGCTGCCGGTGCAGCGAGCCGGCTTGGCTCCAGACCTTCCTGAAGCATCACATGCGGCTGCCCTACTGGGCGTCGACCTCGCCCTCGCCGTCAGTGCCGCTGCAGTAGCTGTGCAGCGCGGGGGTGATGACCATGTCGTCAAGCACCGCCCACACCGTGCCCACAAGGCTGGACGCCAGCTTGGCTGCGCCCTGCAGAAGCCGCAACAGGCGCAGCAGGCGCAAGACTTGTCGCAAGAGAACGCATGCCGGCAGCAGCGGGAGGAGCAAGATCAGGTGTGGACATCAGCAGCAGCAGCAGCAACAACAGCAAGCGCAACGTGTATATCGTCGTCGTACGACCATGCATGGCCGCATGCTCACGCGCGCCCGCACCTGCGCCGCGGCACGTCCGCGCGAGCGCCTCTCCAGCGGGTCACGCAGCAGCTGGCTCAGCGCCGCCACCAGCTCCTCCTCGCAGCCCACCACCCACACCGCCGGGCCGGCGCGCGGACCGCAGGGCAACTGGCCGGCAGGAATGAGGTACTGGCCCGCGTACCTGCACGTCGGCGGGATGGGCGCGAGCCGCGGGGGCAGATGAATAAGCATGAACAACGCCATGCGTCCCAAGGCTGCAGGGCGATGGCTTACTACCATAGCACGCATGCAAATCACGGCAGGCAGGGCCACCCACCTCATGCCGGGCTGCGCGGCGCGCTCCAAGCCGGGCTGCGCGCCCCCGCCTCCGCCCTGAAATGACGAGTCCGCGCCCGCCGGCGAGTGGGTGACGCTGCTGGCGGCGCTGCCTGCCGTCTGAGCCCGGCCGGCGCCGCCTGCCGGGCCGATGCAAGGCGAGGCGACGTCGGCCGTGCCGGCCCCGCCGTACACCCCGCGGCCCGCGGGCTGCGGGGAGGCGGCGCCCGGGGCCTGGCGGGAGGAGGCGGGCGGCGGTGCCGATGCCTGCTGCTTCGCGACCATGTCCCCTGGGCCTGTGGCTGTAGCTGTGGCTGCAGGGGTGAAGGCCGCTGAGGCGGACTGACCCAAGCTGTTGCGAGAGCCCAGACGGTGCTGGCCGTAGCCATCCCGCGCTGCTGCCGCACCAGCAGCAGGGCCGGATCCCGGCTTGCTGCTGCCAGAAGCCGCGCTGCCGCTGCCGAAGCGGCTGCCCCCGTGCGGCTGGTGGTGATGGCCAGAAGGAATATGGCCAAAGCCAGCCACCGCCGCGCCAGCGGAACCGCCAGCCCCGCTGGCAGCACCGATGCTTGATGCGTGGCTGCTGGCTGACGCGTAGCGACCGTCGTGGCCCTGGTGGTGCGGATGCTGGGCAGGCGCCGCACGCGGCGACAGCGGCGCCGTTGGCGCGTGCACGTTGGGCGGCGCGGTGCTGGGGCGCTGCTCGAACGAGCCCAGTAATGGCACAGCAGGCGCGGCCGCCGCCGCCGGCTGCATCACGTTGGGCGACGGCTTGCCCACACGCGGGCTCTGCGGGACCGCAGCCGCTGCTGCTGCCGACGCCAGGCCGTTGCCGGCCGCTGGCATGGGCACCGCTGGCGGCACGGTGGCCATCGTAGCGGCCACCACCGCCACGTCAGGCACCGCCGTGGGCGTCAGCACGCGGGTCTCCAACGGCAGCTCTCCCAGCAGCGCCTCCGCCACCTCGAACTGCCGCTCAAGGGACGCCGCCGCCGCAACCGCCGCCGCCTGCACCGCAGCCGACGGCATGCCCGGCAGCGGCACGCTGCCCGGCGCCGGGCTGGCTGGCTGCGACAGGGGCTGCTGCAGGGGGACGCGCTCGTCGAGCGACAGCTGCGGCGCGCTGGGGCGGAACAGCCGCCGCCTTACCGAGTGCGGCGCGCCGGGGCTGAGAGGCTCCTGCGAGCCTGCACCCGCGGCCGGCGCGGCTGCGGCGGCGCGCTGGGGTGTGCTGTACACTGAGTTGGTTGTGGATGCTGGGGCGGCGGTCAGGGCAGGGGCACCTGGCGCCGGCGCCGCGATGGAAGCCACCCCTCCGAAGAGCACGCCGCCAAATAGGTTGCCGCTGCTGGCGCTGCGGCCCGCCGAACGGCGCGGGCTGTCACACGCAACAATTTCCGGCGAGCGGGCAGCGGCGGCGGCGAGAGGCGCGCCACTTGTGTGCGAAGTGCGCGAGGAGGGCGGCAGCGGCGGCAGGGGCGGCAGCACGGGCAGCGGTAGAATGGCGCCGCTGACGCGCGTGCGGTTGCCGTTGATGGCGGCAGCAATGGCGTTTGCGGCGGCCTCCTCGGCGGGCGCCACCGGTGAAATAATGCTCGCCGATGGGCGCGGCGCCGAGTGCGGCGCTACCACAGGTGCCGGCACGCCGCACCGCCGCGGAGACGCTGGCGGCACCAGCGGCGCCGCGAGCGCGGGCCACGGCGGCAGGGCGGGCAGCACCGGCAGGCCCGCCACCGGCGGCGGCGGCTGCCGCGCCACGGGCGGCGAGTCCTCCGTCGGCTCCACGGGGGAGATGATGGTGAGTGAGGCGCGCGCGGGGTCGGTCACGTGGGGCTGCTGCGGCTGCCGCTGCAGCGGCGCGTTGGCGGGCCGCGGCGCGCGCGGGGACGCCGGCACCACTGCCTGACGGTGTTGCTGCTGCTGTTGCTGCTGCTGCTGCTGCTGCTGCTGCTGGCCGTGGGCGGCCGTCATGCCGGAGCCGGACGTCTTGCGCGCCTGCTGCAGTAGCGCAGTCTGCAGCAGCGGGCTGGACAGGGAGCGGCCGGCGGCGCGGCGCGCCGAGGGCGAGCCGGCGTTGCTGTTGCCGCTCGCGCCCACACCGGCGGCTGCGCTGGCACTGCTGCCGCTGCTAGTGCCGGCGCCGCCAACGTGCGGCACGGAGGAGGTTGACGCCGTGCGCGGTGACGCCAACGGCTGCTGGGCCTGCAGCGTGTGCAGCTGCTGCAGCGTGCGCGGCTGTGGCGACACGGGCGAGGCCACCTGCACGCGCATGCCGGACAGCACCACAGACAGCGGGTCCGCGCCGCCCGCCGCCGCGTCCGCCGACGCTGCGGCGGCGCGCCGGCGCGGCGTGCCGCAGCCCGCCAGCGCAGCGCTGGCCGCCGCTGACGCCGCCGCCGCCGCGGCCGCAGATGCCAGCTCTGCCGCGGCGCTGCTGGACGCGGCCGTTGTGGTCGGGTCGGCCATGAACAGCTTACGCGAGACGCTGCTAAAACCGCCGCCAGGCGAGGCCCCTGCCCCTGCCCCGGCGCCAGCGCCGACGCCGGCGCCGGCCGCGCCAGGGAACAGCACGCGCGCATAGCTCGGCGTCGACAGGCCGCTGCCGGCGGCACGCATGTAGCGCGCTTGCTGCACCTGCCACGACTCGTCGTCATGAGCGCCGGCCGCGCCCGCGCCCGAGCCCAACCCGGCTGCGCCGTCGAGCGTGAACAGCTGCTGCACGTCACGGCGCTGCCTGTCGCCGGGCGTGGTGCCGCCGTCGAGCTGGTAGCCAAACGGGCTGGCGGCGGCGTCCGCGGCAGCGGCTGCCAGCGCCGCTGCCGCCGTGGCGGCTGCGCTGCTGCCGTCGGCGCCAAAGAGGGTGCGCGCGGAGCGCGGCGTGCCGGCGGCGCTGGCGGCGGCGCTGCGGCCCTCGGCGCGGGCGCGGTCGGCGGCGGCCTGCTGCTTGGCGCGCTTGGTGTGCAGGTGCTGCTCCAACACGGCCATGAAGGCGTCGCTGTCCTCCGCAGCGCCCAGGCCGCCCCTGGGGCCGCTCCCTCCATTCCCGCTGGCAGTGGCGCAGGAGGAGCTAGCGCCGCCAGCGGCGTTGGCAACCGCGGGGTACGCCGCCAGGCTGGGCAGATTGGGCAGCAGCGCGCGGGCGTTGCCGCTGCTGCTGCCGCCCGCAAACTGCCCGCTGACCGCCTCGGCGCTGGCGCGCGCTGAGCGGGGCGTGGGCGGCAGCGCCCGGTCAAACAGGTCGTTGCTGCCGCCGGTGAGGCTGCGGCCGTGGCGGGCGTGGCCCGCTGCAGCTGCAGCTGCCGCCGTGGCGGCACGGGTGGCTTCCGCCCTGGGTGACGGCGGCGGCACCAGTGCCGCGGCCGTCGCTGCGGCAGAAGCCTCGGCCGCCATCGCCGCTACTGCGTAGGCAGCAGCTGCCGCGGGGTTGAAGCTTGGGCCCGGCAGCATGGACGCCGCGGTAGCTGCGGCGGGGTTGACATTCCGCCGCTGCGGCGTGGAGTGGGCGGTGTTGGGCTGCGTGCGCACTAGCGGCACGCCGTAGAAACCCAGGCCGGTGGAAGCAGGGCTGCCGCACCCGTCGACCGCAGCCGACGCCGCAGCAGCGCCCGCATGCAAGCCTGGCGCTGGCTGGCGGCTGGACGCGGACGAGGGCACGTAGCCGCCGGGGCCTGGCCGTGGCGAGGGCGCGGCGCTGCGCGTGGCGCTGGTGGGCGAGTGGGGCTGCGTGGCTGCCAGGCCCACGGCCGCGCTCAGCGCCGCCTGCAGCCCCGGGAGGCCGCCGGCCACGTAGGAGGCCACGCGCGGCGATGCGGGCGCCGGAAGGCCGCCCAGCGCGCCCAGGCCCCCGGGGATCAGGCTTCCGCGCTCGAGCGTCATGGGCATCTTGATGGGGCTGGCGCGCGGGTCGGCAGCGCAGGTGGAGACGTAGGCGGCCGAGGGCGAGCGTGGCGCGGCACCGCCCATCCCTGTGGCGCTGCTGTGGCGCGTGTGCGGGGTGGACGGCGGCTGAGACGCCAGCGCGTTGGCGGCGGCGCCGAAGCGCGGGGAGGCCGGCGGCGGCGGTAGCGGCGAGGCGGCGGCCAGAGTGGAGGAGGCGGCGGAGGTGCGTGGGCTGCGCAGCGGCGAGAGATTGGGCATGAGCGGCAGCTGCGGCAGAGAGGTGCGCGCGGGGGGCCAGGCGGAGGAGCCCCCAGGCGCTCCGGCGCTGCCCGCGCCGCCGACCGCGAAGCTGGCGCCTATATCGTCGTCGTCGTCGTCCAGGGACTCCAGGCAGGGCGAGGAGCGAGAGGCGTGCAGCGGCGGCTTGACCGGCGAGGCGCTGGGGCAGGCGCTGCGCGGGCAGGTGGTGCGGTCCGCGGGCGAGCGCGGCGGCGAGCCGAAGCCATTGTTTTCGGTGGTGCTGGCGCCGGTGGCGCCGGCAGCTGCAAGAAGGAAGCCGGCGCCGCCGCTGGGGAAGGACACGGTGCTGGCGCCGACGCTGCAGCCTGCTGCGAGGTCAGAGGACTCGCCGGCGGGGTAGGTCGTGGCCTTCTGGCCGCCACCGTGGCCGTGGCTGTGGCCAGCGCCGCAGAGGGCGCTGTAGGTGCTGCCGCAGGCGCTGTCGGCGGCCACGGCGGCGGCGTATCTGCCGCTGCCGCCGCGCAGCGGGCTGGGCGGCACGCCCAGGCTTGAGGCGAGGCCGCTGCTGCCGCCCGCGAAGCGGCTGAGGGCCAAGCCAGAGCCGAGCGCCGGAGCCACGCCGGCGCTGCCGCCTGTGGCGGGCTCGCCGGACAGGCTGCCGCCGGCGCTGTCGGCGTCATGGTCGTTGCTGACACCAAAGGAGCCGAAGCCGCCGCTTGCGGCCACGGCGGTGAGGCTGCGCGCCAGCGCGCGCGCCACGGAGTGATGCGTGTGGTGCTGCCCCTGCGGCAGCGAACTGGCGTGGCTGGCGGACGGGAGCGAGGCGGCGGCGGCGGCGCCGGCGCCGGCAGGGGACGACGCGGCCAGCGCATCCTCGCTGTGCTGCTCCTGGAGCCGCTCAAGCGCCGGCGACGCGCCGCGGGCGGCGATTACGGGGCCGCCAGGCCCCCCCGACAGCGTGATGCGCGGCAGGCGTGAGGCAGAGTCCGGCTGCGGCGGGCCCGGGAACGCCAGAGGCGGCGAGGGGCTGCCACTGCCGGTGGTGTCGGCGTCGGCGTCCGCGTCGGCGCGGTCGCTGGCGCTCAGGCCGTCCACGCCCCCCGCCGCAGCGTCTGCACCAGCGCCGCTGCGCTCCGAGGGGCTGGCTGCGCCGCTGGCGGTGCCTGCCAGGCCGCTGGCGGCGCTGAGACGCGCGGCGCGCAGGCGCTGGCCCCACATGACCTCGTCTTCCTCGTCGTCCTCGGCCTCGCTGTGGATGTGGAGTTGGTGCAGCTCGTACAGCACCGCGGCGTCCGCCGCCCGGTCCAGGTCGCGCACGCTGTTAGCCTGCTGCGCCGGCGATAGGCCCGGCGAGGTGAGCGTGGGCACCGAGGGTCCGAACGTGGGCGCGGAGCTGAGCTGCGGCACCAGCGGCAGCTGCAGAGGCGGCAGCGCCACGCCGCCGCCCAGCGTCGGGAGCAGCAGCGACGCCGGCGGCGGGCGAGCAGGGCTGGCGGCACCGAAGTAGGAGGTGGCGGCCGCGGCCGCGGCGCGCGAAGTCGGCGAGGGCGGCTCGTCATCATCATCATCATCATCGACACCAGCTGCGGCGAGCCCCGCACGCGAGCCAGACAGTGTCAGGAAATCCGCAGACGGCATCATGTTCTCCTTGTTGAAGTCGTCTGCGAACGCCATAGCCGCAAAAGCGCTTGCGGTGGTGCTGACGGACGTACAGCTGCCGCCGCTGCCGTGCGACAGCCGGTGGCCGTGGTGGCGGGGCACCGCAGGCGGCGGGGGTGGAGCCGCAGGGCCGCTGTGGCCAGCGGAGCCGAAGCCCGCCGCGCCCATCACAGCGGCTGGCAGCGGCAGCGCCGCGGCGGCAGCGCCAATGGCGGCCGCCGCGGCGCTGCCTGGGAGCGTTGGTGGCGGGGCCGCCGTCGTGAAGTGCGAACGCGACTGCCGCGCCGCTGCACGCTCGGTACCGTACCCAACGCCGTAGCCAACGCCGGGCGACAGCGACAGCGCCGCGAGCGGCGGCTTGCTGATGGGCGACACGTGCGGGCTGAACACGATGTTGACGCTGTTGGCCCGGGGCGACAGCGGCATCGCCTCATCAACGCCGCCCAGCGCCCTGCCCTCCGCCGCCGCCGCGGCTGCCGCCGCCATCGCCTCCTCCTCTTCCTCCTCCATGTACAAACTGCGCCCAATGCCGCCACAACCGGCAACAGCAGGAGCACCAGCAGCAGCAGCTGGAGATGCGTAACTTGCGGCGCCCGCGGTGGGGAAGAGCGTGCGCGCGCTAGTCATGCCGGCGGCGCGCAGCGGCAGTGGCGCCGCGCTGGCGGCGCTGTCAGTGCTGCCGCCGGCCGGCATCGCGGCCCCCACTATGCAAGAGGATACGAGCGGCGAGGCGGGCCGCGAGGCGGTGGGCCGTGCCGGCGACGGCACGGGCCCGGCGCGCACGGCGGCGTCAAAGGCATCCTCAAAGCTGCGGGGCCCGGTGTGCGGCACGCCGGTGCGGTAGTCTGCGGCCGGGGACAGCGGGTGCGGGCGCGGCGCGGGCACCATGGGCGAGTTGCGGAAGGGCGACGACACGGCGTTGACTAGGTCGGCCCGCGCGGTGGGGCTGGCGGGGCAGGAGCCGCTGCTGCTGGCGCCGTCGCCGGCACATCCGGCCTCATCAGCCGCCACCGCGGCTGCCGCGGAGACCGGCCCTGCTAGCGGCACCGCGGACATGACAGCCGCGACGCTGCCCAGCGGCGGCACCGGCAGGGCGCTGGGGGGCACGGGCAGGGGCACGGGCGCGGGGGACAGCGAGGGCGAAGAGAAGAAGCCGCCCATGAAGGCCTCGGTCTCAAGCATGCCGCTGGCGCTGCAGCGGTGGTGGTGCAGCGGCTGCGGCGCCAGCATCTCCAGAGCGTCCCAGCCCGGGATGACGCCAACCCCATTGTCGGAGCGGCGGCCCTGCGGCAGCGCGGCGAAGGGCCAGGCGGTGGGCGGCGGCGGCGCCGGCCGCGTCCGCAGCGCGCGAGGCTGGGGCTGGGGCTGCTGCTGCTGCTGCGGCGGCGGCGGCCCTGCCCAGCCCAGCTGCGGCGCCGAGGCGCGCTGGGTGGCCGGCACGGCAGCAGCTCCGGCGTTGCCGCCGGCGGCAGCGACCGCCGCTGCCACGGCGGTGGAGAAGGCAGATGCAGAGGCGCATGTGGGCAGCGGTGCCCGCGGCGACAACGGTGGCGGCGGCGCCTCGGAGGGTGCGGCACGAGCGCGCGGCGACCTGGGCGGCGGCGAGCCCGCGTCACAGCGCTGCACCGGCGCCGAGATGTTGCGCAGCAGCTGGCGGCGCGGCGTGTTGATCTGCTGCGGCTGCACGGGCAGCGGCCACGCCGTGGCGGGCGAGCTTGGAGCCGCCGGCAGTGCCGCGCCAGCAAGCGCTGGGCTGTTCGGGATGCTACCCAGCGAGGAGCGGGCCGCGTGCACAGCGGCTGCCCGCGCCACCAGGACCGCGTTGGCGAGCACGCGGCGGTCGGTCTGGCCGGCGCCGGCGCCAGCTGCGGCGCGGGTGACGCGGACCGGCGACACAGGCGAGCGCGGCGAGGCGAGCAGCGCCGTGAGCGCGTCCGTGGCGCAGCGCGCCGGCGGCGGCGGCACGGGGCTGCCGCCGGCAGGCAGCGCCAGCGCGCTGCCGCTGTGGTACTGCGGCGAGGGCGGCGAGGTGGGCGCGGCGGCGAAGGCCGGGTCCGCGGTGCTCAGCCACGCGGTCATGCGGTGCGGCGAGTTGTGGCGGGGCCGGCCGCCGGCCACCGTTGCTGAGACCGACGAATCCGTCACAGCCGCGCCGAAGGCTGGGAGCAGCGGAAGCGGCGGCAGCGAGGAGCGGCCGATGGGCTGGCCGAGACCCCGTGCCGCCGCCGCCGGCGCGCCGGCAGGAGCAAACACTGATGGGGCCGAGGCCGAGACGGCCTGCCGCGACGGCGACACGGCCAAGCCAAAGCAGAGCGAGCCGCGGCGCTTTGAGAACTGGTCACCGCCGCCCGGGGCTGATGTGCTGGCTGCAGCCTCCGCATCGTCATGGCCATCGCCGGCGGAAGGCGGCAGCGCGGGGAACAGCTGCGTGCGCACGGCCGTCAGCGCCGACATGGGCATGACCATGCCCTCCTCCGGCCGCTCCGGCGAGTGGATGGGCGCACGCAGGCCCGGCGCCACGCCCTCCAGCATGGATCCCCGGCGGCGGCCGCTGCCGCTACCGCTGCCCGCCCCGCCGCCGCCGCCTGGGGCGCGGGCGCGCGGGTGGTCGGCTCCGCCGCCGCCATCCGAGCCGCCCGCGCTGCCGCCGGCGCAGCTGTCTGCCGGCGGCGCGGCGTGCTCTGCCGGGAACCACGCCAGCGGGTCGTGCTGCGCGGCGGTGCGCTGCAGCTCCGGCGACGGCGCCACAACCAGCTGGCCGATGTGGTCCAGCCAGCTGCTCATGCTGGCCACCTGGTGGAAGCCGGGCCGCACCGCCGAGCCGCGCGCGCGGCTGTTAAAGCTGGCGGCTGAGGCCGCCGCCGCCGCGATGGCGGCGTGCACCGCCTCAACCGCGGAGGCGGCCGGCTGGTAGCTACCAAAGGCAGCGGTGGCGGCCGGGGATGCGGCCGTGGCGGTGGCGGTGCTGCTGCCACTGGCGGCGCTGCTGGCGCCGCCTGCTTGCGTGGCGGCGGCGGCGACTGACGAGGCCGCATCGGGGCTCTCCGTGTCGTCCTCGGGCCGCTCCCATTCCTGATCGTCGTCTACCTCCTCCTCGCTGTCCAGCAGTCCGTCGCGGCCCCTTGCGCCGCCGGATCCAGAAGCCACGCTGCTCCCACCGGCCGGCGCCGGCGCTGAGCCAGCCGACGAGGGCGGCAGCAGGCCGCTGGCGGCGCCGCTTGCGATGAGGCTGCGGCCCCCGCTGCCGCCGCTGAGCTCGTCCGTGTTGGCGGGGACCTCACCACGAAGCTGCCGCAGCGGCACGGGGCCGCCACCGTAGAGCCACTTACTGAAGACCGACTGCTCCCGGTCACAACCACCGGCGGCGCCGACGCCAGCGGCCGCCGCGCCGGTAGCAGCCGTGCCACGCAAGCCCGGGCTGCCCACAGCGACAGCGGCGGCGTAGGTGTAGGGCTGCGCGACAGCAGTGGAGCAGGATGCGTTGCTGTCCTGCGACATACGGCCGCTGCGGCTGCCGCTGGTGCAGCCGCCTGGGCTAGGCCAGCCGCCGTAGGTGACCGGCGGCGCGCCGGTGCCTGCTGACGCGACGCTTGGCCCCACAAGCGCAGCCGAATCAATTGAGGCATTCTGGGCACCGGACCAGCGCGTGGTGCTGCCGGTGATGGCTCCGGATGCGCCCATGGACGCCGTGCTGGCGACGCTGCTGGTGCCAGAGGTGGGCCCCAAGCCCAAGCCCAGGCCTGAGCCCGAGCCTGCCGCGCTGCCCACATGGATCACCGCAATCGACATGGGCGTGGCGAGGCCCAGGCCCAGGCCTAGCCCGGGCAGGTGGCCGGTGGAGGGGGCCGGGTTGTGGACGCCGGGCAGGCTCAAGGCGGCGGCGCTGGCGGCGGCCACGACGGCGCTGGGGTCCAGCGCGTGCAGCGCGGTGACGCTGTTGCGCGCCGAGCCCAGGCCCGAGGGCGGCGTGATGAGGGTGGGCGAGCCGGCGGAGGACTCGTCGGCAGGGCGCGCGCCCTCCGGGAACTCAAAGTCCGCGGTGGAGGTGCCGGTGGCGGCAGAGCTGGGCCCGCCCTCCTCCTCTGCCACCTCCAGCAGCCCGCTGGCCGTGACGTCGTCAGCAGCAGCGGCCGGATGCGCGCCAGCCGCCGCCGCGGTCTTGGTAGCTGGTGCTGACGAGGTCACGGTGCTGTCGGCGCTTGCAGGGGCAGCTTTCTCCGTGCTGCCGTTCTGCACGCTCGCGCCCCACTGCTCAGCATGCTGCTGCATGTGGCCAGTCGGCAGCGCTGCGTTGAAGGCCGCGGCAGCAGCAGCGGCGGCGGCCGCGGCCGCGGCGGCAGCCGATGCCGCGGTCTCGGCCGCGGCGGCGGCGGCGGAGGCCGACGCGGCCATGGTTCCCCTGGTGCGGCCCGAGCTGCAGAAGCGGAAGATTGTCACCGGCCGGACGCCCCCCAGCCCCTCGCGATGATGCCTGCTGCTGCTCAACACCGGCAGCGGCGGCAGCTCCGCAGGCTCTACCGCCATGTCGTCGGCGCTGCGCCGCCGGCGCTCGCCATCCGAGGTGGCGGCCGCCGCCTCGGCCGCCTCGGTGGCAGGCTGCGCGGGCTCCGTGGAAGTGGAGGTGTTGGCAGCAGCAACGGCAGCGCCGTCCGAGCCGGCGGAAAGCGGCTTTGCTTCATCAGACGAGGCGGTCGCGGGTGCGGGCACAGCAGCGGGCTCCGCGTCAGCCGAAGCCGTGTCCGCCGGCGCAGCGGTCGCTGCCGGCACGGGGCCGCTGTTCACACGGCTGGCACCGGTGCTGCTGCAGCTGCTGCCGCCAAGCGGCGCGGACCCGGACCGCGCGGCCTGCATGCCGAAGCGGCTTGTGGACGGCGGCTGCGGCGACGAGCCGCCCGAGGACTGCTGCTGCTGTTGCTGCTGCCGCACGGTGCTGAGGTAGTGCTCGAACGAGGCGCGGCCCAGCGGCGGGCTCTCTGACAGCAGAATCCCGGCGCCCCAGTTGCACGATGGCTCGCGCGACATGGCGGTGGCGCTGCTGGGCAGCGACGTCGCCGCCGCCGCCACCTCCGCCGACGTGGAGCTGTCGCCGCGCAGCATGGCCGCAAGCGACATGTCGCTGGTCCAGGGCTCTTCCCCGGCAGCCTCCTCAGACGGCATGCCGCGCACGCCACCGCCGCCGCCTGCGCCTGTGCCGCTGCCGCTTGCGCTCTGGCCGCCGGGCGCTACCACATGGAGCATCGGCAGGCTGTGCGCGCCGTGGTGCGGCACGGCGCCGGCGGCGGAGAGGTGGTACAGCTGGTGCAGCCGCACGCTGCCCCAGCCGGCGCGACCGCCATAGGCGCCGCCGAGACACTCGCTGTTGCCCAGGGAGCGGCGGCGGGTGTCGGGCACAGGCCGCGTTATCATAGGCACGGTGGCGCGAGGCGCCTGCACCGCCGGCTCGGCAAACACGGCTGTGTCGTGCTCGGGCAGGGGCACAAGGCTGACGCGGGCGTTGAACGGCGATACGGCTGGCACGGTAGCCGCAGGCGGCGGGGCGGACGCTGACACAATGCATGGAATAATTGCAACGCTGCTGGCGACGCTCGCCGTAGCAGGGGATGCTTCGCTGCCCTCCGCCACAGAAACAGCACCGAGTGAAGCCGCAGCAGCTCCGGCGGCGGCCTCTGAGGTTGCGGAGGAGGGCGGCGAGCTCTCGTCGTCAGCATCCTGCATGTCTGCTGTGAGAGCAGGCATGGCAGCCGCAGCAGGAAGTGCGCGGCCCCGGCCGCGACCCTCAAACGCAGCAGCTCTCCCCTTGGCCCTGGTGGGAAGTCGACCGCCGCGCGCGGGCGCCTCGGCGAAGGGGACCGCAGGCGTGCTGGGCTGGTAAGCTGGCGCTGCCACAAGCTGCGGCACGGCAGCGTCAGGCTCCGCAGCGCTTGCCGCGGCCGTCGCCGCCTCCTGCTTCTCTGCCTCTTGCCGTGGCTCCTGCTGCCCAGCCTCCCGCGCTGCCTCTGTGGCAACCACCTGAGGAGGGTCCGCGGCGCTGGTCTGCAGCAGCTCCTCATCCCGCTCCCCCGGTTCCTCGCCCGCCGCAGGGCAGAGCTCCGTGGCGGCCGGCAGCTCCGGCATGGGCAACGGCTCTGCCTCCTGCTGCCGCGTGAGCTGCTCCTCGTGCTGCTCCAACGGCTCCGGCGCCAGCTCTTCACGCTGCGCAGCTACACTTGGCTGCTGCGGCTCCTCTTGCCGCTGCTCCTCCTGCTGCTCCGCCTGCTCTTCCTCCTGTTGCTCCTGCTGCTGCTCCTGCTGCTGCTGCTCCACCTCCTCCTGCTCCTCCGGCTGCTCATCCTGGTCTTCCGACTGCGCGTCCAGAAAGTCATCGCTGCTGCACTCGGACCGCACGTCCTCCTCCTGCGCAGTGGCAGCACCACCTGCGCCCGCCGCACACCCCGCACCAACGGCTCCGCTGCGCGCGACCACAGCGGCAGCGTGCTCCTCGGCATCAAACGCCTGCTCGCTCGATGCACGCGACCAGGACGAGGCGGTGGTCGCGGTGGTGCCGGTGGGCGCGTACACGGCGACCGCTGCGCGCCCCAGCGACGCCTGCGACGGCGAGGTGATGGCCGGCACCACCAGCAGTAGGTGGTCGGTGGAGCGGGCGGGGCTGGCGGCGGGTGAGGCGCCGTCATCGTTGATGTTGTTGAGAGACAGGAGCCGCGAGGTGGTGGGCGGCACGGGGCCTGAGGAGCCGCCAGCGGCGGCCGGGGCGGCGGCTGCGGCGGCAGCAGCAACGGTGCCCTGGTCGGCCATGGGGTTCTCATCCGGGCTACCTGGAGTCGTCATGTGCGCTGGCGGGGCGCCAGCAGAGGTCTGCAAGAGAGAACAAGAGACAGACAAGGGGCAGCATCGTTATAAGAAGGTTGCTAAAAAACACTACAACGCCGGATACAGGCTTGGGACTTGTGGGCGGTGGGCAATGCACGCGCATCCAAATGCCTTCTTACCTTGACACTCGCCGGCGCCGCTGCCAACGAAGTTGACGGCGCAAGCTGCTCTTGCCGCTCGTCGTCCTGAGAGGTTGTGCGCTGCCTCTGCCTGCCCGCGCCCTCTTCCACCTCCTCGTCATCCTCTTCCTGCTCATCGCTGTCCCACGAGTAGCCAAAGCCGCTGTTCCGCGCCGCCACCGACGACCAGCGGAAGCGGTCAACAGTGCGGCTGCGGGTGCGGCTGCCGCGGGCGTGGCTGCCACTGCTGCCGCCGCCACTGCCGGCAAGCACCGGCGTACCGGCCACGCTCCCCAACGGCGTGGTAGCGCCAGCCCCACTAGCGCCATGGTAGTGGTGGACGCCATAGCTGCCCGAGCCCATGGAGCCCACGCTGCGCGTGCTGGCCTCCTGCCACAGCACCAGCCGCTCTGAGGCCCCACCGCTGCCAGGCGCGCCGCCGCCGCCGCTGGTGCCGGGCCGCGGGAAACCGCCGTAGCTGCCGCCGTACGGCGTGCCGCTGCCGTACATGGAGGCAGCGCCGCCGTACACGGGGTCAATGGATGAAAGCGAGCCGGGCGTGGCGGGGCGCAGGTGGAAGGTCTCCGGGATGGTGGGTGGCGCGGTCATGGGCCTGGGGGGTGCATGAGGAATGAAAATGTAGAGGTGGCGAAGAGAAGAGGGTCAGCGGTGGTTAGTCCGTAGATACTTCGTATGTTCGTACTTGATACGGCGTCTGGAAGGTACCGGATGTACCGTGTCGGCAGGTACGGTGCGCTAACGCAACTAGAACGAAGCAATAGAAAACAGGAAGCAGCGGCGCGAGCCCGAAGACGGCCATGCGAAAGCTGCAACGATCCTTGCTCACCTTGCCGCGGCGCCCGGCCGCTGTGCCTCCGCAATCATGGCGCCCCAGCCGCCGCCCTGCACCGGCGTCCCGTGCTCCTGGCCGCTGCCCCTGCCCGCGCCCGCCCCGTGCGCGCCTGCGCCCTCGCGCGGCGTGTCCATGCTGCCAGCAACCGTGCCGCGTGCCGCCGCGGCGCCCGTGCATGCCACCGCCGCCGCCGCCTCCTCTGACGCAATCATGGCCGCGTGGTTGAGCTCCGACGCCAGCGCCAGCTGCGCGCCGCCGTAGGGGCCCATCAGCACCGCGCAGCCGGCCACCGCGGCGGTGGCGGCGGCGGGCCCCGTGGCGCCGTCCACCGAGGGTACCAGCGAGCCGCCCACCAGCGCCACCTCGCTCAGCGACAGCAGCGCTGCCAGCGCCTCCGGGTCGTCCAGCACCAGCACGTCCACATCCGGCGTCAGGCCTGCGGGGTTTTCGTGGTATTTTCGTTGGTCCAGCGTCATGGGAAGCACGGCGCGGCGAGAAAGACGGGTTGGGACCTTGTGGCGCGACGGTACTAGCCGCAGTGGCACAGCTGGGTCTGTGCCCGCGTGCTGGCCTCACTCAAATGTTTCAAGCGCAATAAATGGCGCAGCGCCCAGACTGCCACCAACAACAGCCCCGCAGGCACTTGACCACTCACTCTCGGGGTTCCTGGCCACTTCGCTCAAAAGCTCCACGTGCAGCCGCTTCTCGGCGGCAATGCGCCGGGCCGCCGTGGCCGCGTACTGCCCCGCCGCCGCCCCGCTAGAAGTGCTGTGGCTGCCGCTGCCGCCAGCGCTGCTTTCCCCCGGGCCCGACGGGGCCACGACGGTCAGCAGGCCACGGTGCCGGGACCGCAGCGCGGCGTGCACGCGCGAAACGGCCACGTCCTCCGCCGGCAGCGTGCTGGTCGCAACCCACACCTGTCGCTTCGCCAGGCCTGTGGCAGGGTGGAGCCGCGCGTTCGCAAAATCCTAAGCCCCTCCCCGATCGGTGCGAGTAAAAGTTGTGCCGGGACTCAGTCGCGCCTCGTCACCCGCTTCTCCACATCCCCGGTTGCCAACGCAGCCGACAACCCAAATTCCAGCTGGCAATCGTGGCCTGAACCTTCGCAATGGCCCTCTAGAAATCTGTCTGTTCTGGCCCTTCGCCCCTCTCCTTCAATCCAGCTCCAGCAAACTCACGCTTGTGCAGCGCCCGGCTTAGCTTCCAGCGCGGGTTGGTAACCGCTGCCACGCAGCCGCCCAGCTCCGCGGCCTGCTGTAGGTCCGACGACCAGCCCGGCATTTGCCCCAGCGTGGCGCCAAAAATGCGGAAGCGACCCACATCCTGCAGTGTTTGGTACAGCCATCAGCTATAAGGCGCAGCTATTAAAACACGTGCCTACTGATCCGCGTGCCTCCGTGATACCGCTTCTCCTTCCTCCTCTTCGTACTTCATCCGTCCCTCGCTCTGCCCGTGCCTCGGCTTGTCACCCCGTGCCTTGTGCCATCGCCCTCACCCTGTTCCCAGTTTCCTCCACTTTGCTGCCCAGCCCGGTCCTGCCCTGCCCCGCCCCACCCCGCCCTGCCCTGCCCTGCCCTGACCACGCACCACGTCCGAGCGCGGCACGATGAGGCTGTATGAGCGCAGTGCCTGCCGCAGCGCCTGCCTGCTGGCGCGGCCCACGTGCGCCTCCAGCACCTGGTCGCCCGGCATGTGCGCGTCCAGCAGCGCCAGCGCCACGCCTGCCTGCTTCGCCAGCACCACCAGCTCCCGGTGGAACGGCGAGGCCTGCAGCGCATGGTCGTGGGTGCAGGGTGATGCTTGGTGGCATGGTGATAGTGGTGGTGGCAGTGACGACCCATTTTGGAGAGGCACGGCGGAAGATTGGCGCGTGGTGAATGGCGCTGTAGGAGGTGGTGCATTCTCAGCGCGTGCGGCATACGGCTTACCATGAAAACGCCGACTTGCGGCTGCCATTTCCGCAGAAAGGCCAAAATGATGATGGGGTTGGGCAGCGGCACCAGCTGCACCACAACCTGCGGCTCGAGAGAGCGGCGAGCCGTGAGAAACACGTTGCCAGGAGTCGGGCGTAACACACGGGCTGCACTGCAGGCAAACCCTGCATGTGCAGCTCCCATCCAGCTACGCTTCAGGCTTACCCGCTGCGGCAGTGCGTCACATAGCTGCCGGTAGACTTGTGTGCCGGGGGTCGTAATTAATAGCGTGACTTTTTCGTTGTACTCCTGCACATGAAGCATGAGAGGTAGTGGCGGTCAAGCTCGTGTGCATGAAATATGTCTGGCCGCTCGTGCAGTCAGTGAAGCATGTACATAAGGACCACCCACCTGTATGCAGCGGTACACAACGGCCAGAGCCGCGGCAACCTCGCCTGCGGGGCCAGCACGACGCGTGACAGGACGTGAGCGCTTGGTGCACGCAGGGGCGAGCCAAGTGACTTCGACCCGGCGCTGAGTCGGTGAGCTGTGACAATCACAGCTCAGCAAAAATGGCATCGACATACACAGTCTAGGCATCATGCGCAACAACGGAGCAGGTGGACAATAAGCCCGCACCAGCCCCAGGTGCCGGCACAGGCTCTTGCATTGCCGGCTATAACGTTTACGAACATCGCTAAAATATCCCCTTAATACTAGAATCCTTTTCCAGGCACGTAGGAGTGCCAACATCGGGAGCTGGCCGGTTTGGCCGGGTGCGCACCTTCTTGGACATGGAACCAGATGACGGGCCCACGTCGTTCGATACTGCTACATCCGAGACGTTGAAGCTGCGCAGCAGATGCGAGTTTGGCGATATGAGTCCGGCACTCTCCCGCCAAATGCGCCCCGAGCTCCCTGGCTCTTACCACCGTGGACACGGTCTCCTGCTTCCTCCAGAGCTTTACTCCGAGCTTCAGCAGAGACGCCGGGAGCGTCGCGTAGCCCTGCAAGCGCAGAAGCTAAGTTGAGCCCGGTCGGCTCGCCCGCTCGGCGGAGCAGTAACGCAAACGCACCCAGGCGAGCTGAATGACGTCCCTTCGCGCCTCCATAATTTTGCTACGGAGCCTGCGGCCCCGAAGAGCAGCTGGGCTCGCGCAGGTCGTGTCAAGGCGGATTCGCGCAGGTTGGCACAGTGGCACTGTGGTCAAGCCGTCATGCTGAATGTATGCATTATCGTTATTATCCAAGTTCTAAGGTCCACGTTGCAGTCCTAAAATTTGTTTCCCGCAGCTGGGCTCTTGGCTCTCTGGACGCCCTCCCGCCAAATGTGCGCACGCATGGGGCCGCAGTTTTTCGGCCCCCAACTTGCCCACAGCTATACAGTGTACTAGGCCACTGAGCCCGTGCTACGCACGACAAAGACGAAAGAGGGCGTACTAAATGCGGTATTTAGGAGCGACGACCGTGAGCGACGACCCTAAATGCGGTGCAAACTCGTTTGCGAGTGGCTTGAAAACTGTTTGCACCAGTATATGCAGCGTAAGACCTATTTTGCATTGGTGCTTCTATCTCAGAGCGCGTTCTGGCACGCCCGGTCGAAACCCCGTCCCGGACTAACTTAAATTCCCGGGCCACCGCACCAATGTCCCAAATGTCCCAAAGGAGGAATGCATTAAATACATTGCCGGCCAGGAAATGTTTGAAATGCCGTGGGTCATGGGCGGGGCCACCCTGGGGCAGCACGACGCGCTGTGGGACAATGACTCTCGCATACATGTTTACGTGATGCCGTGGGTGTAGTGGTGTCGAGAGACACCGATGAAGCACACGGATTCCAGTGTCAGCAGTGCTTGCAGTGCCTGAGTTGAAAATAAACATACCCAACGTAAGGCCACCAAGAAAAGTCATAAGCAGCATGTTCGGGTGCTCCGGCACTGGAAGCGAGGTGACTGTAGCTGCAAGCCGAGCGGCAACCATTGGATCTGGATGGAGAGGTGGCATCAGAAACTCGGGAGGGGCCGGCAGCGGGGGGAAGGGGAAGGGGGCTGCGGCGGTAGGGCGAGGAATTGTGCAACGGTGCCACAGGAGAGGGGCCTTGGGCTGGTACTGCGAGTATCGTTGTGGGAGAACCGACGCGCGGCTCCCGGGGGCTCGAGGAGGGAGCACGGGGCGACAGCATCACCGGGTGTTGGCTGGTACTCGGCGAACTCGTAGTGCGCGATCCTACGTGCAGCTCGACGATGGCGCTGTTGCTCGTTTATTGCGGCTCGCCTGGCAGCATCGCAAGCCCTGCGCGCAGCGACATGCTCATCGAACCGCTCAGCGAAGCGCGCCGAGCAGCGTATCTTCTGCCGCTCTGGCTTGTAGGTTGGTGAGCGCTTGTTAACATGCAGTAAAACGCTCCTGTTCAGGGAAAGAAGGCCAAAGAGGGACTCGTCAGTTCCGAGTCGGCCATGCTACAACCCGAAACGTTGACCACCGAAAATCGCAGCGCGAGCACACACCCAACACGGCAATGGTTTATCAACTTATCAATGACGATGCTCGCAGACGCCGACGGGTAAAATACAGGCAGCGCGCGGGAGGGACGCTCGGATGCGTAGCTCGAACGTCGCGAAGGGGCCGGAGGCAGAGTAGCCGTCCGCCCGAAGAAGGGCAAAGTATAGGAGCGAAGTAGTTTGTGAAAGCGGTGTTCGCGAAAGGAATGTTTGAAGGTGGGACCCGCGGAGCCTTTTGTACTCGAGGGGGTCGCCCATGCAGGCTGTCGTCGTCAATCAGTGGCCGTCGCAGTGCGGGGTCGTGGTTCTCCTCCGCCGACTGATTCTTGAAGTGAATCGAAAAATAAACAAATTAAAACACCCGTGGGGCGCAATTTCGCTGGATTCCTTACACGTTCACGCGTACGACGCCGAAATCCACGATGCAAATATTTGCACAACATTAATTTGAGGACACGGAGTTTACGCCCTACAAAACGGGGCACTAAGCAGTGGTCGGTCGCTTGGTCGCCCATGCAGACCCGACTACTTTAATTATATAGACTAGGCCACTGAGCCCGTGCTACGCACGACAAAGACGAAAGAGGGCGTACTAAATGCGGTATTTAGGAGCGACGACCGTGAGCGACGACCCTAAATGCGGTGCAAACTCGTTTGCGAGTGGCTTGAAAACTGTTTGCACCAGTATATGCAGCGTAAGACCTATTTTGCATTGGTGCTTCTATCTCAGAGCGCGTTCTGGCACGCCCGGTCGAAACCCCGTCCCGGACTAACTTAAATTCCCGGGCCACCGCACCAATGTCCCAAATGTCCCAAAGGAGGAATGCATTAAATACATTGCCGGCCAGGAAATGTTTGAAATGCCGTGGGTCATGGGCGGGGCCACCCTGGGGCAGCACGACGCGCTGTGGGACAATGACTCTCGCATACATGTTTACGTGATGCCGTGGGTGTAGTGGTGTCGAGAGACACCGATGAAGCACACGGATTCCAGTGTCAGCAGTGCTTGCAGTGCCTGAGTTGAAAATAAACATACCCAACGTAAGGCCACCAAGAAAAGTCATAAGCAGCATGTTCGGGTGCTCCGGCACTGGAAGCGAGGTGACTGTAGCTGCAAGCCGAGCGGCAACCATTGGATCTGGATGGAGAGGTGGCATCAGAAACTCGGGAGGGGCCGGCAGCGGGGGGAAGGGGAAGGGGGCTGCGGCGGTAGGGCGAGGAATTGTGCAACGGTGCCACAGGAGAGGGGCCTTGGGCTGGTACTGCGAGTATCGTTGTGGGAGAACCGACGCGCGGCTCCCGGGGGCTCGAGGAGGGAGCACGGGGCGACAGCATCACCGGGTGTTGGCTGGTACTCGGCGAACTCGTAGTGCGCGATCCTACGTGCAGCTCGACGATGGCGCTGTTGCTCGTTTATTGCGGCTCGCCTGGCAGCATCGCAAGCCCTGCGCGCAGCGACATGCTCATCGAACCGCTCAGCGAAGCGCGCCGAGCAGCGTATCTTCTGCCGCTCTGGCTTGTAGGTTGGTGAGCGCTTGTTAACATGCAGTAAAACGCTCCTGTTCAGGGAAAGAAGGCCAAAGAGGGACTCGTCAGTTCCGAGTCGGCCATGCTACAACCCGAAACGTTGACCACCGAAAATCGCAGCGCGAGCACACACCCAACACGGCAATGGTTTATCAACTTATCAATGACGATGCTCGCAGACGCCGACGGGTAAAATACAGGCAGCGCGCGGGAGGGACGCTCGGATGCGTAGCTCGAACGTCGCGAAGGGGCCGGAGGCAGAGTAGCCGTCCGCCCGAAGAAGGGCAAAGTATAGGAGCGAAGTAGTTTGTGAAAGCGGTGTTCGCGAAAGGAATGTTTGAAGGTGGGACCCGCGGAGCCTTTTGTACTCGAGGGGGTCGCCCATGCAGGCTGTCGTCGTCAATCAGTGGCCGTCGCAGTGCGGGGTCGTGGTTCTCCTCCGCCGACTGATTCTTGAAGTGAATCGAAAAATAAACAAATTAAAACACCCGTGGGGCGCAATTTCGCTGGATTCCTTACACGTTCACGCGTACGACGCCGAAATCCACGATGCAAATATTTGCACAACATTAATTTGAGGACACGGAGTTTACGCCCTACAAAACGGGGCACTAAGCAGTGGTCGGTCGCTTGGTCGCCCATGCAGACCCGACTACTTTAATTATATAGACTAGGCCACTGAGCCCGTGCTACGCACGACAAAGACGAAAGAGGGCGTACTAAATGCGGTATTTAGGAGCGACGACCGTGAGCGACGACCCTAAATGCGGTGCAAACTCGTTTGCGAGTGGCTTGAAAACTGTTTGCACCAGTATATGCAGCGTAAGACCTATTTTGCATTGGTGCTTCTATCTCAGAGCGCGTTCTGGCACGCCCGGTCGAAACCCCGTCCCGGACTAACTTAAATTCCCGGGCCACCGCACCAATGTCCCAAATGTCCCAAAGGAGGAATGCATTAAATACATTGCCGGCCAGGAAATGTTTGAAATGCCGTGGGTCATGGGCGGGGCCACCCTGGGGCAGCACGACGCGCTGTGGGACAATGACTCTCGCATACATGTTTACGTGATGCCGTGGGTGTAGTGGTGTCGAGAGACACCGATGAAGCACACGGATTCCAGTGTCAGCAGTGCTTGCAGTGCCTGAGTTGAAAATAAACATACCCAACGTAAGGCCACCAAGAAAAGTCATAAGCAGCATGTTCGGGTGCTCCGGCACTGGAAGCGAGGTGACTGTAGCTGCAAGCCGAGCGGCAACCATTGGATCTGGATGGAGAGGTGGCATCAGAAACTCGGGAGGGGCCGGCAGCGGGGGGAAGGGGAAGGGGGCTGCGGCGGTAGGGCGAGGAATTGTGCAACGGTGCCACAGGAGAGGGGCCTTGGGCTGGTACTGCGAGTATCGTTGTGGGAGAACCGACGCGCGGCTCCCGGGGGCTCGAGGAGGGAGCACGGGGCGACAGCATCACCGGGTGTTGGCTGGTACTCGGCGAACTCGTAGTGCGCGATCCTACGTGCAGCTCGACGATGGCGCTGTTGCTCGTTTATTGCGGCTCGCCTGGCAGCATCGCAAGCCCTGCGCGCAGCGACATGCTCATCGAACCGCTCAGCGAAGCGCGCCGAGCAGCGTATCTTCTGCCGCTCTGGCTTGTAGGTTGGTGAGCGCTTGTTAACATGCAGTAAAACGCTCCTGTTCAGGGAAAGAAGGCCAAAGAGGGACTCGTCAGTTCCGAGTCGGCCATGCTACAACCCGAAACGTTGACCACCGAAAATCGCAGCGCGAGCACACACCCAACACGGCAATGGTTTATCAACTTATCAATGACGATGCTCGCAGACGCCGACGGGTAAAATACAGGCAGCGCGCGGGAGGGACGCTCGGATGCGTAGCTCGAACGTCGCGAAGGGGCCGGAGGCAGAGTAGCCGTCCGCCCGAAGAAGGGCAAAGTATAGGAGCGAAGTAGTTTGTGAAAGCGGTGTTCGCGAAAGGAATGTTTGAAGGTGGGACCCGCGGAGCCTTTTGTACTCGAGGGGGTCGCCCATGCAGGCTGTCGTCGTCAATCAGTGGCCGTCGCAGTGCGGGGTCGTGGTTCTCCTCCGCCGACTGATTCTTGAAGTGAATCGAAAAATAAACAAATTAAAACACCCGTGGGGCGCAATTTCGCTGGATTCCTTACACGTTCACGCGTACGACGCCGAAATCCACGATGCAAATATTTGCACAACATTAATTTGAGGACACGGAGTTTACGCCCTACAAAACGGGGCACTAAGCAGTGGTCGGTCGCTTGGTCGCCCATGCAGACCCGACTACTTTAATTATATAGATATGTAACCCGTGACACAGCGTCTCTAACCGAAGTGTCATCGCGGTTTGCAATTTATACGTCAACTCCTCGGCAGCGAAACGCTTGGACAAAGCACCGCACTCTTTTTGGCAGGGCCGTGCTGTCGCGCCGGGCCCGTCTCTAATCTTCTGTCCATTGAAAGAATAATCGACATCATCGGGCATATGTCATAGTGCAGGGTGTTCATGTCCTGCCGTGTCATGTGAATGTCCATGTCAGCCCGGCGGTAAAATGCATGCCGCAAGTAGTGCTACTGATGCCGGGTTGTGCACACCATTCATCGTGAGCGACCGCTTACGGCGTGGACATGTGGCAGTCCGCGGGGCTGTCCGGGAAACGGGGTAAGTGTGCAAGGGGTGACGCGCAACCGCGTCACTGCTGTTTCCCCCTGCATCGTGCTTCGCATCCGTCAAACATGCATCCTCCCTCATCCCATGACCCCTGTTTCTGTTCTAGCCATGCAACTGCTCAATTCTAAGCCTCGATAGGCCATCGCTGGTACGTGGCTCACCAGCAGGAGGTGCTGGCGCAGACACCGCAGAGCCTGGCGGAGCTGGCGCAGGGCGACGGCGGCCAGCTGGCGGTGCAGCTGCTGTAGGCGGTGGCGGACGCGGCGTCGCAGGCGGCGGCGGAGTCCGGGCGGCGGCTGGGGCGGGGGGCCGGCTGGCGGGCACCCGGCGGCGGCGGTCGGAGGGATGAAGGGATGAGGGCTGGGGTGATAAGTAGGGGCTGCCTTGGATGTGGGCGAGGGACTAGTACCCGTTCAACCGTTGCTGTGCCACTGGGCGCTGTGAATAGCTGTGCGCCAGACTAATGTCGTGGATCGTGACGAACTGATGGTGGATAGCATTAAAGATGTGGCTAGCGCCTGTGGGAGGGGCGACGGGAGCCTGATGCGGGCAACCAGTCATCTTCTGGCGGCCGGTGATGTGTCGAGGCGTTGCAACACTTAACACTAGCACTCTACTACGGTAACACAATACGCTTCCTACGACACAATTGGTTCCTGACATTTATCATGGCTCCGCTGCCAGAGCTGCAGCCATCGCAGCAGGGGCCGCGGCTGCAGCACGCAGCTGCAGCAACTGCCGGTGCCAGCCTCGCGACCGGCGCCAGCGCCAGCAGCAGCGGCAGCGGTTTCAACCCAGCCAACGTGGATGCCAAGGTGTATCTCGGTGAGCCGGTTTCGGGCTCTGCGTGCCAGCAGGCTCACGGCGGCTCGCGGCGCTTCGGGACAAGGTTGCGAGCCAGAGCAGCAATGGGCGCCCAGCCCGCGACTTCCCGCCCAGTCACCTGCCAAAGCCGCCCCCCCTGCATACCACATTTCCCCATTGCTACCGCCTGCTGCTTCTAGCCTAGCCATGAGCGGATGAGCCCTACAAATTATTGCGCGTGTGGTCCAACCACCCACGCGCTCCCGCCGCCGCCGGCGTTGCGGCCGCGGCCGGCCTTGGTCCCATGCCGACCCCACTAAACTCCCCTGTGCCCGCCACCCTGTCTACCCTGGCAGCCAATGAGCGGACGCTGCTGACGTGGATGCGCCAAGCGGTGCTACTGGGCGGCCTGGGGGCCGCCGCCTGCGGCCTGGCCAGCTACCACCACCTCCGCGGCAGCGGCGGCGGCAGCGGCAGCAGCGGGCAGGGCCTTGGAAGCGGCTTCGGCTTCGGCGGCGGCGGGGACTGGGGTGCTGCTGCCGCTTCTGTTAACAGCAGGAGCTCCAGTATAAACACTGGAGGCGGTATGCCGGCTGCTGCTGCTGAAGACACGGCTGCAGCTGCAGGCGCGGCAGCGCACATGGGGGTATCGGCGCAGCAGGTGGTGTCGCGGCTGGGCGGGATGGCGCTGATGCTGCTGGGGGCGGGCGTGGCTGCGGCTGCCTGCCGCAACTATTACCTGCGTGTCGACATGATCCGGTGAGCTCGGTGTGGGTGCAAGGGTGAGGCCTGCATATCCCGAGGAGTTATTACGCCTAGATGCCTCAGGGCGTAGTCCGCAGGGATATTGTCCTAGTGTGGCGTAGACCTATAGTTCCGCCCACAGTGTCACTCGAATGGCAATGCTGGCGTGTTACCGTGCATGATCCGCGCAAGTAATGTGAAGGACCCAGCTGTCGGGGGCTTGGCTGCTTGAGACTACAGTAGCGAACACGATGGGTGCAGTGGGCTGCTGCCTCAGCTGCTTGACTGTGTTCGGCGCCCTGCTGTGCGCCCGGTTGCAGGAGCGGCGTGGGCTCCGACAGTGCGCGCTGGGACAGCAAGGTGCTGCCGCGCCTGCTCACGGGGTGCCTGGCGGCGGTCATGCTGGCGGTGTTTGCGAGCTCGATACAAGCTGCAGCGTCGCGCTGAGTTGCCAAGAAAGGACATGGGGATTGGAAGCAGTGAGGGGAAGAAGCGAGGGAGGTTGGAAGGGGTAGAGTTAAGGCTTGACAAAATGGCACGGTCGTGATGAGGCTTTGCTGAAGCCAATTGCGCCAATAGCAATCTCTTTTTGCGCTGTCACAGTCTGAGTTAAGTTACTGCTTCTTCAATATTTTACAGACTCTCCCTGTGAAGGTCCACGCGCCACCTACTGTTCGCGACAGCATTGCACGCGGCTTTATGCCACCTCGCTGTAATTTTAGACTGCCATTCTACTGCAACATTACTCTGCATTTTGACCTTTCTGCGGGGAAAGCCCCCTGCCTCTAGCACACCGCGGCGGTGGCACACGAAGTCAAGTGTCCAAGCATCCCGCCGTCCCGGTCTAGGCACCGGCCCCGACGGGAATGCGCCCAGCACGCGCGCTCCGGGGGCGCGACGGGAAAGCTTCTTCTACTCCGCGACAAAGTGCGGCTATGTGCAGATCCATGCAACGCGCCTGCGAGCCAGCACGAATTGTCAGCGGCGCCCCAAGCACCCAACAACCGCTCCCGGCACTTGGTACTTTCCGGAGACCTTGCCCCGCCCAGAGATCCCTGGCGACCGCCATGCCACCTGGTGCAAGCAGCAGTAGTAATAACTACCACGAACCAGCCATGTGTGCTTCCAGAGTAGGGGCAGGCCCTGCTGGGGCATCGGGGCCGGGCAGGCACAGTGGCGCGGCCGTAGCGGTCCGCATCCGGCAGGCGATGCCGGAAGACGCGGCAGCGCTGGCGGCTCTGGACGCAAGCTGCGCGGCGGACGGCTCCTCGGGCTGGAGTGAGGGCATCTACCGGGTAGGTGGAGGCTCAGCACGGGAAGGCTGGGGTGCCGCTTAGCTGGAGGAGGCTGGAATGCAGTAGTATGAATGTCGCTGGTTGAGCTGCACCCCTTCAGCGTGGATAGATAGGAGGCACACGTCAGGAGTCAGCCAGACAACAACACAACACACGCCTTGGCATGCATGTGACCTCCCCTTCCGCATGGCAGACCGACCTGCAGCCAGGCGGCCCGAACCTCATACTGCTGGCGGAGGCGGACGAGGCAAGCACAGGCGGCGGTGAGGGCAGCTGTGGCAGTTGCAGCAGCAGCAGCAGCAGCAGCAGCAGCAGCAGCGGCAGCAGTAGCAGCGGCAGCGGCAGCACCGGAGGCCTCCTGGCGCTGGCGGCGGGTAGCGAGGCGGGTGGCGAGGTGTCGCTCACAAATGTGGCGGTGGCGGCTGAGTGCCGCGGCGCGGGCCTGGGCCGGCGCATCACTGTGGAGCTGCTGCGGCGACTGGGGTGAGTGAGCGCGGCGCTTCCCTGCGTGCTGAGGACAACTGGACAAGTAAGGCGGTCCTCCCATAGGGGAAAACGTATGCCGAGCCCACACCGTGTGTGCACCAGTCTGAGGCCGAAGGTTCCGAAACGCCTTGCCTCTTTGAAGCGCGTCGCTTTGGGCTCAGCCCCAAGAACGGCACTGATCATCTGGGGTTGCGGGATGTGTGGTGCAGAATGCGGCCGGGCACTCGAGCTGACACGCCGGAGTTGGTGCAGCCGCCAGTGCATTATTGTCACACCTCTCACAGTACGAACATGTGCTTCCGTTCCCGCTTCCGCTTCCGCTCCCGCCTGCTGTTGCTCACGTCGTCGCCGGAACCAACCCCACCCCACCCAGGTCGGAGCGCTGCCCAAGCTTCCTGGAGGTCCGCGTCGACAACGCGGCGGCACAGGCCCTGTACGCCAGGTGGGCCCGCGAGGGGCGGCTCGCACACCAGGGGGCTAGTTGCCAGCCCCGCTTCTCCCTGGCCACGTGAATGCAAATACGGGAGCAGGGTGAAAGAATCGTAAGGCGAAGCAGCTCCGCGACCTGGCGACGATTGGCGCTCGGCACGGATGAGTTATTGCCGCCCCCAACCCCGCATGTCGCAATGGCTTGGCCTGTTTAGTTTGCTTTGGTTTAGCTTGGGTTGGTTACACCCCCCCCCCTGTGTTGCGTCCGACTGCGAGTCGCGTGTCGGTGTGCGTGTACGTGCCGGCGTGTGTGCGCGTGTCCGGTTGCTCCCATGCCGTCCGCTGTCTTGGTCGCGTGCATGTTTGTGTCTTTTATTTTTAGGTGCACACGCATGCGACCTCTCTCTGTTTTGCCTTGCCGCCCTCGCCTTAACGGTCCCTGCCTCTTTTTGTTTGCCACCCTCACACATGGCGCGTCTTCGGGTTTCCCTGCGGCGTGGCACTGTCACGCCGCTCTGTAGGTACGTATGGGTGCAAGGCGTTCAGCAAACTATCGCGCGTCTCTCGCACCGCACGTCTCGCCGTCTCGCCGCCTTTTCTTGCTTTTTCCAGCCGCCCGCTTAGGGGCGCGCTACCTTTCACTCGACATACATACCGATTACTATACTCGCCAGCAAACGGGAACGCAGCCTCGGCGAACACGGCGCTGGAGCCAACGGTAATGTACCCGCTGTTCCGCTGGACATCGGCACTTCACAACCATTTGATAAACACCATCCGATGGATGGCTACCCCCCCAAAAAAAAACTACTCTTGTCCGCACTCCCTCCACCCGCCAGGCTGGGGTTCGAGGTGGCTGGGCGGCGCAAGCGCTACAACCCAGACGGCAGCGACTCGTTGGTGATGACGCGTCAGCCCGGGCCGCTCAGCTGAGCTGAGCTGAGCTGAGCTGAGTCGAGTTGAAGTGGGTTGGGTTCAGCTGTGACGGTGAGCTCAGCTTATCTGCGTCATTAAGCTCAGTTGATGGAGAGGCAGCATGCTACAGCGGGCTCCGCGCTTGGTTGCTGGTTGGACCGGGCTGGTTGAGGTGGGCTGAGCGCGGGTCGGGCAAAGGGCGTAGCTGATGAATACAGGGGTGGTCGGCCAGGCGCAGGGCGTTGCCGCGGTGGAGCTTCAAGGTACCGTATCTGTTGACGGTCTGGGACTGGAACAGGCCAGGCCATGTTTCAGACGCAGACGCGGAGAGGGCCAGAGGCTTGCGGCCAGGGCTTGTATTACACGGTGGACACGACATGCATGGGTGGGGGCTCTGTGCCGGGGACGCTATGTGTGTGTGTGTGCGGGCCTGCGGGGGGGGCAGGGCCGGTGGTTCCGAGCTGCCCTGCGCTATGTGCTCTCACCTGGGCAGCGCCTGTGCGCAGGGGTGAGCGCCCCTGCCTGAGCGCCAGTGCTCGCGTGCTCAAGGCGCTACCGGGGTAAGGTACATCGGACAGACTATCTAGCTCGTGTAATCCACATGGCTTGAAGCATGTGCCTTAGCGCTCACCCGGCATGGTGTTGGGCGTCCGCGGTCGGGGAGGGTCAGGGCGCCGCGCTGGAGGCCACCGTGTGGGGATGGGGCGCATCACACCCTTGCATTCAAGGCAGCACGCGAACCTCGAGTGCTTCCACAAGCCCAGACAACTTCAAACTAATGCGGGTACTTTCAGCATTTGCTCCGACGTAAGCGCACAAACTCACGAACAGGATCAGTTGCTTTATTCCACGCTAGTTGCGCCATGCTTTAGCAAAATGATAACGACATGACCTAGGTAGCTAGCCTGGCAGAATGTATCATTCAAACGGAGCCCCTCCGCGGAGAAAGGAGAGGAAGGTGCAAGTAGTGTTTCCGCACCCTGATGTAGAAAAGGTAACGACGCATCGAGTGCGCCTGCTGAATGCTTTCAACCATGAGTCACTCTGCATCGCGGTTAGAGCTCACCGCAAAAATTCCCGGCACGGACCCGGTGGAATCGCAGCACTGCGCTGGCGTGGAGTCGCTGCTCCTTCCCTCCGTGCCCAACCATAAACTCTTATTCACAGCATCTCGCGACTCGACAGTCCGGAGGTGCGCTGCGGCTCGGGCCGGGTTTGGCGAAAGGGTTTGTGCGGGAAGGGCCTCTGGGCCCCCGCGCGAGCACAGGCAGTGGGCAAGGCTCCGGAAGGCAGCGGCCGGTCATTATCCTATGAAGGGTTGCAGGTGCACGACATTCCTTGGTTGTACGGTTGCCGCTGGAGCCAGGGCAGGGCTTGGGGCTGCGGCCTGCGCAGGCTTCGGTCCCACGCACAGCCGGAACCTGGGCCCTCACTCACGCACGTGGGCAAGGCATGCAGCCTAGCGCTCCCAGGGCAGCTCGCGGGCGGGCGGCATGCGGCCTCCATTTCGGGACTCAGGGGGGGGGGTCTGCCCCCGGGTCTCAAGCCCAGGGCAACGCCCTACAGGCTGCACCCGGTCCCCTGCGGAGCGCGCACCTATCTAATACCACGCGACCTGCCCCACGCTCCCGCACCCTCCCTAACCCGCACCGCCCCTCCGCAGCCGCTGCCTTTTCATCCCGCCACCCCTGCCCCCTTGAACACCAAAATCACCTTGAACATCACTGCGCAACATCAATCACCTCCTGCGCCATCATCATCATGAATATCATTAAACAGATGGGACGTGGCGGGCCCAGAGCCGGTGCTGGAGGCGGTGTTTGCGGGGCACGCCGACTGGGTGAACGACCTGGCGCTCATCGGCGACCTGCTCATCACCTGCAGCAATGACCAGACCGTGCGGCTGTGGAAGGCGGGCAGCGACAATGGTGGGCCGATGGGGGAGGGCCGGGGGCGAGGGGGGAAAGGGGGGCGAGGGGGGAAAGGGGGGCGAGGGGGGAAAAGCTGAGGGGGGAAAGGGAGAGCCGGAAGCAGCGGCGGCGCGCTGGGGGAGAGAGGCGCAGCGGCGGCTGTGGCATGGCTGGGGGTGTGGGGTCGGAATGAAGGGTTTTGCTGGGGCGAAGTGGCGGGAGTGGGCGAGAGCGGGCAGGCGCTGGACGGGCAGGCGCTAGGCGTTGGGGCAGCCGGCCGTGCCCACGCCGTCTTGCGCAGCAGAGGTAGGGCAGCGCCATTCGCGGCACGCCGTTCCCCTCTCGTCGTATCCGTAACCAAAAGCAGACAGCGCGCGAATCCAGTCTTACGTCAAGCTACACCAGACCCCGGTGCGCCGCACCCCAGATAGTTTGGGCTGGTAACCACAACCCACCCTCCCACCTGTGCCTCACTCGCTAGTTTGGATTTCGGTTTGGAATGGACTACTGGTATTCACAACCCACCCACCACCCACTCACCCACCCACCCGCAGGCCAGCACCTACACACGCTGTCCTACCACTCCGACTACGTGACGTGCCTGGCCGCCGCGCCGGCACGCAGCCTGGTGGTGTCGGCGGGCCTGCGGGCCGAAATATTCCTGCTCAACATCGAGGTGGGTGAGCGGGCGCGTGTGCGTGTGCGTCAGTGGGTGTGCGTGTGTGTCAGTGGGTGTGTATGTAACCGCCCCGGGGAGCGGCTGCGGTGGCGTGGGTGAGCCTGGCGGGGGAATGGGTGGGCCGCGATTGAATGCCGCGGCGTGGCCTGTCATTCAGGGCAGGCACCACCCACATGACAGCGTAAGTTGGTTTCTCACATGGCCAATGTCCCGCGCCTGGAACCGCACGCAGACGGGCAAGCACTCGCAGCTCTACCCGCGCTCCCCCGGCTCGTCCGCCGGCGTCGCTGGCGGCAGCGGCCATAGCGACGACGGTCACGGCGGCGGCGGCGCCGCGACCAGCCCCACCGCCTCGCCGCACGGCATCGCCGGCGGCGCCGGCTTCAGCCCGCACGCGCCCGGGGCGGGCGCGGGGCACCTGGGCGGTGTGGGCGGCAACACGCCGGTCGGCGGCGTAGGCGGCGGCGGCGTTGGCGGGGGCGGGGGCGGTGGGGAGAAGGACCACCCGGGCAGCGTGTACGCGCTGGCGCTGAACCCGGCCGGCACGCTGATCGCGGCGGGCACGAGCGAGGCGCTGGTGCGGCTGCTGGACCCGCGCACAGGGAAGAAGATCACCAAGCTGAGGGGACACCAGGTGCGACGTGTGTGTGTGTGTGTGTGTGTGTGTGTGTGTGTGTGTGTGTGTGTGTGTGCGTGCGCGCGTGTGTGGGGGGGGGTGCGGGGGATTGGGGGGTAGTTCATTCCAGAAACCAAAGCGACGGGGGGCTGCAAGGATGTGGCAAGCAAAGTGTAGCAGGCACGGGAGGGTGTAAATACCAGCCCAAACTTCGGTTTTGGGGTGGGGAGGGGCAGCGTGGGTGGCTGGCAAGCCGGCGGTGCGGCAGTGGGCGGTGCAGTGCAGCGTGTGGGGGCGTGTGATAGCGCTAGGGTGGTGCAACTGAGGGATGGTGGCGGGGATGGTTGTGGCGTGTGTCGGGAGAGCTAGAGGGGGCAGGCGTCAGAGGCAGGGGCAGGGGCGAGAACGCGGAGGCTGGTAGGCTGGTCGGCTCCTCTGGTCGGCTCGCCTTACCCGCTCACACCTCCTGTTGGCGGCAGGACACGGTGCGGGCGCTGCTGGTCAACAGCGACGGCAGCACCATCATCAGCGGCGCCAGCGACGGCACCATCAAGCTGTGGGACGTGGGCATGCAGCGATGCGTGCAGGTGGGTGTGTGGGGACGGGGGGGGGGCAGGAGGTGGGGGGGCAGGGGCAGCGGCAGCTGCAGCGGCAGGGCAGGGCAGGGCAGGGCAGGGCAGGGCAGGGCAGGGCAGGGCAAGGGCAAGGGCAAGGGCAAGGGCAAGGGCAAGGGCAAGGGCAAGGGCAAGGGCAAGGGCAAGGGCAAGGGCAAGGGCAAGGGCAAGGGCAAGGGCAAGGGCAAGGGCGAGGGCAAGGGCAAAGGCAAGGGCGGGGCGGGGCGGGGCAGATATCGAGGTGCTTTGCGCGCAATGCCGCCGCCGCTGTCGCCAGCCTGCCGCGCACCTGGTACAACCCACATCCGCACCGGCACGCACGCCCTCGCCCACGTCCACACCCTCACCCACACCCCTTCATGTTCGCTTTGTTTCTGGAATAAAACTGCCCCTTGCAGACCTACAACGTCCACAGCGACAGTGTGTGGGCGCTGCTGTCGCCGGACGACTCCTTCTCCACCATCTACAGCGCGGGCCGGGACGGCGCCCTGTACCGCACCCGCACGCAGCAGTGAGTCGTCGCGAGCCTCTTCAGCTGGGGGGGGGGGGTGGGTGGGTGGGTACCAGCCCAAACTAAACCAAGCTAAAGGAAGGGGGGGGCGGGGTCACCGGGAGGGGGTTGTTAATGCTAGCCCAATCAAACCACACCCATGCAGAAGAGCGAGGAGGAGAGCGGGGGCAGGAATGCGAGGAAAGGATGCGGGAGATCGGGAGGGGGCAGGGCGGGAGGGGAGGCTGGGTGGCCTGTGTTAGGAAAGCACAAGGAGAGGAAGGGTCGACACGGTGCGTGCAGCATGCGTAGGCAACAGCGCGCCAGGTGGCCTGTGTGGGGCCCGTGGCGCCCCGACAGGCCATCGCGGCGAGGAGCCGCAGGTGCCCGGCACCGACCCAGTCCCCCTTCCGCGGACCGTGACTACCGGCCCATCCTGAACCTCCTCATGTCCGCCCTGCTTCCCTGTCCTTGCAATTAGCGCCCTTTGCGCCCCACCGCTGCCCTCCTTCCTTTTCCTTCTCCCTCTGCTTCTCCCGCACCACCGTGTTGCGCTTGTTCTTGTTCTTCCCACTCCCACACCCACAACCCGCCCTGCGTTTTTCCCTTTCTCGTGTTTTCTACCACCACCACCACCACCACCACCGCCTTTTGCTTTCTTCTGTCTGGTGGCTAGCCTTTGAGAGGGCTGTACGTGGTTGGGGGCCCTGTTTTCTGCGTGTGGTCGTGTGTGGCTGGGGGTTTTGTGTCAGCCTAGCTATGTGAGGCGCGTGGCTGTCTCTTGGCGGCTCCTGTGGTTTCCTGTGGCGTTTTGAGGCTTGCTGCTGGCTTGCTTTTGTAGGGGCAGGCGCCAGTGCGCGCGTGCCTAGCACCAGGGCTTGTCAGCCCTAGTCACCAGTGGCCTTGCCACTACATGTAACTGTTTTGTGACCACCATCACCACACCCAGCACACCCACCACACCTACCACCAACACCACCTCCGCCACCTCCGCCACCACACCAACACCCGCCGCAGCCGCACCTCAGAGCTGCTGGCTGTGGAGGACAGCCCCGTCACGGCGCTGGCGCTGGACCCGGAGGGAGACCCGCCCGGTGAGTGGGGAGGAAGGGAGGAAGGGAGGGAGTGCGTGTATGTGTGTGTGTGTGTTTGTGGTGGGCGTGTGGTTGGGAGCTTGTGGGAGCGTGTGGGTGATGATGCTGGTTGTAAAGGGAGTTTCTGGGTGGGTCGGCGTTTTGATGCTGGGTGGGTGAGGGGAAGCGGTGGGAGACAAACAGCAGGAGCAGGAGGAGGCGCAACAAGGGCTGGAACCCGCCAGGTGCGGTGCAGGCGGCAGCTGTGCGGTGCCTGCCTGCCTGGGTACTTACTCGCCTGCCAGCCTGGGCCGCACGTCCACCCACATCGTGTGTGTGTGTGTGTGTGTGTGTGTGTGTGTGTGTGTGTGTGTGTGTGTGTGTGTGTGTGTGTGTGTGTGTGTGTGTGTGTGTGTGTGTGTGTGTGTGTGTGTGTGTGTGTGTGTGTGTGTGTGTGTGTGTGTGTGTGTGTGTGTGCCTGCATGACCGCATGCACTCCTCCTGTCTCCGCGCCGCGCCGCACCGAAACCCCTGCAGGCGCCGGCGGCGTGGCGACTGTGGGCGTGTGGACCTCCACGCCCTCCTCCTCCGTCAACAAATGGCTAGTGCCGCGGGACCCCGGGGCGGCGGCAGCGGCGGGCGGCGATGGCGGGCGCAGCTTCTCTGGTGCGTGGGGGCTTGAGGCGGGGCGGGGGACCAGCGCTGGGGTGGGGCGGCGGCGAGGCGGCGGCGAGGCGGTGGCGAGCCACCCCCCATGACTGCCTTAGGAGATACAGGAAGGCCGCTGTCCGCGTTGTGTGCTGCTGCGTGTGTGTATGTGCTAAAGCAGGGTGTTGCGTGTCCTTGAGTCCCATCCCGTACCGTATGACAGCCGCAAACCGACCCAATCGATACGACCCGCCCTCCGCCTCTCCGCCTACAACATCACCTACAACACATACCTGGAACCGCACCGCCCATCCCCCGCCCCCCGCAGTGTCCTCGCGCACGCACGGCCTGAGCGCCGCGCTGCGCAACCGCATGTCGCTCGAGTCCCACCGCCAGCCGCTGGCGCGTAGCCCGGCGGTGGTCATCCCTGGCGTGCCTGGTGAGAGTGGCGGTGCCGGCGGGCGGGTGGGTGGCGTGGAGCGGTGGGGGGGGGGGTGTGGTTACCAGCCCAAACTAAGCCAAACCCAATGCATAAGAGCGAGGAGGTGAGCGTGGCCTAATACGGGAGAAGCGGGGGGTAGCCATCCATGGATGGTGTTTGATAAAAAAAGGAAGGGCCGATGTCCTGAGGTACAAGGGGGGGAGTGTGAGGAGTGTGAGGCGTGTGGGACAGGGGGAGGAGGGCGTGTGTAGAGGGGATTTGAGGGAATAGGAGGGGCGCATGCAGCGCATGTGCCTGGGCGCGTGTGTGCAGGCCGGGAGGCGTGGAGCTGGCGCGGGTCAGGCGTGACACGTCATCGCGTGCGTGCAAGTGTGGCCGCAGTGGCCCGTTGGGGCCTGCTTGGCGTGTTCCAAACAAAGCCGCACCGATGAGGCGCATGCATGTGCATGTGCATGTGCATGTGCATGTGCATGTGCATGTGCATGTGCATGTGCATGTGCATGTGCATGTGCATGTGCATGTGCATGTGCATGTGCATGTGCATGTGCATGTGCATGTGCATGTGCATGTGCATGTGCATGTGCATGTGCATGCTCTGTAGCCCTGGCTGCCAGCCCGTTCCCAAAATCCGCCCTCACTGCCGTATCTTCCGCGTCTCCCTGACCAGCCCTCAAAACAGTCCTGCATGCACACAAACGCCCTTACACGGTATGCGCCCACGCTCTCTCGCGCATGCGCATGACACTATTCCAACACAACACTCCCCGCAGCGCTGGTGGCGCACGAGGTGCTGGCCGACCGGCGCCACGTGCTCACGCGCGACAGCCGCGGCCACGTGGCGCTGTGGGACGTGCTCACGGGGGCCAAGGTGCAGTCGTACGGCAAGGTATGGAGCGACGACATGCGACAGGGGGGCCGGGGAACTGATCGTGATGAGGGGGGGCGGGGGGGGGGGCGTAAATACCAGCCCATTCAAAACCAACAAATAAACTAGCGAGTGAGGTGCAGGCACACGCGACAAATGTAAGGCATAGATACTTATGGATATGGGCCGAACGTCGAACTGCGGGGGGGGGGATTGAGGGGGCCTGGCGCGGCAGCCGCTCGCGGCGCCTGTTGCGCGGCGTGGCGTGTGCGCTGTGAGTCGCTGATGGGCACAGGAACTGCAACCAAACTGCATCGGATGAGTCTCGCTTGGAGTAGTGCGGCGTAGCGGCACCAACCACTTTGTTCACTCCCACGTCCACGTCAACGTCCCAACCGCCCCGCCCCGCGGCAGCCACAGCATTAGCTTATGTTCCTTTTCTTTTTCGCTGTTTGCCTCTAACCGCGCCCTCCCATCTCTTGCCATGCATGGGTTCCCTGGACATCACGCGGCGTGGGCACTAATGCCACGCCACAGGTGAGTAAACGCCAGGGGGTCTAGGAAAGTTTATTTGAGCAGCGCGCATCCGTCTATCGCGAGTAGTCGAGACAAGTAGTGTCGCCTTGCCACCGCACGCTAGGCCAAAATCAGACTCGCTATGCAGCAGCCTGATCAAACGGGAACACATTTACGGCGGACCGACCCGGAGCTGGCGCTGGAGCTGGCGCTGGACGGGACGTGGAGCTGGTGCTGGAGCCTGGCGCGATGGATGTCGGTAACACCTGCTGTTCCTCCAAGATTGGCTACGGTCTACGTCTTCCCTAATCTTAATGCATGTAACCCCCCTCCTCCCAGGTGGACATGGACGCCAAGCGGCGCGAGCTGTGGGAGCCCCGCTCCGTGCCCGGCTGGTTCTCCGCCGACACGCGGCTGGGCTGCCTGTGCATCAGCCTGGAGCCGGGCAGCGCCTTCGCGGCGGAGGAGTACGCGCAGCAGCTCGAGTACAGCGGCGTGCCGGACGACTGCAAGGTGTGCGTGCGGAGTGCGGGTTGGGTGCGTGCGGAGTGCGGGTTGGGTGGGTGCGGAGTGCGGGTTGGGTGGGTGGGGGATGGGTGCCCGGGGGAAGGGCGGGGGTTAGCCATCCATGCGGACGGGGAGTGGACTGCGGTTGGGGGGTAGGAAAGGGGGGCAGAGGGTCGCGTTCAACCTCCCAAACCGACCGTTGCGAACCGGGACGGGGACGGGGTGGTTGCTGAGTGGGTGGCTTGGGGGGTAAGGGTTAATGAGCGGCCGGCGGGCCAGCGGAGATGACAGAACCCAAACGGCGATGATGTGCCCCCGACCCAGGATCTGTGTTCCTTGAGCACCCACCCACACCCACCCACCCACTCACCCACACGCGCACCCCGCATCGTCTGTCTACATCTCCTTCTTCATTAATTTAACATGCATGGAACCCCGCCCGCCCGCCCGGCCGGTCGGCCCGGTCGGTCGCAGGTCAACTACGGCAAGCTGGTTCTGGACTGCGTGTTCGCCAAGTGGAGGTGGGGTGGTGGGGCGGGCGGTGGGGCGGTGGGGCGGTGGGTGGGGCGGGGCGGTGGGGCGGTGGGGCGGTGGGTGGGGCGGGCGGTGGGGCGGTGGGGCGGTGGGTGGGGCGGGCGGTGGGGCGGTGGGTGGCACGGCGGCAGCGCGAAGACGCCGGCGGGCCGCGTAGGGTAGGGCCGCTGCAGGGGCATACCGTGTCGCCAGGGGGCGGGCGCACGGGCGAAGCAATGCAGGGCAGAGTGATACGCGGCGCTGAAAGGTCTTGGCATGGACGTGCGACCCATAAAGGTGCCAAGGGGGCCATCGCCCGTTTCTTTGGCAGCGCACGGACTCTGCTGAGCTTTTTTACAATCCCACTCATGCGGGACACAGGTACAAGCTGGCTGCTGGCATGTCCGCCGGCGTGCCGCCTCCCCCGCCACCGGTGAGCACACACGCCGCCGCCTCCTCGTGGTCGTACTGCCGCACTCCATCGTCCTTCGTCGTCAGCGCACCTCCTTGTGCGCACCTCAACACACTCTCACAGCACCGCGCCGCGCCGCACCGCACCAAACCTCACCACCACCTCACCCGACTGTTCCTCACCACCAGCCCCGCCTCACCTGACTGTATCTCAACCACCTCATCGCTCCACCCCACCCTACCCTCCAACCTCCAACCTCCAACCCCCATCCTCTAATGCGTGTAACCCCCACCCTCCACCCCACAGGGCCACCTGTTCCCGCTGCCCGGCCCCGACGGCGCGCTGCCGCAGCTGCCGCCCGGCACCAGCCCCTATTACCCCGACATATGGCCCAAGTACTGGCAGATAGGCGCGCTGCCGGCGGGTGAGCGGCAGCGCGAGGCAGCGCAGCGCTGTGCCTGTGCCTGTGCTGTGCTGTGCCTGTGCCTGTGCTGTGCCTGCGCCGTGCTGTGCCGTGGTTTGCCGTGCCAGCAGGGGGAGGCGGTGTCAGGTGGTTCGGATTGGATGGAGAGCAGCCGATGCGGGAGGGCGGATGCGGGTGGAGATGAGGAGTTGGAACACGCAGCACCCCTCCCCCCATCCCCCACCCAAAGGGGTGTCGTCCACATAGCACTGGGCTGGTCGGGGGGCGCGGGTGGCGCCGCGGGGGCGCCAGATAGTGCGCCATGCCAACTCGGCGCCGGTCTAGCTCGCCTGTGTGTGCTGAGTCCAACGTCGTTCCCCCTGCCTGCCTGCCTGCCTCCCTATAGTCATGTGCTCGCGGCACGACGGCCAGCGCTGGCGGCGCCTCATCAACGCCTTTGACGGCGGCGAGGCAGAGCCGGGAGAGGTGAGGGGGACGGGTGGGGGCGTTAGTTCATTCCAATTCCCGTTTTCGACCAATGAAACCGAAAACCGCCAAAACCGCGGCACCACGTGGACGGGGGTGGGGAGGGCCGAGGGAGGTTGAAGAACGGCCTGGGTGCGCTTTGTGCGTAGGTGCCAGTGTGCAGCGAGGCACCTGCCTGTGTGTGTGCGTGTGCAGAGGCATCATGGTCAACCAGCCGCCGGTGCCGCATCTTGTTGAACTGGGTCCTCGTTTGTGTAATGCATTTGATGGACACACACCTGATGGTGGCGTGGCTGTGTTGCTGCTTGACGGCTCCCGCGCGTGTCGTGCCCCAACGCCCGCCCCGCCCCGCCCCGCCCGCAGGTGCCGACCTGGGTGGGCGACGTGGTGCTGCGCGGCGCCAACGTGACGCCCAAGGAGGCCAAGTGCGCCTTCGTGCTGCTGCCCTTTGAGGTGAGCAGCGGCAGTAGGGGCGGCAGTAGGGGCGGCAGGGGCAGTAGGGGCGGCAGTAGGGGCGGCAGGGGCAGTAGGGGCAATAGGGGCAGTAGGGGCACTGGCAAGACCTGAATAAAACCCCTTGACATGGTTCGGCTTTGGCTAGTATTTACAACCCCTGCGTCACACACGCACACACACACAATCCTTGCGTACACGGTCTGCGTTCCCCTTGCCTGGTATGTTTTCCAACACGCCCCACACACGCCCCAACACGCGCTCGCTCGCTCGCTCGCTCGCTCGCTGTGGTGCAGGGCTCCAACCTGCCCAGTCTGATGCAGTCCAAGCTCAATGCGCCGCGCATCCTGCAGGTGTGTTGGGTTGGGTTGGGTTGGGCGGCTGACTTGGCTTGGCTTGGCTTGGCGTAGCTACGCCGCCTGGGTCGGGGGCAAGTTGCAGGCATGTACATGCGGCGCAGCAATCAGTGCGCGCAGACACACACAGTCTCTTGCCTGACCCCGTCTGTGCATTGGACACTCAAATCGGCTGCTCTGTTCCGGCAACGGCATGGAATTCTCACGGGATGGCATGACCCGCGAGGACATATGGACTTTTCACTAGCGATGCATTTGACAACAACACGACTTGCAATAACTGCCCTGCACTACGCACACAGGTGCACAAGGTGGCGCACTACTGCTGCAGCAAGCTCCAGGTAGGCGTGTGTGGCGTGGTCACAGCAGGCAGCTCTCATGCCTCCAAGGCGCTGCATGCCGGACTTGGTTTGGTGCTGCCGCACAGACAGACCCGCACCGGCACCGAGGGTGCACCGCACCCCTCTGCGTGGGCGCCGTTTGCAACCTGTGCTCCGCCAGTCCTGTAACCCCGCCGCCCGTCTGTACCGCACCACCCCACGGCACCACCCTGTCAATGCCTTCATGCCATAGCTCGTCATATCTCCTTTTACCCATCCCCCACACCATCGCCCGTGCACCAGAACCTCCCTCCCTCCCTCGTACCCACTGCCACCCACGCCTACACGCACCCGCACCCGCACCCGCACCCACTGCCGACCACACGCACTGCGGGGCCCCGCCGCACTCCATGCCCCACACTCCCCACGCCCCCCACCCACACCCCACACACACCCCACACACACTCCCCCCATGCCCCACAGGAGCAGAACATCGCGCTGGAGGTGCGGCCCGTGTACCTGCGCCGCCCCGCGCACGCGCCGCCCGACCTGGTGGACGAGCCGGGCGCGGCGCCGCGGCCGGTGCTGGAGCTGACCTGCAACGGCGTGGTGGGTGCCGGGCCCCCCCCCCCGGGGGGCTTGTCGAGCCCGCGTGGGAGGGAGGGAGGGAGGGATGAGGGATGGGGCAACACCAGCAGACTAGACAGTACGCGTATCACCAGCCCAGCCCAGCCGAGCGGCGGTGCACTCGGTGCCGCTGGCCTCCATATCCCCTGGAGGCAGCGGGAGCCGGGGAGGGGAGAGGGGCAGCTGCGCAGGGGGCTGCGCAGGGGATGAGGGCGTCTTGCGTGGGTGGTGCCACGGTGCTGCGGTGGCAGGCTGGCGGGCTGGAGTGAGAGCGGATGACGCGTGAGAGAGTAAGGGTGTGAGAGAGAGAGGGGGGGGTTGTGGTTACCAGCCCAAACTAAACCAAACCCAATGCATAAGAGCGAGGAGGGGAGAGAGAGAGAGAGAGAGAGAGAGAGAGAGAGAGAGAGAGAGAGAGAGCCGGCGCGCGGGGTGTGTCTGTCTGTGCGCAGCGCCTCGGGCTTGATGGTGCGAGCTTGCCGTGCAGCGCTGTGGGACTGACGTCTGTCACGCCCCTCTCCTGTGTGCGCCATCGCAGCTGGTTCCCTTTGAGATGAGCCTGGCCACCGTCAAGAAGTTCATTTGGAAGAAGAGCGACGACCTCGTGTTCAACTACAAGTGAGATGAGAGCACTAGCAGTACTAGCAACAAGAGTACGGTACTAGTACCAAGGGGGAGGGGACACGTGAGCGAATGGTGATGTGTGAGTGGGTACAGAAGAACCCCGGCGGACAACCGCTTTCTGGGCGTGAATTGCGCGCATGCCGCGTGGCGGTTCGCCGGGTTGCGACGGGACCGACTCTAAGCCCGGGTGGCGTGCGCACTCCCGAGCTGCTTCTAGCGTACATACATGGGTCATGTGATCAATTGCTTTCTTACACACCCCGCCCACCCAAACCCCTGCGCCGCACAGGATTCGAGACCCGGCGCACCCCGCGCCCATGCCGCAGCTCGCTCCCAGCAGCTGAGGGGGAAGGCTGCAGTTATGTGACCAGCTGGCTAGCTAGCTAACTAACTAGCTGGCGGATGCGACGGCGGGGCGCCGCCCCATGATGCATGCGGTGCGAGGTTGAGGTCGGTTGTGGGCGGTGCGCCCGCAACTGTGCTAGCAACCATAGGGCTAGGTCGGGGTCACCTCGTTTACTGCGTTAAAGCCGGCATGGGTAGCTTGTCAAATTGCAGCGCGAGCTATGGAAGGCTGTGGCTTTTGCTCACGGCATCAGGTGGAATAGCTCAGTCTCCTAACGTCGAGAGCCACGGTTTGGGGCCCATGTATGGAGGTCTGTGAGGGCATGGTCAGGCATAGCTGGCGGTTTGCGTGACTGCGTGACGGGGGGTTCCCGACGCAGCAAGTAGCATTGCACTGGCCCCGGTAGCTGCGGCACATGCTTCAAGAAGGAAGGGTGCCTCTTGCCGGTGGCTTGTACTTGAAAGTCAAACATTGTGGGTTCGTAGGCAGAAGGCCACGAGGTTTTGGATCGCGAATTACGTTTAGGGAGGAGCGAGCACAAGGGTGCAGCCGCGCTTGGACTGAGCTCTGCCACGGCGCATGCTCCGACTGCTGGCAGGCGGAAGCTAGGCAGTCCGGGCTGTTCGATGCAGCTCCGTTGAGTGCGCGCTGACTTGTGGGTCGTATGACACGGCTGCATCCTGCGTGTAATACCTACTGCGGCATACCGGTGTGCCCCCGCCCCATGGTCCCGCCCGGATCCCTGGCTTGGGCCGGCACCAGAGGAGCCTGCATACGTCCTTGCAACGTCTATGGGACATCTACCCGCGGGGCAGCATGGGAGCCCCTGCCGGGCAGCCGCCAGCCTGCCATAGCTATGTGCACCTCACACGCAGCTGAACGCTGTCCGAAATGTTCTCAAGACGCTGGACGCTGGTCGACTGGTGTGTTGCCAGGCGCACCCTTACCACACCGAACAATTCCTTTACATGAATGATGGATTCGACGCCCCGTGGATCTGACACCACGCCTCGTAATCAGGCCTAACATTTCCCCCCCTTTTAACTGCATTACTTAACTCCGCTTCCTTTAGATTGGTTTAGTTTGGGCTGGTAACCACAACCCCGCCCCCCACGCCCGCCCCCCCCTTCGCTTCAAGTTACAGACCCCGTCTTCATACCTCATCTAAACCGCTCTCGCAGTTAACAGCATCCGCTCACGCCGTACGCACAATGCATGTGACGAATGAATGGGTAGTGCCCCCCCGTGCGAGCATGGTGCCAGCACGACCGGGCGATGTATGTAAGACTGAAATCGCGTGTTGGCTGGCAAGGGCGCGCGTCAGCACCGCCTGCTGCCACGTGTGAGGACATGCCTATCAGACAAAGCAATGTGGAACGATGAAAGCGAGCTGCCGACGCGGAAAGATCTAGGCCGGCTGAGCACATACCGGTAGCTATTATAGCTTGCAACTCTCACAACCTCACCCGGCTTGCACTGCATGCGTACATACGTAATGCACAACAACGCAGCTCTCGCCATCCTACTACACGCACAACGTCAATGCGTCGCTGACACAACACGTCCTTACTAAGCGGCCAACATAAAGTACATTCGTGATTCGTCCAACATGTGCGTGTCCTGTGCCGCCAACAAACCGACGAGGCCATCACCGCATGCACAATCAGAACGCGGCCCCGGCGATGTGGGGGCATGTGTCTATATAACATATGTCTCAAATATGCTCTTGCTGGCTTAGCAGAAGGTCGTGTGTAGCGCAGTCAAGCTTGAATGGAAGTGGGGCGTTTATAGTCACATGCGTTGTGTGCTGGCCCGAGACACAGTCACAAGGTGCCTACCCACGGTGCCTACCCCGCGAGCACTCCGCATGCGCATGGCCGCAGGATGTCATGAGTATCCCCCACAGACCACTCGCCGCAAACGAGATGCAAGAATGGCGGCGGTGCTTTTTCTTTATTGGTTCGTTTAAGCAGTAGTACTACGTTACTAGAGTGCATGTGCACCGGTGCCACGCCACATTCTACGCAAGAGCCTGTCTTGTCCGCGACCCGTGTACGCATTGCCGCGCCTAGGTTTCCCTCCTATGCCCGTGACCCCGTTGCTGTGATAGAGCAGCTCGGTGTGCCTAACGTTCCTGCCAGCCGCCAGCATCGCATGCACGTTTTTGCAGTGCCTGGCTTCCTGCCCACACACATACATGCGGGGAATTTTCTCCGTTTCCATTTGCTAACACATACATGCACGTACACTTGAAGCCCACCACCCCCTCATCATAGCATGCGCACGAAAAAAAATCCCTGTTAACCCACCAGGCAGGCGAGCACGCGCAATCATCGTGCTTGCCCGCTTCCTCCGCCGCTGTCCCGTGGCCCGGTTGGCTCCGGCGCGCCCGCCTGTGCCACTGCGTGCAGGGCCACTTGCCACGCGTGCCCAACACTGTGCACGTACACCAGGATGCCCAGCGCCAGAGCCCCCAGAACGAACACAACTCGGGTCATCTCAGTGAGCCGCCGCCACTGCGGCGCCGCCCGTGGACGTCGCCAAAGTGGCCACCGCCGCGATCACCACAGGCTGCTGCTGCTGCTGCTGCTGCTGTGCACCCGCGCCAGCCGCCTCGCTGACCGCCGCCACCGACGACGCAGTCTTACCTCGCCGCACGGCGCCGCCGGCTGAGGACCCCTTGCGCTGTGCAGCGGCCGCTGCCGCTGCCGCCGCCACGGCCGGCGCCCTGACGGCTGAGGAGTCTGCCGCCAGCAGGCCGGCCGCGGGTGGCATGGGGAGGCTGAGCCCCACGACACAGCAGCCGTCGCCGTCGCCCTGCGACACAACCGCCCCCAGCCCGATGGTCGAGCTGGCCTGGCTCGCGCCGCCGTCGCTCCCACCCGCCCCTACAAGCGCTGCCGCAACCTCAACAGCCGGTGCAGGCTGCTGTGGCTGCGCCGTAGCAGCGTCGGCGGCAGCGGCCTCCAGCGCCGCGGCGAGCTGCGCCTGCTTGCTATGCCGGCTGGCCGCCGGTGTCGGGGGTGCCGTCGCGTCCCGTTCTGCCAGCTCCAATACCACAGCCGCGGCGCCACCAGCCGGCGTCGATGGGACCGACGCCTGTTGCTGGCCCCGCACGGCCGATTGCCGCCGAGCTGACCGCGGTCGGCGCGGCGAGCCTGCGGCACCGCCGGGCGTTGCTGCGGCGACCGCCGCGGCGGCGCCGCCCGCGGGCGTGGCCGCGACGCTCTCGCTTCCGGAGCAAGCCAGCGGGTCCAGCGGGGCCGACACCTGCTGGCGCCAGTCCCAGGAGCCCCTGCAGGGTGGTCCAGGTCACGCGACGCCGCAACGTGTGAGACACCACACGACTTCTGGGTGGATGCAAGGGGTTGCCGCCATGGCCGATACCCTCCCCCGGCCCTTATGCACCCAGCCGCACGCGCATGCGGGCCCCACAACCCAGCCCCACAACCCCCGCCCTCCGCCGCCCCCTGCCACATGCCACGCGCCCAGCCCCCGCCTCCCCGCCCGCCGCACCTGAGCGAGGACTTAAGCAGGTTGCCCCAGGCTGCGCGCATGCCGCTTAAGCGGGAGGGCGTCGGCGCGGCTACCGACGCCCCAGGCGAGTTTCCCAGCGCCGCCGCCTCGGTGACGTCGAGCTGCAGCGGCGGCGGCGAGGCGGGGCCGCCGCGCTGGGTGGTGTGGTGGGCGTGCTGATGGTGGTGGTGCTGGGAGCCGCCAGTGCCGCCAGCGAGGGGCGTGCCGGGTCCAGCGCCTGCCGGGGGGTCGTCCTCGAGCTCCATGCCCACCACGCCTTGATGGATGGACGTCCACTCGTGGTCGCCTGCGGGATCCGGGGCGGCGCGGCGCGCGTTTTGGTGCGCAGGCGTGTGCGTTGTGGTGAGGACGCAGCGCTGGGGGCACTGGTGGCGAGGAGCGCTGGGTGCAGGGAGGTGGAGCGCTGGGTGCATTGCACGGTACGGTATGTGCGGAACAGCCAGACGCGATGATGGCGCGACGGCAGCGGCATCCGCATGACACCATATATCCAAAATGCAACACCCTCAGCACATTACAACCCCCTAGCACTACAACTTAGTGTGCAAGATGGCATACACACGCTGGCTGCGGCTCGCCAACCGGCCGCCGGACAGGAATTTCAGTTCCCGTCAGCCTTGCCTACCAGCGCCCCCCGCCCGCGTACCTCCCCCGCGTCCTCTTCATACCTGGCAGTCCCATGGCTGCGTTGGCCTTGCCGCCCGCGCCCGCGCCCGCCTCGTCCGCGTCCTGCGGGCTGATCAAGCGCGCGGTGCGGCCGCCCGTGACCGAGGCGGTGGAGGAGCCGCCGCCGGAGCCGGAGCGCCCCAGCCCCATCATGCTCTGGCGCTGCCGCCGCCGGTCCCGCGCCATGTCGTACAGTATGTAGCCCAGCACGGCCAGGAAGGCCACGAACAGGGTGCCCACCACCAGCCCGATGATGAGGCCCATGGTGCTGTTTGGGGGGGGGGGGAGGGGGGGGGGGGGGGGGGGGTGGGTGGCGGCGGCGGCGGGCGTGCAGGCGAGATGCAAGTGTTTGCTGGAGGAGGTGGCTTTGGGAGGATAGTGTTGTGGATGCGGGGGGTGGGGGTGGGAGTGTCGAGGACGCGTGGATATGGTAGGAGGAGGGATTAGAGGTGGAAGCAGCGCGCGTCCTTCCAGGATAGGACAACAACATCAGGCTGGATGCGTCCAGCCACGGCGAAGGCAATCGGGGGACCCAGGAGATGGGAGCAGGTGGTGGTGGGTGCGGAGGTGGTGGTGGTGGTGGCGGCAGGGCCCGCTGCGGTGGCCCCGCAGCACAAGCCTGATGGACCCCCGGCCGCCTGCCGTGTGCGCATGCATTTGCATGTTGCAACGTGTGCGAGTGTAGCAGCTCAGGGCAAGCACTTGACAGCTTACTTGTAGCTGATGTCACCGCTGCTGCTGCTGCTCGCGCTACCAGTGGCCGCCGCCTCCGACAACTGCATCAGTGTTCCGGGTGCGGGCACCGGCGGCGGCGCACCCAGGGAGCGGGTGCTCAGCTGCGTAAGCGCCGCATGCGGGTCGGCTGCGCCTCCCCCGACGGTGGTGGTCACATCCTCGGTCTACAGGAGTAAGACAGAGGGAAGAGACGGCGCGCGCGCGCGCGTGTGTGTGAGCGAGTAAAAGCTCGCGCCCGCCGCGTTGGGTGGGCGCCTGATAGCTACTCTGGCGCGTAGAGCCGTGTGACAGGTGCCTTGCAGGGGTAACCGAGGATGTATAGATATGTCATGCAGTATCCACATGGTTGGGCATGTTCCTAAGCATGAATAAGAGCAGTTTTGTGACACATGCTGCATTCGCGCACCTCGCTAGCTTCCTGGCTTGTAGGAGCCACCACATCCACGAGTTGGCCATTCACTTGGACTTGAAGAACCACAGTCTCACTCAGCATACGCCGCTTTGGCAACGCTGCGACAGAAGTGGGTGCCCGCCACAGTCAGCGAAAGGGACCCAACCGCCCACCTCAAAGGCGAGGGCGAGGGTGACCTTCTTGGTCATCAACATTTCCTAGACTCACCGTGCGTCAGCGAAAGGCTGCCGATAAGCACCGCCAGTAGCAAGTAGCTACTGGCCTTCGGCATTCTCCCAGGCATTCTCCTTCGCGTTGAGGCTACCGGGTGCAGAGAGCTCGCTTATTGGCACTATCACGGAAACGCTTTGGTATCGTTGCGGGGACGAAACAGTTTCTTAAGGCGGGGCCAGGAACTCATGTGCACAGACTCACAACGTCGATGAGTCGCGTCGAATGAGGCTTTAGTGACACAACGCTCTTGTGCATTCAAATGAGCTCGGAATTACTTTCAGCATGTTGGCTCTGACAGAACCACAACCGGTCCCGAGCGACGTACGGCTTGCAACACCCGGCGCTGCTTTTTGTACTTGCCTTCGAAGGACCCGGCTTCAGAGCAAGGCGTCTAGTCCATTCTCACAGCTCAACGTTACCGCCAACATTATGTATAGTACAGCTGCGACAGCCTCTGCTGCAGCGTCGGTCGGTTTGTACTGCCACGCGCGCGAACTCGCACTGATGCTAGGTGTGGTCAGGAGAGGTGCTTGCAGACCGACGCATTCGCGGAATTAGTCTCTGCGCCCTCCCTGATTTGCCCTTTGCCGCCATAGTCAGCTCCAGGACGCTACTTCGGTGTTGGTTGCAATCGTCATGCCACCTTGGTGTGCGCATTGAGTGGCATGGGTAGGCACGCTTGTCGTACGTCTCGTTTTTCGGTAGTGCTGGCTTGCCGTGCCTGCTGTATTTTTTTGAGTACCGGCCGCTTGTTGTCGTGACATTCGGTAGACGGATGTACAGGCTGAACGGACGCATACCCTCTTGTCGAGATGTAGTAGTACGTCTCGGAGAGTCGGAGGGCAACTCTTTCTTTGCCCTCCCACCCACCCTAGAAAGAGTCTGCACCGGGGGTTGCCCTCCGCCTGCCCACGCTGGGCCTCTGCAAACTGCGTGTTACCCAGAAGCACTGCGTCTCGCTTGGTTGCACCGGCCCGTAACATGTAGCCGGAGCGGCGACTCACAGTTGTTCGCGGATGGGGGCGCCACGTTGGCGAGTGCCCCGAATGGCCCACCATGGGGACAGTGGAGGGCACTCGATGTCATGCATGGGAGGGCACTGCACTGCCCCTCAGTACAGCTAGCAGTCATGCCTGGTGTGATCGTTAGTGGAGTGACCTGAGAGCCCGAGGAGAGACCACCTGTAATACTCACTCATTACTTGATGACCGCTTGATGACTGACTCCCAAGCGTCTCGACGCACTCCCGCATCACCGCATGTCGACCCCGTTGGCCAGACTTGACGGCTCCAGGGAACGTCTCTGCAGCCTCAAGCACGGGTTTCGTCAGGGAATCTCGATTAAAAGCCGTTCATGAGACAACCTATCGTTGGGGCGGCCGATAAGTGACCGGCCAGTGACTGGCCTGTCCACATTCGCCTGCTTTCCTGTCTTGGCACATATGGTTTGTCGTTTAAACTGCCACAGTGGTGTTGAACATGCACGTGACCATTGCGGCATTGCCGGGTGCCCCACGGTGCCCTTTAACGTGCATGCCTCGAGTCAACCCACCCCACGGGCTTCCTTACTGCCGTGGTGGGCTCCTTAGACGGGCTGCTTTAGAGAGTTGCAGTGCACCAACTTGCCACACATTTATCTTTCTCTCCACGGTCTGCATTTCCATTTTCCAGGCCTAGGTAAAAGCCGACCGTTTGACGGGATCCAACACGGTACTGCTCAACCAGCGCCACCCGGGGTACTGGTACGGACATGCGCTAGAATGCGAATGCGAAGTGGGCGGGATGATGTTGTCGGAGCTAGCAGGCTGGTAGTACATGGTGACTCCGCTGCCATCCTAAACACTGTGGCGTGATATCCGGTGAACAAATGCTTCCCCTACGCAAACCACACGGCTGCCCCCCAGCAACAGCCTCAATCTGCACCCGCCCTTCTCAGCTTCCCGCCCGCCTTCTCAGACCGATGGTCAGCTTCCTCAGCGCAGCGCACAGCGGCAGGGGGCGGGCGCCTATCAGCAGCGCCCACTTCAGCTCAAACCGCACGGGTCTCCGGCCCTTTGGTCTTTCAAACCGTATGCATACGCCCAACCGGTTGTCACTGAAACCCTCGCTGGAAGTAACTCGGCCAGCCGCAACATTCGTCAGCAGTCAAGCCACCGCCAGGCAGTTTGCCGGAGACATGACTATGCCGACGCTGGGGCCCGACACGTTCACAAAAGGCAAACAGCAGCAGCCGCACCCTGAGTGGAAACCTCTGTTGCTCATTACCGGTAATCGTGGACGTCTGCTGCCAGGAGAACCGGCATCACTAACATGGCCATATTACGACTTTGTCAATGGCCACGGGGCAAGTTGGGGCAGCGGAGTCTAGGTGCGCACGTACCGATCGTTAGCGCCAGGGGTGGTTGGCGCCGAGGTTGGCGCACGTCGTGACAACAGCACCACGGGCAGGCGTATGCCCTGGCGGCGGATGGGTGGATGGATGCGTTGGTTGCGTGGTGTTGGCGTGCGTGCGTGTGTGCGTATGTGCGCGTGTGTGTGTTGGGTGGGTGGGTGGGTGGGTGGGTGGGGGAGCGGCAGGTGGGCGTGTCAAAGGCGCGCACGATGGGCACGCCTGTGGGCACGCGTTGTCAGCTTAATGTCAAGATAAGCCCACGACGCTTGCAGCTTGACACCTTGGCTTAAATAAGGACATTGAAGACGTGATAGACCCACGAGACTTCTGACTTACAGGGATACGCAACTTCCGCATCTTCCCTGTCTTTTCGTATTCATGCCCGGGTTTGTCAATTGTCACTCGTAGCTCATCTTCGCTGCCGAGGAGCTTGCGTGCGTCACAAGCGAAAAACGTTGACTGCCACTTTCTTTGTGCGTGCCACGGCTGAGCCGCTGACGTCGCCAAAGGCAGCTTGACACGTAGGCGATGCTGATGCAGTGGCTTTGCTCACTGGGCTATCGTCAGCGAACGCTGCGGAGACGGCTCTAGCGCGTCTCGCACGTCTATGAGCAGCGTGCCAAGCCCAAAACCACCTCCTCCGCCAAATAATGGAGATAAAATTGTGAGTTTGCAATACGGAACGAATCGCCTCCACACTACGGCCGGTCGAGCAGCATTCGCTCAGGGCCCACGACGCACCGTTATGCCGAGTAAATGAAGGACTTGGACAAATGTTGCCGTCCCAAGGCTTACAGTGTTTGCGTGTGCGGGGCATGTTTACGGCGAAGCATCCCACGCCATTCCCCTTAATACCCCTGCGCACATCCTTGCACTGCACGCGTTCTGTGCAGCCATGGTGGATGCCGGGGGAGTCGACAGCGCTGCGCATCGGCGTGTTCGCTGGTCTGTGCGTGGCTGCCTTCCTAGCGCTGCTGGCGGTGGTGTACACCGCGTGGCGATGGCGCAAGTGGATGCGCCACCGGCGCCGCGGCGTCGGCGCGGGCGTTGCCGGCGTGGAGGGGGAGCTGAGCGTCAGGGCGGACGGTTCGGGCCGCAAACAGCTACCGGGGGAAGACCCCAGCGATGACACGGGTGGTGCGGCGAATGGGCACCATCACCAGCACCACTACAACACATCAGGTAAGGCTGTGTACGATCGTCCTTGACCCTGCTTTGAATGCTGGAAAATAGCTAGCCGGCAGGCAGTGTCCGTCCTGTGATAGCTATTCGAGTAGATTGCGGCAGCCATCTTCGTTTTGGCGGGATTTTACCTTTGCGCTTTGCTGGCTGGGAAGATGGGCGCTGGCTCAAGACTGGGACTTGCGTACCTCAACTGCCCTGCGCAGCGCGCGGCGACAGCCAAGAGCGGCTACCGCTTACCTCCGCAGCCGCGGCGTTGGAAACCGAAGTCGGCGGTTACGGCTCTGCCCCCAGCTCACCCGACACGGCGTCAGCTGTTGACAAACGGCATGGCAGCCGCAGCCGCGGGCGCTTAGGTGGCTCGGCGGCTGTGCCAGCGAGTTCTGAGCCGGATGCCGGGAGCGCGGCGGCGGCGAAGCGTGCTGGTAGGGCTCCCGCCGCCGCTGCCGCAGGAGGAGCAGTAGCAGCAGCAGGAGCGTGCGGCAAGGCGGGGCTTGCGCCGGCGCAGACTGGAGCTATGCTGGACGCAGCGGAGGGTGGCGGTGATATGGCGTCCGCACGGCGCGGCACGACGGACGGCGATGGCAGCGATGACGGCGGCGTTGACGGTGACGGCATGGGCACAGCGGGGCCATCTCGCTCGCCTGAGCAGGCGCCCAAGCAGGGGCTACAGGCGCAGTCGCCGCCGCCGCCGCAGCGGCAGCAGCAGCCGTACGTGCAGGCCATGTACGCCACACGTGCGCTGTTTGAGTCGTACAGCCAGCGCGACATCGAGCTGCGGCTGCGGCAGGCGGTGTTCGGGTCGCGGGGTGGCCCCACGCCGACTGCGGCTGGGGCGTCTGTGCCGGCCGTGGCGGCGGCTGGGGCTGCAGCAGGGTTCATGGCGGCGCCGCCGGTGGCGGTGGCGGCGCCAAGCCAGGTGTCCCTCGCGACGTTGCCGTCTGCCGGGACGCTGCCCGAGTCTGCGTCTCTGCAGCTGCAGCCGACGCAGCCGCCGATGGCGGCGCCGTCTGGGCCCTGGGGCGCGTACAGTGCGCGGGACTTGCTGCTAGGCCGCAACCGGCGGCCCGTGCTCCGATCAACATGGGGCCTGCCGGCGCCGCTGCAGGCACCCATGGCGGTCGCTCAGGCGCCCGCACCTGCGCCATCGTTACAGCAACAGCCGGTGGCAGAGGCCTTGCCGCCTGTGACAGCTGAGAGCAATGCAGCCGGCGGCGCGGCTGTTGCGGCTGTAGCAGTCACGGCCGTAGCGGCGGGGGCCGATGCTGCGGGTGTGGCGGCTGCCCTTACGGTCCCTGCGGCCGCCACGTCTGCGGAGGAAGGTCAAGCACACCGCGCACGGGCTGCGTTAGGGGATGCGCCCACTCCTCTGCTGGCTGCTGGGGAGCAGGCGCAAGCGTTTTTAGCTGCTACAGCACCGCTGCATAGCACACACGTAGAGGGTCTGGGGCAGGGACCAGCGTCCGGTCAGGGAACGGCGGTTGCAGCAGCGGCGCCGCAGCCTGCGGTAGGCAAGCAAGCTCCAGAAGAGAGGCCGGCCGTAGCCGCGTCGAGCGGTCCGCCCGCATCCGCTTGGGAAGGTGCGCAGCAGGCGCCGTCAGCAATGCCTGGTACAGGATCTCCTGCCGCACAGCAAAGCGCCCCACCCACTTCATACTCGGCAGCAACTCCGGCGGCCGCATCGGCACCAGCGCCCAGCGGCACTCCAGCCCCGGCCGCGCCAGCCGCGGCCGTACCAGCCAGCACCGGCCCAGCCATGGCTGCACCGGCTCCAGCAGCGCCGCTGCCCACAGCGGCGGCGCCGGCTGCAGGTCCTCGGGTTCCGCCCGCTGCCGTCGGGGCCGCGGCGGGGGCGGCTGCTGGCGCCGCCATGGCTGGCGGACTCCTAGCTGCTGATGCGTGGCGGAGGAAGTCGCGCACACCCGCCGAGAACCAGGCCGAGCCGCATGCGGAGGAAAAGGAGTACACCGCCGCCGGCGGCTTGGAGTCTGTGCCCGAGCAGGAGGAGCCTGTGCTTGAGCCTGCAGCCGCCTTGCACGCAGCACCACCGCCGTCAGATGGTCTTAGAATGGCGGTGCCGCCGCATGCGTCTGTCCCAGGTGGTGCCGGCGGCGGCGGCGGCGGGTCTCTGCTGGCGCTGCCCGTGGTGGGGCCTACGGCCGCCGCAGCCGCGGCGGCCACAACAGAGATAGCGTCGCCGTCGGGACAGCGCTTGAGCAGGTCCAGCACCCAGCACTCGTGCACTTGGCCGCCGGGGCCACAAAGCGTCCATGACGCCTCATTGCCGCTGCCCAGCGCCTCCGGGCTGGGCGCGCCGCCCCCGCCCCTGGCCCCGCACGCGCCTAGCGCGGCGGCGCCGGCAGCTGGTACCGGCACAACGGCCGCAGCGGCGGGGGCGATGGTGTTGGCCGCGGCGCCGGACACGGCATCATCGCGCCCGGAAAGCGGTGTGGTGCAGCGCGAGGTGCCAGGCCCCGTGTCTGGCCAAGCGGAGTCACAACTTCGAGCTGCTGCTGACGTTGCTGCTGCAGACGAAGTGCCGACGCATCCGTATGAGGCTGCTGTTGATGCCACTGGTCTGCTGGGATCGGGCGCGGCAAGCACCGCCGGGGCTGCGGCAGCTGCAGGCACGCTGGGGGCGCCAGCAGCTGGTGGCGGGGACTGGTGCGGCCAGCCTGATGGCACACAGCCGTTAGTGCGGGGGGAAGCTGGGCATGCGGGCGCTCGCGCGTCATCGACCTCCTCAGAGCGTGGCGCGGCGGAGGCGGCCGCTGCTCACAGTGCTACCCAATCCACTGCGGCCCCTGCTGCAACAGCAGCAGTAGCAACAGACGCTGCGCTGCCTGCGCCCATGGTCGCGGATTGTGTTGGCACCGGCACCAGCACCGCCGGCGGCCTGGCGGCAGTGGCAGCGGTGAGCGGTGCGGGTGTTGGACTTAGCGTCGCCACCCGGCCTCGATGCTCGCAGCATCACGCTTCTTCCGCCTCTGGTGCACTTAGCCCCGCGCACAGCGCCGCGCACAGCGGCTACGCCACTCCGCGCTCCGGCGCCGCGTCCTTCACCAGCACCTCCCACCGCCTGCCGTCGTCTGCAACGGCCGCGTCGGCGTCCGCGGCGGCGGCGGCGTCGCAGCATGCGTCGCAGCGCCAGCTGCAGGCAGGCCGCGTGCCGCCCTACCACCGCCCGCCGTCGCCGCCGCAGCCTCATGCGGTGGCGGCTGTGCTGGCGTGCTTGCACGGCGAGCACCCAACAGAAGCTGACTCTGCGTCGGCGTCCGCGCGGACGGAGCGGGACGTCGCCGCTGCAGGCTCACGGCCGCAGTCACATTCTGCGTTGGCGCTTTCAAACGCTGGGGACCACACGCCCGCGGCTGTAGCTGTACCTGCATCTGCAGCCCCGTCGTCGACAGACGGCAGCAGCAGCGGCCTAGCCGCCGCTGCGCAGCGGCTGCTGCTGTACCAGCAGCAACAGCAGCAGCATGCGGGAGCGGCGGCTGCAGGCGCGGCTGTGTCGCCGCGCGAGTTGAGCTCCGCCCTGGCGGCGCCGTCTGGCCACACAGGCACGGCACTGACGCCAGCGATGGCGGCTGCGGCCATGGCTGTGGCTGTGTCCCCTGCGACTGCCTCCCTAGCCACCGAGCACGGTGCCCTAGTCAGCGGCTCCCGCACACACTCGCACGCCTCGTTGCTCATCGCGGGCTCGCACCCTGTGTCCCAGCCGCAGTCCCAGTCGCAGCCCCACCTGCATGCCATGCATACTGGCGTGGCTGCAGTAGGAGCGACCCCTACTGCGGCCCTGCCGGCGACGGCGCCGCTGTCACGCCTGACCTCGCCGCGGCATGGGCAGCTGCTCGCCAGCTGCAGCCCCCGTGACTCGGCGCCGACCTCCGCCCCAGGCTTGCGTGTCACCACAGCCGCCGCCGCTGGCGCAGCGACTGCGGGCGCCGGCGGCCTGGCCTCACGCCAGCCGTCTGCCACAGGGATGCGGGAGCGGGAGCAGCTGGTGGGACAGCTGGCGCAGCTGCTTGCAACGGGCGGCGGCGGCGGCTCGGTGGCGGGCGGCGGCAGCTCGGTTGCTGGCTCGTTGGCGGGGCTGGGGGTGGCGCCCTGCCAGGACGAGTTCCTGCATGTGGGCACGTCCACACATGCATCCACACATGGCGGCGACACGGCCGCGCCCACGACCACCACCACCACCACCACCACCACCGTCGCGGCGGTGGCAGCAGGGTCGGGCGGCGCGAGCAGTGCCCAGCTAGCGGCTGCGCCGTCGCCCGCGTCCTTCTCTGCGGCACCCCGCGAGCGCTCCTTTGCGGCGCTGGCGGCAGCCGTCGCCGCGGGCCGGCTCAAGCGCCATAGCGGCTGTGGCGCCGGCATCGGCATCGGCATCGGCGACCCTGTCACGGCAGGTAACAGCGCACACTCAGCGGCAGCTGGCGGTGGCGGCGGGGGCATTGCGGCAGGGGTGGCGGCCACACTGGCCGGCTACGACCGGCCGCCGTCGCCGCCGCCAGCTTCTCCGCCGTCCACGACCGTCACCTCCGCGCTCACATCCCGGACTTTCTTCAGCCTAGGCGGCGGCGGGGCCACTCCCGCCACAGCAGGTGCTGCCTTGGGCGGAGCAAGCGCTACCAGCGCGGCTTCGCCGCCCCTGACTGCTGAATCGTCTCGGGGAGACCTGGCGCGGTCGAGCACGCCTCCCACATCCGCGACGGCTGCGGCCGTGGCGGCGCTTGCGCTGGGCTCGCCGCACCGTGCGGGCGCGTTAGCGGGCGGTCCAGAGCTGGTGGCTGCGCTGCTGCAGGCGCAGGAGCACGCGCATGCCCACGTCCAGGCTCAGGCACACGAGCCTGTACAGAACTCCCAACGGAGCCGGCCGCGCCAGGCCGTGCCGCAGGCGCAGACCCAGCTGCGCTCGCCGCGATCGCAGCAGCAGCGGCCGCTGCTGTTGCCGCTGGAGGCGGTAGCACCGGAGCTGGGCGGCATGATGGAGCCGCGGCGGGAGGGGCGCGGCGGCGAACAGGAGCAGCCGGATGAGCAGCCGCCCATGGCGCCGCGCGTGTGGCCTGCCTCTGGGGCAGCCAATGGCGAGGGGCCCCTGGCTCGCTCTGTGGCTGAGCGACTGATGACTCTGAATCCGCTGTTCCGGCAGCGCGGTGGTGGCGCCGGCGGCGGCGTGAGCGCGGGCGGCGCCACAGACGATGGCCGGAACAGCAGCGCGGGTGGCGCGGAGAGCGGCGTAGACGAGCTGCTATAGAGGGGCAGCCGGCTCGGAGGTTCTGCCACTTAGAAGGAAAGGTCAGGGAGTCAGGGTCAGAGTCGAACGGTCAGCCAAGGCGACAATGCTCGAGTTACAATGTACGTGCACGGCTATTGGGTACGGACGTATGCGTTTGGTGATGTGCGGATTGACGTTGCCTCGAGTGTTGCTTATTTTGCACGAACCTTGATATGGACCCGGGTCACGGCCGTGGGCAGCGAAAACTCATACAGCACGGTACGATGCATAATGATTTAATCCCAGGAGGTGAGGTCAGGAGGTGAGGTCGTGCGGTGGAAAGTTGGAAGACGGTAATAAAGGCTCGGATGGCGCGTGCGTTTGCTCTCGGTGCTTCTGCGGCTGCCGACATTGATAAGTTCCTACGCACAGCCTGGCAAGGCATGTGGGCAGTGGTAGCGGAGTGGCGGCTCACACTCCAAAGTTCCACGGGAGATGGGCAGGCGGTCCCTCAAGTTTAGCTGGGTGCTCTCATGTACAATGAATATTCCCCTTAATTCTTGGCCGGAGCGGCGCCGTGCCCGGCATGCGTGGTGCTGGGACTGGGCTGCACGTCGCAGGACAGGCAGCAGCAGCAATAAGAGCACGGGGCTAGCGCCATGTGAAGGAAGCGACCATCAGGAGAGGCGGTAGATGCATTAGGACAACGGACATGCCGTTCGTAGCGCTTTGTTGTGTCGCTGCTCGCGTGAAGCGGCGTGCGCATGCTCCCAACCCTGTAGCGATATGGACGATGCATTGATTCTGGTGCGGGACACTTAATGACAAGTTGGGAGGTGATTGGCTGATTGAGGGGAAGTGAGCGCGGGTGACCGCTGGCGACGGGTTGGCGTGCCAGGGTTTACGGCATTGTCGCGCTGACAGGTCCGGGGCCTGAAGGCCTCCCTTTTTTCAGCAACGCCTGTGCTAATGAAGAGCCTAAATACCAAGCACTTCAGTGCTTAACAGAACACAGTGTGTCGCTCGGCTCTGCCCACATCGCTCCTTGATCTTCAGCCCCCGATCGACTCGGCGCACACGCTACCAACGTAGCTTGCATTGCTTCAACCTGATACTGTAGATTAACCTGAACTTCCGCGTTGCATTTGATCTAGGCCGGTCTCGCTTCTGTGCAAGCTTGTCGCGGTGGGGCGCACTCCTGTCTAAACGCAAGCCAGACGAGATGTACTAGCGAGCTTAAGCTATAAGCGGCCTAAGGGTAAGGCGAAATCTTCAAAAGGAGAGCTGCGGGCCAGCGTTCGGCGCTTGACAAGGGTCACCGTGCTCACTAGGCTTGCTCGATCGCCTCCGTTCATTTTACTTACTTGCACTTCGGTTTTGCTTGCAGGAGTGCTCGGATGTTTGGCGGGGGCTCGGCACAGGTGGGACCTTGCATGGCGCTGCGCTGGAGGGGTGCTTTATTTCCGGTCTGTGGCGTCCCCGAATTGCTTACTCATGATTGCAATGATCGTTCATTCCGCAGGCGGCATGGCCGCGAGGTCTACCCGGGTCCTCGCGCGGTGACGCTCTCGCGCGGGCGCACCCAGCAGCGCCGGTTCGTCCGACGCCCTATTTATCTTTGACACAGCTTCATGAACCTCTTGATTACGGCGCTGGCGTGGCGCGGTCGGCCCGCACGCTGGCGCCTCACTCGCTGGCTGGCCCGTCCACAGCCCCGCCCGCGCCCGTTGCTCGGCGCGCGCACAGCCACGAGGGCGTTCCTTCAGTCTGCGGAGCACAGGGACCCATCCTCCTGAACACCCTATCCGCAGACTCTTGTGACACTGCGGCTGCCAGCGGGGAGTGCAGCAGCGGCCTCGCGGGCGGGCACCCGGCGCCGGAGGCCTTCTGGCGCGGCGACGCGCGCCCGCCGCAGGCTCCAACTGATCACGGGATGCCCAGCACCAGCGGGCGCTTCGCACCCCTTCCCAAAGGCAGCGGCAGCGGCCATGGACGCGACGGCGGCGCCAGTGGGGCCGGTGGGGCGGGCGCGGCAGGGTCGAGAGCGCCCAGGACCATTGGCAACAGGCCGGGTAACAACAGCGGTAATAGGCCTGGTAGCGGCAATAGCAGCAGCAGCAGCGGCAGCGGTGGTGGCGGCGGCTGGACGGGGGCTAAGACGCGGACGGCGCCAACCGCGGGGCGGGACCGCCAACACCAGCCGCTGCCGCAACCGCAGTCTGCGCCGGACCCGGCGGCGCTCACGGCGTGGATCAAGTCGGCTCGCGACGTGGGTCGGCTGGAGCGGCTGGTGCGCCAGCACGGCGAGCGCATGAACCACATCCACGTCAGCGCTGCCATCACGCACCTCGCGCAGCTGGCGGCGGCGGACCCCGCCGTGTCAGAGACGCTGGAGGCCGCGGCGGGGGCGGCGGCGGCGCCGGCAGCGATGTCGGCGGCCACCGCGCCTTCGGAGCCGGCGCAGGGCGCTGCTGTTTCCGCGGGGCAGGCGGTCAGGGCCGCCCGCGGCGGCGATGGCGGCACAGCTGCGGTGGAGCAGGCGCGCGCGCTGGCTGAGGCGCTGCTGCGGCTGCTGCGGTCGCGCCTGCCCGATTGTGAGCCGCGCCAACTGGCCAACACGGCCTGGGCGCTGGGCAAGTGGCCGGCGGGGCTGTGCGGCCGTCGGGAGGCGCTGCTGGAGGTGGCGCGCGCCGCGGCGTCGCAGCTGGGGCGCTTCCGGCCGCAGGAGCTGTCTAACCTGCTGCACGGCTGCGCGTCCGTCGTCGCCTCCACCTCAGCCACTGCTGCCACTGCTGCCGCTGCTGGTGCTGCGGGTGCATCAACCTCGGCTGCGGCTGCACCGGCCGAGGGTACTTTTGCGGAGGCGGCGCTGCCGGCCGCGTTCCTGCGGAACCACGCGCATGCCTGCGCCGCGGTGCTGCAGCGCACGCTCGCTCGCTCCGGCTCACATGCCTCGCGCGCTGACATTGACAGCATCAGCACCGGCAGCACCAGCAACGTCACAGCCTTCAAGATGCAGGAGCTGTCGAACCTGCTATGGGCCTGGGGCGCGCTGCTAGGCTCGGACAGCCCGGACGTTGTTGCGGGCGACGCTGACAGCGGCGGCAGCGGCGGCAGCGGCGGCAGCGGCAGCAGCCCTCGTGCTGCTGCAGTACCGTCGGCTGGGCGGCGGCCGGGCGCGGCGGCGGCACGCGCCGCAACCCTCGCGACCGGGGAGGACGCGCCGCCGCCGCACCTGCTGCCGTGCATGGATGTTCTGGCGGCGCAGCTCGCGCTGGGGCTGGGCGCCGCGGGGCCGCAGGAGCTGGCAAACAGCGTGCACGGCCTGGCACGACTTCAGGTGGGTTGGGGTGGGGGTAAGCCATCCATGCGGACAGTAGGGGTCTATAAGAAGGGGTAGTTCATTCCAGAAACCAAAGCGACCATTACAGGGGGGAAGGAAATCAGGTCAATGTGCTGGTAGCATAGTGAAGCATGGTAAACCATCGCGGGGGCTTGTTTGGGGAAGCTGTAGGATAGGATGCCTGAAATGGTGCAGGCATGGCGACTGCGGGGTAGCGCAGTGGACCTGGTGACGGGAAAGGAGGGGGAAACGGCAGCTAGGGGTCCAGGTTGGATTGGAAGCGAGCGATGCAGGACTCGCAGGCCCAGGCGGCGAGACCGTGCCAAGGGAGCAGGCTCGGTCCGGTATTGGTCGGTCGGTGCGGTTGCCAGCCAACCCAGTCTCACCTTAGCCAAATGTGTCCATTACACTGTTTGGCATGCCACTGGCCCCATCGCAGATTGAGCCGACCTGGGAGTGGGTAGACGCGGCGATGGCGGCCGCACGCCGTCACGTACGACACGCCCGGCCCCAGCCGCTTCTGCAGCAGCCACAGCAGCCACAGCAGCCGCCCAGCGTAACCGGCCCCAGCGCCAGCCCCAGCCCCAGCAGCAGCGGCAGCAGCGGCAGGGCCGCAGGCTTCAGCCCTCGCGAGCTGTCCAACTGGCTCTGGGGCTGCTCGCGGCTGCGGCTGCGGCTGCCGCGCGCGCTGCTGGAGGGCGAGGGCGAGGGCGAGCTGGCGGCCGCGCTGGAGCGCTGCCTGCCTGCCATGAACCTACAGGTGGGGTGCCAGGCTACCGGGGGGCTGGGGCGGGATGGCGGGATGGCAAGTTGGCGGAGGTGTGGGTCTGGGCATGTGCGGTTGGGCACACTACGGTGCGCGCGCGGCAGCGGGGAGCTGTGGGTGCACGGCGTTGTTACAGGCTGGGCTGCGAGTGCGTCACGTGCTCGCTGGGGCCGTGTGTGTTGTGCTGCTAGCCGTCTGCCTGGCGCCTCACCCTGCAACCCTGCAACCGCGCCCATAACCGTCCACTGCAGGAACGCGTGAACGTGCTGTGGGCTCTGGCCTGGCAGGCCAAGCTCGGCGTAGCCGACTGGCAGGAGCAGGAGCCGCAGCAGGGTTGTGGGCAGGGAGCGGAGCAGGAGCAGGAGCAGGAGCAAGAGGGTGCAGTGCGCACAGCAGGGCATGCGCTGCAGTCGCACGTGTGGAGAGGGGCGCAGTCGGTGGTGGCTGTGCCGCCCTCAGCCACGGTGGGGGCGTCACAGGCGCACGGCCACACTGGCGCGCACGCAGCGGCCACCACCGCAGCTGCACCACAGCAGTCTGCGCTTGGGCGGCAAGGGCCAGCGCCCCGCGGCTCGCACGCAGCGCCCTCGCAGCCGCACGCGGTCCCCGCAGCCGGGGACGCCGGTGGCGGCTCCGGCGACCGCGGGGGCGCACTGAGCGGTTCCGTGCTGAACGGAGTGCTGCGTTCGGTGCTCGATGCCGCGACTGCATCCTCATCCGCATCCGCTGTTGCTGGGGCCACAGCAGCTGCATCCAGGGGTTCCAAACCGCTGGTGCCGCCGACGCCGTCAACACTGGCGGCAGCGCTAGCTCGCAAGGTGTCAGCAGCCTCAAGGTCAGCGGCCGCGGCGCCTGCCACGGTGGCGCCAGCGGCAGCGGCGCAGATGGCGCCGTTGCATCCCTTGACGGCCCGCCGGGCGCAGGACGTATCAGTCACCCTATGGTCGCTTGCGACGTTGCACTGCGCCGGCATTGAGGGTCTTGATTTGGGCGCCAGCACGCGAGGGGGCGGCAGCGGCACGACACGCGGCCAAAGCAGCGGCCATGGCAACAGCGCGAGCGCCGGAGCCGCGGACGGGGACGGCAACGGCGCCAACCGCGCCAGCAACAGCACGGAGCGTGGGCGACAGCAGCCGACGTTGGCAGCAGCAAGGGCGACAACAGCGGCGCAGCAGCTGCTGCAGCTGTGGCAGGACGCCCTCCCGCACATGGGCCCGCAGGCGCTGTCCAACAGCGTCTGGGCGGCGGCGCGGCTGCGGCTGCGGCTGACGGCGCCGCTGACCGCCGGCGTACTGGCTGCGCTGCGGCGACACGGGCGCGGCCTGGCGCCGCCGGAAGCCGCCGCCGTCGTCCGCGGCCTGGGCATGCTGTGCGCCACGCTGCCGCTGGCGCCGTCAGCGGCGGCGCCGGAGGCGCAGCAGGCTGCGGCGCCCGGGGCGCAGCTGCTACAGCCCCAGCAAGGCGCTACTGCCAGCGCCGGGGACCTGGTGGCGGTGGTGCTGGGGCTGCTGGAGCACGTGTACATCCGGCACGCCAGCTACAGCCTGGGCCAGCTGGCGCAGGTGTGCTACGGCGGCGCGCTGCTGCTGCGCTGGGCCGGCGGCAGTCGGCAGCTGCTGCAGCAGCCGCAGCCGCAGTCGGCAGCCAGCCGCGGCGCATCCGGTGACGGCAGCGACGGCGACGGCGACGGTGGGCTGTTCGTACCGGCGGCCCTCGAGATCCGCATGAGCTTGGACCTCGATGACGACATGGTGTACGGCAGCTCGTCCGTTGCTTCGGCTGCCGCCGCTGCCGCTGCGGCGGGGCTGGGCCCGGGCGCCGCCGCCGCCGCCGCGGCGGCGCGCGCGCAGCAGCGGCGGCTCATCCCGCCCCTGGACTGGCTGTTGCTGCAGCTGCAGCTCGCCTACCGCGGACGCGCCGCCAAAGCTGCTTCTGCCGCCGCGGGCGGCAGCAGCGGCGGCGAGGCCGGCGCGGGGGGCACTGCGGCTCCCGTGGGCGTGTCTGTCTCCGTGGAGGAGGTGGCCATGACGTTGCAGGCGGTGGGGCTGCTGCTGCCGGAGGGAGCGTCCATGCTGACGGCGGCGCGCTGCGCGGACCTGGCGGCCTGGGGCCAGGACCTGACGCGGATGCAGCTGCGCCGCGTGCTGGCTGCTGCGACGGCTGCGGCGGCTACCTCGGCGCCGCCGCCGCACGTCCGCCAGCTGGCGCCGCTGCTGCACGCCGTCGCCATGGCAGCAGTGGGGTCGGTGCACGCCGCGCGCATCCGCCGCGCGGCCGCGGCGGAGCGCCTCCGCCGCGCCAGCGGCGCCGCGCCGCCGGGCGGTGGGCCGGCGGGTGGCGGCCCTGGGTCTCCGTACGCGGGCGAGGGGCTGGCGCGGAGCAGTGTGGACGAGTTCGTGGTGAGCGGGCGCAAGGCGGCGCGGCGCGAGGAGCACCGGCTGCAGCAGCTGGTGCAACAGGTCCAGCAGCAGCAGGGCGCAGCCGTGGCGCAGCCCGAGGCCACGCCAGCCACTGCTGCCGCCCCTCCCGATGCGGCAGCTGCTTCTGCTCGCAGCGTTCCCCCTGCGACCAGCGCCAACGCCGCCACCGCCAGCGCCACCTCTGGCCGCTTCCAGCCTGCCCAGACCCACGTAGCACAGCCCCAGCCGACGCCAACGCCGGTGCCGATGACGCCGCAGCAGCAGGGTGGGCTGCTGAACCCCGCCTCGCCCTCGCCGGCCTGGCAGGCGTCGGGCCTGTCGCCCGAGTGGCTGGCGCGCTTCTGGGCGCTCACCGGCCCCAGCCTGGCCGAGGCCAGCCCGCAGGAGGCGGCGCTGCTGCTGTGCGCCCTGGGCGCGCTGTCCGTGCGCCCGCCGGAGCCGTGGGCGCACGCGCTGCTGGCGGCCGTGCGGCCGCACCTGCGCGCGCGGCCGCCGCTACTACCGCAAGCGGCTGGGGCCGCCACCACGGGGGTGGCGGTCGCGGCAGCGGCGGCGTACGCGCCGTCACCGGCGCTGAGCGACCAGACGCTGGGGCTACTGATCTTAGGGTTGGGCAAGACGCACGTGGCGCCGCCGCGCGAATGGATGGTGGCGGCGCTGGCGGAGGTCGAGGCGCGCGCCAGCGGTGGCGCCGCCTGCAACGCAGCAGCAGCAGCAGCAGCAGCAGCCTCAGCGTCAGCCCCCGCTGGCTCCACTGCAACGCCGCAGCCGCAGCCGCCGCAGCCGCTGGACCCACGCGTGCTCAAGTGCGTGCTTGCGGGGCTGGCGGAGCTGGAGTGGCCGCTGCCGGCCGAGTGGCTGACGCGCGTGGTGGTGGGCGCCGCGCCGCGGCTGCGGCAGCTGCGCCCTGCCGACCGCAGCCGCATGTACCTGTCCCTGGTGGCGCTGGACGCGGGTCTGGCGGACCGCATGGGCTACGACTTCTGCCACGTCATCGCGGCGGCGGCGCAGTCGCAGCAGGGCGGCGCGGGTGGGGGCGGCGCGGGTGCAGGCGGCGCGGGTGCAGGCGGCGGCGGCGCGGGGGGCAGCGGCGGCGCGGCGGCGGTGGCGGTGGCGGGCACGGAGGGCGCGGGGCAGCAGCGGTCGCTGTTCACGCGCTCGCGCGGCGGGTGGCGGTGATGCGGCGGGTTGGGGGCTGGAGCGCAGTTTGTGCAAGGTCAGCAATGTAACGTGGGTTTATGTGGGTTGGGGATCTGCTAGGTTGTCGCCAGTGCGTACCAGGAGTCGAAGATGTACAGATGCAGTGGAGGTTTCGGCGAGCCCAGGTGTGCATTACAATGAATGTGCATCAGACACAGGTGGGGCTTGCGAGTCACAAGAGCAGGCGGTTGAGCAGAAGCAGCTGTCAGAGGGATATAGTGTAGCTGTTGCAGGGATGAGTTCTTGATCTAAATTAACCATAATGCTGGAGAGATGCCAATGCAGGAACTCGACGGGCACACTTGTCCAGTATGATAAAAACAGCTGAGGATGGTGGTCCGAGTGCATGCGAGCGCTGGAGAGGGCCGTCGGGCGAGCCGATAGGGCAAACGGGCCGGGCCACCTTGGATTGGAAAAAGTCAGGAGTGCAGCGGGCACGTCAAATGTGACGTCGCAAGGCACGGCGACATGCCACGTGACGGCGCGGCCAGGTTGTGACTGTGAGCTTGCGGGCGAGTTGCATGAGCTCCACGCTTGTCCTCGGCTTCGGGGGCCATGCGGGCCTGTGGCTTGGGCCTCCAGGCAGAGTTCCAGTCTGACTGTTACCGACATGCGCTGGAATGCGAACTGTATGCACATGTGGCTGTTCCATCGGCATCAAGCAAGGCGCTGGCGGTTGTGACAGCACGGGAAACTCCTCCCCTGGGTGAGAGCTGCGGGGCCGCCCTGTGAACCTGTGCGCCTGCGGCTAGAAGGCAGACGCGCAGCAATAGCTCGGAGCGGGCAGACACATGGCGGTGCACGTGTCGCAGCGTGACCTACGTGGCACGCTCCAGGAGGCGGGGCCGGGGTTGCGTTCCAACCGCAGCTTCCCACGCTTCCCCCACCCCCCCACCCCCCACCCCCCCGAGGCATAGTCGCGTCCGGGCAGCACCCACCCTGGAGCCAACTGGCAGTTTCTTGTCGCACCGGAGTCAACAGCGGAGGTCCCGCCCGTGCGCGGCGACGCGTCTGGACTGTCTCGTTATTCTCAAGTCCGTGGCAACTCGAGTGCGGCGAACCATCCCACCCACCCCTCCTTCCCCGGTCGCCCTTGCGTCAGCTGTGACACGTGTTTGTTCCAAAAGTCCGTCGCTGCAAGTAATGTATGCAGTGAAATGCGGGCGAGCCGGACTCAAGGGACGGCCGACCCGCTTACAACACTCATGCCGAGGGGGGATTAGATCTTGATTGGCCACAGTCCTTATTGATCGTGAAGGGGCGTCGGCGTTGGGCGGTTGGCTGATAAAGCACTGTGGACCTGCAGTTGATTGGCGCAAGGATGCCCCAGCCATTGGGTGTTCACGCACGCGGGCGCAGTGCGCGGGACTACCTGGATGGCAAACCGTGCATAAGTACATGCTCGTCACACAGCAGGACATGAGACCACAGCATGCCGTGTGACGCGCTCACAACGGTGTGTGTTCTGGCTGCTGGGCGCGGAACCAAGTCTCCACGGCTACGAGCAGGCATCTGCGCCACGGGCCCTTGCTGGGGTCGGGGGAGACTCGGTGGCGGAGGCAGACTGAAGGTGGCGGATGTGCTTTGGGCACCTCGGCGGTGTGGGTGTGGGGTGTGTGGAGCCAAGGGCCCGCAGTCCCGCATACATACCGTACATCCCCCGACTATGAGAGGGACGAGGTGATGAGCGCGCACTGGTGCGCTTGTCCTTGGCATTGTGGTTTCGGGGGGGGGGAGGAGTTGGCCATCATGCGGAAGGGCTTGGGACAGGGGTTGGGAGGGGGATTATTCCACCAGTACGTGGCTCGTACACACACGGCGTTGCTTCAAGCGCTTGGACCCAAATTCCATGCTTTAAACGCTTGAAGTGGCGCCTTGTCAAGCCACTGAGAAACCACATAGTTGGCCCTTGGTGTCATCGCGCCAAAGCGGCAGCTTCCCCCGCTTCCCTCTCGTCGACGACTCGCTGCTGCTCGTACCAATTTTCACGCGAATAGTTTTATAAGGTTTGGGCAGCATCCTTGTTAGTAATACGTTACCAACAGTTTGTTGCCAAGTTGCCTTGCCCCGAGCCTCTGCAACCGCAGTTTGTGTCAGTTTCTTCGTGCTTTGTTCCGCGACTTGCTATTAAATCGCCTGGGCTCACTTTCTTCAATTTGTAAATCAGCATGGGCGTCCAGCTGGATGATGCGCCTGAGGAGTCGCGGCTCCTCGCCAAGAGCGCTCCGCGCCCGGATGCGACAGGACGCGACTTTGGCGTCGGCGAGACGCAGCAGTGGTCGACGGGCCTATTTGACTGCTTTGACCAGCCTGGAGGCGGAGCTCTGGGATGTGAGTCCTGTTTCAAGCTCGGCTCGTCGGCACGCATTGTCCCTGCGGTTTCAGGCACTCGACGTGACCCTTCCCCGCCCCTCCAAACATACGCAGGTGTTTCTCTCCTGATGCCCTGCGTCCAGTACGGCGTCCTGGCTGAGACACTGAACAAGGTGGGGGCTTTGGTGCATCAAGGCTCGCAGTCATAAGAACTGCAACCGCCATCGCGGCCGCTGCGCCGACGCCTAACACCAGCGCGGCCCGTATCACCGATCAGCGCCCTCCCCAACCCTCGCCGCACCCCGGGCTATTGCATTGGCCGCGCAGGATGCCGGCTTGCCGTGCGCCGGCAGCTTCGGCTCCTCCGCCGGCGCCTTCTTCTGCCTTGACGTGCTGGCCTCCCTGGCGCACGTGTCGCTGTGCCCCGGCGTCAGCATCGTGCCCACCAGCGCCGTGCTGCACTACCAGATGCGCCGCCACCTGCGCGCCAAGTACGACATCCAGGCAAGCAAACAAGCATGCGATCAAGCGATCAAGCGAGCGCTAGACGTCGATGTATGCCGCTAGCTAGAAGCGCCGCTCGTAACCGGGCTGGAGGCATACGGTAAACACAGCCTGAATTATGCCCGGTGCAGCTGTGACTCCTGCTCTCAGTCCTCTCCCTGCCCGCCCCTATCCTCACACCCCGCAGGGCTCCTGGCAGCGGGACCTGTGCACGGCCTGGTGGTGCGGCCCCTGCGCGCTGGCGCAGGAGACACGCGAGGTCGCAATCCGCTCCGCCGCCGCCGCTGCCGCCGCCAGTACCGCCGGTGTGATGGCGGCGGCTGGTGTGGGTGGTGGCAAGGGCGCCGGCGCGCAGCAGCAGGCCCCAGGTGAGGAGGCTGGCATATCGTCGTGTGAGTGAGGGGCGGCGGAGGCGGGCGTGGAACGCATAGCACGCTAGCGCTGGCTGCAGCCCTTTCTTGCAAGCATCGCTTGCACGCGTCCTGGCATCCGCGGAGCGTTTTGCTGCTTACATTTCTTCTCCGCCATCACCCCGGAGCACGCATGTCACACCCATCCTTGATTTGATTTTCATCCCAGCAGGCCAGATGGCTATGCTGGGCAACCTGCTGCTGCCCGCGCACTACGTGCCACCCGCACCCAGCACCGCCGCCGCCCCCGCGGTGGCGGCTGTGGCTGCTGACGTGGCCATGCCCGTCACCGGCGTGCCAGGTGGGTTCAGCGAGTCAGTTGGGGTCGTCGGAATGCGACACGCAGGTCACCCGCAATTGAAAGCTGCACCACGCACGCAGCGTCGCGGCTGTTCGTCAATCTCTAACAAGTGGCCCCCGTGCAATGCGTGTTTCTTTGCCTGGCATCAATGTTTTGTTGCCCTGCGTCGTCTTTCGGATTGCCGCACCCCTGTGCACCACCTGCCTGTGTGAACGGGCACCCACCAGCCTCCCCCTCCCGGCCCTGCTGCACGCAGTTGTGCCGGCGCCGCCGGCGGTGGCCGTGGCGACTGTCACGCTGCAGCGCGGGAACGTGGTGGCGGAGCCCAAGTAGTGGCAGTGGTGCTGGAGTGAAGGCCGCTGCAGCCCCAGCGATGCCGTTTGCTCAAAAAAGAGGACGGGGCAGGCTCGCGGATACTGGAGAGTCTGTGCATCTGGGCATTGTTGACTAGATGTGGCGCGGGGACCACCTGACCATCTACATAATACGCTGACATTGTAACATATGTAGTGGTGCATTAATGCAAACGATGATAGCAAACACGACTTATTGAGTGCCTGTAACGTGCGCAGCAGGCAATGGGTGTTAACTTGTAGATTCGATACAACGGTTCACTATGTTATCACGATGCCAGCCCGTACAGATGTCGCTTGGAATGTAGCTCGTACTCGTAGCGTACGGATCTGTGGCCTGTAGAACTCTGACTAGCAGTCGAAACTCCTGAACTGGCACAAACTGATCCAACCAAACGTCCGCGCCTCAATTTCAATGATGCAACCATACCGCCTCTTCCTGCAACACAGTCTCATGAGCAATGCTATCTTCTTCACGTTTACGGTACACTTACTGCATGCGTCCACACGCTCGCCTCCAGGCTCCCACCCCAACACAGAAGGCAACGGCGCAGCTACTGGATGCTGCAAAGCCCTTTCTCGCCGCCGCTACCATCCTGCTCATCGCCCTCCTCGTCCTCGTCCTCGTCGTCCTCCTCCTCGTCCTCGTCGTCCTCCTCCTCGTCCTCGTCCTCGTCGTCCTCCTCCTCGTTGTCGTCGTCCTCCTCCTCGTCGCCCACCATCTCAATCTCCTCCCCGGCGTCCACCATCTCCTCGGCCCCCGCCAGGAAGCCTAGCCGGTAGGCCACCACTAAGGGCTTGCCGCCAGCGGCTTCCACAGCCGCGGTGTACGTAACGCGCAGCCACTCGAACTGTACGTTGGGCAGGTCGGTCTCAGGATTTATCAGCGGGGGGCAGGTGGGAGAAAGACCAGCCGTGCGGGCTGCTTTTGAATCGAGGCAAGCAGCAGAGGAGCACTGTGTACGCCGGCAGCGTGGCGGGGTGGCTGTGCTGCACACAGGAATGCAAACGGGGCTGTACTGAGAGTGGCGCGGCGGGGGTGGCGCCGTGCTGTGGGGCGAAACTAGCGAGGCACAGACGGTGCAGCTACCCCGTCATCTGTTAGCACCTGGGTACGGGTACCGTCATGGATCTGATCATTTTGGTAGTTCGTTGGGACTTCAAGGCCATGTGTCTTAGAAGGGTCAACAGGCAGGGCCGGGCGAACAAGTCACAAGGCTTGTGCACGCAGGGGGGGGGCGCCAGCGTACGCATACCATGTGTTAGCGCCGCACCTGCGTCTTGGAAAAGTGCTTGGCAACCGTTCCGGCAGTGACACGCTCGATCAGCGCCTGCCACTCGGCATCGCCCATGCCGCTAACCTGCCCAGTCCCCTCCGCCGCCGCAGCCTCCTCCTCCCCAACCAGCGGCTGCTGCTGCCGCTGCGATAGGTACCAGCGCACGGCGCCGAAGCAGCCCAGTTCAACAACCACGGCGGGCGAGGGCAGCACCGCCACCAGGCCGGCGGTGCACAGGAACGAGGCGGCGGCCAGGTTGCCCTCCTGCAGCGCCACCTCCAGCACACGCGGCGGCAGCAGCAGTGGGGCCTGCAGGGCGTGCCGAGTATGGTATGTGCAGGGGGAGATGTGAGTACCAGCCCAACCCAACCAAAACAACCCGGGGGGGGGGACCGGGGCTAATCACTGGGGGCCAATGGTGCTGGGCCTGGCGCCCTGACAGTTGCGCAGGGCGTCCTTGATTGAACGCAGGAATCAAGCCCGGCCGCTCACTGGTTCACTCCACATTACCTCCACGTGCAGCGCTCACCTGGCCCCGCCGCCGGCGTCCGCCTCCGTTTCCGCCGCCACTGCCACCGCCTCCCGCCCGGTGCTGCGCCGCCGCCCAGGCCAGCTGCTGCACGCTGCCGCCCACCGCCAGCCCCTCCCAGTGCACGGCCGCGCCCAGCCGCTCCCTCAGAAACACCAGCGACGCCAGGTCACACCCGTTGGCTGCCGCCACCTTGAACACGGTGCCCCAGGCCTCCCGGTCGCTCTGCCGCCGCGACACACCCAGGCTCGGCCGGTGGCAGGCGGCCGCCAGGGCTAGCAGCACGCCCGGCGGCGCGTCGCGCGCCGCCGCCGGCGTCCAGCCGCGCGCGCCGCCGCCGGGGCTGCACATGCCGCCGCTGGTGGTGCCGAAGTGCAGCACCAGCGTGTCCGGGTCGCGGTGCCGCAGGTACGACAGCACGGCCTCGTGTGTGCCGTACAGCGCGGCGGCCTGCGCCAGGTAGCGGCCGCCGCGCACGCCGCGCTCGTCCAGCAGGTAGGCCAGGGCGCCCACGTGGCCGCTGGCGGCAGCGGCGGCGGCGGCCATGCGGTGCGGCGGCACGCCCAGCGCGGCCAGGTGGCGCAGCCGCGCCTCGTAGTCGGGCTGCTGGGCGGCCCACCTGCGGGCAGCGGGCGGCAGGCAGTGGGCGACGGTGGCGGCATGCGTGTGAGGACACCGAGGGGAGCAAAGGGCATAGATTAGCAAGGTCGACAATGGGCATCATCAATGTGTATGCGCCTCCTTGGCCCTTCCCAGCCTGCCCAACGCCCCCTTCTCCCCCGCTCCGACCTGGGCGGGTTTGCTTGGTCTTTGGGAAGAACCACCCACCCCGCTCCGCCCTAGACCCACCCCCGCTCCGCCCCTGCCCCTGGCCCGCCACCGCCCCGCCCCTGACACGCACCGGTAGGGGTTGCGTGTGGCCAGGTCCATCTCCACACACGAAGACCCACCCGGCCCGTCCCGCAGCACGTCCGCCTCCTCCACGCCCATGCAGCCGGACGCGTCCACGCCCCAGCCGCCGCCCGAGGTCACGTCACGCTCCACCGGCAGCACAACGGCGCGCGGCAGCCTGGGCGGCCCGCGGTACCCGGCGGCGGCGGCGGCGGCGTTCCAGCCGAGGCGCTGCTGCCTGCGCTGCTGCCGCTGCGCCATGGCGTTCAGGAGGAAGCCGAGCTTGGCCATCCAGTCGGGTGTGGAGCTGCCTAGCGCGTGGAAGAGCAGCCAAGACAGCTGCTCATCATCCAGCTCGCTGTCCTCCTCCTCCTCCTCCTCCTCGTCCACCACGTCCCAGTCCGCCAAGCCCCCTTCCTCCGCTTCTTCCCAGTCTTCCTCCTCCTCCTTCTCCTCCTCCTCCTCCTCCTCCTCCTCCCGCTCCTCCTCCTCCTCCTCCGGCTCCTCCTCCGGCTCCTCCTCCTCTTCGGCCGCCGCGCTAAGTTCAGACGCGCGAGCAGCTGCGACGACGGCCCCAGCTGGACTGACGCCAACGGCGCCAGCACCCTTTCTTGCCTCCTGCTGTTCCTGCTGCTGGTCCTGCAGCGGAAGCGGCCCGAACGGCCGCCACCGCCTGCAGTAGCGTTGCAGCACCGCCAGCGGGCAGCCCAGCGCGATGGCGTTCAGCACGCCCGACTGCTCCTCGCCGCCCGGCGGCAGGCGCGCCGCGAAGCGGTCCAGCAGCGCCTCGTGCCCCGCCTCGGCCGCGTAGCCCGCCAGGAACGACGCCTCCATGCTCCCCACCTCGGGCGGCTGCCACAGCCCCCTGGCCTCCAGCCAGCGCAGCACCCCCGGCCGGCCGCCGCGGCACGCCTCCTCCGCCAGAGCGTCACCGTTGTCGGGGTCGTCCCGCCAGTCGAAGCTGCTGCGGCCCAGCAGCCAGGACAGCAGCGCCGTGTGGCCGCCGAGCGCGGCGGCGCGCGGCGCGGCGCCCTCGCGCTCCCAGTCGCAGCCCTCCTGGATGAGCCGCTCGCAGGCGGCCCTGCAGCCAGCCGCGGCCGCAGCGATGATCACCTCCTTGTCGAGGCTGCAGCCGCTGTGCTCCAGCGCGGCGCTCAGACTGGGCATGTGGCAGCTGGACGCAGCCAGGCAAAGGATGCGTCGCCGTTGGTGCCGGTTCAGGGCGTGCCAGGGCTCGGGGCGGCCGAAGTGCGCGACGAAGGCGCGCCCGGGCCAGGGCGAGGCCGCAACCGCTGGATACAACTTCCAGTTGTCCTCCAGCGTATGCCTGCAAGTGGGCGCTGACAGCTTGATGGTGCGGTACTTGTCACGCAGGCAGGCCGCTGCCTCCTTGGAGAGCAACTTGAGCGACGATGCAACTTCAGAAGGATGCATGAAGCTCGCGACTCGCTCGATGAGCTCCGGCGTCAGCTTCTGCCAGGGAGCTGCACCAGCATGACGGTATTCAACGTTGCGCTGCATCTTATGGTTAGGCCACGCTACGTTGCTTGACAGCTTGACACCGACAGGTTAAACTTTCAAAAATTTTGAGCGAGCTCGGGCCGGTTTTCTGCGTGGTGTGACGTGGTAGTAAGAAATAGGTAGTATGTAGCATCAACTTGGGTAAGTGGTACCTCGCTGCAAAGCGCGGCCAATTCAAAACTGCTGGCCCGTCATCCTCCAGCGCCCATGCGCGCTGCGCCCCCCCCCCCCCCCCCCGCCATGAACGTTTCAGCTGCCCGCCAGGTCCTGACGGCCATCACAGCTCTCCCTCTATACCAGCAGCTTATACCAAAGCGCAATACGCATGGAACCTTGTTGCTGGGTTACGGTTTGCGCGGCCTTTCTTATGTAAACGCATCTGTCCTGGGGAGGCAAGTAAACTAATGCACTGGACTGCCGCCGCAGGCCTCAGGCCAAGATTTCGCTTGTCACGTCAGCCGTTTGTCATATCCTTGCCTGCTCAGAGTACATGGTAAGGTGGCTCAGTACAACTGCACGCTGCGGCCCGTTGATAAGGCTTACGGTGATCTGTGGAGGATACCGCCGCCGCAGGCCTCAGGCCAAGATTTCGCTCAGAGGTTGGCAAACGTCCAATTTCTGCGCCGGGTCCCACCCCGATTTCTGCAACCCCAACGGGGGGACTGGGGGGTCCCCCCCAGCCGGGGGTCCTGTGAAGGATACCGGCAAGAGCGCACCTGGCGCAGTCAACCAGACATGACACCTTACAACAGATGGGAAAGCACGGCACGTGTGTTTTCCAGGCCGTTCACCTTTCCCGTACCCGGTACCCATATAGGGACTTGCAGCCGCGCGTGATGTGTATGACAGGCTGCCCGCGCAAGGGCGACTCCACATGCGAGAAACGCACCGGACGCCTATTAGCCCTTCTTCTTCTGCGCAGCTGGCGGCGGCTGCTCCGCCTCAGAGTCGGGCGGCGCAGGCCGCGGCCGCGGCGGCGCCGCGCTGGCGGTGCTAGCTGCTGGCGCCTGTGGCTTTGGGGGCATCGGCATCTTCAATTTGACCTTGAGCCCACCCGGCTTGGGCGCGCCGCCGCCAGGCGCCGCAGCCGCGGGCGCCGCAGCCGCGGGCAGCGGCTGGGAAACCTCGGGCGTGGCCGCGCGCTGCGGTGGCGGCGCCGCCGCCGGCGTCGTGGTGGGCGAGGTGGTTGCGGCGGCGGCGGCAGCAGCCGCTGACGCCGGCCCTGACGTGCCTGGCGGCCCGCCCGTTGAGCCTGCAATGGACAGCCGCCGGGACAGAGGCGGCATGGGCGGCGCAGCGCCCGTCGAGGCGGCGACAGAGGCGGCGGGTGCGCCACTCATGGGCGTGGCGGCGCCGGCGCCGGTGCCTGGTGGCGCCGCGCCGCCACTGCCGCCACCCGCTGCCGCCGCCGCTGCGCCCGGCTGTCGGATCTTCACCTTGAGCCCGCGAGGCGGTGCCACTGGTGCCGCCGCTGCCGCCGCCGCCGCGCCGCCGGCTGCGGCAGCGCCGGGCGCCGCCGCAGCCGGCGCGGAGACCGCCGGTGCCGCGACCTTGGGCGCAACGGCGCCAGCAGCTGTCTTGGCCGCGGTTGCGGCAGCGCTTGAGGGCGTGGATGCCCCCGCCCCCAGCGCCGGCTTTCCAGCGGGCTTCTTCGCCGCTGCCGCACCGGCTGCAGAAGCAGCGGCGGGAGGCGAGGCGGCGCCGGCCGGCGCCGGAGCCGCGGCGCCGTCGGGCTTTGCTGCCGCCGCGCCCGAGTCCGGCCGCGGCGGGCGAGCCGTGGGCCACTTGCGCGCGGGCGCACCGCCACCCTCCTTGGCGGCCCCTGCCCCAGCCGCTGCTGCCCCGGCAGCTGCGCCTTGTGACCTGACCGGAGAGCCCGCAGACCTGGGCGATGCTTCCTTGGACCGCTGGCCTGCGGCTCCGCTGGCCGCCGCCGCAGCAATAGCAGGAGCAGCCGCAGCCTGCGGCTGCTTGGCCGAAGGCTTGCCGTCGGCAGCGGTGCGGGGCGAAGACGGCGCGGAGGAGGGCTTGGGTGAGGTGGGCGGGCGGGTAGCGGCTGCGCCGCCGGGCTGCGCCGTCGCGGCCTGCCCTTGCGCCGCCGGAGCCTTGGCTGGACGCGGCTTTGCTGTGGCGGGCGCCGTCGCCGTGGCGGCGGCTGTGCCTGCCGCCGCAGCCGCGCCAGCCGCGGCGTCCGGTGGCCGTGACGGCGACGGCCCCCGCCGCTGCTTCGGGCCAGCCCCCGCCCCAGCCCCCGCCCCCACCGCTGCTGTTGCTGCTCCGGCGGTAGGCTTGACACTGCTACCGGCCGCGGGCGCAGCGCCGCCGCTGGCGGCAGGCCGCGGCGGGCTGGCAGTCGCGGCGCGTGGAGGCGACACCTTGCCTGCAGTCGCCGGCGACGGCGCCGCTGCTGCCTGAGCCGCCGCGGCGGCGGGCTGCTCGCCTTCCGCTGGCCCCGCCGCCGCCGCGCCGCCGCCGCTGCCTCCATGCCGAGGCGGACGTGATGGGCTCGCCGCACGCGCTGCCGCCGGCTGCGACGGCGGTGTCGCGGCTTCCGCCGCCGCCGGTGCTGCGGCAGTAGCAGCAGCAGCAGCGCCCTTGGTCGCAGGGGTGACCTCATGGGCTGCTGCTGCTGCTGCTACTGCAGCAGCAGGCGGGGGCGTGGACCCGGGCGCTGCGTGGCCCGGCGCTGCGACGGACGGCGAGGCGGCCGCTGCGACCCCAGCAGCTCCCGGGTGCATGGCAGTGGGGTCGGCCGACACGGCAGGGGACCTGTGGGGTTGAAGTCAAGCAGGAAGTGAAACCCACAGCTCTCTTCGCGGTGGCCACACAACAGGCGACAACTTGGTTCCGTGGCCAACATTGTATCAAACTCCAGATAGTATCAGAACTTGTGCCTACCGGACGGGTGTGTGCACAGCGCCGCCGCCAACCGACGGCGCTGGCGCCACCTCCCCAGACACCGCCGCCGCCGCAGCGGCGGCACCGCCGTCCGCCGCGCCGCCCGCCGACGCAGTCGGCGCCGCCGCTGCCGTGGGCGCCGCTGCCGGCTGCGGCCGCATGGAAGGCAGCTTCAGCCGCTTCAGCGCCGGCGCCGCGGCAGCCGCCGCAGCTGCTGTGCCGGCGGTGCCGGCGGGCTGGCCGGCGGTGCCGGCGGAGCGCGCGCCGCCACCGCCTCCGCCGCCGCCGCCGGCTGCGTGCGGGTGGTGCCCAGTGACGTAGCTCTTGGGCGGCAGGCCGGCGCGGGTGACGTTGGAGGGCTCCGGCAGGTCGTCGGCGGTGCCGTCGTCGGGCGAGGTCCTGCGGCGGCGGCGGGTGGCGGTGAAAGGTGGTGGTGTTGGTGGTGGTGGCAGTGGCGGCGGCAGCGGCGGTGGCGGCAGCACAGATGCGAAGGTGATTGGAGGGCGGCGGGTGCATAATTGCGACGCGTGCGTTGTCGTGGGCAGGGCATGTTGCACAACATGCAAGCCGCATGTTAAGGTACGGGAGAAATTGCAAAGAAGGAATCGTGCCAGGACCGAACCGCTCAGCCCGCACCCCCCATCACCCTCATCACCAGCCGCAGCACGCCGCACCCGCACCCTCGCACCCGCACCCCCATCCGCACGCACCCACGCACCCTCACCCCCATCCGCACGCACCCACGCACGCACGCACCGGTACAGCGAGGGCGGCTGGCTGGCCAGCAGCTGCAGCCCCATGAACGCCAGGTGACGCAGCCGCGGGTCCTCCTCGCCGCCGCCCGCGTCCGCCCCATCATCCACATCCGCCGCCTCCCTGCTGCCCCACCCGCCGCCAGCCCCACGCCTGTCCCCGCCTCTCCCCTCCCCTGCCCCTGCTCCTCCAGCGGTTGCGGCTGCGGCAGGGGCAGGGGCAGGGGCAGTGCCGCCCTGCGGCAGCCCCAGCGCCAGCGCGTACAGGCCGGCGCAGGCGGCGGCACTGACGGGCACGGCCAGTGCGGCGGGGTCGGTGTGCGTGCCCTCCTCCTTGGCGTCCGCCACAACACGCGCCTGCATGGAGCCTGGGATTCCGAGAGGTGGGGCGGGGGTGGCGGGGGTGGTGGTGGTGGTGGTGTAAATACCAGCCCAAGCTAAACCAAACCAAATGCATAAGAGCGAGGAGGAGAGCGTGGCCTATCATGGGGGGGGGGGGCAGCGGCCCACGGGCAGCGGCGGCGCGAACGGCGATTCACGCAACAACACACAGGGGAGCCTGGATGCGTAAACAGCGATGTACGTGCCTTATCGACGCCTGTCCCAGAGCCGGCGCAAGCTTGCAAACGGAACCGCCAACCACTTCACAACAGCCCGGCCCTCCCCTCACTCGCCGCCCACTCCGCTCCCCCAGCACCTCACACTCCCGCTCTCCCTCTCAAGCCACCCCACATGCCTCAGCCCCTCAGCCGCCCAATCCATCAACCCCTCCACCCCCTCCACCCCCTCCCCTTCTTCACCCAGCCGCTCACTCATCCAGCAGGCTGACAGCCTCCGCCATCACCGCCAGCCGCAGCGCCGGCAGCGGCTCCACTCGAAGCAGCCCCAGCGCCAGGCCGACCACACGGCTGGCGGGCTTGGCGTCGGGTCCGCCGCCCGCCGCGCCGCGCCGGCTGGACATGACCTTGGCCTCCGCGGCCTGCGCGACGCCGCGCGTTTAGCACACGCGCATGCATGTGTCAGGAGAGAGCACACAACAAAAAACAACAAAACTCTAGAGACGCAGAGACAAAGAGACTGCGCATATGGTGCATATGTGTGTGTGTGTGTGTGTGTGTGTGTGTGTATGTGTGTGCGAAGGGCTTCTCTACAGATGTAGGAGCGCAGGAGGGGGCGGGCGGCGGCGCACCGACAGCCGCTCACTCACCTCCAGTCGCAGCAGGCACTGATACGCCGCCCGCCTCAGCAGGTGGTGCGGCGGCTCCGAGCCCTCGGGCGCACCCGCCGCCGCCGCCTCGGCCGCCGCAGCCGCCTCCCGCCGTCGCAGCCAACCCCGCCGGGCCCGCCGCCGCCTCCGCCCGCCAGCCGCCGCCGCGGCTTTGACCAGCTCCAAGCTGCTGCTGCTGCCGTTGCCGTCCGCTTCGTCCGCAGCAGCAGCATCCGCCATTGCCACATCGCCCCCGCCGTCTGCGCGCCCGCCGTCAGCTCCTGCGTGTTGAGCTGGTGGCTGTAGCCGCCGCCGCCGCCGCCCGCGCCGCCGGCGCTACTGCCGCCGGTGGGCAGCGGCGGGCGGGCGAAGCGCAGCAGCACACGCCGCAGGCAGGCGTACAGCTCCAGCGCTTTGGCCTCTGCGCCCGCGCCGCGGCCTTGCCTGTGTAGCGGGCGGGCGTGTGTGTACGTGAGGGGGGCACACAGGCGGATGTGTGTTAACACAACGAAACCAGGAGAACGGAAGATGCGTGCGTACGCGAGGGGGACATACACATGTCATGCGTGGCGCGTAGGGATGCTGCACGCCAACTGCCATGCTCGCCCCTGCCTCTTTCCCGGCCCCGCCGACACGATCCCTCCTGCGCCACCGCTATCGCTTGGCCCCCGGCGCCCCCGCCGCCGCTGGGCCCCCGCCCTCCTCTCCCCTCCTCCCCTCCCCTCCCCGCACCGCCGCCCGCCCGCCTGCACGCACGCACCGCGGGTTGACGGACAGCGCCAGGGAGGTCATGGCCGCCAGGCAGGCGCAGCCCACCGCGTAGTTGTGGCTGCGGGGTTGGGGGGTTGCAAGGATGGGGGGGGGATTCCATGCATGTTAAATTAATGGGGGAGGGGTACACGCACTCCGACTTAAAGAAGGGGTGGGGTTGTATATACCAGCCCAAATAAACCACACCCAATGCAAAACGGGGGGAAGGAGGGAGAAGACACGGAGGAGTCCATGCATGTCCAGAACCGCAAGGCAAGACACCCGCGCCTCTCCCGTCCCCCACCTCCCAGCCCTCCCGACCCCGCGCACCCCCACCTCACCACCGCCCCCCCATCCTGCATGCTCCAACCAGAGCTCACCATACATAACACCATAGCCGCACTCCACAGCATTGGACTCTTGCCGTTCAGAACAGCGATAGTAGCTTGGCAGCCGTGAGCAGCACTAGCAGCACAGACAGAATTTATCAGAACGTGCGCAGCCATGGTGGATGCGGACGTCACGAGCACAACAGCCTCAGATACAATGCGGACCAGCCAGCCGCTGCGCACCATCCAGAGCCGCCCGCCAGCAACCGCTGCAGCCAGGCGGGGCAGCGAGCGCCGGCGGCATGCAGCAGTCCGGCCGCACTGACCACCAGCTGGTTGGAGCTGCGGTCCAGCTCCGCACTAGCGAGGTGCATGGCCACCAGTAGCAGGGCCGTGCCCTGCGCCTCGCTGCACGCCTTGAATCCTGACCACGTCGGCCGCTCCGCCACCTCCATGCACGTCTGGTTAGCCATGCCCGCGCACAACTGCCGGTGAAGCAGCAGCGCCAGCGGCAAAGCCAGCAGCAGCACCAGCCGCGGCCCCAGCGGAGGTACATCACCCCGCGCGCTTGCCCGTGCGAGCCTCACATCCACTCCCCGGACTGCGGGTGGTCCGGGTCGAAATCGTCCTGAGGATCAGGGGAGGGTAGCGGAGGGGGGATGTTGGATTCACATGTATTAAACTCCTCATTCGAGTGTTGCACGCGGAGGGGTGCAGGGTCTATGGAGAGGAGTGCTGCTACTGCTGCGTCCGCGGCATCTCGCGAGCCCATGCAGATTGGTGAGATGACGTGACAGGCCGCATGCCAGAGCAGAGGCGAAACAGTAGTGTCGATTGGCTCATGTGGAGCATGCACATGCATCATATGGGTTGCCGCTTAGTTGGTAGTCCCAGCACATGCGTGTGTGAAGGAGGATTCTGTTCAAACATAAGGCGTTGCTGCAGCAGTGAGGCGTACGTGGGGAAGGCCAGGAAGGCGGCGCAACCAGGCCATGTAGCAGCCAAGTAAATTTCTAAAGCGGTAGTGGGGCAGTCCCAGGAGTAGTGTGGATGGCAAATATCTTACCTCCGCCGTTGCCGCCAGCAGGAATGCGGCCGGCACCATGTAAGAGATCTCGCGGTCCGGGTCTCGGCCGATCATCATCCCCAGCAGCTGCCCAGTGGCCGTCGAGAAGATGCCTCCACCCGAATCGCCTTTGTTGCTGAGCCTGTCCAGCGCGACATGCCCGCGACTGCCCACTGCAGCTCGGGCGATGACGCCGTGGTACACGTTGGCGGTGTTCCCCTGCACAAGCAATGCCGCCAGGTATGGGCAGACGGTCATGTCATGTACGGCAACACGAAATGCAATGTCAGCGGCCGATTCGTGCACACAATCAACATGCAGTTTGCGGAGGAACAGCCCCAACAAACTCGCCATGACCTTGCGTCGCAGATTTTGATTGCGTCACGTTCTGAAGGCGAATCATAACTGCGAAAGGTGTAACCAACGCACCCCGAAGGCCAGGCCGTGGCCATAGAACCCCATCCCGGCTTGAGGGCCATCCACAACTTCTGGCGCCGGGAGCTCCTGCACAGGAACGAGGTCACTCGTCATACTTGCTTGACTGTATGTGTGGCACTCTATGAAGTAAAACCCATATACGAGCACATAGGGCTGTTGACAACTAAGACATTGGCAACAACCAATGAAAATATGCAGCAGTGCAGGGAAGGCTAAAATGGGGAACGGGAGAGGGCAGGTTGTGACAGCAGGATGTGACGGCACTTTCACACCTCGCCAACGAACTTGAGGATGACAAAGTCAATTCTCCGGTCGATGCGGAACACCTTCGCCGTCACAGCGCGCATGCTGCTGGCGTCACTGCAGCAGATCTCCAGCTGCACAGCGGACAGTAAGTAGAAGGAGGTTAGTTGTCAATCGAAATTGCCGACAACGCGTGTGCTTCAACTCGTGCTGCAACCACACCACAGTCACGCGAGTTGAGCGAGCAGCAACATGCGCATGCAGTACTCCTCACCTCCACGTCTTGTCCCTCCGACCACGTGCGGTGGTGTGCGAAAGTTGCCGCAAACTTGGGGGCGATGACGATGACGCAGCTCGGCAGTCGGGACACCTTTTTGGTCTCGGGGTCCACCTTGTCGTACAGAACTCGCCCCGTGAACTTGCGGGATGCAGCTGCCCGCTGCATGCCGATGTCTTCTGCAAGAGGGGAATATGACGCAACCCAAAGCACAACGCGGTACGGTTTGACAGAGTCGGTCAGATACGGACGCGATTGGTCCACCAGTCAACTAGTCTCCAGCCGTGCTGCCCTTGGTCCCCTCCGCCGCAAACCCCTCAAACAGCCCCAACCAGCCCCCATCCAACCACAACCCCTTAAAAGCCCCGGACCGCAACACGTCTGAAGGCAACAGCCGCGCCCTGCTGCTTACCCTGCTGGTCGCGCGGTTGCACCGCATCTGGCGCGCTCTTGCTGCCGCCTCCTGAGGTTACAGGCCGATTTGTGCGTTTATCCGGGAGCGGGGAGGTCCTTGGGTTCAGTTGCAACCCAGCAGGAAAATTGCCCGCTAGGGTTTTCGTGGCACACACAGCGGCTACAAGTGCAGCCACACGTACAGGCACGAACCCCGTGCGCGCCATTTCGGCCCAACCTCCATACGCGCAGACCGGCATCAGTACCCCGTCTTGCCCTTTCCCCCCTCAGCCAAACTTGATTTTGTACTACAAACTAGATGCAGCCAGCAAGCAAACCCGCAAGGGCCTCACGCCAGCACGCCACAGTGCCACAGCAAACACGCTTGCAGGCTGCGCACAAACACAAAGCGCCGCGCAACACAAACCGCCGCCTATGCCGTACACCGCACAAGCCGCGAAACCCAGCTCTGACACGCGTGCTTGGGCGTGTGTTGCTGTCCTCCGGCGTGCACTGGGAAAGGCCCACGGCGCTAGACTGGCAAGACGCTCACCTTGCAGTTTTATTAGAGCGTCCAGCTTGCGCAGCTTTTCGTCGTCGTCAGTCGCTAGGGCGAAGATAAGCTCGAGCTGCTCTTGCTGCGCTGCAGTGACTGCAGCTGCGATAGCTGCACCGGCCCTCAGCTCCCACATGTCACCCGTTCCAAAGCTCTTGCCGAGGCGCCGAATTTCTTCGGCGTAAGCCCGCCGCTCCGGTGCCAGCTCCATGGAGTGCAGTCGGCAGATATTACAACTGGTACGCGAGCAATACTGGAGTTATTTCTATCATACGGTGTCTACAGCGTGGCCTATGCCGCTTGGACGGGTTGAAGAAAGGAGATAAATCCACGCCACCCGGACCGCGGAAGGCTAAGATGTCGGGGCAGATGCGGGGTTTTGAGCAGTGGAGCGTTGATGCAGTAGAGAAGTTTGTATGTGTGCCGAGGATGGTGGTGCAGCTAGGTCTACGCCCGCACACGCGAGCCCGCCCCGACCCCGCTGTCTGGAACAAGGCGTCGCTCCAGGGTGGGTCCCCATTGCGCAGGCCTCAGGCCAAGATTTCGCTTGTCACGTCAGCCATTTGTCATATCCTTGCCTGCTCAGAGTACATGGTAAGGTGGCTAAGTGCAACTGCACGCTGCGGCCCTTTGATAAGGCTTACGGTGATCTGTGGAGGATACCGGCAAGAGCGCACCTGGCGCAGTCAACCAAACATGACACCTTACAACAGGTCGTCTCATGCTGCTTGCGAGACACGACACCAACATCGGGTGGCGTGCTTTCGCTTTCGTTTCGCAATTTAGCGCATGTCTTTTACAACAGATAGGAAAGCACGGAACGTGTGTTTTCCAGGCCGTTCACCTTCCCGTACCCGGTACCCATATAGGGACTTGTAGCCGCGCGTGATGTGTATAACAGGCTGCCCCCGCAAGGGCGACTCCACATGCGAGAAAAGCACCGGACGCCTATTAGCCCTTCTTCTTCTGCGCAGCTGGCGGCGGCTGCTCCGCCTCAGAGTCGGGCGGCGCAGGCCGCGGCCGCGGCGGCGCCGCGCTGGCGGTGCTAGCTGCTGGCGCCTGTGGCTTTGGGGGCATCGGCATCTTCAATTTGACCTTGAGCCCACCCGGCTTGGGCGCGCCGCCGCCAGGCGCCGCAGCCGCGGGCGCCGCAGCCGCGGGCAGCGGCTGGGAAACCTCGGGCGTGGCCGCGCGCTGCGGTGGCGGCGCCGCCGCCGGCGTCGTGGTGGGCGAGGTGGTTGCGGCGGCGGCGGCAGCAGCCGCTGACGCCGGCCCTGACGTGCCTGGCGGCCCGCCCGTTGAGCCTGCAATGGACAGCCGCCGGGACAGAGGCGGCATGGGCGGCGCAGCGCCCGTCGAGGCGGCGACAGAGGCGGCGGGTGCGCCACTCATGGGCGTGGCGGCGCCGGCGCCGGTGCCTGGTGGCGCCGCGCCGCCACTGCCGCCACCCGCTGCCGCCGCCGCTGCGCCTGGCTGTCGGATCTTCACCTTGAGCCCGCGAGGCGGCGCCACTGGTGCCGCCGCCGCCGCCGCCGCCGCGCCGCCGGCTGCGGCAGCGCCGGGCGCCGCCGCAGCCGGCGCGGAGACCGCCGGTGCCGCGGCCTTGGGCGCAGCTGCGCCAGCAGCTGTCTTGGCCGCGGTTGCGGCAGCGCTTGAGGGCGTGGATGACCCCGCCCCCAGCGCCGGCTTTCCAGCGGGCTTCTTCGCCGCTGCCGCACCGGCTGCAGAAGCAGCGGCGGGAGGCGAGGCGGCGCCGGCCGGCGCCGGAGCCGCGGCGCCGTCGGGCTTTGCTGCCGCCGCGCCCAAGTCCGGCCGCGGCGGGCGAGCCGTGGGCCACTTGCGCGCGGGTGCTCCGCCACCCTCCTTGGCGGCCCCTGCCCCAGCCGCTGCTGCCCCGGCAGCTGCGCCTTGTGACCTGACCGGAGAGCCCGCAGACCTGGGCGATGCTTCCTTGGACCGCTGGCCTGCGGCCCCGCCGGCCGCCGCCGCAGCAGCAATAGCAGTAGCAGCCGCAGCCTGCGGCTGCTTGGCCGCAGGCTTGCTGTCGGCAGCGGTGCGGGGCGACGACGGCGCGGAGGAGGGCTTGGGTGAGGTGGGCGGGCGGGTAGCGGCTGCGCCGCAGGGCTGCGCCGTCGCGGCCTGCCCTTGCGCCGCCGGAGCCTTGGCTGGACGCGGCTTTGCTGTGGCGGGCGCCGTCGCCGTGGCGGCGGCTGTGCCTGCCGCCGCAGCCGCGCCAGCCGCGGCGTCCGGTGGCCGTGACGGCGACGGCCCCCGCCGCTGCTTCGCGCCAGCCCCCGCCCCAGCCCCCGCCCCCGCCGCTGCTGTTGCTGCTCCGGCGGTAGGCTTGACACTGCTACCGGCCGCGGGCGCAGCGCCGCCGCTGGCGGCAGGCCCCGGCGGGCTGGCAGTCGCGGCGCGTGGAGGCGACACCTTGCCTGCAGCCGCCGGCGACGGCGCCGCTGCTGCCTGAGCCGGCGCGGCGGCGGGCTGCTCGCCTTCCGCTGGCCCCGCCGCCGCCGCGCCGCCGCCGCTGCCACCATGCCGAGGCGGACGTGATGGGCTCGCCGCACGCGCTGCCGCCGGCTGCGGCGGCGGTGTCGCGGCTTCCGCGCGCCGGCCTGCTGCGCCAGCGCAGCGGCCTTGCGCTGTGACAGCGGGCGGGCGTGTGTGTACGTGAGGGGGGCACACAGGCGGATGTGTGTTAACACAACGAAACCAGGAGAACGGAAGATGCGTGCGTACGCGAGGGGGAACATACACATGTCATGCGTGGCGCGTAGGGATGCTGCACGCCAACTGCCATGCTCGCCCCTGCCTCTTTCCCGGCCCCGCCGACACGATCCCTCCTGCGCCACCGCTATCGCTTGGCCCCCGGCGCCCCCGCCGCCGCTGGGCCCCCGCCCTCCTCTCCCCTCCTCCCCTCCCCTCCCCGCACCGCCGCCCGCCCGCCTGCACGCACGCACCGCGGGTTGACGGACAGCGCCAGGGAGGTCATGGCCGCCAGGCAGGCGCAGCCCACCGCGTAGTTGTGGCTGCGGGGTTGGGGGGTTGCAAGGATGGGGGGGGGATTCCATGCATGTTAAATTAATGGGGGAGGGGTACACGCACTCCGACTTAAAGAAGGGGTGGGGTTGTATATACCAGCCCAAATAAACCACACCCAATGCAAAACGGGGGGGAGGAGGGAGAAGACACGGAGGAGTCCATGCATGTCCAGAACCGGAAGGCAAGACACCCGCGCCTCTCCCGTCCCCCACCTCCCAGCCCTCCCGACCCCGCGCACCGCCACCTCACCACCGCCCCCCCATCCTGCATGCTCCAACCAGAGCTCACCATACATAACACCATAGCCGCACTCCACAGCATTGGACTCTTGCCGTTCAGAACAGCGATAGTAGCTTGGCAGCCGTGAGCAGCACTAGCAGCACAGACAGAATTTATCAGAACGTGCGCAGCCATGGTGGATGCGGACGTCACGAGCACAACAGCCTCAGATACAATGCGGACCAGCCAGCCGCTGCGCACCATCCAGAGCCGCCCGCCAGCAACCGCTGCAGCCAGGCGGGGCAGCGAGCGCCGGCGGCATGCAGCAGTCCGGCCGCACTGACCACCAGCTGGTTGGAGCTGCGGTCCAGCTCCGCACTAGCGAGGTGCATGGCCACCAGTAGCAGGGCCGTGCCCTGCGCCTCGCTGCACGCCTTGAATCCTGACCACGTCGGCCGCTCCGCCACCTCCATGCACGTCTGGTTAGCCATGCCCGCGCACAACTGCCGGTGAAGCAGCAGCGCCAGCGGCAAAGCCAGCAGCAGCACCAGCCGCGGCCCCAGCGGAGGTACATCACCCCGCGCGCTTGCCCGTGCGAGCCTCACATCCACTCCCCGGACTGCGGGTGGTCCGGGTCGAAATCGTCCTGAGGATCAGGGGAGGGTAGCGGAGGGGGGATGTTGGATTCACATGTATTAAACTCCTCATTCGAGTGTTGCACGCGGAGGGGTGCAGGGTCTATGGTGAGGAGTGCTGCTACTGCTGCGTCCGCGGCATCTCGCGAGCCCATGCAGATTGGTGAGATGACGTGACAGGCCGCATGCCAGAGCAGAGGCGAAACAGTAGTGTCGATCGGCTCATGTGGAGCATGCACATGCATCATATGGGTTGCCGCTTAGTTGGTAGTCCCAGCACATGCGTGTGTGAAGGAGGATTCTGTTCAAACATAAGGCGTTGCTGCAGCAGTGAGGCGTACGTGGGGAAGGCCAGGAAGGCGGCGCAACCAGGCCATGTAGCAGCCAAGTAAATTTCTAAAGCGGTAGTGGGGCAGTCCCAGGAGTAGTGTGGATGGCAAATATCTTACCTCCGCCGTTGCCGCCAGCAGGAATGCGGCCGGCACCATGTAAGAGATCTCGCGGTCCGGGTCTCGGCCGATCATCATCCCCAGCAGCTGCCCAGTGGCCGTCGAGAAGATGCCTCCACCCGAATCGCCTTTGTTGCTGAGCCTGTCCAGCGCGACATGCCCGCGACTGCCCACTGCAGCTCGGGCGATGACGCCGTGGTACACGTTGGCGGTGTTCCCCTGCACAAGCAATGCCGCCAGGTATGGGCAGACGGTCATGTCATGTACGGCAACACGAAATGCAATGTCAGCGGCCAATTCGTGCACACAATCAACATGCAGTTTGCGGAGGAACAGCCCCAACAAACTCGCCATGACCTTGCGTCCCAGATTTTGATTGCGTCACGTTCTGAAGGCGAATCATAACTGCGAAAGGTGTAACCAACGCACCCCGAAGGCCAGGCCGTGGCCATAGAACCCCATCCCGGCTTGAGGGCCATCCACAACTTCTGGCGCCGGGAGCTCCTGCACAGGAACGAGGTCACTCGTCATACTTGCTTGACTGTATGTGTGGCACTCTATGAAGTAAAACCCATATACGAGCACATAGGGCTGTTGACAACTAAGACATTGGCAACAACCAATGAAAATATGCAGCAGTGCAGGGAAGGCTAAAATGGGGAACGGGAGAGGGCAGGTTGTGACAGCAGGATGTGACGGCACTTTCACACCTCGCCAACGAACTTGAGGATGACAAAGTCAATTCTCCGGTCGATGCGGAACACCTTCGCCGTCACAGCGCGCATGCTGCTGGCGTCACTGCAGCAGATCTCCAGCTGCACAGCGGACAGTAAGTAGAAGGAGGTTAGTTGTCAATCGAAATTGCCGACAACGCGTGTGCTTCAACTCGTGCTGCAACCACACCACAGTCACGCGAGTTGAGCGAGCAGCAACATGCGCATGCAGTACTCCTCACCTCCACGTCTTGTCCCTCCGACCACGTGCGGTGGTGTGCGAAAGTTGCCGCAAACTTGGGGGCGATGACGATGACGCAGCTCGGCAGTCGGGACACCTTTTTGGTCTCGGGGTCCACCTTGTCGTACAGAACTCGCCCCGTGAACTTGCGGGATGCAGCTGCCCGCTGCATGCCGATGTCTTCTGCAAGAGGGGAATATGACGCAACCCAAAGCACAACGCGGTACGGTTTGACAGAGTCGGTCAGATACGGACGCGATTGGTCCACCAGTCAACTAGTCTCCAGCCGTGCTGCCCTTGGTCCCCTCCGCCGCAAACCCCTCAAACAGCCCCAACCAGCCCCCATCCAACCACAACCCCTTAAAAGCCCCGGACCGCAACACGTCTGAAGGCAACAGCCGCGCCCTGCTGCTTACCCTGCTGGTCGCGCGGTTGCACCGCATCTGGCGCGCTCTTGCTGCCGCCTCCTGAGGTTACAGGCCGATTTGTGCGTTTATCCGGGAGCGGGGAGGTCCTTGGGTTCAGTTGCAACCCAGCAGGAAAATTGCCCGCTAGGGTTTTCATGGCACACACAGCGGCTACAAGTGCAGCCACACGTACAGGCACGAACCCCGTGCGCGCCAGTTCGGCCCAACCTCCATACGCGCAGACTGGCATCAGTACCCCGTCTTGCCCTTTCCCCCCTCAGCCAAACTTGATTTTGTACTACAAACTAGATGCAGCCAGCAAGCAAACCCGCAAGGGCCTCACGCCAGCACGCCACAGTGCCACAGCAAACACGCTTGCAGGCTGCGCACAAACACAAAGCGCCGCGCAACACAAACCGCCGCCTATGCCGTACACCGCACAAGCCGCGAAACCCAGCTCTGACACGCGTGCTTGGGCGTGTGTTGCTGTCCTCCGGCGTGCACTGGGAAAGGCCCACGGCGCTAGACTGGCAAGACGCTCACCTTGCAGTTTTATTAGAGCGTCCAGCTTGCGCAGCTTTTCGTCGTCGTCAGTCGCTAGGGCGAAGATAAGCTCGAGCTGCTCTTGCTGCGCTGCAGTGACTGCAGCTGCGACAGCTGCACCGGCCCTCAGCTCCCACATGTCACCCGTTCCAAAGCTCTTGCCGAGGCGCCGAATTTCTTCGGCGTAAGCCCGCCGCTCCGGTGCCAGCTCCATGGAGTGCAGTCGGCAGATATTACAACTGGTACGCGAGCAATACTGGAGTTATTTCTATCATACGGTGTCTACAGCGTGGCCTATGCCGCTTGGACGGGTTGAAGAAAGTAAATCCACGCCACCCGGACCGCGGAAGGCTAAGATGTCGGGGCAGATGCGGGGTTTTGAGCAGTGGAGCGTTGATGCAGTAGAGAAGTTTGTATGTGTGCCGAGGATGGTGGTGCAGCTAGGTCTACGCCCGCACACGCGAGCCCGCCCCGACCCCGCTGTCTGGAACAAGGCGTCGCTCCAGGGTGGGTCCCCATTGCGCAGGCCTCAGGCCAAGATTTCGCTTGTCACGTCAGCCATTTGTCATATCCTTGCCTGCTCAGAGTACATGGTAAGGTGGCTCAGTGCAACTGCACGCTGCGGCCCTTTGATAAGGCTTACGGTGATCTGTGGAGGATACCGGCAAGAGCGCACCTGGCGCAGTCAACCAAACATGACACCTTACAACAGGTCGTCTCATGCTGCTTGCGAGACACGACATCAACATCGGGTGGCGTGCTTTCGCTTTCGTTTCGCAATTTAGCGCATGTCTTTTACAACAGATAGGAAAGCACGGAACGTGTGTTTTCCAGGCCGTTCACCTTCCCGTACCCGGTACCCATATAGGGACTTGTAGCCGCGCGTGATGTGTATGACAGGCTGCCCCCGCAAGGGCGACTCCCACATGCAAGAAAAGCACCGGACGCCTATTAGCCCTTCTTCTTCTGCGCAGCTGGCGGCGGCTGCTCCGCCTCAGAGTCGGGCGGCGCAGGCCGCGGCCGCGGCGGCGCCGCGCTGGCGGTGCTAGCTGCTGGCGCCTGTGGCTTTGGGGGCATCGGCATCTTCAATTTGACCTTGAGCCCACCCGGCTTGGGCGCGCCGCCGCCAGGCGCCGCAGCCGCGGGCGCCGCAGCCGCGGGCAGCGGCTGGGAAACCTCGGGCGTGGCCGCGCGCTGCGGTGGCGGCGCCGCCGCCGGCGTCGTGGTGGGCGAGGTGGTTGCGGCGGCGGCGGCAGCAGCCGCTGACGCCGGCCCTGACGTGCCTGGCGGCCCGCCCGTTGAGCCTGCAATGGACAGCCGCCGGGACAGAGGCGGCATGGGCGGCGCAGCGCCCGTCGAGGCGGCGACAGAGGCGGCGGGTGCGCCACTCATGGGCGTGGCGGCGCCGGCGCCGGTGCCTGGTGGCGCCGCGCCGCCACTGCCGCCACCCGCTGCCGCCGCCGCTGCGCCTGGCTGTCGGATCTTCACCTTGAGCCCGCGAGGCGGCGCCACTGGTGCCGCCACCGCCGCCGCCGCCGCCGCCGCAGCCGGCGCGGAGACCGCCGGTGCCGCGGCCTTGGGCGCAACGGCGCCAGCAGCTGTCTTGGCCGCGGTTGCGGCAGCGCTTGAGGGCGTGGATGCCCCCGCCCCCAGCGCCGGCTTTCCAGCGGGCTTCTTCGCCGCTGCCGCACCGGCTGCAGAAGCAGCGGCGGGAGGCGAGGCGGCGCCGGCCGGCGCCGGCGCCGCGGCGCCGTCGGGCTTTGCTGCCGCCGCGCCCGAGTCCGGCCGCGGCGGGCGAGCCGTGGGCCACTTGCGCGCGGGCGCACCGCCACCCTCCTTGGCGGCCCCTGCCCCAGCCGCTGCTGCCCCGGCAGCTGCGCCTTGTGACCTGACCGGAGAGCCCGCAGACCTGGGCGATGCTTCCTTGGACCGCTGGCCTGCGGCCCCGCCGGCCGCCGCAGCAATAGCAGGAGTAGCCGCAGCCTGCGGCTGCTTGGCCGCAGGCTTGCCGTCGGCAGCGGTGTGGGGCGAGGACGGCGCGGAGGAGGGCTTGGGTGAGGTGGGCGGGCGGGTAGCGGCTGCGCCGCCGGGCTGCGCCGTCGCGGCCTGCCCTTGCGCCGCCGGCGCCTTGGCTGGACGCGGCTTTGCTGTGGCGGGCGCCGTCGCCGTGGCGGCGGCTGTGCCTGCCGCCGCAGCCGCGCCAGCCGCGGCGTCCGGTGGCCGTGACGGCGACGGCCCCCGCCGCTGCTTCGCGCCAGCCCCCGCCCCAGCCCCCGCCCCCGCCGCTGCTGTTGCTGCTCCGGCGGTTGGCTTGACGCTGCTACCGGCCGCGGGCGCAGCGCCGCCGCTGGCGGCAGGCCGCGGCGGGCTGGCAGTCGCGGCGCGTGGAGGCGACACCTTGCCTGCAGCTGCCGGCGCCGGCGCCGCTGCTGCCTGAGCCGGCGCGGCGGCGGGCTGCTCGCCTTCCGCTGGCCCCGCCGCCGCCGCGCCGCCGCCGCTGCCCCCATGCCGAGGCGGACGTGATGGGCTCGCCGCACGCGCTGCCGCCGGCTGCGGCGGCGGTGTCGCGGCTTCCGCCGCCGCCGGTGCTGCGGCAGCAGCAGCAGCAGCAGCAGCAGCGCCCTTGGTCGCAGGGGTGACCTCATGGGCTGCTGCTGCTGCTGCTGCTACTGCAGCAGCAGGCGGGGGCGTGGACCCGGGCGCTGCGTGGCCCGGCGCTGCGACGGACGGCGAGGCGGCCGCTGCGACCCCAGCAGCTCCCGGGTGCACGGCAGTGGGGTCGGCCGACACGGCAGGGGACCTGTGGGGTTGAAGTCAAGCAGGAAGTGAAACCCACAGCTCTCCTCGCGGTGGCCACACAACAGGCGACAACTTGGTTCCGTGGCCAACATTGTATCAAAGTCCAGATAGTATCAGAACTTGTGCCTACCGGACGGGTGTGTGCACAGCGCCGCCGCCAACCGACGGCGCTGGCGCCACCTCCCCAGACACCGCCGCCGCCGCAGCGGCGGCACCGCCGTCCGCCGCGCCGCCCGCCGACGCAGTCGGCGCCGCCGACGCCGTGGGCGCCGCCGCCGGCTGCGGCCGCATGGAAGGCAGCTTCAGCCGCTTCAGCGCCGGCGCCGCGGCAGCCGCCGCAGCTGCGGTGCCGGCGGTGCCGGCGGGCTGGCCGGCGGTGCCGGCGGAGCGAGCGCCGCCTCCGCCTCCGCCTCCGCCGCCGGCTGCGTGCGGGTGGTGCCCGGTGACGTAGCTCTTGGGCGGCAGGCCGGCGCGGGTGACGTTGGAGGGCTCCGGCAGGTCGTCGGCAGTGCCGTCGTCGGGCGAGGTCCTGCGGCGGCGGCGGCGGGTGGCGGTGAAAGGTGGTGGTGTTTGGTGGCGGCAGTGGCGGCGGCAGCGGGGGTGGCGGCAGCACAGATGCGAAGGTGATTGGAGGGCGGCGGATGGGTAATTGCGGCGCGTGCGTTGTCATGGGCAGGGCATGTTGCACAACATGCAAGCCGCACGTAAAGGTACAGGAGAAATCGCAAAGAAGGAATCGTGCCAGGACCGAACCGCTCAGCCCGCACCCCCCATCACCCTCATCACCAGCCGCAGCACGCCGCACCCGCACCCTCGCACCCGCACCCCCATCCGCACGCACCCTCGCACCCGCACCCCCATCCGCACGCACGCACCCACGCACGCACGCACCGGTACAGCGAGGGCGGCTGGCTGGCCAGCAGCTGCAGCCCCATGAACGCCAGGTGACGCAGCCGCGGGTCCTCCTCGCCGCCGCCCGCGTCCGCCCCATCATCCACATCCGCCGCCTCCCCGCCGCTCCACCCTCCGCCAGCCCCACGCCTGTCCCCGCCTCTCCCCTCCCCTGCCCCTGCTCCTCCAGCGGCTGCGGCTGCGGCAGCGGCAGCGGCTGCGGCAGGGGCAGTGCCGCCCTGCGGCAGCCCCAGCGCCAGCGCGTACAGGCCGGCGCAGGCGGCGGCACTGACGGGCACGGCCAGTGCGGCGGGGTCGGTGTGCGTGCCCTCCTCCTTGGCGTCCGCCACCACACGCGCCTGCATGGAGCCTGGTATTCCGAGAGGTGGGGCGGGGGTGGCGGGGGTGGTGGTGGTGGTGGTGCAAATACCAGCCCAAGCTAAACCAAACCAAATGCATAAGAGCGAGGAGGAGAGCGTGGCCTATCATGGGGGGGGGGCAGCGGCCCACGGGCAGCGGCGGCGCGAACGGCTATTCACGCAACAACACACAGGGGAGCCTGGATGCGTAAACAGCGATGTACGTGCCTTATCGACGCCTGTCCTAGAGCCGGCGCAAGCTTGCAAACCGAACCGCCAACCACTTCACAACAGCCCGGCCCTCCCCGCACTTGCCGCCCACTCCGCTCCCCCAGCACTTCACACTCCCGCTCTCCTTCTCATGCCACCCGAAATGCCTCAGCCCCTCAGCCACCCAATCCATCAACCCCTCCACCCCCTCCCCTTCTTCACCCAGCCGCTGCCTCACCCAGTAGGCTGACAGCCTCCGCCATCACCGCCAGCCGCAGCGCCGGCAGCGGCTCCACTCGAAGCAGCCCCAGCGCCAGGCCGACCACGCGGCTGGCGGGCTTGGCGTCAGGTCCGCCGCCCGCCGCGCCGCGCCGGCTGGACATGACCTTGGCCTCCGCGGCCTGCGTGACGCCGCGCGTTCAGCAGACGCGCATGCACGTGCACATGCACATGCATGTGTCAGGAGAGGGCACACAACAAAAAAACAAAAATCTAGAGACTCAGAGATTGCGCATGTTGTGCATGTGTGTGTGTGTGTGTGCGTGTGTGTGTGTGTTAGAAAAGCACAAGGAGAGGAAGGGTCGACACCGTGCGTGTGTGTGTGTGTGTGTGTGTGTGTGTGTGTGTGTGTGTGTGTGTGTGTGTGTGTTAGGAAAGCACAAGGGAAAGGGTGTGTGTGTGTGTGTGTGCGAAGGGCTTCTCCACAGATGAAGGAGCGGGCGGGCGGCGGCGCACCGACAGCCGCTCACTCACCTCCAGTCGCAGCAGACACTGGTACGCCGCCCGCCTCAGCAGATGGTGCGGCGGCTCCGAGCCCTCGGGCGCACCCGCCGCCGCCGCCTCGGCCGCCGCAGCCGCCTCCCGCCGTCGCAGCCACCCCCGCCGGGCCCGCCTCCGCCTCCGCCCGCCAGCCGCCGCCGCGGCTTTGACCAGCTCCAAGCTGCTGCTGCTGCCGTTGCCGTCCGCTCCGGCCGCGGCAGCAGCATCCGCCATTGCCACATCGCCCCCGCCGTCTGCGGCGTTGGCGGCGGCGGCTGCCGCCGCCGCGGCGCGCGCCAGTGCGCCCGCCGTCAGCTCCTGCGTGTTGAGCTGGTGGCTGTAGCCGCCGCCGCCGCCGCCCGCGCCGCCGGCGCTACTGCCGCCGGTGGGCAGCGGCGGGCGGGCGAAGCGCAGCAGCACACGCCGCAGGCAGGCGTACAGCTCCAGCGCTTTGGCCTCTGCGCCCGCGCCGCGGCCTTGCCTGTGTAGCGGGCGGGCGTGTGTGTACGTGAGGGGGACACACAGGCGGATGTGTGTTAACACAACGAAACCAGGAGAACGGAAGATGCGTGTGTACGCGAGGGGGACATACACATGTCACGCGTGGCGCGTAGGGATGCTGCACGCCAACTGCCATGCTCGCCCCTGCCTCTTCCCCGGCCCCGCCGACACAATCCCTCCTGCGCCACCGCTGTCGCTTGGCCCCCGGCGCCCCCGCCGCCGCTGGGCCCCCGCCCTCCTCTCCCCTCTTCCCCTCCCCGCTCTGCCGCACGCACGCCCGCACGCCCGCACGCACGCACCGCGGGTTGACGGACAGCGCCAGGGAGGTCATGGCCGCCAGGCAGGCGCAGCCCACCGCGTAGTTGTGGCTGCGGGGTTGGGGGGTTGCAAGGATGGGGGGGTTGGTTGGTGCAGCGGTCTTGGTGATGACAGGGCGGGGGATTCCATGCATGTTAAATTAATGGGGGAGGGGTACACGCACTCCGACTTAAAGAAAGGGTGGGGTGTATATACCAGCCCAAATAAACCACACCCAATGCAAAACGGGGGGAAGGAGGGAGAAGACACGGAGGAGTCCATGCATGTCCAGATCCGGAAGTCCAGACACCCGCGCCTCTCCCGTCCCCCACCTCCCAGCCCTCCCGACCCCGCGCACCGCCACCCCCCCCCCACCTAGCCGCCTCACCACCGCCCCTCCCACCCCTACCCCCGCCCCCACCCCCGCCCCCGCCCCCGCCCCCGCCCCCACCTGGGCTGCAGGCACTCCCGCAGCAGGTAGTCGTCTAGTAGCCCAAGCAGCTTGGCCAGCTGGCTGGCGTGCGGGGGGCGCAGCAGCCCCGCCGCCTCGATGACGGCGGACACGTAGGAGGCGTCGTCGTACAGGTTCTCTGTCCGTTTGAGGGAGGGGGGCAGGGAGGGCGCGGGGGCGGTGATGGGAGGGGGTTCCATGCATTCAGGTTAAGAAGGGTAGGTGGTGGTGGTGGTGTGTGTGTGTGTGGGGGGGGGGGCGGGTAGTTCATTCCAGAAACCAAAAGCCAATCGACCATTTGGGGGGGGAGGGGTAAAAGGATATGCAGCGAAGCGGGGGGAGGAGTTGAGGTCTAACAAGTTTGGTGGTGGTGGCAAAAGGCGCGGGGTGGAGGGGCTTGGAGCTACTGCCGCTACTGCTACTTCCGCTGCTGTTGTTGCCGGTGCTACTGCTGCCGCGGCTGCCCTCACCCGAGTTGTCGTTGTTGGACAGGATGTCTGTGACCAGCTGCAGGGCCTCGGGCGTGGAGTTGAAGGACACGTCGCGGATGGAGGACAGGCAGGCGGGAATGGCCTGGGGGATAGGGAGGGGGCGGGAGCACACGGGGGTCACAGCCGGTTCGAGAGGGGGCCCGAAATCCGGACCAGGTAGAACTTCCTCGCCAGCGCACGAGCGTTTTAGAAAAACACACCATCCTTAATTTTCTCTCCATAAATAGACGAGGGTTTGATTCAATTTTACTGTGCTCGTTGGCACAAAATGTTTTGACTTGACTGTCACAATACCAACGTAAATCATATCCAGTACCCTTGCCGTCAATTATAAACACAATAATGATGCAATTACGGCAGTCTGCAGACGCCTAGCGTGGCTCTAGCGACCGAAGCTCGGGCAAAATGCTCGGCATGTCGGCCTGGTATTCTTTGCCTTTTTGACCCCAGGGTCCACTCAGGAGTTGTTTTGGGCATGTATTAGATACTTCAAAAGGGTTATGAGGCATATCGTGGCGACCGGCTCTGGCCCCCCTACGGCGCCTGGCTGTCCCCCCTCGCCAGCCCCACGACGTTGGTCATCAAAGACCATCCTAGTGGCCGTTTCCCCAACCCCCTAGCCGCAATAACATATATTATGGATACAACCATCGTGTTATAATATTGCATGCGGGGCACGGTACGGGCTGCATGCGTGGAATCCGCCCTTCCCCCCTCCCCAACATGTGGCAGGCCACCCAGGAAAACCTGTGTTAACATCAGTGAACGTGGTGGAATCCATAATTCGCCTATCTAGTTATTTTGTGTTAACACAGGTTTTCCCAAAAGTTATGACACTTTGAAGTTGGGGGGTCTCGATGGGGGGGTCTGACCCCCGTGTGGGGCGGGAGGGAGGGGTTCCGTGCATTTGGGTTTAGGAGAGTCGTTGTGGGGAGGTGGTGGTGGATGGGTCGGCGTGGTGGGTGGGGTGGGTGGGGGGTTCATTCCAAAACCCAGAAGCGACATGACCAATGTGGTGGTCGCAAGGATGGGTTTGCGAAGTGACAGATGCGGGGCTTGGGGAGGGGGTTGGCGGGACAGCAGTGAGGGAGGGCGGATTGTGCGGGAAGGGGCGAGGGAAGCAACCGCATGTGCACAGGTATGGGTGCGATGGTGCGCGCGTGGGTGGGTGAGCGGGTGGCGTAGCAACCAGCTTGGGGGTACAGGGCCACAAGCGACAGACACACACACGGCCGTCCCCTGCCGCCACGACCCCCTCCCCCTTGTGCCGGTCTTCTGGTTTTTCACTTCTTGCTATGGGCCTCTTTTGCATTGGGTTCTGGATCCATCCCCACTCGCACCCCCCACCCCCCCACCCCACCCCCAACATACATCACCCCTTCCAACCCCACCCCCACACACCCCGGCCCCTCCTATATACACGCCTTCTTCTCACATCTTCATGCGTGAACCCCTTGCTTTGTTGCTTAACTCTGCTTCCTTTAGCTTGGTTTAGTTTGGGCTGGTAACCACAACCCCCGCCCCCGCCACCCTCCATATATCCCTATCCCCCCCGCCCCTATCTGCCGCCCCCACCGCCCCCCCCACCTGCAGCACCAGGTGCTGGCCCAGGTCCGCCCAGTAGTTGGGCCGCAGCACGGCGGTGGCGGCGTCGCGGCAGCAGTCGTAGAAGTAGGTCAGCAGGCTGGGCGCGGCTGCGGAGGGGGGGCGTTACATGCATTAAGATTAGGGAAGACGTAGACCGGGGGGAGGGCGGGAGGGGAGAGGGGTGCGCAGTGGAGGAGGGGAGTTGGGCAGGAGGGTGGGAGATCGGGGCGGGGTGGCGCAAGGTGAGTGAGTGGGTGTTGGTAGCACTGAAGCAACAATCCCCCCTGGTTTCTAGGATGACCTCCACCACTCTTGGCCCCCTCCTGCCCCTCTTCTTCCCCGCCCGCCCGCCCGCCCGCCCGCCTCACCCGGCTGCGTGCTCATGGAGGCGGAGAAGGCCGCCAGCGCCCGCGCCGCCTCCACCCGCACCCGGCAGTACAGCCGCTCCCCCCGCACCGCCTCCAGCAGCGCCGCGATGACGGAGGAGGAGTCGGCGGCGCCACTGGACTCCAGCTGCAGCCCCAGCCGCATCAGGCCCTGCGTGCGTGCGTGCGTGCGTGTGCGTGTGATAAACGGAACAAACACCGACCGCGTATGTTAACGAAAACCAAATCGTGTGTGTGCGTGTGTGTGTGTGTGTGTGTGTGTGTGTTAGTACATCCAGGACCCGAAGCAACCAACCGAGTGAACCAGCCCGAATTAAGCCGAACCCAATGCAAACGAGCGAGGAGATGAGCGTGGCCTGTGCGTTGACGACGAGAGAAATCCGACAGCTGGATGGAGGTGTGCAAGTGTACATGGCGAAGCGGTAGAACCGGCCACCGCGGCGCTTTGTGTGCAGACACACCCACCTGGACCCCTGAAACGTCTCACCCACACACACCGTGTCCCCCCACCCCCCACCCCCTTCCGGTTTCTGGAATGAACTACCCCACCCACCCGCCCCCCCACCCACCCACCCACCCACCTGCACCGCCAGGCTCTGCGCCACCACGTCCTTGCTGTTGCGCAGCTGCGCCGCCCACATGGCCTCGCCCTGCAGCACCACCACCTCGCACAGCCACTCCTGCAGCGGGTCCACCCTGGGGGTGGGGTGGGGGTTCCATGCATGTCAAGTTAATGACGAAGGAGATGGGGTGGGGTGGGGGTGGGGGTGGGGGCAGCGGTAGCGGTGGGGCGGTGGGGCGGTGTGTGTGTGTGTGTGTGGTTGGGGGTGAGGCAGCAATGGGGCGGGGCAGACGGCCGCTGTGGGGGCAGGTGACAGATGTGCACTTGGGAAGCAGGGCGCGGGACAGCCGGCTCCGCGGAGGTCCCCTCACACCCATGTCTCCACTTTGATTGCTGGAGTCCCTTCTGCCCCGCACCTCCACCCCCACCCCCACCCCCACCCCCACCCGCACCCCCACCCGCACCCCCACCCGCACCCGCACGCCGCACCCCCACCCCCACCCGCATCCTCACAAGCCGCCCGCACCTGAAGTACTGCACGGGAATGCGGTGCTCGTCCGCCGCCGCCTGGCCGCCCTGCGTGCCGCCGCCCTCCTCCTCGCCGCCCTCCTCCCCGGGAACCACCTGCCGCAGGAGGGCGCAAGCGGGCACCAGCACACACGCACCGACCGACCGACCGACCGACCGACCGTGAGCAGGCACCCTAAAGGGTTGTGACATCATCGGGCTGCCCACCCACACACACCCGCACCCCTGGCCACAACCCCTTCCCGGTCACCGCCCCGGCCACCGCCCCAGCCCCTCCCTTCATGCTCCCTTTCCCTCGCTTCCCCCAGGTTCGTGACTGTGGGTCCCTGAATGAAGCAACCATCCCTTCCCGCCTTCCACCCCCCGATGACCCAAGATGCCAACGACGACCAGATGAACAAGACCGAAGATTACCGCCAAGGATACGAGTACATCCCTCTCCTCCGCGCTCTATGGTTCTGGGTTCTTGGGATGCAAATCATGCAATGGTCGTCGCTTTGGTTTCTGGAACCAACTACCCCACCGCCCCACCCACCGCCCCACCGCCCCACCAGCACCCCACACGGGGGTCAGACCCCCCCATCGAGACCCCCCAACTTCAAAGGCTTATAATTATGGATCCCACCAGGTTCAGAGGTGGTAACACCGTGCGGGCTAGGGTGCGCCTAGGGCCTTCAGTGAACACATGTTGGGCAGGTAGGAAGGGCGGGTTCTACGCATGCAGGCCGTACCGTACCCCTCATTCCATGTTACCAACACACTTATATTACCACTATTACACAATACCATTGCTGGGAAGGGGGAAAAGGATGGGGAAACGGCCATTTGGAGGGTCTTTGATGACCCGCGTAACGGGCTGGCGCAGGCGCCGACAGCAAGGTGACTAGGGGCCCCAGAGCCCCTCCCGACGGCATGCCGCATAACCATTTCAACTTGTCCAATACATGCCAAAAGCGACTCCTGAGTGGGCCCTGGGATCAAATTAGCGAAGAATACCAGGCCGACATGCCGAGCATTTAGCGCTCGCTTCAGTCGCTAGCGCCGTGCTCGGTGGCTGCAGACTGTCGTATTTGCATCCCTATTATGTATATGATTAACGACAAGGGTATTGGATATGATTTACGGTGTTGCCGTGTCAATCAAGTCGGGACATTTTGCGCCAACGAGCAAAGTAAAATATCAGTAAACCCTCGTCTATTTATCGACTGAAAACAAGGATGGTCTATTTAGATTGAGCGCTCGCGCGGCGATCAGGAAGTTCTACCTGGTCCGGATTTCAGGCCCCCTCCCGACCGGCCGTGGCCCCCGTGTGCCAGCACCCCCACCTTCCTCCGCCTGCCGCGCTGCCCCGGCTTGACGGTGAGCTCCATGTCGTGCACGCAGCTGTCGGTGGCGGCCTCCATGCGCTCCACCACGTTCTCCTGTACCGCGCCGTCGTGGTCGTACACCGCGATCTAGCGGCGGTTGGGCGGGTGGGGGTGGGTTTTGGTGAGGGGGATTACACGCATGGGAGTCAGAAGGAGAAGGCGTAGCCGGGTACACAGGTAGGGGGGGGAGGCGGGGGGGCGGGGGGATTGTGAAGACCAGCCCAGGCTGAACCGAACCCGACTTGCACGGGTGGGCACCACGGCAGTGCGTACGACAGCGGCGGGTGCACACGTGTGTATGCCGCCGGCACGTGTCGCCGGCAGCACGACCGCAACCAAGCAGCCATCACGTGCACGCGCACCCGCCCACACACCCACAGCGCCCACAGCGCTTCACAGCCACCCCCATACGCGCCCACAGCCGCCACCTCCCCCCCCTTATCAGGCCAGCCGGCAGGCCGGCCCCGGCGCACCCGAATGCCCCGCCCCGCCGTGTCGCTCTTGCTGCGCTGCGCCGCCGCCGCGCGCCCCGCCTCCGCCACCTCGGGCCCGCCCTCCTGCTTGAGCGCCACCACCAGCGTGTTGTTGCGGCGTATGAACGTGAAGCCGGCGGTCAGGCGAGGGCAGCCGCGGCCGTAGATCCAGCTGTGCAGGGCGGGGGCGTGGGGGTGCCATGCATGTTTGGTTAATGACGAGGGAGATGTAGACAGACGTTGCGATACAGAAGGGGTGGGGTGGGCGGCGTTAGGTGGGGTGGGGTGGGTAGCTCATTCCAGAAATCAAAGCGACGACCATTGCGGCCCAAAACCCAAAACCCAGAACCCGAGGGGGTTGGGGTCGTTCCAGGCGTTGTTGCAGGCTCCGGTTCGCGCGTGATGGTGTGGGTTGGGGCCGTAGACAGTTATAAGACAGGCGTAGACCGGCAGTGGGGTGAGGGGGGCTCCAGGTGTGACTACGGGATAGCTGAGAGGTGACGTTGGGGGTTAGGGGCTGAGGGGGTTCCAGGCACGCATGACTAGGCACGGCACGGCGTTGTCGTAGGCAGGGCGGGGGGCGGTAGGTGCAGCGAGGCGAGCGAGCGGGCGACCCGACGGGGCCGAGGCTTCCGCATGTGTGGCTGTGTGTATGGGGGGGCGGGCGTGTGCTGTCATGCGCGACGCAGGCATTCACCCCACGGCATATGCCGCAGGTGTGCCGAAAGGGCTGCCCTACCCCGAACTTCGAACGTCTCCCTTCAGATCTTCTAGGCCTAAAATTGACTGCCTAATACCGTAGTAGGAGCCGCCACCCCGCGTGCCTATACACCGCATGCGTCACTCACCGCTCCGCGAACGCCGCCACGTCCTTGGCCATGCCCGCCGCGCTGCCGCACTCGGTCACGAACTTGCGTGTGGACAGCAGCCGCATGTCGGCGCCGCGCGCCGGCGACCACTCGCGCAGCGCGTGCGCGGCCTTGCGGCACACCGCCTGCGCACCAGAGGGTGGGGATGGGGGTTGGGGGTTGGGGGTTGCAAGAGGGCGCAGAGGGAACCGGGCAGGGGTTCCATGCATGTTGAGGGGTGCGGTGAAAGAGTGACTGGGTTCGAAAGGCAAGCAAGTGTCCCGCTGCGCCAACGCCCCCATTGCTTCCTTTAGATTGGTTTAGTTTGGGCTGGTACCCGCAACGCCCCCTCCATCCCCTCAACCTGCCTGGTACCTTCATGACCGGCCCCCCCTTGAACCCCTCCCCGCCCTCCCCGCACTGTTTACCAGTTACCCCCCCCCCCCTCCCCGCCCCCCCCCCCCCGCCCGCCCGCCCGCACCTGCATGATGCTCCTGAAGCTGTCCTCGCCGGTGCGCTTCTCCAACATGCGCAGCACCGCCACCGCCTTCCAGCGCCGCAGCGGGGAGGGGTCCAGCGCCTGGCGTGTGGCGTGAGGTGGTGGCGTGAGGTGGAAGGGGAGCAAGATGTGGAGGAGGAGGAAGGCAGTGGAGGCGGTGGAGGTGCGTGAGCGGGATAGTTCGTTCCGATAACCCAAAGCGCAACCACACCCCGAGGGGGTTCCAGGTATGACTACTTAATGGAGGGGGGGAGGCGTGAAAGCACATAAATGAAGTTACCGCACGGCACGGCGCACGAAGATGCTGACAAAGCCACACGAACCCACCTCGCTCCCGTACATCTGACTCAGCGGGTCCTTGCGCCGCCGTCGCTGCTGCTGCTGCTGATGCTGGTGCCCGCCGCCGCCTGCAGGCCCCTGCTCGCCGCCGCCGCCGCCGCCGCCGCCCGCCGCCTCCTCGGCGTAGTCGTACTGGTTCTGGGGGCACAGCGGCGGCGGCTGGCCGTCGTCGCCCGCCAGCACCGCCTCGCGCTCCTTGTAGCGCCTACAGAGGGGGAGGGCGGGCGGGTGGCGTTGCATGGGTGGGAGGGTTGCAAGGAGGGTGGGCGGGTGGGCGGCATTGTGTGGATGGGTGGGTGGGTGGGTGGGTGGATGGGTGGGTGGGTGGGTGGGCAGCGTTGCGTGGATGGGTGGCGTTGCGTGGATGGGTGGGTGGGGGGGGAGTTCTTTCCAAGCGATTGGGTGGGTGGAGGCATTGCGTCGATTGGCGCAAAGGGGGGAGGGGGGCAAGGATATGTAGCGAAGTGGAGCAGGTAGGCAGCAGGCGATTGGCGCAAGGGGGGTAAGGTTCCTTCGTCAATCGCATCAGGAAGTCAGGGGACGGCGACCGAAGGTGGGAGGAGAAGGTGAGATGTACGCAAGGCAGTGAGGACGGCGGGAGGAAGTCACAGGGCGGTAGGCAGGAAGCGCGGAGTTTTGGCGGGGGCTACACCGTTTCCTGGACGACTCCACATCCCCTGCCAGCCTGTCCAACTGCCCAGGCCGCCACGATACTGCAAAAACAGCCGCATGCTCGCACGTGCACACACACCCCGTGGCCATAATCCTTACAACCCCCGCCAAAGGCAAAGACCCAAGGGCGACCAAGACCCAAAGGTTAAGGCCACGCCACCTGCTCGCTCCGGACTGGGTCGCTTGGTTCGGGTTCTCCTAGTGTTCCTCTTTGGTTTCTGGAATGAACTACCCCACTCAGCCAGCCACCCACCCACCCACGGCCCCCACCCACCCACCCACCTGTACACCACCTCGTTCTGCCCCAGCCAGGCGCGCAGGAAGGTGTCTGCCAGCAGCCCCGCCAGCCCCTCCACCAGCCACACGTCCGAGGAGGAGCTGTGGTGGTTGCAGGTTTGGAGTGGGAGGAGAGGGGGAAGAGGGGGTCGAGGGGGCAGACGGACGGAGCGGGGCGCACGGGGCAGGAGGATCACCGGGTGGAGGAGGGGGTGCCATGCATGTTAAATTAAGGGGCAGGGAACGAAGGCCAAGGACCCGGCCGCTTGCAGACAGAGGGAGGAACCACAAGCCCTGCGCTCCTCCGCCCTCTGCACGCATCCTCCGCCCTCCCCCTCCCCCTCGTCTACCTCGTCATTAATTAACCATGCATGGCACCCCCTGCACTCACGCCGGCTGCACCACCACGCCGAACCACTGCCGCGCCAGCGCCTCCGCCAGCGCTATCTTGGCCTCCAACCCCGACTCCACGTCCCGATCGCTGTGCAGCAGCTCGGATGAGGCCTGGCGGTGGTGAGAGGTGAGGTGCAATGGGGTGGGGTAGTTCATCCCAGAAGCCAGAAGCGAGACGACCAGGAGGGGGAACAAGGGAGTTGCAGGCGTGAGGGACGCGAGAGGAGGAGGCAGGAAGGGGCGTGAGGCAGGGAGGGGAGGAGGCAGAGTCCCCGTCCATGTGGTGAAAAGTGTATGTAAGGAGCACGCTGCAGTGGCACAGGTATGTTGCGCGGGGAACAGCCATTCGCGGGACATGGGGTGGATGCCGCAGAGCCCGCAGGAGTGATGCCTTTCCCGTCCCCCGCCCCCGCCCGCCGCCCCCGGCCCCGGCCCCGCCCCCGCCCGCCGCCCCCGGCCCCGCCCTCCCCCGCCGCCCCCGGCCCGCGCCCTGTTCCCGTCCCCGCCCGCCGGCCCCGCCCGCACTCACTGCGCCCTGCCGGCAGCACCACACCACACCACACCACACCACACCACACCACACCACACCACACCACACCCACCACGATGCAGCCGGCCGCGGTGGTCACGGGCGCTGTGGCCAGCTCCGAGGGGATGTACACCACCTGTGGTGGTCGGCGCGCGGCACAGCGCAGGGGAGGGGAGGACACACGACGAGTGATGACACCACCCCGCATGCATTGCCCCCATTCACGACATAGGCACTATAGCCGTTGGCGCTTGGGCAGCTTTGTGTACGGCGGTCACGGCTGTCAGGCGCTGCCCGAAGCAGACAACACACCGCACACACATGCCTTCAGTGTCGACCCTTTCCCTTGTGCTTTTCTAACACGTGCATTCAGCGTCACATGCCGTTTGAAACGGCATCGAAGTTGCATCTCTCTGACCGCCCGCCCCCCCCCCTCATGTGCATGGGTATGGTTTAATTGGGATGGTATTTATCCCCCCCCCCCGCAGCTGCGGCCCGGCCGCACCTGCAGCTGGCTGAGGGGGAAGTTGACGGTGGAGGCGATCTGGTACTCCTTGAAGGGCAGGTAGAAGAAGGCGGAGGTGGAGGTCAGCTGGTCCAGCGCGCCCGGCGGACCGAAGTGCGTGATGGTGGTCGAGTCCTGCGGGGCCGGGCCGGGCCGGGTCGGGTCGGGTCGGGTCGGGTCGGGCGGGCAAGTCAGACAGTAGGGCGCAGGGAGGGAGAGCCACGGGCGGTGCGGGGGGCGGTGGCGCGGCTGGCTGCGGAGTTGGCAGCGGTGGGGCAGAGGCGGACTGGACGCAGCCGACTAGGCAGAATGGCGATGATGGCACGGCGCTGCCCTGAATGCCTTCGCACCGTAATACTTTGCTGCGCGGTCAGGTGGGGACCGCAGATGCTGAGGTACCGCATGGCCTTCACATGCAGGGATTCGCTCCCCTACCCCGCAGGTCGCCGGGCAAACCCTGTCCTCAGAAGCCTGCCCCCCGCCATCCCCGCGCGTGCAAGGCCACGCCAGCGTGCGGCAAACGAAAACCCAGCGGACCCGCAGCCGCTACCCCGCTGCCCCCTCCGCGCACCTGCGCCCCGCCCGCGCCACCGGCGCCGCCGCTCGGCTGCTGCGCCTGCTGCTGCCGCAGAAAGCTCTCCACCAGCTGGTTGGTACTGCCCTGGTACTGCGGCACAACCGCCAACGGCCCAACCGTCACGTGCAGGTGGCGCGGCGCAACCGCCACCGGCTGCTCGTAGTACCACACCTTGGCGTACGGCCGCGCGCGGCCGCCACCGGCGCCGCCGTCGGCGTCCGCGTCGGCGGCGCTGCCGCCGCCTCGCTTGGGCGTGCGCGGCGCGCGCGGCGGCCGCTCCCTCCGCCGGGCCTTGCTGGGCAAGAGCTTGTCCTGGGGCTGGGCCTGGCCGTTGCCACGTGCAGCTGCTGGCAGCTTCGCCGCCGCGGAAGCGCCAGCCGGCGCGTCAATGTCCATGGCGCTTGTGGCCGCGGCGGCATCAGCGCCGGCGACCCCGTCCACGTCCATGGCATCCAGCGCAGACGGCTTGGCGGCGGCGGCCGCCGCCCCCGCCCGGCCTGAGTCCTGCTGCTGCTGCTGCTGCTGCTGCCTCTCCTCGGCACCACCGCCTTGCTCGTCTTCTTCCTCTTCATCGCTACTGCTGCTGCCCTCCCCGCCGCTGTCCGCGCCCTCCAGCTCCGCCGGCGGCGTGCCCACCAGCAGCCGCTGCGACACCAGCGCGCCACTGCACACAGCCACCTCCTGGAGCCCCACCTCCACCTGCGGGCGCGGGCGCGGGCGCGGGCACGCGAGTCAGGGTGCTGTACGACAAAAGCACATACACAACCGTGCACCCCCACGCGTGTATGCGCCGCACCCTCCTTTCCAGCACGCCCATCCCATTGCGCCCTTCCTTCAACTCCCCGCGCCCCCCTTTTAGCTCCTGGCAGCCTTGCCCCCTAGCCCCCTGGCCACCGCAATCAATCCACCTGCAGCTCCCAGGTGTGCATGTCCGTGGGCCGGTCCACGCACGGCACCAGGCAGCGTGCCCGGTTCAGCGCCCCGCAGTCCGCCGCCATGAATCCACGCAGGTAGCGGACCCCCGCATCGCCACCCAGCTTCCGATAGCGCACCGTCACCTAGTGGCAGGTGCAGGGGCGGGGGAAGGCGGGCGGGGGGTGGGGTGGCGGGGGTCCGCCATTGGCGAGGGGTGGCGCGGGTTGGCGGGGTGGTTCAGTTACCCCACCACCACTACGCGCCTCCCACATCCCCCCCCCTGCGCTTTGCCCGTGTAACACAGCGCAAGCCGGCGGCCATGCGCCCGCAGCCCTCTCCCCTGCACACCCGTGTCGATCAACCTCACTCTGCACATCCCTGAATCCCCCGGCCCCGCCCCCACCTTGATGGCGGAGGCCATGAGCGGGTCCTGCAGCAGCCGCTGCCGGAAGGCCTCGGAGCAGTGCTGCAGGTCAGATGCCAGGGCCGCCGCGGCCGCGGCCGCGGCAGCCCCTCCCGCCCCGCCTGCGGCTCCCGTCACGGCACCCGGGGGCCCCAGCGACTGCTTGGGCTTCTGCGGGGATTGGCCGTCGGCGCCGGCCGCGCCGTGGCCCGGCCCGGCATCCACGTCCTTGCCTGTCAAGTGACACAAAAGCGATGGGCATGAGTTATGACCGTAGCAAGGCGCATGACACGGGCTCCGGGCCGTGGCGAGGCGCCCGAGGCACCGTGCGGGTTAAAACCCGGACGTGCCGCTCCTCCGCCCGCAAACCCACGCCCCCAGCCGTCCCCCGCTTTCCCCCGGCCCCCTGCTGCATCCTGTAGCTTTCCCCACCCGCCCCAGACCCACCGTCCAGCGGGATCGCGAGGTCGCCCTGCGTGCGCTCGGCTTTGAGCGTGGCCCGGTAGTCATCCGCGACATAGTCCGCGAAGTCCCGCACGCTCTTGTCCGAGATGCTATCCAGGGTCCGCTGAATATGTCGCTGGATATGACGGAAGTTCACGGGCGTGGAGCCCACCAGAACCTCGTCAATTACCAAGTTTCGCGCGTGCAGCGCGACCACCCGGTGCCGCCCCGGACGAATGTACAGCTCAGTTACCCTGCATATTATAATAGCATTGGCCCGACCCTGGAAAGCTTCAGCAGCTTGCAGCAAAAATTACCCGTGTAGAACGCCCCGCCAAGGCTCCACGCGAAGCCTCACGCGCTGGTGCAGGACATGAGCGAACTCCACATGTCCCTCCATGGTCCACCGCTATCACTCAGCGCTAAACGCGCTGCACAGTGCACCGTCAAGTCTCCATCTGTCTACCCTAGCAGCGGCACACCCCGCCTGCAGTTGTACATATAATCTAATAATAAACTTATCAATTTGACGCTGAACGGTGGGAATACAAGTGGTGAGTGTTGAGTTGGTCTCGCTTCACATGACACGAACCCAGGCGCATCCCCGCCCAGCTGGCCCAGCCACCCCCGCCGTTACGCACCACTGTCTATCCGGCTACTCGCAGGGCACCGCCGTGAAGGCGTATATCCGCTGTCCGCATGCCTGAATGTGATTGCTGCGCTGCAATGACTGTGCAACGTCTGTTGCGCTAATGTGCGCTTCTCTGCCGCTCCACCGGCGGCCACAAGACGGCATGCCCCCGCTTGAGCCCTGCCTTGACTCAAGCCTTTATCCTATCCTCTCTCCTTCCGGTGATGGCTGGGGCAGCGCACATGGGGCGTCTTGAATCTCTTAATGTGTCAAATTTACAGTAAGAGGCACATGGGCCAAAACCGCCGCGAGAACAGCGTCTGCGCCTTTATCACGACCGCTCCACTCGCGTCTCACACCTGCTCTCTGCCAATGCCTGCGGCCCCTGGCCAGGGGTTGCGTCAATGTTTGTCGCCAGATTAGAATTTCATGGACCGCGCGATCCAGCTTGTGCCTGCCTACGAGTCCTCCTGCGCTTGCGGGGCCCCGCGCCCTCAATCAGTACACGGATAACCACCGCAACCCTCTACATTCTATCGTGAGCGCAGCGCACTCAGCTCGCCTGCCGCTCTTCACCTCGCGCCGCCGGCCCCCGCCGCCGCAGGGGCCAGCTCCTGCATACATCGTACAGTCTTTGCTCACATCAGCTCCCGCTCACTCCAGCTCCCGCCGCTTTGCCTCCTCGTCAAGCGGCGGCGCCGCCGGCCCGCATCCCTTCGCGCCACCGCACCAATGGCGCAGCCGCACCTGGCTCTTATTCCGCCCTCTCACCCAGCTGCTGCCAGCCTGACGCCGCTGCATGCCGCGTGCACGCCGCTGCGTGTCGCGTGCACACGCTCATGCACGCGACACACATAGGTAGATACTGCACGCGCACGGGCTGCGCTTACTCGGCGCGCGCCTTCTTGCGCAGCGCCTCCAGCTCCAGGTCCAGGGCGTCCACTGGCCGCGCCTCGGGCAGCGCGCCGGCGGCGCTGGTGGACGAGGGCAGCATGCCGCGCTTGAGCGCGGCCAGCTCGTCGTCCACTGCGCGAGCAGGCACACGGGAGAGGGGCGGGCATGGACAAAGTCAGGAAGAGCAACGAAATGAGGAGTGCGGATACATTGGCGGCCACGAACGCTGGCACTCGGTAGATGTGTGCCCTGCAACAAGGAGCCCTGTCCAGTCAGGACTCGCATCCCACCATCCGCCTCCCTCCACGACCGCCCTCCTCTCCCCCCATATATCTCCACACGCACACACACACGTACTCGATCACGATGCTCGTCAGGCCGCCTGTAAACCCGTTGTTACACACACACACACATATATATATATATACACACACACATATACACACACCTGTGCCGCTCTCCAGCTGCTTGAAGCGGTTGTCGACGGTGTCCGAGCCCACCAGCATCTTGGTGCTCTCCGCCTGCGCCTCCATGGCCAGCACCTTCTGCTCCATCTTGTCGAAGGCCACCACCGCGTTGCTGGTGTTCAGGCCAGACATCATCTCCTGCAGGCGACCGAGCCGGTGCAGTGGGCGGGCAGGAGTGATGAGGTGCAAAGTTGGTGACACGGACGATGCCGTGTGCACAAGGCATGTGAGCCGCAGCGCTGTGCTACATGAATGCAGCTGTGGGTCCACACACGCCTGACATGGCTGCCGGTTGCCGGCTGCTATCTGAGAATGACGGACGGCACGTTTGCCACCACAGTCTTCAACCCTTCGCCTACAGTCACACCCTCCAGCTCCACCTCCGTGCCCCCCCCCCCCAACGTCCCGCACAAAGCGCTGCCGCAGCAGTGGCCGCGGCCGCGGCCGCAGCCGCACCTGGATCTGCTGGCTGGTCTTGGCGCTGGCGGCGCGCGCCTTGAGCGTCTCCTTCTTGCTGCGCGCCTCCTGCAGCTTGGCCTCCAGCGCGCGCGTGTTGTTCAGCACGTCGCCGCTGGCCGCCATCAGCTGGTCAACCTGCACCTTGAGCTGGTCGGCTTGCTCCTGCGGGGGCGCCGCATCGGAGCGGAGGAGCAGAGGAGCGGGTGAGCGCAGTTGAGTTGAGCAGTGCGAGCAGCGGGGTGGGACGTTCGCGTTGATTCGGTGGGCATGTGCAAGTCTCAAGGGCTCCTGCAGCTGCGGGGCTGCGCTCCACCAGTTTGCCTAGCGCTTCGTTGAGACGCCATCGCCTGCCAGCGTCCGTGCAAAGGCACCAGCTTGCAGGTGTACCAGTGAACCCAGTACTGGCGTGGCCGACTGTTCCAGCGCACCGCCACGCCTGGTGCGCAAAGCAAGCTCAGCTGCGCCCTCTTCACTGAAACCTGCCAACTGCCGCAGGCGGCACACATCCTCCCTGCGCCACTTGGCTCCACGGCCGTCCCTGGGCATATCCCTGCAGCTGCGCGGCAACCCTCCTGGCCCCTCCTCTTCAAGCGCAGCGCTGCAATGAGGCGCATTCTTCCTTCCTAATGCGACACTCGGCGCCCGCGCTATGCTCCTCCTCTTCCTCTTGATCGGGACGAGAGAATCGCTCATAGCTGACTTGTTTTCATTGTGTCCATGACGTAATAAATGATCCTCACTCGCGCTTTCCTTATCCTCCGACCCCGCTGCACGTCCCGCCTGCGGTTCCGTCCCTGGGGCTGCCTCGCTGCCCCTCAGGCGACACCTCCCAACCCCCGCCGTACCAACCTAGCCGCACCTGGTAGGACTTGCGGCGCTTGAGCGCCTCCTTGGCCAGGTCATCCTCGCCCTTCTGCACCGCCAGCTCGGCGCGGCGCAGCCAGTCGTCCTGTCCGGGCAGGCGGTCATGATAGTGAGAGCAAGCAAGCAAGCGAGCGAGCGAGCGACAAACCACGTGTAGGTAAGGGAGCGCACAGCGAGCGGTGGGCTGTTCACCAGCCGCTGCACGTCTGGATTCTACTTCGCGTACAGCACTATGCTGTTGGCGTTGCTCTCAGCGACCGCGCCCAGCGACTCAGCGGCGTGCGTCAGCGGGGTTGGGCTGGCGACAAATCCTTTCTCCGCAGGAAGGACGGTGCCGGTCGACCGGGGACGCTCCACGAGAAGACCTTCAGCGAACCGCCCACCCCCTTCGCCTAGTGCGACATGGCTACGGCTAGCCAGATCTTGACTAGACTGTTCCATTTTTTGTTTTTCAGCCAACGGTCATCGTCTTGCGGCGACGCAAATCGGGGCTCTGAAACACAGCTACGGTGCCGCACGTCCTGTACAGCGTGCGCTCTATGAGCAGCACCGCAGGCTTCAAATGCGCGCAGGCTCAGGCTAGCCCTCTCGGAAGATTCCATGCAATCATTCCGCCTCAAGCCGCGGCGTCAGGTTGCAACAATGTGAGGGGCAAATGAGGAGACAAGCGGTGCAGCTGTAACTCCGGGGTGCGCACAGGGCGCTAGGAGTTCCATGCCCACACGACGCACTTATGCATAGTACCGTGCTACTTAGCATGTGTGTTGCCCCATTCCAGACATGGCTTGGTGCCTTGTCGGCCTCAAGCGCGGCGCCACCGTCCGCCCCTTCGCCCACCCCAAGAGCCCGCCATTTGGTAGCCTACCGCAGTGGTTTGCGCCGCCTTGAACTTGGTCTCAATCTGCTTCTGCTGTGCCAGGATCTGCGAATGTGCAACAGCAATAGGGAGACCGTTTAGTGGCTGGCACTTGTACGTTGGGGGAAAGCTTGTGACTGGTGGGGGCAGGCGAGGCAGGAGCGCAGTCGGCGCGCAGCACACCCACCCACCGTGGCAGCGGCCTGGCGCATCTTAATCAGGTCGTTCTGCATCTCCTCCACCACCTGATCCAGCAGCTTCTCGGGGTCCTCAGCATTGCTCACTGCGGGCGCAGGCAGAGCGCGGGACCGGTGAAATTGCGTCCCCAAACAGCTGGCCAAGCAACACCTGCTTCCTCACCAACGTTGGTCGCCCAGGAGTTGACGATGCGGGCAGCGCGAGAGAACAAGTTCGCCTGCACCACAACAGCCTTGCGGCTACGGCGCACAGCCGGCACTGGGAGGGCACAGAAGCACAGCGAACCATCATCAGTCGCCTGGACCTCGCACAGCCCAACTTAGCTCGCTAGGACAAAATTCTTTGCAAGCACATATTCTCTGATTCTAGAAACGCACCCGCGGAGCGGACACCGCTGCGCTGGCCAGAGCGAAGGGCGTTCACGCGCGAGGCAACGAGCAGCGACATTTTTGCTTTTGAGGGTAAACTAGGGGATGCGGCCACAAGCTGTATGTGATTCTAAAAGTGACAAAGTGTGGTAGGACAGGCGCTGGAAAGCGGCTTGAGGCGGAATTATTGCATGGACTCTTCTGAGAAGGCTAGCCTGGGCCTGCGCGCAGCTACGCCTGCAGTGGCTAACACAGCGTATTCCCTACACATAGTCGACTTGTGCCTACCTGCGGCACCCAAGCTGTGTTTTAGAGCCTCGATTTGCGTCACCGCAAGACGATGACCGTCGACTGAAACCAAAATACGGAACAATCCAATTGATAGCTAGCTAGCCGTTGCCATGACGCACTCGGCGAACGGGGTGGACGGTCCGCTGAAGGTCTTCTCGTGGAGCGTCCCCGGTCGACCGGCACCGTCCTTCCCGCAGGGAGGATTTGTCGCCAGCCCCACCCCGCTGACGCACGCCGCTGAGTCGCTGCGCGCGGTCGCTGAGAGCAACGCCAACAGTATAGTGCTGTACGCAAAGCAGAATCCGGATGTGCAGCGGCTGGTGAACAACTACGAGTCATGGCAGCAGTCCCAGCAAAACGAAGTGCGCCAGCGCCTAGGCTCCTTCAAACCTCCCGAAACCCTGTTGTCCGGACAGCAGCAACTGCTGACGGAGGACTGGGACCTGCTGCGCCGCGTCAAAAACGCGGACTTGTCTCTCGCGACCGCTATGAAGCGCAGCGCTTCAGATCCTTCGCTGGACTCGCCGACGCACTGGAAGAGTGGAAAACACTGGACCTTCAACGTTGGCGAGGACGACAGCTCCAGCGCTGCCTTCGACCAATTCAGCCAGCTGAAGCTGAGCAAAGCAGACGGCGATATCGCGTCAGCAGCGCGCGGGTTCCCGCGCGTCACAACGGCGCCGTCGCTGCAGGAGCTGTCGGAGTCGTGGGCGGCGAACGACGTGGTCGCAAAGAACCTGGAGGTTGTCGCACAGGCCATCATCTCCCACTCACGCCTGGCGCTGCAGACCGCGCAGCAGAGCATTCAGCAGACGGCGGCCAACTGCCAGCAGAACCTACAGATGCTGGGGACGGCGCTGCAGCAGAACCTGCCGGCCGGCGCGGCGCCCACGGCGGGCCTGGCGGGCACCGGCGCTCTGGCGCTGGTGCCGTGGGCGGTGCACAACAACGGCCAGCCTGCCACGGCTGCGCCGGCCGGCACCGACGCCCATGGCAACCCGGTGCCGGTATTCCCACCGGCCGCCGCAGCCTATGCGGCGCGCCAGGCTATGCTCGCTGCCGCGGCGGCCACGGGCGAGGCGGGTGCGCCCGGCGCTGGTGGCAACGGCGCCACCGGCGCCGCGCCCGGTAACGACGTCAGCATCGGCCCCTGGGCCATCTTCCCGCGCTACCTGCGCGCGCGCGAAGCGGAGGCGGAGGCTGCCGCCGGTGAAGCCGGCGAGGGCTCGGGCAGCGGTGCGGCGGAGTGGTACGCGCCCTTTGAGAAGTACATTGAGTCCCTGGAGAACAACAAGCGCCTGGCGCAGCTGCGTGGCTCCTCGCTGCGCGAGCCCGGCCGCCAGGTGGCCATCGTGACCACCGCCAGCCTGCCCTGGCTCACCGGCACTGCCGTGAATCCGCTGCTGCGCGCCGCCTACCTGGCCAGCAGCGGCGGCGACCGCAAGGTGACGCTGGTGCTGCCCTGGCTGAGTCAGGCCGACCAGCAGCGCGTGTTCCCGGCGGACGTCAGCTTCAACACGCCGGAGGAGCAGGTGGGGGCGAGGAGCGTGGGTCGAGGAGGGAGGCGGTGGTATGTAGGGCGCGAAAGCAAGAGGAGACAAAGAGGGATCCCGGGAGTGGATGGGGGCCAAAGTTGCGGTGGGATGCAGGACGATTGGCCACCCATGCGGGCCAATAGCTTCTTGAGGAAGTGGGTGAGAGCCATCCGACCTACGGTATTCAAGGTCAACCAGCTTGTCTAGGCCCGGGTCGTCCGCACGGGTCTGGGGTGTCAACAGATGCTGTGGGTACGTACCGTACGGTATCGGTACGGTACAGCCGCACAGGCAGTCACCACAACGCAGCTTTGCCGGGCCATGCTCCTTTACTTGTTTGCCTTATTATTTTCTGTTGCGTTTGCTTCGGCTCTATCTCACCGGACAGGAGGAGTTCGTGCGGCAGTGGGCTCGCAACCGGACGGGCCTGCCCTGCAATTTTAAGGTGGCCTTCTACCCGGGGCGATACGCCGCGGAGAAGGGTGAGCGCAGCTGCATGGGGGCGTGGGGTCGGCGGGCGTGTCTCCAAGCATGTGGCGGGTTTCGGGCTGGGCACGCTCGCCGGGCGCGGTAACAAACGTGTCTCGGCCACAAACCCACCAAGTTGCCTTTGGATTGAGCACCGGGCAAACTGCAACTTCACCATGCAACATTCCGACCCATCCTCGTTTGTTCCATTCTTCTGAACTACTTCGTTTACTGACCCACCATCCATGGATGGCTCCCCCCCTTCCGCCCCGCAGGCAGCATTCTGCCGGTGGGCGACATCACCACCGTCATCCCCGACCACGAGGCGGACGTGGCGGTGCTGGAGGAGCCGGAGCACCTCAATTGGTGAGCAAAGGCAGCGGCCGGGGCGGCGGCAGCAGGGGCACATCGGCATTGGGTAGCGGCAGTGGCGGCGGGTCGGAGAGCGCGGGAGGCAGGCGTGCTGATGCAAAACAGGCGGGCGACGAGAGCAGGCTTGGGGCGGTCTCACGGGCTCTGGCGGCTGTGATGTGTATCAAAGCCTTGCATTCTCAGCCACGCATCCTGGCTGCCACCCCAACTGCACACATGTGCAGGTACCACCACGGGCGGCGCTGGACGGACAAGTTTGCGCACGTGGTGGGCGTGATGCACACCAACTACCTGGACTACGCGCGGCGGGAGGAGGGCGGCCACGTCAAGGAGGCCATCCTCAAGTGCGTGCGTGGGGCGGGGCACATGGGGTGGTGGGCGGCCGGTGGTGGGGAGGACGCACGAGGGTTGGCCTTGTTTGGTGGGGTCGCTGCATGTGGGGGCCCGATGGGATGGAGCCTAGCAGCAGGGGCAGAGGCCGGGGCGGGTACGGCTGACAAAGTGCATTTCGCCTGTTGATTTGTTGCAACCCCGCCCTCCGGACATGCATGCGCAGGCACATCAACGCCTGGATGTGCCGCATCTACTGCCACAAGGTCATCAAGCTGAGCGACGCGGTGCAGCCGCTGCCGCGCCAGGAGACCATGTTCGTGCACGGCGTGTCGCCGTCCTTCCTACAGGTGCGTGCGTGCGTGCGTGCGTGCGTGCGTGCGTGCGTGCGCATGCGGCGGTTGGGCGGCGGCGGGGGCGGCCGGGGGCGGGCTCGGGGCGGCAGCGGGGCAGTCGGGGGAGCTGCTGCAGCAGCAGTAACATTAGGGTGAGGTGTAAAGCGGCGGACGAGGCAGGCTTGGGTTGCCGGGTGCTGACGCTAGCTTCTTTCGTGTGCCGCACCACACTGCAGGTGGGCCAGACCAAGGCGGAGCTGGCGGCCAGCGGCGACAAGCCGTTCAGCAAGGACGCCTACTTCCTGGGCAAGGTGGGTGACTGGGTCTGGTGTGACTGTGCGTCTGGTGTGTTGGTGCGGCTGGTGTGTTTGTGCGTGGTGGACTGGTGCCGGGCGCGGCCAGTTCCCAGCCTCGTCACCTCGCCGTTACTGGTGACCAACAGGCCGCAAGCGGCATCCTGCGCCTGCCCCACCCGCGCACTCCACCATGGTGCTCTTATACGCATGTTCGTACGCATGGGGACACGCCGTGCGCGACGCAGGTGCTGTGGGCCAAGGGCTACACGGAGCTGCTGGACCGCCTCAACGAGCACACGCAGCGCACCGGGCAGTCCATCGCCGTGGACGTGTACGGCAGCGGGCCGGATCTCAAGGTGCGGCGGAGAGGCATGGCGGCGGATGGGGTGTAGCTAATCCCATCCCAGAACGCAAAGCAAACCAGCCAGCGGCGGGGGGGGGGACGGCAAAGCGAATGCCAGGACGGGTGGTAGCCGAGCAGGATGCAGTGGGCGATGAGGGGTCCAGAGGAAGGGAGTAGTGGAGGTAGGGGAGGCGTGAAGTGCCAGATGAGACTTGTTACGGGGGATCGGCGATTGGCCGGACAGGGCATGGAATCACGGGAAGGGTCCAGAAAACTCGAGCCCGGCACGGGCAGCCAGGGGCGAGAGGGCCGAACGCTGGCCCACCTGCACCATACGCTAACGCACTGGTTACGCTGACTCCGTGCAGGCGGTGGAGGAGGAGGCCTCGCGGCGCAACCTGCGCCTGGCCTTCCGCGGTGCGCGTGACCACGCGGACAAGAGCCTGCAGGACTACAAGGTGTGTGTTGGTGTGTTGGGGAGGTCCGTACTGCGGAGGGCGAGGAACTGTGGCGGGGAACGGCGCCGAGGGGCAGAGACAAGGCAGCGACACAAAGCCAGAGTGGACCGTTTGGCCAGGAGGCGGCAAGGGAGAGATGGAGGCACCTGCACGGGGGCCGGTCGGGCCTTAGCGGAAGGGCATTGCACTCATGCTTTGCAGCAAGCTCACGGCTCCTTCCCTTGCTTTCTCTTTTGCTCTCCAAGCACATGTCAACCTGATCATGCCGCCATACTCCCTCCCTCCCTTTCTGCCTGCCTGCCTGCCTACCTGCCCACCTACCTGATCAGGTGTTCATCAACCCCAGCCTGTCGGACGTGGTGGCCACCACCACCGCCGAGGCGCTGGCCATGGGCAAGTTCGTGCTGTGCGCGGAGCACCCCTCCAACAGGTTCTTCGAGCAGTTCCCAAACTGCCTCATCTACAGGTAGGCGCGGGCAGGGGCGGGCGTCGCGCGATGAGGGAGGGCGCCTCGCAGTGCCGCAGCGCCCCGCCTCGTGACGGGCCGCCTGGGGCCTCTTAGCACACTCACACACATCAATCCGGCACGACGGTAACCAACTCGCGCCACCTCCCGCCCCGCTCCCCGATCCCCCCGCAGGACGCCCGACGAGTTCTCGGCGCAGCTGCACCGCGCGCTGTCGTCCGACCCCACGCCGCTGACGCCGCATCAGCTGCACTCACTGACGTGGGAGGCGGCCACGGAGCGCTTCTTGGACATTGCCGAGCTGCGGCCCGGCTCCATTAGCCCGCTGGACACGGCCCTGGACAACGTGCTAGCGGCGGCGCACCACGTGCTCACTGGCGTGGAGGGACTGCGCGTGGCGGCGGGCGCGGGTGAGAGCGGCCGGGCTGGTGGCGGGGTGCGGGCCCGGGGGCCGGGGCTGCGCCCAGCGCGAGCGGGGGCATGGAGGCTCGGGAGCGGAAGGAAAGGGAACGGAACGGAAAAGGCACGCCATGGCATGGCTTGCTGACGCCGGATGGCACCAGCTGTCTAACCGCCGCTCACTGCCGTTGGTGTTACCGCCCGCAGGCGCCAAGACGCGCGACATGCCGGCCCGTATCACCGACTACAAGCCGTCCGACGACGACGTTGGCGGCTTCTTTGACGACAAGAACCGCGCACTGCGCGCCACTGCCGAGGCCAAGCAGCGCCAGCAGCAGCAGGTAGCTGTGGCCAAGGACAAGGCCGCCGCCGCAACCGCGGCCGCCGCATCCGCAGTGGCGGCCGCAGTCGCTGCGAACGCGGCGGTGGCAGCATCGTCACCAACGCTGCAGATAGCTGAGGCGGCTGCTGTCACCGCGGCGGCGTCGACGCCGGCGGCCGTTGCCGCTGCCAAGTAAATATGCTGCGGCGTGTGCGGGGTGCCGGTGTGTTTCTTGGCGTCGGGTGGTTGGGTTTTGACCAGGTGTGGGGCGCTGGCGTCGCGTGTGCCGCAGCTGCCCTCATTGAGCGGCGCGACGCATTGCATTTCACTATTCTTGTTGGTCTTGTTAGTTTTCCCATGGTTTGCGACAGTTAGGGGATGTCTGCGTTTGAAGTGGTTTGAGGCAGCTTGTGAACGCCGTGCTGCCGAAGTAATTATGCGCAGTACTATGGTAAGCAAGAAGGTAGTGCTGACTAACAAACAGTAATATCCCGCGTGATGGCGTATGTTGTTTGGCCACCAGTGAAGCGTGCTGGTTGGTGTGCGTGGGTTTTGGCGCGGGTGTCCATGCCCGTATGCGCACAGTGGCGGCAGAACTGTTGACGGCACCTGGAGCGACAGCGGACGGTTTGACACCATGCGGTCGCGGACACATGTGTGGGTGAACGGCGATTCAGCACAACGTCGTCATAGCATAAACGTGGCTTACCGCGGTTGCTTACTAGGATCTGCCGGCGTGCAGAGTCCCCATCGTGTTCTGCCTGAAGGCGTTGGGGTGTCTCGTTCTCGCGGCGTCCCTGCATGGCATTGGGCCAAGACGCCGTCATTTCTTTGATCCTTTCGTGTGATAACATTCCGTGCTACAGTGCGTGTGGTGGTTTGGTACCTCATACCTCAACGGGCACGCTGTTGTGAGGAGGCGCGGGAGCATGTGTGTGGCTGTGGCATGCACGCGTTTGAGCGGCTGAGCAGAAGTGCAACGTTGCAGCGGTGTCTGTCGCGCCGGTGTGCTGCTGCGGTGCTAGCCCGGATCGGTGCTGCCACATGCCATACAGAAAGAACACGGCACAGGTGTGCACAAGAGGAGGGGGTGCAAGTAATAAAATACCGCTGTGGGTGAAAGTCGACTGCCCCCAGGCGAGGGTTGCTGGACTTGCCGTGCGCATGCTTGTGGGCACGACGCGGCGGGTGCTGAAGGTGCTTTGCTGCGGTGCATGTGTGTTCCCCACTGCTCGCGCCACGGCCTGGGTGTAGGGTTTGCGTGAGTGCTAAATGTTTCTTGTGCCTGCATGTGTGGTGTGTGTGAGCGGAAGGAAACCAGTGGTGTGCATGTGCGTGCTTGTCTTCAGTGCCAATGACTTCAGAGAAGAACATGGTCGGGCGTTGGGCCGCAGCCCTGTGTAGCAATGGGGGAGAACTGAGAAGCACTAGAGTGTGTCGTGCTGCCGGGGATAGATACATGCCATGGACCCTTGATGTACAGTCCTGTGGGCGTGTCTGTTTACTGCATTGACGTTTCACGTGCGCGATGCGCGCGCAACCCGCGCATAGGTGACAAAGCAGGTAGGCGGAGAACGACGATTGATGATGACGATGACGATGACAACATATGGGCATATACGATGCGCTGGACCTACAGAAGTGCACAGGGTAGAGAAATGCTGGTCGACCAAGCAGCTGTGATCGCACTGAGGTTGGTTGAAGTGGCTGACACAATAGAGTTGACGCAGGCAGGACAACGCGCGCTGGCGGGGCAAGGTCAAGAACGCGGCCCGGTGTAATTCCTAAACCCATGTAACACTACACGGCTTAGTCTAGGCCCAGGCCCTATGTAGCTATACGCGGATACGCCTGGTCATTGGAGCCTTTGTGGGCATCAGGGGCATCCCTGGTGGGCATGCCGACTGCATGAGTGTGTTAGAGATCACAAGGGAGAGTACTATGAAAGACTTGTGCGTGCGAAGGGACAGGAACGCCAAGCAGGGAACGCGACGCAACGCATACGCTTTGTTACCTGGAATTGCATGAGTGTGTGTGGGGGCGGGGCAAAGGGTAAAAGGGCTACAACCAGGGACCATCTCCGGGGAAACCGCTCTCCCCCCAGTTGGCTGCTGACCTTATACGTGTGTGTGTGGTTAGAAGGTGGTGCGCACTTCTCGTGCCTTCCTGCCTCGTGAAAACCGAAGGCCCGGGCCGGGGTGACCCTTATAACGCCTAAATAACTTGGTTGTTCAGCTCTCTTGTCCGGCCCTCGCAAGGGGCACATTCCTGCTCCTAAGCTCCCATATGGTGTCGAGCAGCGCAGCAAGCCTAGCCGGGTCCGCGTTCCGCATCACTTCCTGCATGCCCTTGCTAAAGTCGAGGCCACTGTCTGTCCTCAGCTGGTCGTAAGCCGTACATGTCATCAGAACGTGATGCTCGTCCTCCACTTCGTTGGTTGTGCACAGCGGGCACGTCCTCTCCTCCCTAGGCCTACTACTTACTTAACAGTCCGACATTTGGCACTCTGCCGTACGGCCCTTGAATGTGTACGGCGCGCGCACTGTTCTCTCCGCCTGGTGTTGTTCCCAGAGCTGTCATAACCCTCCACCCCGAGGCAAAAGGCACAGGATATTTAGTCACTTTAGTCACTTTCCGCACAGCTAAAGCGGCCCGCCACGCGCTGCTCGCATCTGGGCTGGCCCCGTCAACACCGAGGCAGTGCTGGCCCCGTTGACACCCGAGCAGCGGCCGCAACAGCGGCGGCAAAGGCGGCGGCAGCAAAGCAGCGCCGGCTGTGGCGGCCTAAACGGAGGTGGCGGAAGCAGCAGTGGTGCAAGGGGCGCGAGTGGCAGGGCACACGCAGGCATACATATCGGGGTGCCGCAACAGAGCGGCGCCGCAACCAGTGCTCCTGCTATGTCCAGCTGTCTGGCGCGGGCTACCGACACCGCACAGGCCCGACAGGTCGCCGGCTGTGGCAGGAGGCGCGGCTACGGGAGCAGCCTGCACTCATGCGCTGGCAGGCGGGGATACCCAGCGCGCGGGTTGCATCTGCGGCCGACCATGAACGGCGGCTCCGCTACCTTTACTCTGGTGGCATGAAGACGGCGGCTGCCGGCCCCACGGCGGCGGCTGCCGGCCCCACAGCGGCGGCGCAGGTGCAGTGGCTCGGGCTGTGGCACCTACTCTGCCACCACGGTAAGTGGGGCCAGCGGCGGTGGCGCCTGACGGTCCATGTGCGGACTCAGAAGGTGTGTCGTGTCTTGTGTGAAGGGGGTGGTTCGCAGGTCCTAATAAATAGTGCGCGTGAGCCCATGTACCAACATAGTACGCTGCACCACTGATGCATGCGCAGGTGCTGGAGCACGCGTGCCAACAGCTTGCCAACGGGAGGCGCAAGGAGGAGGTCATCATTGGGTGGGGCAACGCTGGCGGAGGAGGCTGTGTCAGCAAGAAGGGGTGGGCCCCAAACCGGGCACTGCTCCGCCTGCTGGTGGACAAGTACGCGCACCTGGTGGTGTACGTGGACGAGTTCTACACATCACAGGCAAGATGGGAGCAGACGGGACGGGATATACAGGTGGTCGGGTAGCCAGCCAGTAAGCTTCACGCTGCACTCTTGCCATTCGCCCTCCTCAGGTGTGCGCGAAGTGCGGGCGGCGCTTGCTCAGCGACGGGCAGCGCTGCCTGCAGGCGGTCGTACCGTGGGGGGGGGCTCACATGCTCACCAAGTCTAAATGTGCAACTACTGCGGGACAGTGTGGGTGAGTCCACTTTGCGGGTCACGGCGACGGGTGACACGGGTCTGAAGGGGTGGACGGGGTCGGGGCTGAGTAGACGGATATAATGGTATGTGGCCAACAACTCTTCCCTCCCAACGATGCAGTGACGTGACGTCAACTCCGCAACCAACATCCGGCACGCGCTGGTGGAGATGCTGCTGGGACACAAGCGGCCTGCATCGCTGCTGCATGGCGGCGGCACGGGGCCGAGCAGCAGCGGCGGCACGGGGCCCAGCAGCAGCGGCGGCACGGGGCCCAGCAGCAGCGGCGGTGACGGTGCACATGTTGGTAGCGGAGGGAGGCAGGGAGCAGACAAGGCCCCGTGGAGGAGGAGAGCGCGGCGCAGCCCCAAAAGCGGCGCAAGCGCGCAGGCTGAGGAGCTGAATGGTGTCTAGGTAGCGGTCCGCAGTGGGGCGAGCACGGCCTGTGGTGTTGTAGGCAGCAGTGGTACGACAAGTAGTACGGCTGCTGTTGACTCGTGCACTGCGTGTTGGCTGGCTCCTGCTGTGGTGCCGCGACTGTTGGGCACCTAGGTTTGGCTTGGTGCCTGTCCAAACCGACCCCGGCTACGTCCGAGCGATGAGGTAGTTCGGCCTCAGACTGTGGAGAGCTGAGCCCCTTTTCCCTGACACAGGGGAACACTTGTCGAAACTTACAACTCCAGGCAGGCGCAGCCCCAAACCCCTACACCGGCACCCGCAACCGCACCGGTCCCAAACACCCGCAGGCTCAGCCTGGTGGTTCAGCTTGATGGCTGCCTCTCCTCCTCCTCCTCCTCCTCCTCCTCCTCCTCCACCTTCTTCAGGCTACAATTCTTGATGTTGAAGCTGACGGGCTTGTTCCAGTGCCCGCACCGCGCGGAAACCTGTCCGCACGACTGGGCCACCCCTCATCGTGAAGGCTCCCAGTCGTGCGGACAGACCAAATGAGGGGTGGCCCAGTCGGGGGCGAGGCATCGTCGACATCAGTGGTCCAAAGCACCCCAAATCTTGTCAAATTGTAGATTTGCTTACTGAACTGCTCATTTGAATAGAAACAATGTAATTATAGGCTTAGGAGCAGGAGCGGCGTCGAGTTGTGCTCGGGCCGGGCAGCGTTTGTGTTTCAGGCCGGCGCAGAACGGCAATGGAGACTGCGTCAGCCCGTAAGCCGTAGGAGTGAGGGGGGGCGGGCAGCTGTAGCCGAGGTGGAGCGGCTGCCCGGCCCGGCTAGCCTGGCGTCGGACGGAGTGCATTGCCCCGAGGCCTGCGCTCAGACGTCATGTGATATGGGAGTGGTACACAATCAGACGACGGCACGTCCTGGTACGGACGGGGCCTGGCTTGGCGACAACTCAACGTTGAGGACTCTGACGCTGCAGATCCTGACAGCAGGACTTTGCAGCGGCTGCTGACGCCGGGATGGTGAGAGGAACCCCGCCTGCTCACTCGTGAGTGAGTGGGGCGAAGCACACAACGGGGCCCCCTGCGGGGAAGCGGCGACCAGGAGCCCTCGACAGGACACGACGCTCGCGTGGTGACGCTGGCTGCTGCAAGCAAATGGGAAGAAACTGGAACATGTTTTTGAAGCGTGTTGTCCGGGTTCAGGTAAAGCAACAGCTCCCGACCTGCTGCAACGGCGGTTACCGGCCTCTGAGCAGCTTCCCACCACGCGTGGTCTTCTGAACACACTTCGGCGGGTCGAGGCGTGCACAAAAGCGCTTGTATGAGGTCAAATATCAATAACAGCAAATAACTAGCCTGTTCGCGAGACGATGTTGAGAAGCTACTAAGTCAGCCAAGAGTCGGTTATTGGTTGCGTGCGTGAGAAGGGACTCCCCTTCCGACTGACATGTATGTTGATCGCTGTAGCTATACTCAAAGTCATCACTTGCACCTGCGTTGAAGAGCACGGTGGGCGATGCTAGCATCTCAACGTCTCTGCCGGTGCGCTGCCAGATTGGCAGCTGGTGTGACGGGTGTAACCTCGACGCTCGCGGCTTCATCGCGACGCCGCCGCTATAGTCTTGATTTGTGAATGCCATTCAAACTTAGTCGCGAACCTATTTACCATAAGCTCTGTGGAGCCACCCTATAATACTAGGGCGCCCATCGCCAAGTCAACGCGAATACCGATTGGCACTAGTCCTCGTGTCGCGCAGGGACATATCAGCGTGAGCAACAGCTTCCTATACACATGAACTGTTTAGTCTTCTTGTCATCATACATGGAGGCACGCAAACGTGTTTCTTCAGGCATCTCCGTAACTCCTCGCCTTGCTTAGCTGTAGAATAGGGCGGGAACCCTAACGACGATTAGGCACTTCACTTTCCCCGCCGGTTGAAACAACATAGTGCTGAGCGAGGCTGCGGAAGTCAAGCAGGGTCGATGAGCACCAAGCAGTGCGAGTAACAGGTGAGGGTGAAGCGAAGCCCAATGAATATGATATGTTTGAAATGCATGAATCTTTTCAAGCGCCTTACGCTGCTTCCGGCGGAGCGCACTTGACCGGGGGTTTGCGTGCGGGGTGGGCGACGAGTGGCAGCCGGCATTAAGCACGGAGTTTAGCACTGCAAACATACTTTATGGACCAGTTCAGCACGCAGCACATACACGCTACAGCTAGCGCTTGCGCGTCGGGCGCGATGCCGCGGCCGCGACCGGCGATGTGTTTGAGCTCCTGCTTGCGTCCGACTGAGGCTATTCAATGCCGCATAAAACAAGGGCCTACTCATCAACATCGTTTAATCCAGGCCCTGCGCTAGATTACGCCTTGCTTCGCGAACTTGCACGTTCCATTCTTTCCAGCTCCAGCTGCGCTGCTACAACTGGAGAAGATGGCTGATTCTGGAAAGTGCGCACAAGTAATAGATTTGGGCCACGCAGGGATGCGCAAACGCCTTGCCTAGCAAAGGCTTGACTCGACACGGTCAAGCCTGGCGACCACGGCGTGTGACGGACAGGAGAGTGCAGCCCCGCGCAGCCCAGCAGCTTCGCACCTGCATACGAGCCACTCCGCATCCCACAGGAACGTTCACCCAAACTCTCACTTTTCAAATCACAAGACTTACAAACAGTAACTGAACAGAAGCATCCGTAGATGCATGACCCTGATGTGTTCGGGCACCTAGCCTCGTCGCAACCACCTAGCCCAAGCCGCTACCCGTAAAGCTACAGCTATAGCCCACCCTTAGTTTGCCTGCCCCCCTTCTCCCAATCTCCGCAGATGGACCTCTCAGGTGGCGTTGAAAGCGGTATGACTTGTTTACCGACCTTTGCAACGCCCTGTAATCAGCGGCAGCAACGGCAGCTATTCGCTGCGGCGCACTAGCGCCACACCCGCGCTGACTGCAGCAGCAGGCGCAGCAGCAATGGAGCCTGGCACGGGGGAGGGGGCCGCGGGCGTAGGTGCTGTGGCGCCTTCGCAGGTGCCGCTCTACCATGCGCGTCCCATGCACGCGCCGCAGCCGGCCCACAAGCGGCTGCGAGCGGACGTGGCTGAGGGCACCGGAACCCACCCCTCGCCCAACGGCGCCAGCAGCACGGCAGGCGACGATTACGGGGCTGGTTTGGCGAGGGGCCTGTTCGAGGACTCCCCATACGACCACCATCCTAGCCACCGCAGCCATCAGCACCACGGGCGCGCACCGCTGCCGGCCTGGCCTCACCATGCGCTGTCACCAGGTGCAGCCGGCAGCCCAGGCCAGGGCCTGCCGGGCTTTGGCTCCTCGCACACGGACTACGCGGCGCTGCCGCCGCCGCTGCACACGCGCCACAGCGGCGCGCCAAGCGACCAGCCGACGGCCGCCGCCGCAACGGCTGCGGGCAGCCATGCGCTCGGGGGCGGTTGCGGGGGCTTCAGCCCGGATACGTACGCGAGCGCTGGCTGCACCGCCGCAAGCGTGGCACACGCAGGCTGCGGTGCCGCTGATGGTGCCACACCTGGCAGTTGCAGCGCAGTGGGTGAGGCGGTGTGCGGCGGCATGGGCGAGGCCGGCGCCACCACGTCTTTGCAGACGCTGGCGCGCCCGCATACCGAGGCGCTCGCTGCAACAACGGCGGCAGCAGCAGGAGGGGGCACAAGCGGGGGCAGCTCTTCTCGGGGTGGGCACCAACTTGCGCCGGCGTTGACGGGGCTGCAGGTGCCCCTGCCGCCCATCACCACGGGCCTGCCGGAGCATAACCACGGGCACGCAGCGCGCGGCAGCGGCAATGGGGGCGGCGCCGCACCCTGCAGCGGCGCGGCAGCGACTGCCTCTACACCAGGGGCGCCGACAGCGGTGACGGCTGCTGCGGCACCCCCGCGCGCTAGCTCGACGGCCGGTGGGCCCGGATCGGCTGCCGGCGCCTCTGCGGCGGCAGCCGCGGTTGTAGCAGTCGGCAGCCCTAGCAAGCGCGGCGTTGGCAAGGCAGCGGCAGCGTCGTCGGTAGCGGGCCTCAGTCCAGGATCAGCCCTTTCTAACAAAGCGGTGGGTGGCTATCCAAGCGACAACCCTTCCAGGCGATGGCCTGCTGGTGCGGTTGATGTCTTAAGGCTTCACTGCCGCCATACATCTCAACCAGTTCCACTCTTGACTCACACGCGCCTTACGTATTGCTTTGTGGTCTCCTCCTGCCGTCCGTGACAGGGTGGCTACTTTGACTATGCGGAGATGTGGAAGATTGCCAGCGATGCACTGGAAGGAGCGCTGCCGATTGCTGGGTCGCCGGCGGTCGGCACCGGCGTGCTTGGTGCGGGTGCGGGCGCAAGCCTGCCGGCGCTGGGCTCGCTCACGTTGCCTGGCCAGCTCAGCAACGTCATTACCACCGGAAACAGCATTGAGCGCGGCCTGCAGCTGCTCCTGCCGTCAGGCAGTAGCAAGGGCCTGGGAGCGGGATCGCCGGCCGCGCCTGGGACCGGGGCAGGCGAGCGCGGCGGGCGGGCGCCTGCACACGCGCGGAGCGGCTCCGGCAGTGCAATAGCTGCAGCGGCGGATCACATCCTTCGCCCCGCGTCACGCGGCGGCGGCTCGCTGGCCGCAGCTGGGGGCCGCAGCAGCGGCGGCGTCGACGCGGCCATTGCCGCTGCAGCGGCACTGCCGCCGCTCACCTTCGACACTGTGCACCGGCGTAGTGGCAGTGGCGCGGGGGCCGCCAGCGGTGCTGGCGACGAGGCAGACGCCGCAGCAGCGCTGCTGCGGCTGCCCGGGCCGCCTCTGCGGGCCTCCGGCACCGCACCTAACGCAGTGACGACGGGCGCCACTCCATCGCCGGGCACGGGAGCTGAGGGCTACGGCTCACTGCCATCACCTACCCGCGGCGGCACGCCACGCCTGGCCTCGGCCACCGCGGCTTCTGCGCGCGGCTTGCCGCCACCCCTTCCGCTTGGGCCAGGGAAAGGGCGCGAGGGAGGCAGCGGGCAGCGGCCGGGCGCAGCAAACCAGCAGGCCCAGGGCGCCGGCGCATCCGCCGTTGTGGCGGTTGTCCCACCTCAGCACCAGCCGCTGTTGCTTGCGCAGGTGCCGGCGCGGCGGGGCCGGGCGCGGGACGCGACTGCGCAGCGCGCCGCAGCGACCGCTGCCATGGTCGTCGGCGCTGCAGCAGCGGCCGCGGCAACAGCAGCGGCCTCGGGTGCTGGCACGGGTACACGGCCTGGCAGCGCGGCTGGCGCCGCTGTGGCAGCGCCGGCTGGTGCTGGCGCCACCGGGCCGGGTGGGAATGACCTGGCGGATGACGCGATCAGTTCATGTGGCTCACGGGAGCCCGCGGCGGGTGCCGGCACATCTGCCTCGCCTCCCATGGAGGATGCGCCGCAGTCGCCGTCGCGGCCGGAGCAGGCTCTGCAGATGCAGGTCACACACGGCCAGCAGCAGCAAGACCTGCAACCCCAGCCGCAAGCGCAGCAAGACCTGCAAGCACTCCCGCCGCTGTCTTGTGCTTTTCCTGCCGCCGAGCTGGATGTAGCCAACAACACGCCCCGGGCCCAGGTTCTGCCGCTGGCACATGCGGTGCAGCAGCAGCAGCAGCAGCAACACCATCTGGGTCAGGCACCGGAGCCCACACCCATTCACGCCTTCAGCAGCCTGCACACACCCCTGCTCTCGCCCTCCCTGATCACGCCGCTGACCGGGCTGTCCACCCACGACCCGCACTATTTCACCAACCTGCACAACCTGCTGCTCTCTTCGCCCTACTCGCCCGCGGCGGCGGCGCTGCTGCAGGCGCCGCCCAGCGGGCCTCTGCTGCCCAACCTGCCTTCATCACACCAGCAGCCGTCGGACCGCATGCAGCATACTAATAATCAGCAGCAGCAGCCGCAGGCAGACCTGCTACAGTTGCACCTACACGCCGCATCTCAAGGCCAACAATTTATGGGAGCAGCAGCAACGACGACCGCCGACTCGCCCAACCAGCAACACCAGCAGCCGGGAGTGGGGAAGGAAGTAGCACCTGCCGCAACTGCAGACCCCGTGTCTGGTGCTGCGGCGGCGGCGCCGCCTAAGATTGCCGACACCATGCAGCAAGGTGACGAGCGGCAGCGGCAGCAGCAGTCAGCACAGGCTCTGCCTCTGCGGCGCTCTAGCAGGGGCGGTGCTCGCGCAAAGGCGCGGCAAGAGTTGGCAGAGGCTGCAGCCCCCACGCAGCCGCCTGCAGTTGCTGAGGCGGCGGGGGAACCGTCGCACCGTGAGCCAAAGCGGCGGCGCACGAACGATGAAGCCGCTGTTGGGCAGGCAGCACCCGCTTGCCCCGGCGGCACTGCGGCTCGGGACCGGCAGGCGCAGGCGTCGGTGTCTTCCACCGTGGGGCTGCAACAGGTGACAGCCGCGGCGCCGCAGCCTCCCTCGCCTTGGGCGATCGGGCTGTCCCCACTGCTGGCGCTGTCGCAGCTTGCCGGCGCCCGGCACATGCAGACACCGCCGTCCAGCGCAGTGGCGGCTGTGGGTGCTGCCGCAGGCGCGGGCGGCGGTGCCGGTGCTGCCGCCGACGCGGCTGCAGGGCGCGGGCAACAGCGCACGCCGCCGAGTGGGCGCTTGACGGCGTCGTACTGGGATGAGGTGGAGCCAACGTACGGCTCGCCCGTGCCCACGCCAATGCTGCTGTCCCCCGTGGCTCCATCACACCAGCCCCCGGCACCTGCGCAGCAGCAGCAGCAGCAGCCGCAACAGCCGCAGTCGGTGCCGCGGGTGGCTGCATCACAGCAGGCAGAGGCGCCAGTGCAGCCGCCGCCCCTGCCGCCGCCACGGCCGCCAACGACGGGCGGGGCTGTTGTGCAGACGGGCTTCCCAGGGCCGTACTCGGCTTGGGCTCCGCCGCAGGCTCAGGCCCAGGCTCAGGCTCAGGCTCAGGCTCAGGCTCAGGCTCAGGGCGGAAGGCAACCGGTGGATGGTGCGGCTGCCACTGCAGTGCACGGCTCAGCCGTGCCGCCCCTACCGCGACCGCAGCAGCAGCAGCAGCAGCACGCCGCAACCCGGACTGCCTCCCGCGACGGCACGGCCAGCGACAGCGGCAGCAGCGACAGCGACTCGGACACCGAGAGCAGCAGCTCCTCAAGGTCCTCCAAGAGCAGTGACGTTGCAGCCAGCCCCCAGACGGCCCGAGCGGGGCCAGCGGGGCCTCGGGCGCACGTGGTGGACGGCGCCGGCCGGCCGTTCCACCAACCGCTGCAGCCGCTCAGCGGCATCTCAGGTGGAGCCAGCGGTAGCGGTCAGGCGGCCACGCCTGCGGTGCCAGCCCAGCCCATCCACCACAGTCTCCGCCTCGGTCAACAGCCCCACCAGCAGCACCAGCACCACCCGCCGCTCGTGCCCTTCAACTCCTACGGCAGCAGCAACCTGGTCGCGCCTCCCACCTCAGCGCCGCTGCCCCCGCCGCCTTATGGCACGCACACTGGAGCTGCTGCGCCCGCGCCGCCAGCACCGTCTTACAGCTACGGCTATGGCGGCGCGACGTCTTCCTCTGGAGGGCCCTGGTCTGTTTCGCCATATGGCCACACGGCAGCACCCGCGGCAGACACCGGCGCGCCTTGGCCTCCGCACCATCCGCCCATGCCGCAGCACCCACAGACCGCGCCAACGCAGCTGCCACCAGGCGCTTGCGACTGCGACGCTTGCCGCTCCGCGGCAGCAGCAGCCGCTGTCGCAACGGCAGCCGCAAACGCGGCCGTGGCGGCGGCGGCTGCGGCCGCCACAGCGCCGCCCGCTCACCATACCAGCTACGCGCCCCAATCGTACCACGATACTACATGTGCCGGGCCGTACTCGCAGCCTCAATTCATGGACGCGCCGGGCGCCGCGTACGGCAGCGGCGGCGGTTGCGCTCCGGCGCCGCGCTGCAACTGCCCGGCCTGCCTGCCTGCAGCGCGCGGCGGCAGCTGCGGCGGCGCGCCTCCACCCGCTGCGCCCGCCCACGCACCGGCAGCCATGCCGCCGCCCTCGTACGCCGCAGCACTGTACCTGCCCCACTACCCTCCGCCGCAAGCCCATCACCAGCCGCAGCCGCAAACGTCCTTCGGCTCAGCGCCACACTACCTCTCCGGTGCCCCAGCTGCGCCACTGCAGTACGGAGCCCCGGCTCGGTTCCCTTCGGCGTCTGCCGCTGTGCAGCCACCGGCCCCGCCGGCCGCGCCATCGCCGGCGTTCATTGCCTCACTGCCGCCCGCCCTCGCCGCCTACTTTGCGTGCCCCTGCGAGCAATGCAAGCGCGGCGCGGCCGCGGCCATGTCAGTCTTGTCGGCCTACAGCGGCTCGCAGGGCGCGCCGCCCCCGGCCCCCTCCGCGTCGCAGGGTGCGCCGCCGCCGAACCTGCCTACTCCGTCACAACAGCAGGCGCAAGCACATCACGCCTATGCGGTGACGGCACCGCCGCCGCAGCCCTGCCAGTCCACGGCTGCGTCACCTGTGGCCCGGCCGCCACACTATCAGCGGGGCGCGTCGGGTGGCGGCGCATCTTCGGTCAGCACGGGTGCTGGCTATGCTGCCGCAGCGGGGCAGGGCGCGCCGGCTGGCCGTCTTAGCAGCGTGCCCAGCGGCAGCCTTGCGCCGCCGCCGCCGCCACCGCTGCACCTGTCGTCGGTCTACTACGGCGCGCCGCCGGGCTATCCGCCGCCCAGCCACCCAGGGCCGGTCGGCACGGTGGCCCCTGCGCCTGCAACGACCTACCCACCACAGCAACAGCCGAACAGCTCGTACGGTGCGGCCTCAGCTGCGGCCGCAACGGCGGCGGCAGCCGCGGAAGCCTGCCCCTGCCCGGCCTGCGTCGCGGCAGCGGCTGCAGCGAAGGCTGCTGCCGCGGCGCATGAGCACAGCAACGCGCCCAGAGTGACGGCTACAGCACGCATCTCACCGACCGGGCCAGCAGAGCCTGCGGCACCGGCGGCCTCCAACTCTACTGTGGGCGCGGCAGGCGGGCACAGCCATGCTCCATTCCCCCCACCCGCTGCGCCGGCGCCGATGCCAGTACGGCAGGGGGCTGCTGTCCCCCAGCACCACCAAACGCCACATTACGACGCCTGTGCAAGCGCGTACGGTGAGGGTGCAGCCCGGCGACTTCAACTCGACCTCAAGTAATTTGGCTGACATTGTGCATCAGATCAATATTCCGTTATTCCTTGGGTTCAATTTCTCACGCAGCCTTTGCTTTCTTTCCCACGCAGGTGAGCTGCGTGTGACGCCGCGCCCCGGCATGACCACGGCCGCGGCTGCGGCTGGCGTGGGCCAGCTGCCGGCACCGGTGGCTGCCGTGGCGCCGCGCAGCAGCAGCGGCGGCGGACCGTGTGTGCCTGCAGCCTCGGCGGCAGCGCCCGCGGCAAGAGGGTATGCGGCCTGCGCTGAGGAAGAGGCGATGTGGGCGGATGACCCGCTGGTGGCCTGGCCGCGCGGGCGAGGAGCGGGCGCCGTGGCGGCTGGCCGCCGGGACGCGGCCTAACCGCGACATCTTATAATGCGGACTGGATTGTTTCAGTCTCTGAGGTGGCCCCCTGCGTTGGCAAGATGCGTGGAGCTTATGGAGCTTAATAACTTAGTACTAGAGAGAGGCGTGCGCAAAAGACTAGCAGCGGGGGATGTGTGCGCCAGCCACGGCGGGTGGCATGGGGGGATGGGTGATCTGGACAACGATGACGGGTTGGAAGACCCGGCAGCGCGCGGAGTAAATGGCAGCAGGCAACGGGGCCAGAGCCCCTGAATTCAACTGTACCCTTTGACCCATGACACCAAGACTGGCGTCTGACATGCACGTGCATGACGGGGTGTGGACAAGTGCTTACGCAACAGTGCGTTTTGGGAGTATTATATTACCGCGCCGTGCACAGGAGTGGCACAAATGCCGGCATGCACACGGGCAGGGCGCAGCGTGCGGCGCTGCGAACGCCCCCACGGCGCAGCACTGGGATGCCTTGGACTGTGACGTTGCTGTGACAGTCTCATTCATGGAGAGCCGCGCGTGGCATCGGCCAGCTTATAACGTAGATCCGATGACAGTGCGTAACGTCAGGCCTCATATGGTTATCAACTTAAAGGTGCCCGACACCGTACGCGATGATAGTGTGTGCGTGTGCTTTTCCGGGGCCACTGACGCAGGCAATGTGCAAAGTTTGACCTGAGGTACGTGCTGTTTTTCTGGTGGCGGCAAAAGAAAGATGTGAAGTTGGAATGCAACCATGACCGGGCCCACACACGACGTGGCATTGGTCACGATGCAGTTGCTTAGTAACTTGACAAGATACCTCCACGGGTGCTACCGTTTCAGTGCCCCCAAGGTGGGCAATCGTTAACAGGCGACCACTCAGGACGTTACCGATGCATTACCGATGGTGTATTGGGGCTAGCGCTAAGACAGGGTCAACCTATCTAGCTCCCTACATCACGGATCTAGGCCGGAAGGCTGGCTGAGGACACACTTCCTGTCCTCCATATCCCTGCCAGGGGGGGGGGGGTAGAAACAAAAGTTTCACACCCCATGCCACAAAACCTCCCGAAGGGGGCCTGGGGGGGTGGGGGGTCTCCCCCCTGTCGTACACCCCTAATAACCCCTCCATTTTTGTCAAAACAAGTGCCAATTAACTCCTTTCACCATCCTCTATTACACTGTGCGGTTGGCGGACCGGTCAGCCCACGTGATTCGCACCCGACCTAGCCATCCATGGCTCCAGCCATCCATGCTCCACACCAGCCCTGGTCCCAGACCCCTCGAAACCTCGCCTTTACATGGCTACATCTATTGTTGCTATAGTAATATATAGTTTTGTGAGCATTTCCAGCGGTCGGCGCTTGTAGAAGTCGAAGCTGCCGAGTGACATACGTGGCAACATGTCCCAGACATGTTGGCATGTGTACCCAAAAATGTGTGATTTGGGCCGGCTCCTTCAGAATCATGCATCTATTATGCATCTGGTATCGCTCCTAGGAGTTGTCCCGCCGTTCTGTGGCTGCTGCTAGGCGTTTGGGGCACAAAACGAAACCTTGAGCTGACCGTGACGAAACCGTGGGAGGCCCCTGGGGGGATGGGGGGTCCCCCCGACTTTGGGGGCCCATATCTTTGCACCCAAAAACCCTTTTCAAATTTTGAGCGCGTATTTCAAACGCTCTCGTCGAGCTCTTCAATATTGAGGCATGGGGTATAATCGGGAAGATTCTACCCCCCCCTGTCCCTGCTGTCGCAAAGGCGCAAGCATACACGCTCCATCACCCGCCACTGCCATCGTTTCAGGCACCCCGCCTATACGGTAGAATTTCGTGTAGCGGTGGCGCGTCATATAATTGTGGGGCCACCTGCCCATTTTCCCTGGCCCCATCCCAGGTGCCGGTTCGCGCACAAAAGCCATCTGCCCAACAGGATGCCCGTGGATCTGTCTCCACGCCTCGCAGTACCTTTTCATGAATGTTGAATTCGACGCCCCATGGAGCTGACACCATGTACAAGACCCAAGCTGCGCCACTCCTCTCGCTCTCACAGTGCGTCACAAAATCGACACGCAACCCTATGCGGGAAGCGGTCCAACCCTGCCTGTCCTACATGGCGCTTCCGCACTCGCCCAAACCGCATGCGACTGAAGTCCGCATCGCAACCCGTCACCTATTCCTTATGCACGTCCGCAGTCCCTGCAGCATCCTTGCCTATGCCTCGGCCAAAACAAATCCCTTCCCAGTACCCACGCAACTCCAGCACGCGTGCCTCCAAGGCCCCGCAGCTTCTGTGCGGCCGTGGCCGTTCCGCCATCCTAACCACCCTCCGCAGCACACGCACCACGCATAGGTCCACCCAGCATCACCGCCGCCAGCCGGCCGCTACCGCGATCCCCCGCGGGGCCTGGCCCACAGGATAGAGCTTTGCGGGGTTGCGGGAAGTTAGATCCCAGCGCCATTTGGCGTACTTCTTGAAGAAGCCTGTGCGGACGGCAGGAAACGTGCGGCAGCAACAGTGCAGGCGCCCGCGGGCTCTGTGCATGGCCTGGCTACATCCAGTGGGCGCTACCGAGAAACGGCGGGCGCACACACGCGTCGCGCAAGTGCATCCTACGGTGTAGGGTCCCCGGTTGCTGCGTACCTGTGATGCTGTGGTAGGATCTTGCCACATTAAGGGGCACATCCATGCCGTGGCTGTGGACAGAAGACATTCACAGGCACGGCGGGCATGCACACAGCAGCTCATTCAAGATGGAACACGAGGAGGCAAGGACGCCTCTGCGGTCTGCACGCCCCAAACCGCAGGCCTATGATAACTCGCCTCGTCAGTGCAACCAAGAGGACCCCTGGGTTGCGCTTGACGTACGCCTCCAGCTTGTCCACGTACGCCGCCTCCTCCAGTACAAGGTCCAGGCTGCTTGGCCCCCCTGGCAGGCGCGTCTTCCGTCCGCCCCTGGGACGGTTCCTGCGGCCGCGGCCGCCGCCTGCACGGCCCGGCGGACTCCAGCTTCTCCTTCGCGGGCTCCTGCTCCTACTCCAGCTTCGGCTTCGGCTTCGGCTAGTACTGCGGCGGCTGCGGCTGTGGCTGCGGCTGCGGCTGCGGTCACGGTTTTGGCCCCTGCTCCTGTTGCTGCCCCGTGTCCTGCTCCTGCTCCTGCTCTTGCTTTGGCTCGGGCTTCGGCTCAGTCTCCGGCTCCTGCTCCTGCTGTTGCTCCTGCTGTGGCTGTGACGCCTTCCATGGCTGCTTCGCTGCGGTCGTCTACTTGAGTCCAGGCCGCGAGGGGCCGGACTGCCGCCCCTCCCGTCAGGCACCACCGTATCTCCAACGCTCCCGCCACCAGCCATCACGCCCGCGGCTGCGGCTGAGCCACCGGCGCCCCCAGACTCCGCTTTGCCAGGCGTCTCAGCGCCTGCGGCTTCCGCATCCGGCGCGGCGTCGACTCCAGTGCTGAGACGTTCCTCAATGCCGGCGTGCTCAGGGCCCCAGCGTGTGGACTTGCGTCGCTTTCGCGCTGGAGCTTGCTCCTGGACCTCCACACCGGCACCAATGGCGACGCCGCCAAGGATGTTGATGTTGCTGCAAGCCTCGATCGTCCCAGGGCCCATGGGGGGCGGCGGCGGCAAGGGAGGCGGCGACGGGAACGCCACGCGCGCTGCTGAGCCAGCTGCGCAGGAGTCCCCGCCATGGTCCTCCCCGCCTGCACCGCTGTTTGCGCTATCGTCCCCATCCGCTTCACTGCTGCTGGCGCCCTCACTGCTGCTGCCGCTACCGTCGTCGCCGCTGCTGCTGCCGCCAGTGCCACTGCTGCCGTCGCCGTCGCCGTCGCGTGTGGGCACGTAGCCGTTCGCCACGCCAGAGCCCTGCGGAGAGCCGCCAGCTGCTGACATGTCACCGCACAACTGAGGAGCCCTTGGCGGTGACTGAGCCTGTGGGGCCTCCTGGGCGCGCCCAGCGACGCCGCGCAGACCGGCAACGCCAGCGGCTATACAGAAGCCTGCACGACTGTCGGCCTCTGCAGCGGCCAGACCGGGCAACTGCTGCTGCAGAGCGAGACGATCGGCGGCTGAAGCCGTGGGCGGCGGGGGTGGCGGGGGCGGGCAGGGAGACTCCTGCGGCGGTGATGGAGGCGGCAGCGGTGGTTGGGGAGAGTCCTCTGGCAGTGGTGGAACAGGCGGTGACGGCGGCGGTGGCGGTGGCATGGGTGAGTCCTGCTGCTGCTGCTGCTGCTGCTGGTGAGGCGGCGGCAGCAGCGGCGGCGGCGGCGGGGGCGACGGGGGTGGCGGAGGCGGCGCACGTGCCGGCGACCCTGGGGACATGTCCATGGACGCGGGCGATTGGTCTGTGGACAGCACTGCGGCCGCCACACGGGCAAGCGGCGATACCGCGCCCGCAGGCGCCGACACACCCTGCCGCTGTGGCACCCGCCGCTCCTCGCTGGACGCCGGCGCCTCCCCGGAGCCTGCAGCTTGCACAGCCATCCGCGCGTCACTGGCTCCAGGGAAGGCCGCAACAGGAGCTGAGCCACCAGGGCCACTGCCGCCGCCCATTACACCAGGCCTGCCGTCAGCCGGCTGCCAGGACAGCTGCACGGGCTGCCCCGCGCCCCAGGTGTCACTGACGCTGAGCCCTGCCGCCCAGCCGAAGGCCGCGGCCTCCGCAGAATAGGCGAGGTAGTGGCTCGCACGGTGCCCAGGCGGCTCCTGCTGCCTCCGCCACAGCTGCCACACGTCAGCTGCCGGCGCCTGAGCGTCGGCCGTATCCTGAAGCGATGAAGCCGCCGCGAAGCTGGACACCACCGGCGTAGTCGCCTGCTGGGTCTCCGGCACCGCATCTGCTGCACCGCTCCCGCCGTGCACATGCTGTGCGCCCGCCGCTGCCGCCCCTGCCGCCGCTACCTCTTGTAGCGGCGGCGCCACCCAACGCTGCGCGCGCTCAGACGCACCCACCGGCCCTGGCTGTTTGGCACCAACGAGGTTAGCGGGGATTCCTGGCGAGGCCGCCGCGTTTACAGCCGTTGCGGCAGCGCCAGGTGGGCATTTGGCGGCCGCGGCCGCGGCCGCAAGCGCGTCCACAGGCAGCACCGTCGGTGAAGGTAGCCCCCGGCGTTCGAGCCACGGAAATGTGTGCGACGGCGGCGGCGGCGGACTCACTGCGGGTGGCCGCCGTGCCATTCCAATGGGGGGCCTGCCGGCAGCAGGCCCGACCGATGGTGCCCCAGACGAGGGCGTGCTGCCGCTGCCCGGGCCTACCGCCACCGCTGCCTGTTGGGGGCTGGCTGCGGGGCGTGCCGAAGCTGAGGCTGGAGCCGCAGGAGCACAGCCCGCGTCCTCCGCCGGGACCACCGAGACATCCGGGACCATTGCGGGGACCGCCGGCTGCAGCTGCGGCTGCGGCTGCGGCGGCATGCATGGCTGCGTTGACGTCTGGTCGGCCTGTTGGTGCTGCTGGTTTTCGTGCGTTTGCAGCTGATACTCCGTTTGCTGCTGGTGTTGCTGGGTTTGATGGTCGATTTCCATGTCATCATCGCTATCCCGCTCGTGCTCGTTCTCATGCTCCTGCTGGCCGGTAGGGGCCAGCTCCACCTCCAACGCAGCACAGCCCCCTAATTCATCGGTCCCGGCGCGGCCGCCACTGCTGCTCCGGCGAAGGTGTCCACAGGTGCCGTTGCCGTCGCCGCATTCGCCAAAGATGTCCCGGCAAGCAATGGCGGCGGTCACCGCTGGCGGCTGCTCCTCCGCAGTTGCCGCCGCGTCTGCGGCCGCAGCCGCAGCGCCGGCAACCAATGACCGGGCCGCATCTTCTCCCCACACCTCACACCCCCGGGCCCAGGCGGCGAGGCGACCCAAGCTCGCCGCCGCGACCCTGGCGGACAGGAGCGCCGAGAGCTCCCGATGCCGGTGCCGCAGCCCGCCCAGCGCCGCTGCCGCCTCACCGCCTGTGGCATCGGCGCCGCCATCGCCCCAGGCCGCACTGGTGCAGGCCTGTGCGGCACCAATACCAGCCGCCGCGCTTGCGTCGCCTGAAGGTCCCTGCGCACCGCCGGCCGCCGCGCCGGCCTCATGCCGCGGCTTGCTTGCGGCGGCCGGTGCCTGCATCAGCTTGAGCGCGCAGGCCCACAGCACAGCTAGACGGTGGGCTGTGGCCTGAACCTGCGCACAATTGCATTGACCGGCAGGATTGGACCGGCCATGTTGCAAAGGGCGAAGCAAAAGACCGGCAGTGAGAGCCCTGCATGACTGAGGGACAAGGCATGGTGCAGCACAACTGGGCCCGACCCAGATCGGGAAATGCTCTCCACCAATGAGCGCACCGCAAGACCGGCTGGCCGTCATGTCCGGCCACCCCACCATCGGTCTCCTGCCACCCCCCTGCCTGGGACACCCACCTCCTCCGTGGTGAAGTGCCGCTCCTGGCCCTGCAACAGGCGGCTGCACAGCTCCGCCACCGCCTCCCGCCACTGCTGCTCACTCGGCTCCGCGTCCAACACGCAGCGCAGCGCGTATGTGCGGCGAGCCCCGCGCTCGCCCTCCTCCACGCGACAAGCTAGCGCTAACAGCTGCGGCGTAGGCAGCGCCTCCGCGCTAGTACCAGCTGCCGCAGTAGTTCCCGCATCGTGGTCGCGAACCACGTCAACAAGCCGCCTCAGCACAACTCGATGCCCGCGGCCGATGCTGTAAGCCTCATAAGCGTCGCGCACGAAGGTTAGTGCCCCCTCGAGCGCTGGGGGCTGGAAGCCCAGATGGCGGAGCAGGTCCGCGGCCGCATTGAGTTCCAGCGCCTCCGTGCGGGTAACGAGTATTGCCCTGAGCAGGTGCCGCGACGGCAGGAGCCTCGAATCAGCGATGGCGGCATTGCTGGCTGCTGTCATGTTGCGAGCCGCTCAGGTCAGCCGACAAGCGGCGTCGCGGCGCTCATCGTGACGCCAAGTACATCGGTCTGACGATGCTGCTTGGTACTGGTTCCCCATACCAACTACGCATGAGTTGGTCGACCAGTTCGTCCAGTTCGTCCGATTGTTGGATATATACATCGGATTGATGGGGACGGAGCCTAGTCTTGAAGTCTAGAGTTCTTGCTCGTGCAGCTCGTTGGCTCGCCTGCGCCCCTTCAGCTTCGGTGCATCGGTTGCGTCATTGTGTTACAAAAAGAGTTTGGCCCGGAGAGGACCATGCGGCGGCATGTCAGTGTGAGAGCGACACGGCTTCTCAACGTATGCCGATTGAAAGCGGTCATTGCATGGCTGCAAGTAAATGTGCGTGTGCACAGAAGGATAGTGAGGTGTGAGAGTTAAGAGGTGTTAGTGGGCAGCAGCAGCAGTACCCACCCCTAAATCCAGATGACCTCCTCGACTCGCTACGGCAGCAACTCAACTCCTTAATCTCTGCGCGACTCCACGTCCACCACCTCCACGTCGCTGTCGCTGCTGCTCTTCTCCCCCACCACCTCCACGTCGCTGTCGCTGCTGCTCTTCCCCTCCGCCAACTCCAGCAGCCTCGCTTCAGCTACGGGGGCCAGCTCCTCCACCTTGCCCAGCGCCTTCCCCGCAATCCGGCGGCAATTACCCGGCCTCTGGAACACCCACCACTCAGCGCACCACTCAGCACACTTGTAGGCGGTGCTGCAAGAACTGCACAACCTCTCGTTCCTCCGCTTCTTATTTTCCTTCTTACGCTTGAACGCGCAGCACAGCACGCACACACCCTGGCTCGCTGCGATTTCCAGGGCCAGCTTGCTCAACTTCGCAAAGAACACCTTGAACCGTGACTTGGCACTCTGGACATGCTCTGGCACCATCTTCCCATAAGACGACGGCACCTCTGACATGGCCTCCTTTCGCGCTATCTCCCGTGCCTCAACACCTTTCATAACCACATTTTCGTACACATGCCTCAAGTAGGCCTCCAGAGTGGGGAACTTGGCGCGCAGAGTAAACTTAAAAATGACACGCAGGCTGTTGCCATCACCGGCCGCGTACATGTGGTGGAGGTGCGTGCTGAGGAAAGTGTTGGTTGTGGACAGGAGGTTGAACGCAGGGATGGAGTGGGTGCCCGCTGCCGTGACCAGGCTCAGCGGAACGCCACCCAGGTTGACGATTCCGTGGTACGTGGCAGTCTGTGGAGAGGGGCGAAGAGGTGAAGAGGGACATGCGTTTTGCTGAGCGGAGGCGAAGGGGCTCTTCTAAACGTGCCCGCCCCACCCACATGGAGCCTCACCTCCATGGGGAGGTCGCGGTGCACAGAGGACAGCTTGTCCCCCGACTTGACGTCGGCGTTGGCACGGACCTGGCCGCCGGCGAAGGACGCCTTGAGCCCAACCGCCGCGCCCGCCGCGATCCCGGCCGCGATGATCACAGCGACCAGCTGGGCCTGGGCGAGCCAGCAAGCGAAAGCAAGGCGAAGTTGCAGGCGCTCGGCGAGGCTCTCGAGGCAAGCGATAACGCCAGATACAGCTATATTATCAATAACGATAGCGATAGCGCACTCACCAGGCGCAGGAAGCCCGCCGACCCAGGGGCCGAGGACGTTGAGGGGCCCGGTCCCGCGTCCGAGCTCGCCGCCTTCTGCACCTTGGCCATCCCGCACTTGACAGTGCGTGTCTTCCTATATTTCCTGGCACCCGCGGCCTTGAGCTCTTGGCTCAGGCTCGGGTCGTAGCGCAGCGCGGTCGCCGAGAGCGGCGCCACGCGAGGCATTGTGGAAATGGGGAGATACTTAATTGAGCAGTTATACGATTTACCATTATCCACAAACCTTCATCACCTCTCTCAACCGCCGCATACGCCGTGGCCTGGGAGCGGTCCCCTGCATGCGGTCGGCATGCTTCATTCCTGGCTTCCTCCCCCGCCTCCACCTACGTGCCATGCCCTGACCCGTTCGTTTACCGTATGTACAACCCTCTCCCCCCCACACACACACGCCCCACGCACTGGAATTGATTAGCGCCCCGACTCTCCCCGGTGTTCCAGTTCACAAGTACCACCAGCTTGTTTTACAAATAATTGCTAGGATGGCCATCAAGCCCGAAAAGCGCGTGCTCACCTGAGCCCGCGCAGGCCTGTCGCTTCCCAAGCTTTCACCGTGCCGCATCTTTCCCCCCCCCCCGATCCTCCGACACGCAGGCGCCGCGCCATGCCTAGCTCCTCATATTATTCAAGGTGATAATTTAAGCTCGGCTCGTGCTGTCGCTTCGAGTAGCCTCATAGCTGGCGCACGCAGCCAGCATGCGCAGGCGCGGGTAATTTGTGCAGCAGCTGGCAGCTGTGGAAGTGTGGGACGGGGTCTCCCTCGCGTCCCGCGGAGCCGCGCCGCACCCGCAGGTATAACTTGAAGAGAGCGTGTATCCGTACCGAACTTGCATGCAGTCTAACATGCAGTCGACTTGTGCCCGGGCAAACGGTTGCAACTGCCGGACCATTCACTGACGCCCACGACCATCATCGCACAGTCGGTTCTCACTGTGAGCCCAAATATGCTAGTATTCCGTGCCTTCCAATCTTCTGTAGTCACTCAACTTCAATTTGCGCATATTTGCAGAAGCACCGGCCTTGAATCGCCTCCTTACTCTTAATGGCCTCTTTGATATCAATATATATGATTAAATGAGTAAATGATAATATCTACTAGCGCCGGGTGCTTGCCCAAAGCGCTTGGCCCAGACCATCGGTTCTGTTTCGCGCACATTCTCGCCCTTGAAAGGACCGAGAAATGGGCGTAGTTATATTAGCCCTCCAACTCTGGGCTGCCGTGACGATTGTGCGGGTGGTGTGGGGCGCTTGGGCACTCATTTTAGCGTGCATCTCGACGCTGCTCAGTGCAGTGCTTTTGCTTGGACGGTGAGTACACGCTAATACTTGTGAGGCGCCCTGCGTAAACTCTTGGGCGGAGGCCCTCTGTGTCCGCACCTACAATAGAACAACACCTTCGCCCCACGCCCCACGCGCGTCCATCGTTGGCGCATCGCTCCCCCGCGCGTGCCTTCCTTCAGAGTGCTGCAGTTGCTATGGCTGCCCCCGCACGCTTCCGTCTACGCCGGGCCCGGCACCTGGTGGGACGTGTGCTGGCGGCTGCTCACGCTGAGGCCGCTGTTCGCGCTATTTGCTCGGGGCACCTTCATGCGGGCATACGCGCTCATTGTTGTGCCGGTGCTGGGCGTTTGGGTGGTGGGCATCACGGCCCTGCTCGCGGGCGCGGACCTACTGAAGCCGCTGGTCAAATCGCTACCGCTGGTCAGCTTCGTGGCGCTGTGCGTGGTGCGTGGGGGCGTGGGGTCTGATGCGTGGGGAGTAGAGTTTGGTGCGTGGGGTCTGGTGCGTGGTGTGTGGTGCGTGGTCCGTGGGGTCTGCGGCGTAAGGCCTGGTGCGTGGGGTCTGGTGGATGGGGTCTGAGGCGTGGTGCGTGGGGTCTGGTGGGTGGGGCATGCGGGTTGCGGGATGTGGGGCGCCGCGCCTTGGGCGGCGGGCAGCAGGGCTACGGCAGCAAGGCTTGAGCGTGGGGTATGGGATGCGGGGCCTTGGGCTGAGGGTTGCGGCTGAATGGTTTGGTCGCTGGTTCGGATGGGCTCCTTGCAGCCGCTGCATCACCCGTCACCTGACCGCACGCACCGGGCCAGCTAAACTTCTTGTCGCACGTGCCATGCCGAGGCAAGGAGCAATCCACTTGCGCCTCACGTGCGTCCCGCCTGCCCTCACCGTCCCCGTTTCCTACCTCGTCACCCGCTCGCGTCTGCAACCCCTGCCCACGCAGATGTCAGTGGCTCTGGCAGACGACAGCGTGCGGCGCCTGCTGCTGCCGGGCCGGGTGTGCATGGCGGCGCTGCGGGGCAGCGCCGCGGCCTGGATGGGACTGGCCGGTTGGATGGGCACTTGCGCTAATTTGGGTGGGTGGGCGCAGGACAACAAGAAATGCTGTTTGTGGCGCGTGGGAACGGGCTGAAAGGTCTGCTGCGATACGTTCGTTCTGCGCTCGAGACCAAAAATATATCCTGGAACCCTCCCTGAGCACTCCGCTCGGTGCAAGTAATGAAGCCCATGTCATTCGGCTTTGATGCCGCCCTCGAGAATCCTGCTTAGCCATGGCGCCTTTCAAGTTTCGGCTATGCTTGCAAAACACACCGAGAGATCCGGTGCCCGGGCTGACAGCAGCTTCTTGTTTGCCTGCTCGCTGTGCTGAGAGCCCCCTGCCGGCCCCCGCCCCCGCAACGCTCGCCCCCAGATGGTACGCTGGTCACTTTCAACGAGGTGGCGGACCTCTTCATCATGATGGCGCTGTGGAGCGGCGTGGCTGTGTTCGGCTCGGCGGGGGGCACCCTGCTGTGGCACATCGGCGGCTGGGGGCCGGAGGCCGGGGCAGCAGGCTCTGAGGTAAGGAGGAGGTGAGGCATGGACAACAGGAACCATGCCTTGCTCAAAAGGTGGGGCCCGCTCCCGTCCCGTGTCCTTTGAGCTTGCCTCACATTCACCCTGCTGCATTTGCCCATATGCAAGCCTGACCTCGAAATACCTGTCGCGCCCTCGTCACCGTCGCCACTCGCCAGCCCGCCGAGAGGCTGGCGTTTGCCGGCTACGGCACCGCGGCGCTTCTGGCGGCGGCGGGCTGCGTTTCGGCGCTTACCGGCGACAGCATCGTGCTGCCGCTGCTGAAGGTGCTCGTGCGGGCGCTGGACGCAGTGCTACGGGTGCGGCCTGCGCTGGAGGCGGCGGCGCGTGCCGCGCGCTGGCTGGCGGCGCAGCCGGCGCTGGGGGCAGGCATTGCGAAAGTGCAATCGTGAGTGGCAGCGCGCGCGTGTTGGAGGGGCCTGGCACCGAGGGGCCCATGACTGAGTGTCATCTGGCGGTGGCTTGAGACCGCTTACACGCGTGTGTTGCGACAGGCTCGGTGTTCCTTCTGATGCGGGCTGGCTTTGTAGCTGGCTGGATCTCGCTAGGATTGACCTAACCTCAGTCACGCGGCTCGCCCCCATACCCTACAGTGTGGACCAGATCGTGACCCGCTACCTAGCACAAGCCTGGGATCATGCGTGGGGCGCGGCGCGCTCAGTGGGCAATGTGGTGACTAGCGGCGCACGGTTTTTCCGGCAGCATGCTTGGCCGGCTGTGCACCGCAGCTGGACAGGTGCGGTGTGGCATTTACTCTCCTGTGTGCGTATGACAATACGGTAGTCTGGGTTGCATGCCGTCATGCGCACATGTGTGTCGCGTCAGCACTGCGATATTTTCTTGCTTGTGTTGTTGCTGCAGCGGTGAGGAGAAGCATGCTAGAGCCGCTGGGGAAAGCGGCGCGGGCGGTTGCCACAGCATCGGTCCGTGCAGGCGTGTGCACGGCCAGAGGTGGGTGCGGCGAGCGACTGACGCGCAAAGTAGGTGCACCTCACTTGGTGCAGCAGCACCGCGTCCCTCAGCCCGTTTCCTACCTTCACTTGCTTCTCCTCTCCCCCCGACCTCACCACAGCCACTCACCACTACATGGTAAAGCCTGCCATCACAGCCGCATGGTGCCTGACCCTGATGGCCCTCCGCCTCGCCGTGCGCATTAGCCGGCTGCTACTGCGGCTGCACCGCCTGCTGCTACTGCCGGTGCTGCGGGCGGTGGGCGACGCTGTGCGTCGCTTCCTGGCGCCGCTGCTGTGGCCGGCGGGCGCTGTGGCCGGCACGTGGTGGTTCGGCCGGCAGGCGGTGCTGCAGGGCGCGCCGCTGCCCTTCGGCGCAGCGGCGGTGGTGGGCTGTGTGGTGGTGTGCCTCATGGCAGGCAAGAGCATGCGGGTGAGTTGCCGTGCATGGTGGCAGGCTCTACCTGACTTGAGCTCATCGTGCTCGTTGCATCATTCAAGCAATACCAGCGCTTTCCCAGCTCGCTGATCACCGGCACAATCCCACTACGCAAGTACCGTAGTATTCAACTACGGTAATCCCAACTTGTGCAACACCCCCAGAAGACGCGCTGGCCGGCGCTTTCCAGGCTGGGTGGGCAGCTGGAGTCGGCGGCGGCACTCGTCTACCTGCACTTTGACTTGGGCCTGGGGCGGCTGGTGCGCTGGCTGGCGAAGGTGAGCGGGAGTTACACAACGCTGCAGGGTTACCGTCTGCGCGGCAGCCCTTACGTGTTTGTGAATTGCAGTAAACTGACATGTCGTGTCTCACGTCCGGCGGACGCGTTGTGTACACGAGCGAGTGCAGTTTGCGGCCATGTGCCCCTAGAGCGCACGTCCACGCGTGCAACCGGCTTGCACTTGCAGCCGCCTTCACTAGGTCGGGATGGCGCGCTCTACCTGACGCCCATGACTGCTCACATCGCCCGCACCCATTCATCTTTCCGTCTACCCTCTCACACCTGCGCACCCGTCGCCTTCCCACGTACACAACTGCCTTTTTACGACTGCTTAACAAACCACCGCAACAGGAGCTGTACTGCGTGCTGTGGAACTCGTTCTTCGCTGCCCTTGCCACCGGTCGCTGGGTGCTGGCGCTGGTGACGGGGCCGGTGACGGCGCTGCTGTTGGCGATGGGCACCGTGACCTTCTGGGGCATTGACCTGGCGGTGCGCATTGCCAAGCCCTGCATCAAGTGAGCGGCGCGACTGTGTGAGCGGCAGCTCCGTGTGCTCGTGCTGAAGCGGACGGCGGCGATGTGCATGTATGTGATGTGGGCGGGCGGTGCCCCGCAGATTTCCCCGCACAACTGAGCGGCTACATGCATCGTGCATCACGACATCATGCGTCATGCGCGTTCGTGCTTGTACTGACATAAGCGGGCGCCTATCCGCCGCAGGGCGCTGCGGGTGGCGGCGCGGCCGGTGTGGCGCAACCCCGCGCTGTCACTGCTGCTGTCCACCGGGCTGCTGGTGGTGCTGTACGTGGCGCACCAGGCTGGGCTGCCTGCGGCGGCCTGGCGGTCCCTGGTTGCCGCTGCCTGGGCTCTCTGCAGCCGTGCTGTAAGCGCCGGCCAGGGGCCTGGTATTAGTGGGAGGCTGCTGATTCCAGCAAGCATGTTACACGCTTACGGTGCATCGTTGCAATTGATTTGCGGCTTTGCTGTGCATCGTTTTGACTTCCTTTGCAGTACCGACGTCTGGGGTGGGCGCTGACGCCCATGCTGCGGCTGCTGCGGCTGGTGCTTGGGCGCGCAGCCGCTCTCCTAGGCCTGTCAGCGGACGCCTCGGCGGCGGCGCTCGTGAGGTCCTCCTCCGCTCTGGCATCGTGGGGTACGCAGGTGGGACGCAGGTGGGACGTCGTGCAGTACGTGTGCTTGACAGCCATGCATGCTTTGGGTGCACAGGGTCAGCCATACACCGCGCTTTTGCAGAAGCACCAACCCGTTACCCAGGCTGCAACCTTGTGCACGTTTGCGGATTGTTTACACCCCCATGCTGTGCCACCACCCCCATGGTTCCTGAAGGCCACAGTGGACGTATCCTCGCTCTTTGCCTCACGCGACTTTGCTACAGTCTTCCTGGGGTTGCACATGCTGCATGCACTAATCCTCAGGTATGCCACCTGAGGTGGCGCGGCTGTGCCACATCCCAGTCGGGACTGGCAGGAGCGGCCGCGCTGAATAAAAGGAGCGAGCTACAGTAGACTAGAGAAACTGAAGCAACCGTCTCGCCTTGCCCAGATTGTTGCCCAAACACAACAACTCACAACTCGGACTCGTCGGTTGCGGCGCCACAGGTATTGGGCCAAGGACGTGCTGCGAGCACAGGGCGGCAGCTTAGCTGAGCGCGGGCTTGTTGCGGCGGCGGCTGGCGACGAGGCGATAAAACATGTGGTCAGCTTCGTGGCGCGCAGCACGGCCAAGGTGCGGAGGGGCGAAGTGGACGGGGCCGTCGCTACATGCGGCCTGTCGCACTGCCTTGGCATTGACAGAGCTTGCGGCAAGAAATGAAGGAATGCATAGGCCAAAAACCACCATGCGGCACAACCCATCCTGCGACCCGTATGGATGTGTTGCGAGCAGGTGGTCTGCAGCTCATTGTTTCTTGCTGGAGTGCTGAGTGGCGGCCGAAAATGCAACCCCGCTATCTACCGGTACACTGTATTGGTCTTTACACTTGTGTCCCTGCTCATGTGGCTCTGCGGCCACGCAGGTGGCTCTGGGGCCCATGTACGTCACTGCAGCGGCGGCGTTCCTGGCAGGTAGCGGTGGCGGAGGTGTAGGCGGCGTGGCCAGCCGGCTGGCTGGGCTGACGGCGCCGGTGCTGTGGGTCCTGTACCTGGCTGCGCTGTGGGTGGAAGGAGGTGAGAGCTTGTGAGGGAGGGTCTGAGGGGGGACCTGCTGAGGATATTGCTGGGCGCAGCACACACCTATGGGGAGCCGCGCAACATGGCGTCCGCTGGTGAGCCGGTATTTCTGCCTCTACATTCTAGATCACAGCGCGTTGGCAGTTGCGTACGTTACTTTCACCTCAAGCGCGCTTCAATCATACCGTACGTCGGTATCCCAACTCCCCCCACCCCACTCGTACACCCGACACACAGTGCGGCGCGTGGAGCTCTCTTACGGCACTGCACAGAGCTCAGAGTTTGCCACTGCGCTCCGATCCCTACGTGAGCGCCGGCGCAACCCCAGCACCGGCACCCCGCCGCCGCCACAGCAGCAGCAGCATCAGCAGCGTTTGGCCCCGTCACCGCCAGCCACCGCGGCTCAACCAGCGTTAGCTCCACAGCCCGCGCCTGCCACAGCGCCTCCACCGCAGCGGCCAATAGATCCTGCTGCGGAGCGGCTGCTGCTTGATCTGCGATCGCAGCCTGCCCCCAAACACGTGTTTCCCTCGGATACCTGCTCAGTGTGCTTTGACGCGCTGGGCCCGGAGGCGGCGTCACCTGACGCGTTGCTGGCAGCGCTAAGGAGGCAAGGAGCCTGCAGCAGCTCCTGCGCTGAAGGGGCGCTGCTGGTGCTGCGGTGTGGGCACGTGTTCCATCAGGATTGCGTGCTCTTGTGGCTGCAACGCAACCCGCGCTGCCCCTGCTGCCGGGAGCCGGCCATTGGGCGCGCACGCCACTCGAACATGCTGTTCTGACATCGTGTGCGCTGTGGGAAGCTGCAGCATTGTTGTATATTGCTGGAAGTATAAGCCCTTGTGCACGGCGCTGTTGTGATTGCGGCCTCAAGGCATGAGGTTTGGTAAGGAGGCAAGCCAGAGCCCCGAGGTGGGGCGTGTGCTGTGGTGCGTCATTACGGTATTTGCGTGATGATATGGTCAGCCTTTCCAGAATACTATACTGACGCTTTAGCATGTATGTAAGACATTGCGTATGAAGGGACTGGGCTCGCAGGCGCTGGTTTAAGCTGTGTGACCTTTCACGACCTGCCCCTCGCTCTTAGCCCAGCCCGAATAAAGCCAGTTACTCGCACACAACATACTGTTAGCGACTAGCTGAACGAGATATGGCCGGCGCTGACCGCCTTTGACAAATTGCGACTTCAGCGCCGGAGATGAGCGCCGCGGAGCCGCTGCTGCCAACCAGGCAAGCGCTTGGTACTGTGCTGGTAACACGCACATGTCTGGGCGAGCTGGCACAGTCCGCCAAACTCCTTGAGGAGCTTGGTTTCGCGGCGAAGCTGGGCGGCCAGGTCGTGCTGATTCGCCCGAAGCTGGACATGCCAGACGTGTTGGCACGGCGCGTCATCGAACTGGGTACGTCCTGCAAAAGGGTTGTCGATGCGAACTGATTCCCGCCACCGAGCTCAAGTGACTCTGCTGCTCAATGCGCTGACCCTCCCGTGTTAGCCACTCGCAGAGGGCGATCGCGTATGTGTGGAGGAGGGCGAGCGCGGGGCTCGCCGCACATACGCGCTGCGCTGCGTGTTGGACGCGGAGCCGAGTGAGCAGCAGTGGCGGGAGGCGGTGGCGGAGCTATGCAGCCGCCTGTTGCAGGGCCAGGAGCGGCACTTCACCACGGAGGAGGTGGGTATAAAGGGTCTGGGACAAGACGTAGGCCATCGCTATACAGCTGGTATGCAAGCTGCCGGGCAGAGGGCACCAGACATTGTTGCCTCGTCACGTGGGTTGTCCTTGCGCCAACCTCCACCATTCACGTCTTTTCTTGCCTCACTCATGGCTGCCGCGTAGCTTCGGCGCACCGCGGAGCACACTGCACGTTTATACGAGAGCTACCAGGAGCTGGACGCTTGGCGGCGCTCAGACGCGGCAGCAGCAGGCGGTGACGCGGACGTGCCAGTGCGCATCATCAACGGGCTCGCGCGCATCATGCAGGGCCCTGCAGATAGCGCGGCTATGTCCCTCATCTGGGCGGCCTGGGCCATACACCTGAAGCCCTGGACGGAGTCTGGCGCGCAGCAGCTGGGCGGCCAAGGTCCAGCTATCACAAACAACACGCAGCCGCCTGGGTCAGCACCAGCACCAGCACCAGCACCAGCAGCAGCAGCAGCAGCAGCAGCAGCAGCAGGGGCAACCGGAGCGCATGCGCCGCCAGCCCAGCAGGCGCGCGTTGCAGGCGTGGGGCCCCACGCTACAGATGCTGAAGCACAACCGCATCACCAGCACAAGCAGCGAAAGAAAAAACCAGCGCCTTTGTTCTGCGGCGAGGATAGCAAAGACCGCGAGGACCATGCCCCAGGCCACCTTGACACGTGGCCACCCACACCCTCTCCCACACCCTCGTCGACAGTGTCCCACGCACACGAGTCTGGTGACGACGAGGATGTAGAGACAATGGATGGGCCGGGCAGCAGCGGGCTTCCACGCACGTCTCCGGTGTCCCGGAGCAGAGACCAAGGCAGGCAGCCGCATGGTGGCAATAAGACGTCAGGTGGTACAAATGGTCGTGCGTGCCCCTCTGCACAGCAGGACGAGCACCAGCACCAGGACAGGCCTAGACAGAAGGACGGCGAGCACACGGCAGCGGCAGCAGCCCACGAGCGGCATCAGGGCTCCAGCCGAAGCAGGGATGGCCCGTGGGCTGATGCAGATGCCAGGGGCATGCGGCTTACTCGCAGTCGCAGCAGGAGCCGCAGCCCTAGCAGCCCACAGCGCGCCCAGCATGCACGCTCACGGTCACCACAGCAAGCACGATTGCACTTCACGGAGGCTGACCTGAGATGGATTGAAAGCCGGCACCAGTGGCTGTTGCGGCAGCCACGACAAAAGGCAGCAATAGAAGGCCCATACAGGTGCGCCTCCCTTGTAGGGCACCGGGCTTGGCACTAGCCAATGGTGACGCTGGATTATGCCAACACCATCTACGTGCCCTTGACTGTGCCCTTCATGCATGCGTGTCCGATTTGCCTGATCTGCTTGCAACAGTGAAATTGAGATGGCAGTACCGCGGGAGATGCTGCACCGACTGGACACGACCGTGTGGCGCTTTTATGCAGCATGGCCAAAGCTTTTTGCTATGGATGGACCATACGTCATGGCATTGGGAAGCTCCAAACCGGTGCCTGGCCAGGCCTTAGCGGACAGCCAGGGCAGATTGAGTAGGGCAGATGCAGCAGTGCTGCCGCCAGAGCGGCCGGCTGTAGTGTGGGAGCCACCAGCAGAGAGACCACATGTGGTCTGGGAGCCACCACGCAGGGGATCCAATGATGGAGGCCGCCAGCGTGATGGAGGCCGGGATGGTGACAGGGACCGAGGCCGGCCACAGGACAGGCAGCAGGACTGGGAGCGGCAGCATGAAGCAGAGCGGGACCGGGACGCTACAGCACGGGAAAGGGAACGCGACGGGCCGCGCTCAAGGTCTCGGTCCAGATCACCGCTGTGGCGCGGAGGGCTTGGGAGCGGCCGCAGCAGTGGCTTCATGCCCACGGGTCGCCCAAGCCGGCCATGGGAAGACCCACAGCTTGAGCCAGCTACCGCAGGGGTGGACGAGCGTGAGGAGAGGCAATGGGCAGAGCGTGTGCACAAGTTCCTTCTTACGCGGCCAAGGATGGAGGCGTCTGCTGGGACCTTACTCAGGTGAGTGGGTCTGTTCATAACCTCTGTGCTGGGTTGCATCAATTACTCACCATGAACCCAAAGCAGCACTCAACCCCATCAAACCAGCGGCATTGACTTATCATGTGGTCTGAACTGCTCCATGGACATGTGCATGCTCTTCACTAAGTGTTTTGTGTGCTATGGCTGCTCTGCAGTGAGGGCATGGGAGTGCCTGGGCATTTCTTAAATCGAGGCAGGACTTTAATGGTCTTCCTCCGAGGCTTTCCAGATCTTTGGACGTTGGAGATTGCAACTGTTAGCGGGAAGCAGGTCTGGCTGCTTCATGCCAACACTGCCAAGCCACAGCAGGTGGGGGCATGCATATTCTATCTTGCTGTCAAGTGTGCCACAATAAATGCGTAGGCTACAGGCAACTGACTACTTTTACAAGTGTAAGCCCAAACCCACGAAAAGCTTGGCCTGAAATTGTTTTTTGCCCCACCTGTCTGTGACAGCCACCTGACCGCAGGACTGACCGTGCTGCCGGTAGCACCGCTCCCGCTGTTGGTGCAGCTGAAGCTGACTTTGTGCGGCGACTGTACGATTACCTGGTGAAGAAGCTGCCTGCTGGTGTCGAGGCTCGTGACCTAAAATCGTGAGTACACATTAGGCATGCAGTATAATGCTAATGTACCATGGTGCTACTGTGCAGATGGCAGCTTGCTCTGCAAGGAATGCCACCTCCTGACTGTTGTTACGGCCCATGCAACCCTGCATCTCTGTTTACTGCAGGAGTGATCTGCGGGTACCGCAGGACTTGTTTGGTGGGCAGTACCCTACTGTTAGCGCATTCCTGCGGCGCTGGCGTGATGCAGGGCTATGGCGACTGAGTGAAGATCAGCCACTTGTGGTCACAGCAAGAACTGGGGGCGGGGCAAAGCAGGCGTTGCATGGGCTGCGCTGATTGGACGCACGTGCCTGCATGCAAGCAGGCAGGGGTGCGGGGTGGCCAACTCGGTCGGCGGGGGCGGGCAACCGTCACTAACCGCCCCAAGACCCCCTTGCGACCAAGCTCCGCGCGCTCCAAAAGCGATATTCGCTCGTATTAGACATAATGTACGTGGTCTGACTTGATGCGCGACCCAAACGCGTGGGCGGGCGAGCTTGCGCATGCTCGCGACGTGCATCCCGGTCTAGACAACCGGACTGCAGCCGCGTGCGCCTGCCGTGGCCTTTATACCTATAGGGGACATAGCCGGGACCGGGCGCAGGTCCGGCAAGGCGCCCGCGACGACGCCCGGCCTGAAAACATGGTCGATTGAAGCTACGCTCAAGTTGTTTACTTGCCACAGGCCACCAATTGTTCTCCACTCAATTCCGATGGTATCCCATGCAATTATAAATTGTGATTTGAAGGTCCAAAAGGTTTAATGCGCTGTATCACGCTCAAAGACAAGTCTATAGAACGAGCCCGGTGTGCGACTCAGCCCCGTGGGCTCTTTATGAGTATCTAGTTACACCACAATTATGTTGACGATATGCCCGGGGTTATTCCTCCTTGAAGTTCGAACTCCTTGCATGGGCTGCATGGGCCAGACAGGTCCGGAAACTTGGCTTTTACTTTCACAAAGACATTGTAACACGCGATTTATGCCCTAATATATGCATTGCGACACGCTGACTTCCAGAAAGGCTGTGAAACCATACAAGCAAAAGTCGTTTGTACTTGCCGCCCTGTTTTAGGCCCAACGAGGCCCAGAATCACCATCTGTAATATATAGCGGCACCTAAAGGAGGAGTCCGCTTTTCAGAGGCTCACTGTGGCGCAAAAATAACTTGAGCGTAGGTGCATGACACCGGCAATGGAGTCAACTGGGCGCTCTCTGTTTCTGCAGCATGCACGCAATGTTGTTTATGGACAAATAATTGATACTGGTATCTTTTTTAGCAGCAAAGATGACAGGGTGAGCTCAGTCTGGCCTCCAATGATGCTCGAAAGGGCCCGACAGCCTTGTCCCGGGCCGGCCCCACCTATTTTTGTGTTGCAATAAGCTTTAAATGTTCTGTGGAGCTCATGGAAACTAAGAGGATAAATTGCGGAAGCTTGCTTTTCGAAAACGGCTTGTCGCACAACTGCATTTTGGTGCGGGCGTCGTCGCGGGCGCCTTGCCGGACCTGCGCCCGGTCCCGGCTATGTCCCCTATAGGTATAAAGGCCACGGCAGGCGCACGCGGCTGCAGTCCGGTTGTCTAGACCGGGATGCACGTCGCGAGCATGCGCAAGCTCGCCAGCCCACGCGTTTGGGTCGCGCATCAAGTCAGACCACGTACATTATGTCTAATACGAGCGAATATCGCTTTTGGAGCGCGCGGAGCTTGGTCGCAAGAGGGTCTTGGGGCGTTTAGTGACGGTTGCCCGCCCCCGCCGACCGAGTTGGCCACCCCGCACCCCTGCAAGCAGGTGAAAATTAGTCGTGAGGTTACCCCCCGAAGGTTACTGCCTTGAGGTGTGCTGCACTGGGGGCCTCTCCTGGTTACTGTTGCGTTGTGTTTGTTATCACGCATACTGCTCGCCAATAAGGATTTCGAAAACTATAGTAAGCGCTAGCTAGCAGAAGTCTGTCGGTGGGAGGACCGGGCTCGCGCGTGGTCGTGTGGCGTGTGGCTGATGCGCCCGATGCCTTGCTCGCTTGTATTTGCGGATATGTGGGGGGACACTAACTCGTTACTGGGACCTCGCATTCTTGCCCCATGCCTATTCCATCAGTGGTCGTATGGCGTTGGCACGACGGCAGCCGGGTTGCGGTGTGCGCGCCCGATTTCTCATGCACGCCAGTTACGTTATTGGAATGAGCGCTTTATATCAAGTCAAAATGACATATCAATAGGAAAGCCGCTGAGCTCGAGTTTTGGATAACGAAGACCTCGACTTTCGCAACTAATGTCGCAGTTGGCACCGTCCATTCTCGACCGCCCGGCGCTTCCTTCTCGACATCTGCTCAATCTTGCACTGGCAAGGCGCAGGGCTCTTTCCTTGCTTGACAGCACGCTTGGAGCCATCAAAGCTCTTGGCCTGCAGCCTCCCTCTCTGGAAGGCGTACTGGTAGCATACAGTATAAGTAATTCGTGCGTGGTCCGGAAGCTTTCTGGTGTCTTTGAGGCTGCTGGGCCCGCAGCAAGTGAGTGCGCTACCTTGCGAGCACTAGCTTGCCCTGCCTTGCAGTGACACCATTAAAACACAGGCACAAATCGGCTCAGCGTTAAGGACTCGACCAGCCCAGGGGGAACCTCGGCCATCGACCTGAGCTCGGTGCACGACGGCGCCGACCTCAGTAACCAGCAGTGGGATGAGGTGGAGGCCGACTTCTGCCGTCGGTTGCTGTCAGGACATGAGCAGCCTGTCACGCTGCGAGAGGTGGGACTCGACCGGCTGTCGCGCACTGGGGTGCGGCGGGCGTGCGGCGCGTGCCCAGGCTTGGACAAAGCCTGACCCGGATGTGAGAGCTCGCATGCCCGCACCTGTTCCACCTTCCTCAGATACGGGCCGCTTACTGCCGCTACCTTGTCCTCAGCCGCTGCCGCAGCCTACTTGATGCGGCGGTGGGCCGGACCGCGAGCACCCATGGCAGTTCCGAAACAGTGATCGTGGTGGACGCCGCCCTTCGGCGGCAGCTGCAGGATGCCATGCAGCGGCCAGAGATGAGTGACTGGCAGTGGCTCGAATGGCTTGGCCGCACGCGCCCTTGGGATGAGGAGCTCGCACGGGTGAAGGTGGCAGCGGTGGCCGCTGCCGCGCAGGAACGGCAGCTGGGGCAGGAGCGCCGCAGGCTGCCGCAGCAACCGAGGGAAGAGGCCCGAGCCGCAGCTGCTGCCGCATCACTGTCATCAGAACCAACCGCCATAGAGGGACCGGCGCCGTTGCTGGAGCTTGCAGCGGCAGCGGCTGCAGGCGCCTCATCGCATGCAGCTGGTCTCTTGGGCGACGGCGAGGCCTCGCCGTGTGAGCTGCAGGCGCCGCAAGAGATACAGCAGGCGGGCAGTGCAGCGGCGGCGGTGGACGCCTCGGCATGCAAGTGGGCTCGGCGAGTGCACGAATGGCTGCTGAGCCAGCGTGGGTCTTGCGGATACCTCCATGAGCTGCAGATGTGAGTGTCGCGGGTGTGCACTTTGCATTCGTAACTCTCTCCGCTTGTAATGGTAGGCCGTACACACGCTGACGGCATTGGAAGCAGCCTGAAGGGGCTTGGCTGCCATCGCCTTGAACGGTGCAGCAAACTCAGGCATTTGCGCTCCTTGTCTCCTGACCCACCCTCCCGCCATGTTGGCTGCTGTTCCCTGGGCCCTGAGCAGCCATGGCCTGGCGGTGCCGAACGACCTGCTGGACCGCTACGGCTGCCGGCCCATTGACTTCTTCAGACTTTTCCCGCACCTCTGGGAGGTGGGCCCCCTTAGCACGCAGGGGGGCCGGTTGTTGCATGCGCTCGTGCGGCAGCCGGCCCCAATGCCCGCGCCCACACTGGCGCGTGCGGCTGCTGCTGCGCCTACGGCTGCGGCTACGGCCACACCGCCGCCCACCTCGCATCCACCACTGCAGCGGGTGAACTCCCAGGACCGCGGGCGGTCTGAGCAGCAGGACCGGAGGCAGGAGCTGCAGCAGGAGCAAGAGCCGGCACGGGGCTGGCACGGCACAGAGGACCGGCGGTCACACTTCACTCCTGGGTTGCCACCTCGGTGCAGGGCTACAGGGGGCTCTCGCTCTCACTCTCACTCCCGCTCCCCCCCACGGTTGCGCTCGCGCTCTCCTTCACGCCCGCGCACACAATCACGCTCTCGCTCACGGTCTCCGCGGCGGACAGTACCAAAGGGCCTGACCATTGGGGTGATGCCGCCAGCCATGGTGGAGGACGAGCTGGCCTGGGCGGAGCACCTGCACCGGTGGCTGGAGGACCAGCCCGGGGGCCGGGCCAAAACCTTTGACATAGTCAGGCAAGTCGTGGGTTGTCGGAACTTGAGGAGCGCCTGTTGGTGCCGACAGGCAGGGCAGAGGGCAGTGTGGAATGTTGGTCCGAAGCAGCTGTGGGGATGGGCAGGCCGCATCCCGCCACGCCATGAGTGCAGTGACTCGCCCCAGCATATTGGATTCTTGCCTGGTATGAAGGCATTGAACGGAACTGGCACGCTGCACGGGATGTAGCATTCTGCCCTCATCTGTTTTCTATAATAAACTAATCGCCTGTCCGGTGGGCTTCACGCTTCTGGCTGACATGCCATGCCACATCCCTGCCGGTGCAGGTTTGGCTACGGCGTGCCGGCACACCTGCTGGAGTTCACACGGGCCAGACCGGAGCGCTTCTGGGAAAACCACCCCGACCTGTGGACCTACTACCCACGTGGCACCCGCACTCCGGGCTTCTTGGTTGTGGTGGGGAACAGGCGTGACAGCAGGGGTTTGCGGAAGTAAGGCGTGCAGCTAGCACCACGGGAGGATGGTACGTAGCAACGCGGGGCCAGGTGTGACGTTGGACGCAAGCAGTCAAGATTAAGGTACGCTCATGAAGTAGGCATGGGGCAAGAAGGCGAGTTCCCGGCAGTGTCCGAAGCCCCCGATGTATCCACAAATAAAAGCAAGCAAGGCATCGGGGGCAGAAGCATGAGAAACGCGCTGTGACTGTACGGACGTCAGTAGCTGGTTGGAGGTTGCTGGAGCGCACTTGAGCGGAGTGGAGATGGTGGAAGTGGAGAGCAGGGGGGGGGGCAGGGCTATTACCTTAAAGATATTGAGCTTTATTTGGTCATTTTGGCCGATTTCTGAGCTTTACGGCTGGCCCTTAAAGCTCAGATTTTAGCTTTGTTACGCGTCCACGGAGGCGGGGAAAGCTTGGCCCCGGTGGGGTTGGGGGCCACAGAACCATCAGACGCCAGTGTTTTCAGCTGTTCCGGGGCCCAAACAGCTGCGTGTCAGCGTATGCGACGATTCCGTGACCACTTGATGCCCCACTGACCATCAGAAAGCCTATCCACAAATACCCGGGAGTCCGCCCAAGTCCGCCCCCTGAGCTAACTTCTGGGCATTTTAGCTTGCTAAAGCTCAGGCTGAGCTTTCCCCCCAAAACAAGATAAGAGCCCTGGGGGGGGGGGGTCTGAGGGGGGGGGGTAGGAAACAAATCGCCAGACCCCATGCCCTGAAACCCCCCAGGACCCCCTTGGGAGGGACAACCGAGTCCCCCCCTGGACAAAACCGTGTCAAAAATGGGGTTGTACCCCTCCATTTTATACCGGACTTGTGCCAATCGACTATTTTAAACGTGCTCTATCACGCCATGCCATCAGCGGACACATTTTACGACTTCGACACGCACGGGATTCCATCCATGGACATGACCAACCACACCCAGCCACTTGTTCCGTTGCAGAACCCAGCCCTAACTGTTTATATGCCATGCACACGCTTGAACGCGTTTTGGATGCTTCTCTGCAAGTGGGGCCTCCATTTACAGTCCCACAGGCCTATCGCCCCGAGGATACATGTGCGCATGCGCAGTTGCGCTGTTGCAGGTTGATAGTCAACATGTAACAGAGCAACGCAGTATCAAGAGCGTGCGTGTATATACTGAGAGACCGCGTACAGAGAGACTGACGAAGACTCGTCAAACATACAGAATTCAATTGCTGGTCGCTCCATCTTCAAACTAACCCTCAGGCCTGGCAAGCCAGGTAACTCCTCTTAAGTTTTGCCATGAGGTACACCACACCAACAACACAGACCTGGCGGGGCCAGCCAGCAGTTGGTGCCATCATATGGCGACATGTCTTCACCCCGAGGTCGAGGATCGCCCGTGTTATGCTGTTTATGCTGCAGGTCGGTGCCCATTAGCTCGCACGCCCCATATAGGGCTTGAGGGGCGCTGGAGGCGCTATGTTTGAGGACAACTGACCGTACGTGAAGTTTTGGGGCCCATAACCTGGTTTACGACTTGGTCTTCGCGTAGCGGTGCCTTATGAGCCGCGTGTCTTGTGATGCTGTGTCTGGTGTGGCTCTGGCGGGCGTTTAGCTTAGCTTCGACACGCCTACGCAGCTGTGAGTCGGGTGGGCAGCCAAGCAGGGTGGCGGTTGGCCACCTGTGCCCGAGGCAGTGTTCACACTGTCCCCTTCTTGTAACCAGCACTCATAACCTGACTTAACACGACTGCCACGTATTAGTATTTGCTATTGTCTGTTGCATGTAAATAAGCGGCAGGTAAAACTCGGGCGGAGCGAGAAGTGCCTTTGCGCGTCCATGGACAAATGACTTTCGCGAGGTCGGGAGGATAGTCACCTACGCCCGCGTTTATAGGGTCTACAAAGCAATCTATGTTGGCGGTAAGCAACTCGGGGAACTAAAGCGCGAGTTAGTGGCACGAGCCTTGTCTGTCGCCCCTCCTGAAATGCCGAGGAGCCCCGAGGTCGCTCCCATCCCGCGCCCAGCCCGAGGAGTGTCCGGCATCGAGGAGGTCTGGAGCGCGGTAGAGGGCTTCAAGTGTTTAGGTTTGGCAGCAAGGGGACCCTTGACTCGCGTGGACAGCGTGTGGGACTTACACACACGTGCCTTGTGCTGGGCGAGTCCATAGACCCAAGCCTTCGCATCGTTCCATTGAAGCAGCCACCCACCCCGTGACTGTATTAGGGCTCAGCCCATTTTCCAGCTGTACAAAGCTGACACCCCTTGTCTACCCCCCCCCCCTTGGTGGAGAGGCAACATAACGAAGTTGCGTATGGTACTCGCTGATTATGACATGGAGTGCATGGTGAGGTCAGGTCTGCTGACAGGAGCCCAGCCAAGTGCGCGACTCCACCCTGCTCCACGTGCTGAGCGGTAGGTACCAGGGGAGGTACTGCATCAGTACGCACCCTAGGGGTGTGTGGCAGCTGCACAATGAGTTCCACGCACTTGCCATCTGGGTAGCTGGTGTGCTGCGGTCTCATGATTATTGGGCGGTTGCTGTGGGGCATGGAGGCTCGGGCGGCAAGGGAATTCCTGACGGGCACAGCCGAATCTGCGGTTGGCTTGCAGACGAGAACGCTGAACACTTGAACAGGAGCGAGAGAGAGAGAGAGAAGGCCTGCTCAGCCCGTCTTCACACAGGCATGGATCGGGTGTTAATCATTGAGCCTGGCCAAGACACTGAGCGCAAGAATGTGAAGTCCTGGTCCGCAGTCACGGACCAGGGGCACCCCTGGCACTGACTGCGGCCTGTGTTGTGCTGGCTCGTGAACTGCGTCGGCAGTTCCCTCCTGTAACCAATGCAAACTGAGGGCGCCAGAGGGCTGGATCACCCACACCTGCCATGAGACTTATGCCCTACACGCAAACGTGTATTTTGTGTTCTACTAGATTGTGCTATATGTTTCCGTCATTGGCATCGTCGGTTGCGAGGACTGGGGTGGGGAGACTCTGAAGAAATGTGCTTATTTGCCGACCAGCCTCGCGCCAACCATAGCAGTCTGCCCCGATGGCATTTCTTGACCAGCCGCTGCTCCCGACAAGCCACTTGTTGAGCTCAGCTCTGGTGCTGCGCTCGGACCTTGGCAACCTTTGGGCGACGACGCAGACTCTTGCCGCGCTAGGACTGCAGGCACCGGGCTTAGACGGGTGCTTCGTGGCTCTCCAAAACGCAGCAGTGGATGGAGCACTTCCTCGTATTACCGTGCGACGACTCGCGGGTGCAGCTCCAGGTGGCCACTCGGTGGGCGCTACCACATGCAGTTATCTTGCTGATTTATAAGACATATGTGACGTCTGCAGGAGACAACTTGGTGGGCATCGTGGACGCTGCGAACCCCAGCGGAGTCGCGCCCATCGACTTGCAGTGCGTGCTGGACGCTGAGCCAAGCGAGCAGCAATGGCTACAGGCGGAGGCTGACTTCTGTAGTCGGCTGCTGTCAGGACAGGAGCCTCCTGTGTCACTGGCGCAGGTGAGCATATGACCCTGCGTCTTGCGTGCGGGGCCCTGCGTCTTGCGTGCGGGGCCCTTCTTTGTTCCGCAACTCCAACCTCCTTGCGTGCGTGCGTCACCTGCTGGCTCCTTACCGACTCCCCTGCCTTGGCGCCTCATACGTTGTCTTTGCAGGCTATGGGTGCGTATGGGCGGCTGGTGCGGCTGAACCGGTGCTATGGGCAGCTGCGTACCACAGGCGCAAGACAAGCAGCATGCAGCACCGCTGGCACGGCGTCTGCATCTGATGCAGTGCAGCACCAGCGCGAACAGCTGTCGGCGGTGCTGCAACGGCCGGTACATGACGGCTGTGAGCTGGGCCAGCTGCTGGAGCGCGTGGTGCCGTGGGAGGAGGCCGTCGCGCGGCACGTGGTTGAGGCGGCGGCTGCAGCTGCTGCGGCGGCAGCGGCACCTGCTGCACCACAGCCACTGGCGCTGTCGCCGCCGCATGGCGGCGGCGCTGGTCTGCATGAAGTAGCAAGCGCCGTTGTAGGTGTGGTGGCAGCGCCAGCAATAGCGGGCGCCCCAGAGCCAGAGGAGGTGCGCGAGTCACGCCCGCCATGGCTGGGCTATGGGTCTGGCCGGCCGGCTGCAGTCTCTGCTGCCGCGAACGGCCATGTCGCCCACGTGGCACGCCCCAGATCTGCAGCCACAACCCAATCCCCCGACCAGGGCGCTGGGACCAGCCGGATCGCGAATGCGCCCCTGCCACCGCACCGTAGCTCTGGGCAAGCTCCGTGTCGAAGCTCCCGCTCACCTCATCGGCGATGGGACCATGTACAATCTTGCTCACCCTCACGCTCACGCTCACCATCACGCTCGCCCTCGCGCTCACGCTCACGCTCACACACGCGCTCCCATTCACGCTCGCTGCGCTCATCTGATGATGCACGGCCGCACTCGTCTTCTCCGACGCCTCGCGGGCACAGTGCCGGTGCAACGACGTGCCTGGCTGCACAGGAGCCGGGTTTGCCACGTCAGCTGGCTCCGCATGAGCTCCAGCGCCCGCCGGCATGCTCCATCAACGAGTGGCGCTCAATGCGGTGAGTAGCCGTGAGTGCCGGCTCACGCCAGTGCCACAGCCCTAGAAGCTTGGTGCATTTGCGGAGAGCAGCGGCGCGAAATGCACGGCCAAATGAGCAATCGTGCGCGCGACCTATTATGTGTTGTGTGTTCTTGTGTTTCAGGTCGGATGTGGGCTTGGCTGGGCGGATGCCTATGGTCGGCGGCAGGGGCCCTCCGGACCGCAGTCAGGTGCAGCGGCAACCCCTGTGGGGCCAGCGGGCGCTGCCGCTGCCAGGCGCAGGACGTTGGGGTGGTGACGCCTATGACAGCGGTGGAGGGCAAGAGCCGCCTCTGGACGCAGGCGGCGAGCCGTTAGCGGCGCAGCAAGAGGCGGAGTATGTCCGCCGGCTGTATGGCTACCTGTCAGCTCGCCGAGAAGGCGCAACAACCGGCCAGCTCTTCAGGCAAGCAGGCCAGGGCACCGGCCGGATGTGCCCAAGACGTTGATGCTGTGCGTGCATGAGGAGGCAGGGTGCAGTAGCGGCAGACTTGTAAGCTCTCAGGCACAGCCCCGTCACACTGCTTAATTGGACCGGCTGTCGACCCCACCCATTTCGTTGCCTTTGTTTGCAGTCATGGATTGGACATCCCGTCCGGTTTGCTCAACGGTGGGAGCGTCTGCCGCTTTCTAAAGCGGTACGTTCGCAGGGGATTCTTTATGCTGGACGGCGAGAAGCCCATGGTCGTGAGTGCGGTGCTTGGGCGGCGTGAAGCACTGGAGGCTGTGCTCACCCGTCTGGTGAGGACGGGCAAACTTGGCAAGTGACAACGGGGCGATCACTGCGCTGAATAAGATCAATCTCAAACAAATAGCTGCTGTACCAGTTGGAGCTCAGGTGCACGTAAACGGATACGCTTTGCAGTGTCACTATGCGTCAGATTGATAGCGCTTTTGTAACTTTTATGCGGTTTCAGGGAGCACAATGGGGGGCGGCAGAGGACGGCGGCAAACTTTTAGAACTAAGCGGTTGATGGATGAGTCCAAGTTGACCTGGACATGATAACATACGATGGCGTGAGGGTGATTGATGTGGATAGTTCCGAAAACACGGCTAAAGGGTAATTGAGCATGTGTGCCGTGCCGTGTGGCGTTCAGCTCCCATGAGGTGCTAGAGGGTGCTACAGCGGCTAAGTCCGCCAAAACGAACATAGTTGCCGTCAATAGGGTAGAGGTATGAATTTGGACTCCAGGTGCCTCGATTAGTCTGGCATGCCTGGCGCTGTCGCCTTGCACGGCAGTGTGGCGAACTCCTCACAGGCCTAGGATTGTGTACATCACCTGGGTAACATCTGGGTGGGATACCGGTTCGCATCCTATCATAGCACATGTCGCTTATCTTGAAAATATGGGTGGAAATTCCCCGCAAATCCGGCGAATTCGTGAACGTATTTGCGGGTTTCGGGGTTTGGCACGGCCAATCTACGCTGATACGGCTCCTGGGCCCCCCATTTCTACGTTTTCAGGCCAATCTGGGCGCTAATCTACGCCGCCCGCCCCGGCCCCCCTTTTAAGATACGACCCCTGGCCCAGCCCAGCCCAGCCTAGCCCCTTGGAAGCCGGCGGCGCCCTCAAGATGTGGTTTTGGACGGTCCAATCGCAGCCGCGCACTTAGCGGTGACAAACCCGACCCGCGAGTCGCGCCCAAAGACACAATACAGTAATCTGTTACCCATAGAAGAAGCTATGATAAAAACAATAGCAGTAAGTAGCATTGAAGGGACCAAGGCAAGACAGGCGGGACAGGATCACAGGAGAGACAAGCGCGGCACGCCGCGCCGCGAAGTCACCAACCCATCCACCTTGCCCGACCGTCCCTGCCCGCCCTCACTCCGACCTCCTCAGTCCTCACCCAGCCGCCCACCATTTCCCTGAATTCAATTTGCGCAGCGTTTCACCTGGATACGGCTGGGGTAAGGTATTGATATAACTAACAGCCCCAGCCCCTCCCTGCCCCAGCCGTCATTGGAGATGGCGTCGGGGTTGGAACGGCGGAGCTGCAGGATTGCGGAACGGCACACGGCCGCGTGACCGATGTGGCAAGGAATGTAGCAAGACATTGAAGACAAGTACCGGTAGTGAGTGGCATCCGCGTGTTTGTGCAGCGTTACAGCGCGTCACTTGAGTGCTTGAAGCCGAGGCAACGGCCATACGGCGCTGATCCGCTGCCATTCAAGCCATGCAGGCCATCCCGGGCTGGTCGCGTCCTGCACTCTTGTGCCATGTCCGTGTGCTGCAATGGACACGTCGCGCTCGCTTTCAAAACCCAGTCAGAAGCATACGCGTAGCGTACACATAGCTTCTGCATCCAGCTCGCGCCTGGCCACAATCCGCTAGCAATCCCCATACCGTAGTGAATAACCCGTGTCCACGCGACTGGATGTTGCAGCAGGGCGGGTGCGCCGCCGCCGCACAACATGCGCTGCTGTATTAAACACGCTTGAAATCACACGCCCAACCCATACCATTGGCAGCCACATATATGCAACACGTCACTGCCGCATGACAGACGCGGCTCTTGTTAGATGACCTTCAGTACCTGCACATCGCCCGCAATCGACCCCTGTGAGCCCCCCTCCATTTCATGTGTCTTGCCTACGAGACATGACATGTCCAGCACTCGGTCCTTGTGTTCCTGTCTTTTACTAGCAACGGCAACCTGCAAAACACGCACAAACGGTAGCATCCCATCCGCGCACCACTCTCATTCGCTGAGCTTTTGCTTTCATCCGCTCTTGGCATGCATCGCCAGAACAGCCAAAGGAGGACAGCTGCACAAAGCGCCTCGGCGCTGCCCTGGCGTATGCGCCCCCGGCCAGCCCCCGTCTTTGTTGCTTCTTGCCTAGTGTCCTTCTCAGCAGTCACTTCCAGTCGCAGTTGCTCGAGCGCTGTTCATGCTCGACCCGCTCGCGATGTCCTGTTCCGCAGGAGGCAAAGCGGTCCTGCTTCCCCGTTGGGTTCTTTGCACGTGCGCAATCCGTACCCCTACTGCTCACGCCGCAACCAGCAGCCGACAGACGCAGAAGACCAACGAGGACACGGGCAGCGGACGAAGTGAACTGCCCAGCGTTAGCGCTTGGCTTAGGCCCCCCGCACCCGGTCTGCCACACCACAACCATCATATCATCATCAATATCATCGTCATCATGGGTTCGCAGGAGGGTTGCTGCAGCTTCAGCTACAGAGCTTTTGCGTCGGTCATGCGGAGTACAGCAGGCAAGCACAGGACGGAACACGCGCCCGTCCCGACTCGTGGCCTGCGTCACACTTGCAATCGCTCCAATCCTGCTAGAATAAGGCAGTCGCGCCGCAGCCCCCAACCGCGGAAGGAAATCATGACCGAACATAGCGAACGCAAAACCGTACGAACATATCGACCTAGGGGCGATGAGGCACCCACGACAGCACCGCCCCTTTGCGGGGCCCTGCCACGAAGCTGTGGCCACGCCTCCACACGCATGCTCGTAGCGCTGAGCTCGTAGCGCTGACAAAAGGAAGTGCACGCAACCAAACTTCGCTCGGGGAACATGTTGTGTAATTATCATGCGTGCGTTTGAGAAAGAACCTTGCATGTTTGGCTGGGCAAAGGGAGCCAAGCTCCGTTCCTACTTGAGCCATTCTTCTTCAATTCAAGGCCCGTCGCGGCGGTCACGTGAATCCGCGCCAGCCACCGCAGCCCAGCCATAGGTGCCTGGCGGGCGCGTCCCGAATATGTCTGTCCACCCGCCAGGTCGTCTGGGGTGGCTGCGCCTGCAGCGCCACTCTATCAATGAAATGCATTACGACCATGCATGGTGCGGCTGAAACTGTGCGGCTGCGCGAGCGCGCAGCCTGCTTTGCTGTCCTGCCTGTCTGCCTGTCCCGCTTGCTGCGATAGCTAACGCGGCCTCCGCTATCAGCCAACGAGCATGCTGAGGTGCTTTTCCTGCTGCAACTGCTTCAAGAGCTGGTTGGCGCTTATGCGCGGGAAGCGGCCGGGGCGTTAGCGCCGCCAGTTGTCTGGCCCGACTGCTTGAGGCTCTCCAGCTGCTGGCGCAGCAGCTTGACCAGCACCGAGGCGCTCGGTCGCAGCGTGGGGTCGCCCGACCAGCAGCACATGCCCAGGTTCCTGAAAGAAGGACGAGGCGCAGGCGTTGGGCAGGCGAAGAGTGCGTCAGGCACAGGGATCCGGGGCTGGGCAAGGCTAGGTGGGTAGGTGGTACGTGAGCGCACTGGTGAAGCCACCCTCGCTCAGCTGGCCAGTCGTCCTCGCACTACATAACGCGTGCTGAGCCCCACACATAAGCCCCACACCGGCTGCATGCACAGCCCACTGTAACCCTTCCCGGGCCTAGCCAGCCGCCGGGCAAACGCACTCACTTGTAGGCTGGCAGCGTGTTTTCCGGGAACGTGGGCCGCTTGCCGTGGTACACCGCCTTCATCAGCGCGCGGCTGCCGTACTCGTTGTCGCTGTACGGCGTCTTGCCGGTAATGAGCTCCCTGAGAGGGACAGGGGCCAACGCCAGGAAAGGGGGCGTGCACAACACAGGTCCGGGCACCGTTCAGCATCGCAGCACGACCTCCCCTGTGTGCGGTGCTAGCAGCCCTATCCCGAGAACGCTACGCTGATTTCCCTTGTCCCCGCTCGCCACGCGGCCAACGCCACGCAGCCAACGCTACCCACCACATGAGCAGGCCGAAGGCGTAGATGTCTATGCTGGCGTCCACGGGCCGCCCCGCCACGAAGAGCTCCGGTGCCATGTACTGCAGCGTGCCGCACGCCTCGTCAGGCAGCACCGCCGGCCGCCCCGGCAGCAGCCCGTCCTTCAGGATGGCCGCGTAGCTGCGAGGGGACGAAGGGAGGGCGGCGGGTCAGGATGTGTTGGGTTGGTGGGGTTGCAGCAGGGGGGATGAAGAAGCGGCGGGCTGGTGGGGATAAGCCCGGTGCATCATCCGAGGTGCACGGCCTGCAGGCTGCACAACACCCAGAACGCACCCGAAGTCGCCCAGCTTGCATACAAAGCTTCGCGGGTCGCGCGGACTGGAGCGCAGCAGCACGTTGCCGGGCTGCGAGCAGGGATGGCAATGCAACGAAAGTTGTGGCTTCAGGCTACAGATTAAGCTATCATGAAGTAGACGACTCTGCCCGTCTGCCCCCAATCGACCGCCGGCTTCACGGAGGATCACGGCCCCACATCTAACGAGCAGCCACCATAAAGCTCGACGCGCGATGTCGATCCCGCAACCCCGGACTCCGTTGCAAAAGGTGCGCACCTTGAGGTCGCAGTGCGCGATCTTCGCGGTGTGCAGGTGGCGCAGCGCCAGCGCGATCTCCAGCAGGCACATGTACACGAACTCCATGTTGGGCTTGCCATCCGGCCCCGTGAAAGTGCCGCGCTTGAGCGCGTGTATGAGCGAGCCCTGCGCCACAAGCGACCCACAAGCGCGGCCGGGGCCCTTCAGTAACAGCGTTTTCCGCATGTGTGGACTTCAGTCTAGCGTTGTGAACTGCATCTTTGGTGGCGTCGTAGCAGTAGGGAGGTAGCTAGGCACGGACAGTTCAGACCGACCCCGGCTATGTTCGGGCGATGAGGACGTTCGGCCTCAGACTGTGGAGGGCTGAGCCCCTGTTCCCTGACGTCAGGGGAATACTTGTCCATGTCCTTAGCAAACCCATCCTGACCCGATCCTGTCGCCAGTGCGACGTCACATCCGCCGAACCCCCGCACCCCAGCACCCGCACGCACGCACCATGTCGCAGTACTCCATGACTAGCGCCGAGCACAGCGGCGGCGGCGGCGAGCCGGGCGGCGCCAGCGCCATGTACTCGGCCTGCCCCATCAGCCAGCAGCGGTTGAGCGACGCGTCCTGCATCAGCACCACGTTCACCCAGTGGCAGTAGCCCTGCGAGGTGAGGGAGCAAGGCAAGGTGGCGGCAAGATGCAGGGTAATGTTGTGGTTGGCTAGCATACGGTAGGTGAGGCGTGGGCTCCAGAAGCAGCGTGGGCAGCCTGTCGTTGGGGCGGCCCAGCAGGTCGCCTCCCGGGCGCTGGCTTGCCGCAAACGAAGAGGCTAGGGTACCATTGATGAGCCCGAGGGGGCCGGGCGCTGGCGCAAAGGCGCGCAGCAGCTCGACTTGGGCGGAGCCGGGCATGAGATGTTAAGCTTCGAGATGCTTTGTCGCTAGTGAGGTTGTGTGGTTGCGAGCGCGGATTGAAGCTAGTAGGAATAATAGTACACGCAGAAGCTGTTACTATGAAAGCGCGGCGGCGCCCTGGGGATGTCGCTTAACGGACACGGCTAGCCGCACTCTGCGGTGACGAACCCGACCCGCGAGTCCGGGAAGCCGCGAAGCCCGGAACAGCCCGCTTATAATTTTAAGAGCAACAGAGAATATTTTATATAAGACATTTAAGGAAGACAAGAAGACACGCAGGCAAAGGCACGCCGCAAAGTCGCCCACCCACCCACCCACCCCTCCCCGCGCCCCCACTCCCCTCCCACCCCTCACTCCGCACTCCTCGCCCAGCCGCAAGGATGCGCAAAAAGGTTCACCTGGATCACGTTGGGGTGGGATATTGAGTTCGTGACGCCCAGCTCCAGCGCGTTGCGCAGCAGGTCCCGCTGGCGCTTGGTCATCTGCGCCGCGCTGCGCGACGAGTTGCGGCGCTGGCCGGTGCCCGTGCCGTCCTGCCCCTTGGAGCCGCCGTCCTTCATGGAGCTGCCGCCGTCCGCGCCGCGTGAGGCGCCCATGGCGTCCGGCCCGATACTGGAGCCGTCCGGGTTCAGGTTGCCGATGGCGGGCAAATCGTCGTTGGAGATGGCGTCGGGGTCAGTGTCGTCGGGGTTCTCAAACAGCTTGACCGCCACCTCCAGGCCCAGGTGCAGATAGCCCTGAAACACCAGCCCGCTGCCGCCGCGCCCCAGCACCTTGCCCAGCTTGAGCACCGTCAGCTCCTCCGGCTCCTCGGCCCTGATGGGCGGCGGCAGCGGAGGGAAGGGGGTAGAAGGCGTGGGAGGGTCAGGGCGGGGACCCAAACAGGAGAGCAGCAGCGGAGAGGTGGCAACTGAGATGTGCGGGTTTCGCAGGAGGATGACGGGAGGCGATGCCCGGATGGCTCTTGTGGAAACCGGTGGGGAACGAAGTATGCGTAACCCGTAAGAGGGGTGAAGTATGCGTTTGACGGCTCGTGAGGCGGTGTGTCAGCGGAAATACACGGAACGCACCCCGATACTAGACCAGTGTAATAATGGCATGTTTGCCTACAAGGTCTGTTTGCTGCCAGCAGGCAACCGCTAATTAAGTGCTGGTTTAGGGCCGCGAAACGTTGTCATGGCCTCGCAAAACACGATGACAAATGCGTTTCTTCGGGTTTGGGGGCTTTCGTATTCTTGGCCACGCTGCCACGCTAACGGGGTGGCATGCGCAAACAGCTTCTTGCGTCTGATGCGGTGCGAAGACAATAAACAAACCCCAACCAAACTGGGCCCCAACCGCAAAACCCAGGCAAAACCCTGGTCTCAACCGCCAACGGCACGTAACCACTGTGTCCAAACTTTTAAGAGGCTGTACAAAACCCAAACAAGCCCACGGTTTAGCCGGCGCCACGAGCTCACCTGGCTGCCTGCAGCGCGTTGATGGTGTCCTTGAAGGACGAGACCAGCATGCCCATGTGCGTGCGTGTGTCGCCCGCGAACGCCCCGCCCACGGCCGTGCTGAGCACCGTGCCCTGCGACTCCTGCGAGCCACTGCCCGCCGGCGGCCCGCCCAGCACCCGCCCAATGTCCGATGGCGCCGTGCCGCCGCGCGGCGCCCCCTCCGCATACGGCAGCACCTCGGGCGAGTGGCCCGGTGGCGCCGTGAGCGCCGCAGGTAGCTGCGGGTGGCGGGCGGCGCCGCCGCCGCGCTCGTCGCTGCTGCCGCCCGGGCTGCTACGGCGGCCTTCCACGGTACCGCCGCTGCCGCACATGGCCGAGCCGCTGGCGGCGTCCTTGCTGCCGCCGCCTCCCGTGCCCGCGCCCACCTGTGCCGAGCTGCTGCTCATGCGCGGGTCGGGGCTGCTGGCCGCCAGCCCCACGCCCGGCCCCGTGCTGGCACCCGCGGCGGCGCCGGTGCGGCAGGTGCCCATGAGTAGCGCCCACTCGTCCGCAAGGTTGCCGGTGGTCAGCTTGGCTGCCAGAAGCGGCGCCAGCACCTTGACCGCCAGCTGCTGCGCCTGCCCCAGCAGCTCCGTCAGCAGCTCCATGGGCAGCCGCATGGCGACGGCCACGTACAGCACTAGCTGCTGCCCATTGGGGTCCGACTCCTTGAGCGGCGCGGGCGCAATTGCCAGCGAGTAGGGCGGCGCGCCCTGGCACGTGGACAGCAGGTACAGGTCACGCTTGGGGCAGCCGACCTGCTGCATGTAGGAGGCGCAGTCGAGGATGATGGTGCCGGTCGGCGGCAGGTTGGCCAGCAGCGTGTGGCGCAGCCCCAGCGCGCGCGCCTGGCGGTGAGGGAAAGAGGAGAGGAAAACGGGAAAACAAGGATCAGGTCAAGGCCAAGACAGTCAGGCAGGAGACGCGACCGTTTTCAGCAAATGTCATGTGCAGCCATTCGATGGTGCAGACACGAGTGAGGTCGCGCACCTGCACTAGCCCCGCCTGCCAGAGCAGCCCGCCCGTTGAGCCGTTGGGCGGCGATGTGCTGTCCTGACTGGCGTGCGCGTTGCCGTTGGTCCGCACAGACAGATGCGGCAGCGGGGTGGCAGAGCTGTTGGCGCCGCCTCGCCGCGGTGAAAGCATGTTGGCCTGAGCTCCAGAAATCGCGCCGGTGCTGTGGCCGTCGTGCGGCGTGTTGGCCCGGCTGCGGAAACATGGTGGCACGCGTGGAATGAGCTTTCTGCGTGTAATCTGTGGGCAGAGCCTAGTTCATGCACGCCGCGACGAAGACCGCATGTGCAGCCGGCAAGGTGTGCACGCCTAGCAACCCAATCCCCACTCCATTATACCGCCACAAATGTGCCCCTTTCGTGACGCCCTGCAGCCGCACGCGCACCTTTGCATGCGCGAGCGGTAGTTCTGTCCAAACGCCAGCCCAGAGCCCGAGCCGTGCGCGTCCGTGATGCTGGCCATGGACCGAGAGCCCTGCGTGCCCTGTGTGCTGCCGTCTACGCGGCTGCCGGCCGTGTGCGCGTTCCGCTCCTCGAAGAAAATGGCGCGCCCGCCCAGCCCTGTCCCGGACGCCACGCTGGCCGGCGGCCCGCCGCCCGTGCCGGTACCCGTCCCCGGCTGCGAGAGCGTGCCGGCGGGCGCCGCGGCGCCGGGGCCAGCGCCCGGCACGGCCAGAACCGCGAGGTTGCATGACACGGCCACACGCGTCGTGAGCTGCAGCACCTGCTCCGCACCGGCAGCCACCACCGTCACCACCTGCTGTAGGTTGCGCGCGTCGTACACTCCCGCCAGAATCTCCGCCACCTGCGGATTGATTACAATTGGTTAGTTCCACTCGTGCGTGGAGGTGCAGAAGTAGTCAGAGACGGGCAAATGAGGGTGATGTGAGCGCGTGTGCACGGAACGTCGCATGTGTCTTGTCCGAGAATCACGCCACGCGCGCTTTCTACAGAATGTGAACTGAAGCTCGCTTTCCGATACTCTACAATCAATGCCTGCCAAGGTGCCAGTCCAACAATCTCACCTGTTGTGCTAACTGCATGTCCTGCCCCACGAGCAGGACTGACAGCAGCAGCCCCAGTGTCCGCATGGACGCCTCGTCACAAGCCATCAGCGGTGACGCCGGCTGGTGTGTACTGGTGCTCGAGCTCTGCGCCAAGTACCGCTGGTTCTGCTGTGCCCGCGTCTCCGGCGGTGGCGCCACAAATGCCAGTGTCACTGCCCCCACAACAGATTTGTTGTGCATGAGTGGCAGTGCGCAGAAATCTGACAGCCCGAAAGTATCGTACATATCCTGCCAGTCATGTGGCGGCTGGTTCGTCTCCCGCGACGCGTGCACCGGGTCCGAGAACGAGTAGGTCAGCGGCGTCTGGAGGTCACGGAAAGGCCCAGGGTCGCTTTCAGCAGATACACTTTGCCAGCCGGCAAGCATGTCTAGGGCCGTGTCCTATACATGGCAACATGGCTGCGTGGGTAGAATCTTAGCACTACATAGGCCAGATGTGCATTCTGTCGTCTCCCAGCGTGCAAGGAAACCGTCACGAAACCTGCGGCGTTAAGTGGTTGCCCCCCCCCCCCCACGCACCCAACCCCGGGACTTGAGCCCCGGCAGACCAGCCAAGCCAGCCGCACGGCCCCCCGGCACATCCAGCGCCATGCCCCCAGGGAGAACACGCACCTGCAAGAGCTGCAGGACTTGTGCACTGTTGTATCTAAGGCTGCCCTGGGCGCCCGGGCCATGCGCCGATGGCGCAACTGCCTGCAGCGCTGGGAACTGCGACCCAGGTGGGGCCTTTATGGGAGCCTCTACATCTTTCCCAGTGACATGGACGACTGTGAAGTGCTCGTGCGCGGCGTCAAGAATGGCGACGGTGCACAAAGCGGCCCCAGAGACGCCAGTTAAGCGTGTGGCTGCTGATGACACACGCTCATACCAGTTGCCAGATAGCCCAGCCAGCGCGGCATTCAAGATTTGGAGCTGCGCGCAAGAAACCGGGCCCGCATTGTCAGGGTGCGTTTCCTTCCTCCATGTCAGGCGGATTGCAGGCGCGCCAGCAATGTTAGCAATAAGACCAATGGAAGCCAATGGGCTTGCGGAACTCGGCCTTTATGAGCTCCGACTCCCAAACATTAAGCAGTCCATTAGCGCCCTTTGAACCTGCCTGGTAAGCCGCCCCATGGACATCTGAGGTTGTGACAGCTGATAGCGATGTGGTGTTGCCAGAGGTGCAGGTCGTCGTCTGGGCTGACTTCGGCGGGGGTCCAGTCAGGTCGAGGAACTCGCTCTGCCCCTTGCTGGCCGCTGCGTGCTTGCCCGAGCTCGCGTCGTGCGCGGGGATTCCATACGCCTGCTGACGAGCCTGCTGGGCAACCACCACATCCGCCTCGCCCGCTCCCTGGCCTCCGAAGCAAGACAGGAAGCCCATGCTCCTCGCTAGCTGCCTCCTTTTCCCTAATCCACCTTTTAGGGCCTACGCAAAATTAGTTCGGTGGAGCTCGCACCACGCGCCATGCTGGGCGCAGCAGCCCCACGGCTCGTTGTTCAGCAAAATGACACTGTGTTGCGGTGGACTTAAAGGTGTTGCGACGACTCAGCGCTGTGACAGTGAGATAGAGGCGGGATTTGCATATAGCTACGGCGGTAATGGATTATGCCCAGCACAAACAAAGAGTGCGTCCGGAATTAAGTTTTTCTCCCCCATGTGAACCGGCGCTCTGAGCTTCCGAATGCTTCACAGTAGAATAGCAAACATCAAAGAGCACTCACAGCAGTCCTACCTGCGCACACGGGCCCGCTTCACCGTGTTACTGTATGCACACACGCGTGCGACTCGTTGCTCGCTAGCGCCCGCTTTTCCGCCATGATATCATTACAATAGCTTGTGTGTTGCTTACAGGTCCTGATTCTCCAGCTCGGGCCCTGGGAGAAGCCCTTCCTGACATTCGACAAATTCGACGACATTAACAGTATGCGTGTCGGCTAGTGTTCCAGCAGTTCGGCCCTCGCAGTGACGTTCGCCCCAATCCTGCCGTCAGGTACGTCAAGTGGAGCACGCTCCTTACGGCCGTAGCGCTTCATGACTCACGAGCCGGAATTACTAGCACTAGGGGCCGTGGTCAGCCGTGGATGATGGAGCCAGCATAGTCGCTCTTTGGAGTGTCGGGAGAGAAAGGGAGAGGGCGTGTCTTACACAAGTCTTATTTTGACCAGCCCCATATTGGTGTGGCGGCCGGTTCTTGGGTGGGGGCCAAAGCGGAAGCTGCCGTCCGTGTTACTGGGGCCGGCGTCCCCGCTGGAAGCGGCTGAGCGGATTGCAGCGGCGGTCGCGTTGCTTCGCAGTGGTTGGGAGGAGGGTGCGCGTGCGTTTAGACTGGCCCGTGGGCGTGCGTGCTTCATGCCGCTTCCTGACGCTACTGTGCAGCGGGAGGCGGCGGGGGCCTTGACGCACGTGGTACGGGGTTTGGGTTGGGTGCAAGACGGGGGCCCGCCCCTTATGCTGACGGAGTACTCTGTTAAGGCGGGGACGGTCCTGCAGCTGGGCCCCCCACTTGCTGCCCTGCGGGCAAAACGTTTGCTGTATGTGCATGATGCGGGTGTGGCCGTGGCCGACGAGGCTACGGCTGCCGGTGCCTTTGCCGGCGCTCTGGCCCGGTTGTGGGCTTTTAAATGGGAGAATTATCACAAGGAGGCGCTGTGGCGTGTGTCGGCCAATGCCTGCTGGGCGTTCCCGAAACATGCGGCTATGCGTGCGGCGGGTCTGGTTGTGGCCCCGTGCCAGGCGTGCTCGCTTGACATGTGCGATGGGGCCCGCCGGCACTACTTTTGGGACTGTGTTGTGGCGAGGGCGCTGCGGGAAGATACGGCCATCGCTATGGGCTCCCCTCCGGGCGCCGATTCTGACTGCTTCACGCGGGCTGATCTATGGCTAGTACAGCCGCCTGCCGGGCTGGCGTCGCCTGTGTGGGATGTCGTGTGCTTGGCTGCGTTGTCGGCCCTGGACTTGGGCCGGCAGCAGGTGATTATGACGGCCGTACGCGCGCGTCAGGCTCTGACGTCGGCGCAGGTCATGCGTATAAGTGTGTCGGTTATTGCAGATTTCTGGGGGTAATTTCAGTCGTTTGTTAGCCTTGGCATTCGCCCAAAAGGCTAGAATGGTGTGCCTTTTCCCCACCCGTTGGTGCGGGTGATTGCATGTTGCTGGTGTTGCCTGCTGATGTTGGCTCCCCTCCCCCCTCCCCTTGATTCCGGGCCGGTTTGGAGCGCCTCTGGTGTAGCGGTTTTGTGTTTTGATTGTGTTTGGCTGGGTGTCCGCTGGACTATATGCCTGGCGTGCCTGGTTTGGCGTCTAGTGCAGTAGGCAGCGCTTTGTGCGCACATGCGGGTTGCTTCATGTTGTGGGGCGTAGGCGGGCTTCGGCTTAGCTTTGACCCATGGTGCTGCGCCCGAGGCACGCTTCGTGCGCAGAAACAATGCACGGTTGCATAAGGTCGGCAGCCAACTGGGGGGAGGGCGGTTTTCCTTCGGGCCGGAGATGGTCCCTCTTGCCCTGGGTGCGGGGCACCCTTGCTTGATCAGACTGCCCCGTTATGTAATGTCGCATTCATATTGTACAACGCAATGCACAACGCAGTAAGTTTACACGTTTGTGAAGGATTGAGTGCGGCCGGTGGAGGCGTGCGCTAGGTAACTAGGTAGCTTAACTGCAGGGTCAGGTTGCAGCGCTTCAAGTGGCCAAAAGCCACTCCAGCCCAAGTTCCAGCCAGAGCCCAGCGCTCCACATGGTATGGCCTTTGGTTCTTGACCTTGAAGTGCACATTTCAATGATCCGGTGTTGTAGACACTTCAAAGTGGTTTGTGGCACTTACGGAAAGGAGGTGGGCCGGGTTCGTTGCGCCTGTGTCTGCGCTACCGCGTGTGAATATCTTGTTTGTAGCGTGGGGTGAATCAAGCAGCAGAGGCCGTGCGTAAAAAGAATAGTGGTAGAGCCGCTCCGGAACTCACGCGCTGGTTGTGTTTGTGTGCAGAGGCTTGATTGCTGATTCATACGTCAGTCAGTCTGCGAGGGCCCCCAGCTGTGGCGCTGGGCGTGCAGGAGTGTTATGGATGGTGATTCGCAAATGGCGTGTCCTAACGTGCTGAATGCTGGGAACTAGTGGCGCCGGACGGAACACCCTACCGTAAATTGGCGCGTTGAACTAGCTAGGAGCCAGACGCTGCCCGCAGCAGCCCGCGCTACGGACATGCGCTATCATGCCACGCTTAACAGCATGTATGCGGCCCCGCAGTCAGAGCGTGGGCATCCTGGTTTGTCTCCGTTCCAAAGGAAGCACCCCTGAAAGGAAGGCATGTTTGTAAGCGGGATCCGTTACACGTGCACATACCCCTCGGGGTTTCCTTCTCTCCCGGACCGTGTCAGGCGGACACGCGGCTCCGGATGGGCACCGTACACACGGTGCAAGTCCTTATCAGCTCCGCTCTCTATTCCCCGGTACTTATTAGTGCCACCTCGTTTACTTCGGTATATGTTTCTCTGGCATAACTTCTCTCGTTCCCGTAGGGTTTGCTGGTTCTCACGGGGCAAGTAGAATGTGCACTGGTAATTCTTGGGTCTTTACCTAGCTTACAATGTTCACCGTATGGCAGCTCGTATCTTAGAAGGGCGGCCGAGACCGGCAGCGTAGATTGAATGGGCGGGATGGTGTTGTCCCCAGCAGGGGCTCTTGCACAATTGCTCAAAGTAAGAATGTAAGATGCAGTTGACATGCCCACGTATAAACCTGCACACAACGCGGCAACGAACACATACTCGGACTGCCTCACTGCCCACCCTTACACATTCGTCATGTCGGTTGCCAGTGTTGTGGATGTGCCTTATGAAGGTTCTGGATCAAGAGCTTGTAGGGCTGTATATGTAGGGCTGTATACTCAAGACCGTTGCAGGCGTGCACCGTGAGCACAACCGTAGTTCAAGACTAGGGTGGGACCGACTACCCAGCCATATGACGTCACCAACGTCACTGCTACATGCATGCTACTATTTCGGTGGAGCCTTATGGTCGGCTGCAGTTGCAGAGCACGCGGCACTTCCTGTCGGCGCGTGTCAGCACCTGTAGCACAGTAGCAGTACCAGCACCCGACGCCCAGTGCCCGACGCCCCTTCCTTCCTGTATCAGTGTATCTTTCTACCCGCGTAGACCTGGGATACCAAGCGATCAAGACCTCGCTACAGCGAGCGACTTCAGCGGGGCCCCGTGTGTGACAACAACATGTCCGTAACAACGTTTGACAACACAGATTGCCGACTGCGTCCGTCCAGGACCCGTCCCCGTCGGCACCCACACCCGCCTCCGTTTTCCCGTCCATCCTCTCGGTTAAAGCAGCGCTGGGCGTCCTGGCGGAGTGGCGGCCTTCAGGAATCAGGAGCCAGCTCGCTAAGCTCGAAACGTTTTGATTAGGTTGATCCCAGGGGAGGGTTGATCCTGTCACAGCGCTAGCCCCAATACTACTATAATATGTCGTTAGCTACGCCCGGATTGGTTGCCTGTCCTCGGTGCAAGCTCAACACATTGCTCGCGTGTGAGGACGCCACGTTGGTGAGAGCCGCGGATGGCCCATTGGCCCATCGTGGGGCATTCATTGTACCCGTGGTAACGTACAGGTCGGCCAGGGGTTGGCAGTCACAGATAGGGCCGAACTGTGGAGTACGAAAGTTTGGTCATGGTGGCGCGGACAAAAGTGTGCCGCCGAAGTTTCGCGGCCGATCCATTCCCCCCAAGGCCCAGTCACTTGCGCAGCCACAGACAGGTCCGAGTAACGGCGTGCCTAGCGACCGAACACGACGCCGGTGTCAAAAGGTCAAAGGGGAAAGTTCACGGAAACAGCCAGAACCTGGGGAGTTCTGCTGGACTGGAACATGCAACGTCACCGTGGACTGGGTCCGTTGTCAACCCCATATCTCAATTTTTGGGCTGAGCCCCCTGAGCGAAGTAAAGCGCCCAACAAAAACTGCCATCAGCCCTCGTCACATCGTCACCGCCGCACACACGTACACACACTACAGCTCCAGCCACAACGCTGCGTACTCGTTGCACGCATCGCCAAAGCATTCCCAGTACGCGTGCTGGGGACACGCCCACAATCTACTGGTGGAGGAGGTGGGGAGGACCGCATTCCACGTCCCCAGCAGCTGAGCCCACGCGCCCGCACACACTGTGCCGCCGTGCAATTACGGTAAAATATGCACCAAGCTTACTACTTGCCTATTCTCCTAGCCTCGCCTACAGCCGTGCAATGCACTTTGTGAGGTCCACACAACCGGCACGCACCCACTGCCCTTCCCACGCCCCACACACCCCGGCTGGTCTCATCCTAACCTAACACCACCAGCCGCCGGAACGCCTCGTACGCCGCCAGCTCCTGCTTCACCGCCGGGTGGCGATCCGCCGCTGCCTGGATGTGCCGCCGCAGATCCTCGCTGGCAGCAAGATCCGCATGAACAAGGTCCGCCAGATGGCCGCACGCCAGCAGCTGCCGCACCACCTCCGCATGCCCGTCCTTGCAGGCGACTGCCAGGGCCGGCCAACAAAGCTCAGACTCCTCTAGCAGCTCCACGAACGACGCGCATGCCAGCAGCTGCTGCAGCGCCTCTGCCTGCCCACGTTTGCACACGCTGAACAGGATATGATCGGCGGACGGCCCAGCTGCCCCCACATACGCCCCTGACGCCAGCAGCGCCAGCAGCTGCTGCAGCACCTCCGCCTGCCCGCGCTCGCACGCCTTCGCGAGGAGCATCCACAGGTAATCCTTGGGTATCCGCTCCACGAACGACGCGCACGCCAGCAGCTGCTGCAGCACCTCTGCCTGCCCACGGTTGCACACGCTGAACAGGATACGACCGGCGGACGGCCCAGCTGCCCCCACATACGCCCCTGACGTCAGCAGCGCCAGCAGCTGCTGCAGCACCTCCGCCTGCCCGTGCTCGCACGCCTTCGCGAGGAGCATCCACAGGTAATCCTTGGGCATCCGCTCCACGAATGGCGCGCACGCCAGCAGCGCCTGCAGCACCTGCACCCGCCCGCGCTCGCACACCGCGTACAGGATGGGGAGCAAGACCTCTTCAGGCAGCCGTTCCACAAAGGGCGCGCACGCCAGCAGGGCCTGCAGCACCTCCACCCGGTCGTGCCCACACACCAGGTGAAACATCATCCCCGCCTCCACTGCGCTGCCCTCCGCCGCGGCCGGGTGCGCCAGGCAAGCCACCGCGCCCACAGAGAAGGGCAGGTCATAAGCGGGGCCGGGCGCGGCGGCGGCGGCGACGGCGGCCGCCTTCAGCTGCGCCTCCATCGCCGCCAAGTGCGGCTTGGCGTTGTTATGGGCTTCTAGCGGCGGTGCTGCCGCCAGCGCCGCAGCCCGCACGCGCAGGAGCAGCGGCGGCGCCACGCTTGCCATCCCGCCGGCGCCGGCGCCACCCGCAGCGGCAGCGGCGGCGGCAGGGGCAGCGGCCGCCAACAGCCCCAGCTCGCCGCGAAGGACCGCCTGCCCCAGCAGCCGCACCGCCTCGCAGTCATCGCTGAGGCCGGCGGCGCCCTGCAGCGACAGCGCGGCCAGCTCCGTGGGGTCGGCGCCGACAGCGCGCAGCTGCGGTGCGTGCGCCACCAGCCACATCGGCCAGCGCTGCTGCGGGCCGCCCGCTGCTGTGGTGGCGCGGAGAGCGGTGGCCAGGTGGTCCGGGCACGCCAGCGCCCGCAGCAGCCCCCGGTCGCCGACGGCGCGGAAGGCGCGGCAGGTCTGGGCCAGCCGCGCGGCCCCTTCAAAGCCCGCGAACGCAGCAACACGGGCGCGGAGCTCCTGTGGCAAGTCGCTGAGCTGCGGAGCTTCCGGGTGGGCCATTGCTATCATCGTTGAAGTATCAGGCCCTTTTAGAGCATCGAAGCAGCAGAGGCTCCCAAACCGAGAGGAGCTTATCAGCGCAGCAGCTCCGGCAGCGAGAGCAGTGGGCTGAATGTAGCTTTGCCAATTATTGTTACACTAGGCCATTGAGCCCGTGCTACGCACGACAAACACAGAAGAGGGCGTGCTAAATGCGGTAATCCAGGAGCGACGACCCTACATGCGGTGCAAACTCGTTTGCGAGGGACTTTAAAACTGTTTGCACCAAAATATGCAGTGTAAGAATTAGTTTGCAATGGTGCTTCTATCTTAACTCTCCTTACAATGGTGCTTCGTGTCCTGGCACGCCCGGCCGAAAGCCCGAAACCCCGTCCCGGTATAGTGGTGTCGAGAGACACCGATGAAGCACATGTGACACGGATTCCAGTGTCCGCAATGCTTGCAGTGAAGCAAGGTGACTGTAGCTGCAAGCCGAGCGGCAACCATTGGATCTGGGTGGACAGGTGGCATCAGAAACTCGGGGAGGGGCCGGCAGCGGGAGGAAGGGGGCGGCGGCGTAGGGCTAGAGGGGGGGAAAGGAATTGTACCACAGTGAGGGAGAGCACAGGGTTGACATGAGAGGGGCCTGGGGGTGAGTTGGGCAGGAGATGGCTGGTACTGCGAGTATCGGTATGGGAGAACCGACGTGTGGCTCTCGGGGGCTCGCACGGGGCGGCAGCACGCGGATGTTGGCTGGTACTCGGCAAACTCGTAGCGCGCGATCCTACGTGCAGCTCGACGACGGTGCTGTTGCTCGTTTATTGCGGCTCGCCTGGTAGCATTGCGAACCCAGCGACGTGAGCTCAGCGCTCATCAAGGCGCTCAGCGAAGCGCGCCAAGCAACGTATCTACTGCCGCCCTGGCTTGTATTAGGATGGTGCGGGCTTGACAACATGTAGTAAAACGTTCCTGTTCAGGGAAAGGTTGCCAAAGTGACACTCGTCAGTTCCGACGCGGCCATGCTACACCCCGAACGTTGACCACCAAAATTCGCAGCGCGAGCACACACCCAACACGGCAATGGTTTAACGACTTACCAATAACGATGCTCGCAGACGCCCACGGGTAAAAAACAGGCAGCTCGCGGGAGCGACGCTCGGATGCGTAGCTCGAACGTCGCGAAGGGGGCGGAGGCAAGGTAGCCGTCCGCCCGAAGAAGTGCAAGTATAGTAACGAAGTAGCTTGTGAAAGCGGTGTTCGCGAAAGGATTGTTCAAAGGTGGGACCCGCGGAGCCTTTTGTACTCGAGGGGGTCGCCCATGCAGGCTGTCGTCGTCAATCAGTGGCCGTCGCAGTGCGGGGTCGTGGTTCTTCTCCGCCAACTGATTCTTTAAATGCATTGAAAAACAAACAAATTAAAACACTCGTGGGCGGCATTCACTGGATTCCTTACACGTTCACGCGTACGACGCCGAAATCCACGATGAAAATTTCTTCACAACATTAATTTGAGGACACGGAGTTTATGCCACACAAAACGGGGCACTAAGCAGTGGTCGGTCGCTTGGTCGCCCATGCAGACCCGACTACTTTATTATATAGACTTCGGCGAATTGCTTGATGTTGCAAGAGCAAGAAAGGAGCAAGTCGCAGTACAGTAGCACTGGGTGCTCTAATACAACAGCATGGCAGTAACTAATACTTGTCAGTGAGCGTGAAATGATAGGGTGACTGCGCGGGACTTGGTCACAAATCAAATACCGTGTCAGCCCACTCACAATTTTTGGGCTGAGCCCCCCCCCCCCCCCCCCAGCCCAAACCAGACCCCGGCCAGAGTCCATCGACCCATCGACCCCAGCCCCAGTTCGTAGGGGCCTCGACCCGTCCCGACTTCCCAGATTGCATTGGTTACAGGAGGGACCTGCTGACGCAGTTCGCGAGCCAGCGAAAGCGTACTGGAACTAGTACGAACACCCTGCTCTAGACCTCAGGGGCGTGCCACCTGCAACGCCGACAGCCTACTCTGGGCCTTGGGCTAGTAGGCCTTGCTCCCATGGGAGCTCCACCACTTCACTCATCCAAATCCTCCTCAAATGTAATATACGCTGGTTTGTTCAGTCTCATGCTGCCATCCTCCCTTCTTTCAATCCAAGGGTGACCTGGTGGGGTTTTATCCCACCCCCTTGGCTTGATGCCCAGGCTCACGTACGATTGCAGTCTTGCCCAAAAGTCTGCTATCACTTGTGTTTTAACTCTAGCCAGTGTCGCCCCGTTCCCTACGTATCCTTGCTCATTCCTAGACGCAAAAAGCAGTCTCCTTCCGTAGTCCATGGCCGAAATCGCCGCCAAGCATACGACATCCCAAATTGCCTGTTGAATTGTTTGGTGAGGCGGTGCCAGTAGCCACAGGTTTCTACGTTCCACAATTATTTCAAACAGGCTATCCTCATCACCAATGTCCGCAGAATCTTGTATATGTGTCCTCAACGCCTTCGCAATTGTGCACGTACTGAAGTGGTGTACGCGGTCGGAGCACGCATCTGCCCTTCCACACGGGCAATTATGGCCTTGTCCTCGGTGCATGGAGAAGCCCGAGAAGCCGCCGACCGCTAGTCTCCAATACGCTTCTTTCTGGTCGGCTTCCCACTTAATTTTCCATAGCCGCTTGTATGTGCTCGAGATGTAATTTCTGTCTTCCGTTGCCACCACCTCTGTATTGCCCATGTCCTTCGCCTCTCGAATAAACTCTTCGTGTTTCACTTTTAATTTATCAAACGCTTCATTCATCTGTATTCATTCCCAGGGGCATCGACCCCCCCCGCTTTTGGTTTCTGGAATGAACCACCCACCCCCCCCCCCCGCTGGCGACAATTCAGGGGGCGCGAACCCCCCCAGGAACACCACCACCGACACCACCATCTTCGGCGTGCTGTACGTGATGCCGGGCTTTTTCGAGCGCTGGCCCAGCACACGCTGGCGCTTTGACGGCGTGGCGAAGGGCATCTTCATCGGCAAGGGCGACCCGGAGGAGGGCACCTGGCTGGAGCTCGTGGCGGTGATGGGCTGAGGAGTCCTGGGTGTGGTGCGTGCCTGTGTGTGCACCAAACTCAATACTGGCGTAAACCGCGACTACCACGTTAAAGTTCATATGAACGTCTATGTAGCGCTATATTCCGGTGGTCCAGAAATGTCGGAGCGAGAAGCGACTTCGCCCGCATCTTGACTTTCGTCGGTCTTCGCGTATAGCGTCCGGTCCCTATAATATTACGTTTATAGATCAAACTATGTTGATGGCAAGCATCGCGGGGCGAGAATGTTGACATTTGTGCAACTGCCGGACCATATCAAACCCCCCTGATTGTGCCCCGGCCCCGGCGCCGCCAACTTCGAGCCCGGCTAGCCGGTTGCAGTGTTTGCTTCGATCACGGGAGCCATGCATAGACTAGGTGCGCCCTGTGATTCTGGGTGAAGTTCATGCAGGTGGTCATGCAATGTGGAGCGTGCCAGGGCGTGGCGTGGCGGCCAGGCAATGACACGCCTTCGGACTCCCGGTATGCCGCCTGCCCGCACCGACCGCGGTCCTTAGGGCAGCCGGTCAGCTCCAGCGCACACGACAATAACGACTACGCCACTAATATATTAGCGTACATTTAACCAAGCAACCGTGGCGTGGGTGGTACATCGTGGAGGGCAACATGCCGCCTGATGCCGCCCGGCAGCTTTGTATCCTTGTGTCGCCGTCTCGCGTCCACGGCTCCCACGCGGGTAACAGCAGGGCGGTGCAAACTACGGCGTGCGTCCCTGTCTCATTACCCGCACCTGACGCAGTTAGCCGGAATCCATGATGAGGTGACTCCGTGAATGCCGCCCCTAGCGACATTCACGTCCCATGATCTAGCGCCGATCGAATGTAGCTGACTAAGTCGTTTGGTGCTCCGGCTGCGGTATATGGCTCGAGAATGCGTTGTGGAGGTGGCGAAGTGATGCGGAGCGTCACGTTTTGTGGCGGGAAACAGGTAGCGTGGTGAAACAAACGTGTGGTGCGCAGCGTGCGTCCCCGTCACACTAAAGCACGCCTAAAATAGCTGGCATTATCCATTTGCAAGGCGTGCAAGAATGCGGTTTATGTTCAGCGGGCGGGGCCTAATAATAGCGCCCATGCTTAACGTCACATTTCTTGCTCTGTAGGGGCTCAGCCCATTTTCCCAGCTGTTCCAAAGCTGGCACCCCTTGTATGGCTGAGTCCCACCCACCAGTTGTGGTTCATCAGCATCATCTCACCTCCGGCACTGGCAAAGCAGCTCGTTCGCACAGGCACAAGGTCCGGCGGTTGAGACACGCGCGAGGAGCGCTCGGCCCCTACACACGAGGCGTTGTGGAAGTCAGCAGGCATATGAATGCTTCTTACAAAATATGGCAGGATCGCGACAAAGATGTCTGCTTGCGCGACTGCAATGCGCACATCATGTCACACAACGCGCAACGTTATAGCACGGAACACCAGCAATATACACCACAAGCACTTCATTTGAATACCAGAACGCAATCAAGAGCATCTCGGGCGCTGTGAGCTACGGTCCTGGTCGTGGCCCTCTCTTTTCCATAGGGTTTCCGCGCTGCGCTGTTTCATATTGTAATACATGTCAACCTCCTACATTCGTCCGTGCACCCGGGCTGGTGCATGGGCGCGTCAAATTCAACCGCCGCGATCGCAGTCCCGACTGCTATAAACTTCGGCAGCGCCCTCCAAAGCAAACCATGCGTAACCTGCCATAGGTTGCGCACTCACCAAACATATATAAGGGCCAGTGTGCGACTCGATCGGCGACGAGCGTTCGGGTATATCGGAAGCTTCGTTTTCTCTTTCAGCGCCCGTGCCTCTAACACAGGTGCGCGTTAAGCTAAGGGGCTTAAATTGACTTGCACTGTGTTTCAGCTGCGCCCTGCGACAGCAGCTGCGCAAAGTTTGACCTAGTGCTGCGTTGGCTCCGTCACCCTGGCAGCAGCACTGCCATCTCGGCTCGGCGACCACAATAATAGCCTAAACTGCGAAGCGTTGTAGAGGTAGTCACTGCGCCAGCTAGTCTGGGCCCGCCTTCGTGTCGGCATCTGTTCTTCTGCCTGTTCACCCAAATTAACAATACTGCCGGCTTCCATGTGGCACATGACGTGAACAGGAGGCCCGATTGAATCGCATAGTACCTTGCGCGATGGCGGAGGAGGCAGCTCCAAAGGACATTGAGAGCGGCGCGGCGCCCAAGGCCGACGCTCCTGATTTGAATTCATTTCCTGGCGATGACCTCGCTGCAAAGATTACTGCCGCTGCCAACAGTGCACCGTAAGTATGACACTTTAAGCACTTTGGCGCGGCGCGTTGCGGCATGAAGTAGGTGTCTGCGTCAGCGCTGTCCGGCTCCTACAAGCATTACGGCCTAGCAGCTCAAGGCGCTGTGTGATGGTGGTTAATGTATTGCCACGGTCGCCGACAGCACGTAGCCTTTCACACATACAGTACCCTAGCCATACGGGAAGAAATGACGTCCACCGCACCCCCTCCTGCGACCCTGCTGCTGCCGGGTTCGCGCCCGGAATCCTCCATGACTGACCAGGGTTGTCATTTTCGGCAAGGTGCACTGTCCGTTCAGCATTGAGGCGCGCCGCCTCTTCGCCGAGCTGCACGTGCCGGTGAGTGTGCAAACAATAACCTAGCTCAGGCATATCACCGCGATGCTCGCAGATGCCAGGGCGCAATCTGTATGCTGTGCGTCGCCAGTGATCCGGCACGGTTCTGCATGTATCAACATGACACTGCAACCCGCGGTCAAGAATGATCTGCACCCATCCGCACGTAGACGGTGGACTATGATGTGGACGCCATGCCTCACGGCGGAGACGTGTGGGACGCCCTGAAGAAGATGCACGCGCCGCAGGTTTGTGGCTGGGAATGGATCTGAGTGCTCGGCGCAGCTTGAGGCTTGTGGGTCAGGGGGGTAGTGCATGTTGACTAGCGCTGGAGTTGTGCGGCTGCTGACGGAAAGGCAGATGCCAAGCTGACACGTGTCTGCACCCGCGTGCACAGAAAACTGTCCCCTACGTGTACGTGAACCACGTGATGGTGGGCGGCTGCGACGCCACCAAGCGCCTGCACACCGACGGCGAGCTGGTCAAGATGCTGCACGCGGCCGGCGTCAAGGTGACGGCCGCCTCGGCCACCGACATGGACGCCCGCCTGGGCCGGTGGGTGGGCCAGGGACAGACACTTGGTCTGCCGGGACTTCGTTGTTGGCGGAGGCAAGGCAGGCTGCTTTGGGGCTGTGCGAAGTCCATTTGGCTCGGGCCGGGCTATGTGCTTGTAAGCATCTGCCCTGACCTGCCAATGCCGAGGGGTAATACGTGTTCCTCACGCGTTGCATGTGCGCGGCTAACGCCCCTGGTGGCTTGCTTGCGCAGCTCCGGAGTTCTGGAGTCAGGCTCGGCGGCCGGCGGCGCGCTATTCCACTTTCCTGAGGCCGTGGACAACCGTGTCGCGCGCCTGAACGGCTTCTGGGTGAGCGGGCGCCGCGGTGTGGTGTTGGGTGGGTGCCCATGTCCCAGCCCGACGCTGTCTCCCTTTGCGTGCGCGTGTCGGCTGCAGCGCTGCATTGCTGGCAGTGCTCGCCTCTAACGCACAGGCAGCAGCAATGCCCCGGCTTTTTTGTCAGCCTCACCGGCCCCGCCGTCTTCGACCTGCCCCCCCCCCCAACAGTCGTTTGTCATCTGCCTGCTGGTGGCCATTTACTACAAGGAGCCCGCCGCACACTGGGTCATGGGTGGCCTGATGGTTGAGGTGAGGCGCGGAGTACAGGGAGAAGTGTTTCGACAAGGGGGGATTCTAAGCCCTGTAGTCAAGAAGCCCGCACGAGCCCCGGTGAGAAGAGGATAATGGCGTAAGGTGCGGGGCTGACTAGGCGCAAATGCGCAAGAATAGGCAGACGCTGCTGGCGGGCGGCATTCCACTTGCACTGCTAACGCGCTTCCGCACCTATCGCCGCTCCCTGTCGCAGTATGTGGCCCGCGTGGTGGGCGGCAGCAACGCCTCCGCTCTGGGCGCGCTTTCGACCCTGTGCACCGCCTTCGCCGATGTGCTGTTCATCCTGGGCGTGGCCAAGTTCAAGCCCAAGTTCGTGGCGGGTGGGTAGTGGTAGCGCCAGGCAGGCCGGCGACGGGCTGGCCACGGCTTGGGTGCGGGTTGGGTGCCGGCGGGGCGGGTAGGACAGGCGGGGCGGGGTAAACAGCTGCCTGGAAGGCAGGCATGGAGGCCGGGGCCGGGAAGTGGGCCATGGGTTGGCTGATGGGCTGGGGCTGCCGGGGGGGGGGGGGCGCAAGTGCAGAATGCATGCGGAGCCAGCACACGCAGCTGCAGGCAGCCGCAAGGCTTGGCCCCTGCTGGACAGCCGTGCTACAGCCGTCAGCGTCGCTGCTGCTCTCGCGCTTGGTTTGAACACATATCTCCCCGCCGTCGCACGCAATGGTGTGTTGTTCACAGGCCCGCCCAAGCAGTTCGCCTCGCTGTGCGGCCTTATGTTCAGCGCGCTGGCCTTTTTCTTCTTCCTCATGCACGCGCACGAGTCGAAGCTCAACATCGTGGGCCTGTCCTTCACGTGCGCCCTGGGCGCCGCCACGCTGATGGAGTCGGCCATCGAGTGAGTGCAGTGGGCCGGGCGCAGCAGAGTTGTCCTGATTTGACAGCGGGGCGGGGACCTTCCATGACAGCGGGGCGGGGACCTTCCTTCTGCACGTCCGGGCCTCCGCCGGCACCGGTGCGGACGGCAGCGCTGCGCCTGTGTGCCCGCGCGGCCTACCTGAGCGCCCCTATTCCCATCCATGCCCCGTCCGCCGCACAGTTTCTGCCTCGGCTGCTGGATGTTCAGCCTGATGATCAAGTTCGGCCTGGTCAAGGACAACGTGTACCAGAGCTTCATCAACACCAAGGTTGAGGTGAGTTTCTCGGGCCCCTGTGCCCCCAGCGCGCGGCCCCATACCTCCCTCGCGCGTGGCGCGGTGCAGCGCGGCGCTGTGTACGGCGCCGCCGCAGACCCGCCGTGTCCTGCTGGCCTTCCTTTCTGCCTGGCCCGCGTCCTCCCCGTGCTCCCTCACGCTGCATCTCGACACGCGCCGCGCTTCCGCCCCTCTACCCCTGGCCCTGCCCGTCAACCCACATCCTCTATTAATGTTTCTGCTGCTGCTGCCACCGCTGCTGCCCGCCAGACTGAGTACACGTGGGAGGAGGTGCACCAGCGCCTGGACGAGGGCGACCCCAAGCTGCTGGTCAAGCGCTTCAGCGACATCCACCCGCTGGTGATCGACTACAAGTACAAGACCAAGACCGACGACATGACCAAGGAGGACTTCCACCCTGTGAAGCATGTCAAGCTGTGAGTATTTGGGGGAGGGGAGGCAGGGCCCCATGGGGCCAAAAGGATGAGAGTACCCGGCACCGAATTTCAACAACTGAATTGGGGGTCAGGAGGAGGCTTGAACAAACTGGTACGGCAGAAGCGCCTGGGACTGCCACTGATGCATTCGCACTGCCCTGTCCCCACCCGTAGGACCCATTTCGTGATGCACCTGGGCATTGTGGGCGTGGCCTGCGCCTGGAAGGCCGCTGACCCCACTCACGGCGGCCTGTCCGCGCCCGCCGCCGTCTACTACTGCATTGGCGTGTGGGCCGCCATCTGGTACTGCATCTGGTTGGTGCTGTACGTGTTCAAGATTTTCCTGTACCCCAAGAAGGTACGACGGCCGTACGGGCACGCAGGCACCTGCAGGCTGCGCGGGCGATACATTGTACGCACGAGGACCCGCGAGTCGCCGTGGCAGCTGCAGTGGGTACTAGCGGTGTTTGGTGCTTGGCAAACGCAATACACTTCCAACGCCTTTACGCAGCGATGAGGAGCGAGGGGTGGCCACTTGATTATGTTGCCGCAACGGTGTGGGTGCTGGCCTTGCCCTACAGGTTGCCAAGGAGCTTGCCCACAACATCAACGGCAGCTGCCTGTCCCTGCCCTTCGTAAGTCAGTGGAAAATTGGAGGGTGGAGCGGGGCAGGGTAGATACACTCGGCAAACTTCTCTACCGGCTTGAGCGCGTTCGCCCGTCACGTGATTGGCAAATCGCCAACAGGTGATTCTGGTGCTGTTCGCCTTCCTGGAGAAGGACCGCGACCCCGTCTTCGCCAAGGTACGGTATGTCAGTGCACATGACTGGCTGGTGTTGCCTGAGAGTGCCCTTGGCGCCGGGGCGCCTACACAACGTTGGCGACAGTGGCGCCGCGTATCACCGAGCCCAAACCCTAGAAGCACCCTTGAGCATTGCCCGAAATGGCCGATACAGGTGCTGTTCTGGATCGGCGCGCCCACCTCACTGTTCTTGTCCATCGTGTGGGTGGGCAGCTGGATCGCGCTGAAGAAGGAGCTGGAGCACGTGAACGCCTCGTGGATGCTCATGCCCGTGGCCAGTGAGTGGTTGCTTGCTTGCGCTGTGGGAGGTAGTGAAAGGAGGGGAAGGAGCGCACGGGGGGGGGCTGCGCGTGTCAGGGGCCGCAAATCAAAGGGAATGCGGAAAGGATATGCGCTGTCAGACTGGTCCAGCCACTGAAACATGCTTCGGCGCCCTCCTTGCCGACATGCTTCTTGATGCAGACTTCGTGTCCGCCGCCGTGGGCCCCATGCTGGATACGCACTACCGTGACGCCATGCAATTCTGGTGCGTGCGTGTCTGTCTATCGGCTCTGTGGCCCATAAAACAAACAACTGCAGCGTGGTAGAGGAGGGTGAAATGCAGCGCTACCCCCTCCCCGGTCCACGCGCATTTGCATGTGCTCCCATATTTGCAAAGCACTCGCCCACCCACTCCCCTGTCGACCCGCGACTCAATACCCATTTCGATTTTTGCGTTTACCGCCGCAACAACAGGTTCGCCTTTGCCATCCTGATGTGGGTCGCGCTCTTCACCATCACGCTGTACAAGACCATCGTCATGCCTGAGTACGACGACCGCGTGCGGCCGCTGATCGCCGTGTGGGTGGCGGCGCCTGCCATTGGCGCCATCGCCTACCTGGCCTGCTACGGCCCGCGCTGGATCATCGACAACCACGCCGTCAGCTACATGCCCGGCCTCAAGGACGACTTCATCTTGTGAGCGCCTTCTCAGTATGCGCTCGTGTGTCCGGGTGCCAGTCGACACTGCCCTCCTGCATGAACTTCCACCTACCACACTATGGGCTGTACACGGCAGCCAGCAGCGAGCGCTTGGCTTGCCAGCTCAGGTTTACTTGACTCATTGCCAGTCGGTTGTGCACTGCCGTACCTGTGCGTGTGTCTGCCGCTCTCTCACCCTCCGCCCGCCTGCCGGTTCCGCCCCACCCACCCACCCCCCTCCGCCCCCGCAGCATCAACATGTACTGGATGTCGGTGGTGCTGGCACTGGTGCTGGGCGTGTGCCTGATGCGCCCCTACCTGGGCCGCCTGCGCTTCGACATGTCCTACTGGGCCTGGTGAGAGGGAGTCAGTGGGGCGGCCGGCGGGGGGCAGCCGCAATCATCGTGAACGTGCGGCTTTGGGATAGGGAGGGAGGGAGGGAGGGAGGGGCCGTCAGGATTACGCCCGCATGGATGGTCCCGCTGCAACAGCGTGCCAAGCATGCGCGGCCGCAAGGCAAGCTACCAAGGAGGAGCTGACTTGGCTATGGTGGCCTCCCCTGGTGTCACCCCTCACCGCCCTTGGCCCATCCGCCTGACCACCCCGCCCCTCCTGCCGCCCGCTCATGCGACAGCTCCTTCCCCCTGGCCGCCATGAGCATGTGCTCCACCGTCTACTACCTGATCAAGCCCGGCAACATGTCGGAGGCCATCGCCTTCGCCTGCCTGTTCGCCTGCAGCTGGGTGACCGCCATGCTGGCGCTGCAGACCCTGGGCGCCCTGGTCCGCCTGCAGGTGCGCGCGCGCAACGGGTTGGTGGCCCGTCGGCGGCGCAGTGGATCGGGGCCCGCATGCGCGCATACCTGTTCCCCCATCCCGCTGCGGCCTTTGCCAGCACCGTCACCTGTTGCTCAGCCTCTGTCCCTAACCCTTACGAGCGCCCTGCTTGTCCCGCTCGTCCTGCCCCACGGGCGTGTTACGCACGGCAGGTGTTTGTGCCCGACTACAAGTGGGGCCCCATGTCCTTCATGCGCCTCACGCACGAGGCGCTGCGCGGCGTGCTGCCCAAGCTTCTGGACCTGTCCAAGAACGTGGACGAGGCCGACAACCGCGAGGCGCTGCGGTGAGCTGCCGTAGTAGAAGTAGTAATAGCGCAGCGCGGACTGCGTTGCCAGCAGTTTGGCATGTGTGGGTCGAGCAGGAGGCTGGGAGCGACCCCATGACGTGTTTACGAGCTGTAACGGAGTCGTTTGTGGATGCGTGGGCGAGCTGCCGCGTCATCTAAATTGCGGTTGGTGGTGACCTTGGTGGTTAACTTCAGCAGCCTGGTGCAACCCAGTTGCGCGTGCGCTTCACTCTGCACCGCCACTGCCCACGCCTTGCGACCGCGCAGCCAGCTGTGGGTGGCTGTCAAGATGGCGCACCTGGAGCACGGCCGCCACGAGGACACGGTCATTTTCCCCGTCTACAACGAGTTCTTCCCCCACGTCACCGCCGAGGCCGACCAGCAGCACCACAACCTGGACGCCGCCGCCGCCAAGTGGGTGCCAGAGCCGGGCTTCCCGGGCCGGGCAGGAAATTTCATGAATGGGAGGACGCAGCCGCCCAGTGTGCTGGCTGCGAGATAGCGCGTCGACACGTGCACCAACTAGGCTTAGGTTCTCCGGTGCTCCACGTTATGCCATGCCCCCACAGGATCACCGACCTCATCGGCACCAACGCGCCCGCCGGCGAGCTCACGCCTGTCATCGAGGCGTACGGCAAGGCTCTGGACGAGCACCTGCGCTACGAGGAGGACCACCTGCAGGTGCGGTGCAAGGGAACGGGGACAGCAGGACACTGGGGGCAGGGGTTGGGGTTGCCAAGGGCAGCAGCGTTGGCGGAGGCAGGGGTGGTGTATGCAGCGGAGGCAGAGCTGCGCAGTTTTCAGGGCTGGTAGTGGCGTTCCAGGAAGTAACGCTGACGTGCACACTTGCCCCGCGCTCGCCGTGCAGACCATGCCGCGCAAGTACGTGCCCCTGGAGCTCAGCAAGCAGATTGTGCGCAAGGTGAGAAAATGTGTGCTTGATGGTCGTTCGCCGTGCGCACGCCGCGTAAATTGAGCGCATGGTGCAGGGCTGCGGTCTCAATGCCATTGTGTTTCGGCGCACTGCATCGCAAGCATAGCTTGAAGCTAGCTAGTTGTGCTGACGGCTGCGTCGTCTCACTCACCCAACAGTGCTGGGCCGCCACCCACCCCGAGACCTGGCACATCCTGCTGCCGCTGCTGGTCGAGTCCATGCCCATGCTGCATCAGCGCGTGCGCTTCGTCAAGACCCTGCTGTGGTGAGTACGGTACCCCACCTCGTGGCGCCGGCTGCCTTACGACAGCGCTGTCCCCTGCTTCATCTCTGCGCCCGGTCACCCGCATCACCCGCCCAGCGCCCTGGCACGCATTCCTATCTGGGCCTACACGCCCACACGCCTTCCATCCCTTCTCCTGGCCCCTCCACCCCTTGCTTTGCATCGCTGCGCTCTGCTAATCTAGTTTGGGTTTGGTTTAGCTTTGGCTGGTCGGTTAAACACATCTCCCCCTTGCTGCGCAACCGCCACTGCCCTGCAGGGCCATGCCGGAGCGCTGCCACCAGTTCGGCCTCATCCTGGCCAAGGGCGTCAGCGCCGTGGAGTGGCGCCGCATCAGCGCCGAGCTGCCCGAGCTGGTGCCGCGCGGCGTCGGCATCCTATGGGAGCGCTACTACTAGAGCAGCAGCAGCAGTAGCAGCGGCGGCGGCAGGACGCATTAGGCAGCGGCGCGGATGTGATCATTCATGGGTTGATTCTTACTCTGCTAGTCGCGCATAATGTGCGCCGGCGCGTTTTGCGGGTGCACGCATGCGCATCTGCTCGCGAGCGCTTGCTGCAATGCAGCGCCGGGCGAGCCTTTGTGGGTTGGGCCCCGCCCGGCGACAGCGGGGGCCGGGCAATGAGGCTGTGAGACCATATGGGAACTGTGTGGGGCTGCGCGCCGAAGGGGGCAGGGGGTTACTGGTAAACAGTCCCGGTGAGAAACAAAGGGCAGGGGGGCAAAGGTGAGCATATACATACGTAAGGGCACGCTGTCCTACAGCGTCCGCAATAAAGGGTCAAAGTAGCTTCTTTGTGTGCACTGATAAAGGTCGAATGTGACCTGGTTCGTGTCGAACGAGGGCGTTGAAAGCGCAAGTACCTGTGGGAGCCCGTGCGGCCCCACTACTGAAGCCACGCCCATCAGTAAGGTCGAAGGAGGTGGAGCTCTTACTCGTGGCTGTTAACATTCAATACGTTACCATCGGGGTCCGCAATTGAGCGCTCCTGGCTCGGGGGCTCCTGACCCAAAACCCGCCGCCCGTACTGTCAGTTACACGTGTGCGTGTGCCTTCGATGCGCTGTAATGGTCACCCAGGGTCACCTGCCGTGCCTGTCTCTCTTACCTCTCCACGTCAAGTCACTACCGGTACCGTCAGAAATAACGAAAGGCCCGGAAAGGGTTGTTGCATGCCAAAAAGTGCAGGCATGCACACGATGGAATGAGGATGCAAGCACCATCCTGTCAGATTACCTCTCAGCACAAGCCGGTGACCAGCGTTCTTTAGTATATGTTCACTAGGTAGCAATGCACCTGCTCACCGCCAGCACCATCAGACCCTGCCGCTCTGCCATGTTGTCCCAGGTTAAACCCTTAGAATTCTTGTGAAACCGCCACGCTTGAACCGTTGAATGACCACTTGTGTCTTGAGCCCTTTGCCTTTGGGAACGGGCCGAACGGCCCAAGGTTTCAATCGATACATAGTCTGCATTCTACGCCCTATCCAGCGCAAAGCAGTGCTGTCACACAAAGCCCCGCAACGGCTGCCCTTATGTTCTCACACCTACCTGACTACCTTATTCCCCGACACTCCCCCACAACACACCATAGCCAGGGGTTCCCCTGGCCACAGCCGATCCCCCATAACCCTGACTCAAGAGCCACACGCCCGGCCCTAACAGACTCAGCGTGTCCCTGCCGTCGGCTGCTGCCCCTGCTCCTTCTGCGCCTCCTTTTGTGCGTCCGCCTCCGTCGCCAGGATGAGGCCGGCCAGGGGCGCCGCAAGTGGCACCTTGTCCGCCTCCACGCCCTCCGGTAACGCCTGTTGTCAAGAGGCATTGGGGGGGGGGGGCATATGCATATGGGGGAGGCCTCAGTCCAGAGCACCCCAGCAACCGGGTGTGTGAAGGACCAACCACTTCACTCATACAATCGCGCGTGGGCACTTCCCCGCTTCATTATGTCAGGCGGTTTCCGTGCGTGTAACATACACAAACCCAGCTCCCTATCCCTGCCGCATGCAGCATGTGTCCAGCCACTCCCCCGCACTCCTGCATTCCCCAGCCCAACCATAGACCGCGGCTGGCCAATGCCAGCCAGAAGCTAGAGCACGCTAAGCCCATACAACGCCCAGGCGCCACGCCGCACTCCACCTATGCCCGCACACATGCTCATGCGCAGCTGCGCCCACATAGCCCTGCCTCCTCTCCTCTCCTCTCCGCTTCCCTTCCCTCCACTCCAGTCCAGCGCCCCTCACCTCTGTGGGCATCTTAATCACGCGGCGCTTGGGCCGGCCGTACATGTCCAGCTCATCCTCCACCTGCTCCAGCCGCGGTCGCGTGTCCGTGGTGTCCACAAACGTCTGCGGGAGGGCGTGGCGGGTGAGCCGGTGGGCGGCATGCGTTTGGCGGGTGTGGTTGTGGAGGGGTGGAGCCGTGCCGCCCCATGTGAACCCAGAGCATAGTGTCGGAGGCCAAGATGTCTAGCGCCCGGTCAATACAGAGCACGGTGTGGCGTGGAAGGGTCCTGGCGCTTCCAGCCACACGTGCAAGCCCCCTGTTCAAGTATGTCCCCTGTGCGTTTGTGCTCCCGTTTCCTACGGAGCGTTGCGCTGAGAACCGCGTCTCCCAAACATTCCTTTATCCCACCACTCGCTTTCGTACCCCGCACACTCCCTAGCCTTTTCGTTCCTCCACCCTCCTCCTGCGCTTCCATCCTTCCCCGCCTCCATCCCCTCCGCAAGCCCTCCCCATGCCCTCCTCTTCGCACTCCCTACCCGAACCTCTCCCCCATCCGCCCGCCCGCCCGCCCCCGCCCACCTTGGGCGTCAGCTCGTCCACCAGCTTAATCAGCAGCGCCAGCTTGTACGACAGGAAGCCGCCCAGCAGGCAGCCCTGGTGCAGCAGGTCCAGCTGCGCCTCCGGGCCCGCCAGCGCGTTGTAGCCGGCGCCCGCCACCGCCAGCCCCACCGGCACCAGCAGCCGCCCGTTCAGCGCCTGCCGCCACGCCGCCAGCAGCTTGGCCACGTTCCGCAGCGCGGCGTTGTCGATCTACAGTCAGGGAGAGGGGTTGTGGGAGCAAGGGAGGGGGAGGGCGGAAAGGTCAGTCCTCCACTCTATTTGCCCTTCGTTCTGACCTGGTTGCCGCTTGCTCTTGCAGCCTCTGCTCCCCGCTCGGCGCCGTACGCCCCTGCCCTGGCCCCTGCAATCCACCCTACTCTCCGGCCTTGCTCCTCAGCCCATGCCGTCCATTCTCAACGTCCTCTCTTGCATGTCCGCCCCCGCTCGCCATCCCTGCGCCCCTCCTCTGGCCTCCATTCTCCATTGTCAACCCCTCTTCCCTTCCCAGCAGCACCTCTCCGCCGCCCTTCATACGGTACACCTGCCTGCCTGCCCCTGCCTCACCTCCTCCGCCTCCACCAGCGGCACCACCGTGTCCCCCTTGTAGCTGTCCACGTCCCGGTACAGCAACGCCAGGTAGGCATAGCTCGCCGCACTGCCCAGGAGTGCGCAGATCGCGGCCTACGGGGCACGTAGCCGAGGGCGGGGCGGCGCGGTGGTATGTCAGGCTGGCTGCTGACTGGGGCTGTGGCCGAAGGGAGGCAGTGGGAGCTATGATGCGGCCGCCTTGTAGGCATGCATGACACATACAGCATGTGATCCCAGACGGCGCCTATTTCATGCCGAACAGCCATCTCACCGGCCCGTCCGCAGTCACGAGCAGGTAAGCCGCCACCACAGCACCACATTTCCGGGTATTGTCCATGAGCTGGTCTTTGAGGCCCTGGTACTCCTGTGAGTGGGTTTCAGTGGCGGAGGGCCAGCCGTTCGACCAAGGCGCGGGAATTTCAGGAACGTGCACCCATGCAACAGGCGTGGACTGGGCGGACGGGTGTTTGTTGGAGCATCGCACCTTCATGTACTCCTCATCAGCGCGACGCTCTGACAAGTAATCGCCTTGTGCAACGGCACTGCGGGCGAAAAACAAAGAGACAGCGAAGTTGGCAGGGATATTACATCCCCTCCGGAGGACATCCGCGTGTGCTCAGGCTCACCGTTGCGGTTGGCAGCGACGCGAAGGTGGCCCCTGATATGTGACGCGAGTTATGGGGCAAAGTGGTCGCCCAGACGTGGATGGTGCGCAAGCAGCCGTCCTGCGAGGAGATGCAACAAGTCCTCGTTGTCTCTTGCGTATTGGCGTCGTCCAAATGCATCCACAACGCACCGATGTTGATTACCAGCCAATCGCATTGCGCTGGCCATTTGGGACCGGATATTTAGGGACGGCAAGCAAGGCAAGAATTCGTGAGCCGGCAGGGCGGTATAGGTTATTTGTTTATAATACAAGGTTATCGAGCACGCCGATGTACGCGGTAGCCAAGGGGTGAGGCACGACGGAGAAAACTTGCGATGGGGCAAATTGTCATTGCAGTTTTTTATTCAGACAGAGGTCGCAGCTCCCAACGCATTGCACCAACGTCTACAAACAATGCTAAGAATGTTTCCACGATAACACGCAAAGCTGTTTTGACTTGTAGCCCATTCTTACATATAGCGACCAAGAATGGCTGACGGTTTTGCGGCTAGTTTACACGGCGGGCACCATGAAGCTTTGGAGCAATTCAACAAGGTCGGGGAGGTGGACTAAGTTTTACCGAGCTCACATTCCGCGCGCCGGAGCACATAGCGGCAGCAACCTTTGGCCCTGAGCTTGCCGTGGAACTTGCCTTGGCAAATGAAGGGCACCGCGGGACTTTCAATGGGTAGCGCCCGACACGAAACCCATCCTTACTCGGGCTCCTCACTTCCGCGGCCTGCAGGTGCTCGAGGAGCTGGCAGCGGACTCTGTCATGGACCCGTTCAAAGTGGAGTACGAAAAGCTGCACCGCGCGCTGAGGAAGACATATGGTAAGGGCGTGAAGGCTCGAGCGCAGAGCAGGTTATTACGAGTCCCAGGGCCGGAAGTGGCCCCGCACGCGCCGAAGCGAAGTGCAGCTGGGCAGCTCGGGCTCATGCTTCATCCCCTGGAGGAATTGCAAAGGGCGTGCAAGGCTCTTAGGTGTTCGGAAGCGAGTAAGGCAGCTTCAGCCAGCGCGCCCTGCCTTCCTTATTCCAGTAGGGCTGTTTGGGTCATGCCTGAGCACACCGTACCGGTATTTGCAAGTGCGAGCGGCTGTGTGGCGCGTGTAGTTTGCACAGGCTTAAGGGTTGCGCTTTTGCGCGCATGAACAAACTGGCAATCACCAGCGTGTGGGACATCCGCCAGCTCATACATTCCCTGGCTCCGTGCCGCTTCCCCTCCTTCGCCACGCCTCCATCCCCAGCCCCCGATCTCCCTTGCATAACCTTCCCCGCGCCCACCCGCTTCTGCCCCGCCCCTCACAGAGAGCCAGGCGCGGCTAGCAAAGAAGTGCCAGGAGCTCAATTCGGACATCAGTGCTAACGCCGCCAAGGTGCAGAACGCGCTCAAGCTCAACGAGGAGGACCGGGAGACGGCGCTTGCGCTGAAGCGCGAGATCGACAAGGCGTGGAAGATGGTGGACGACTGCACCGTCAAGGAGACCAAAGCCAAGGAGACGGCGCAGCAGCTGAAGGTGGAGATCGCCAACCTCACGCGCCTGGTGGAGGAGGGTGCGGGCCTGGCCATTGGCGAGGAGACCACGCTGAATGAACTGCTGAAGCAGAAGGAGGAGCTGGCGCGGGAGCGCGAGGCGCAGGTGGAGCAGCTGATGAGGTACCGCTCCGACCTGATGGCGACGCAGGACAAGCTGCGGGCGGCTGAGGCGGACAAGCTGCAGCTGGAGGCGGACATCCAACATCTGTGCAGCACCATCAGCGACAAGAAGACGGAGGCCGAGCGCGAGATCCGCAAGAAGGAGCGCATGGAGAAGGACATGAAGGAGCTGCGCCAGCAGCTGGAGATGCGCACCGCCGAAATCAAGTCCAAGCAGCTGCAGATGGCGGCGACTGAGGAGCAGGTGGCGCGGCTGGAGCAGATGCTACGTGATGCCAAGTTCGCGACGGAGAAGGTGCAGAAGGAGTACAACATGCTCAACGAGCGCATGCAGAAGCTGCACCACGACCTGGAGGAGCAGATCCACACCAACACGCAGCTGCTGACGGAGAACTCCGCCAAGCAGGTGGAGCTGCGTGCGAAGGAGGAGGAGATATCCGGCATTAAGCAGGAGGCGTCGCGCGTCAACAAGCTGCGGGAGCAGACCGTGAAGAAGACCAAGCAGCTCGAGGAGCAGCGGGTGGAGGTGGAGAAGGAGCGGGACGCGCTGCGGGCGGAGCTAGCGTCGCTGGAGCGGGATCTGGATTCCAAGCAAAAGGAGGTGGACGTGGAGAAGAAGAAGCTGGAGGAGCTGACCCGGGAGCGTGACGTGCTCACCAAGCTGCGCTCACAGGTGCGGTGGTGGGGCCGGGGGCGGCGGTGGGCTGTGGCAGTGGGCTGTTGCGGTGGCGGCAGCTGGTGCAGTGGCCGGGGTTGGGGGCAAAGATGGGGGCTTGCTTGGCGCGGCGCTGCAGTTTGGGGCGGTGGCGGGGCTTAGGGGGGCGGCGGAAGGGGGAAAGCGGGTCCAGCGGCGGGGCTAAGGACGGCTTCTAGGCTGGGGGCGGCGGAGGGGCTAGGGCGGCGTTGAAGCCTGGGGCCGGAGCGGGGGCCAGCGGTGAGGCTGGGACCTGTGCCGGAGCTTAAGGGAGCGGGAGGCCTTGGGGCTCGGACCGGCCGCGGGCTCGGCATGAGGGGGGGCCGGGGGGCAGCCGCGAGCCTGGCGCCAGCGGCAGGGCTTGCGGTAGGGGCAGAGCTTGGGGGCTTGGGTTGGCGGTAGGCCTCGGGTTAAGACAGCGCCTGGGCCCCGGCAGCGTGCCAGTGGGGCCAGTAGCAAGGCTTGGGCAGGGAGCAGGTGGAATTAGGCACTGGCCGACCTTGGGAGGGGATGCTAGCTAGGGGCTCAACGACATGTAACTGTGAATGCATCCGCCGCATGTGTCTTGACAACATCTCTGTTTACCGCATTCCGTTGTGCCCATACAGGCGGAGAACGCGACTCAAAAGCAGATTGACCTCGTGAAAATTAATGAGAACGCCAAGCGGAACCTGGAGCAGGAAATCCAGGGCTACAAGATGGAGGCACAGAAGCAGTCCAAGCTAATCTACCAGCTTGAAAAGGAGCGGGAAAAATACGACCTGGAAGCCGCGGAGGCGAACAGCAAGTACCAGCAGGTGCGAGGAGTGTGTTCCTGTGACATGAGAATGCGAGGCAGGGAGATTGGATTAACAGTGGGAGTGAACGTGGGCGGAGGCGAGCACGGGAGCGACTACAGGCAGGAGTGAGCGAGGGCGGGAGTGTACAAGGGTGAAAGCGTGGGCGAGCGCGCGTGCGGAGGGGGGTAGCCATACATGGGATGGTGTGTATCAAATTTTGTGAAGTGCCGGGGGTGGGGAACACGGTGGCAAGAGCACAGTGCGGACTTGGGAGGGCCAAGCATGCGGCGAGCATCGGCCTGCCGCACCTCAAGGCGCATCCAACACCGCCTGCCCAAGCATGTTCCTTTACCTTAGGTTTCTCAGCCTGTCCATTTGCATGCGCAGGCAACCATACTGTGCGCACACTGCTGACACGTGCGGTCTGCTTACCGCCCTGTCGTTCCCTCCTGCTTACCCCACAGGCTCAGTTGGAGGTGAAGCTGCGGGTGGACGCCATCATGGACCTGCAGAAGCGCATCGCTGAGGGCGAGGGCAAGCTCAAGCAGCAGCAGAACCTGTATGAGGCGGTGCGCGCGGACCGCAATCTGTACAGCAAGAACCTGATCGAGGCGCAGGACGAGATCCAGGAGATGAAGCGCAAGTTCAAGATCATGCAGCACCAGATCGAGCAGCTGAAGGAGGAGATCACCGGCAAGGACCTGTACCTGCTCAAGGAGCACTTCGAGCACCAGAAGGTGAGGTGGGGGCGGCTGTGGCGGTGGGAAACGCGGGCGGTGCGGGCAGGTGCAGTGCGGCGCGCTGCCCGTGTCTTAGAGGCTTCAGAGCTGCGGGATCGCAATTGGGCTGCACATGTCGGCGTCCACATGCGGCAGGGGTAGCGAACAGAAATCGAGGAGGGCAACACGACACGCGTGTACCCTCACCAACCATTGACACCCATGTGCGCGTGTGCAGCCGCACTGCAGGACTCAGCCAACATGCCGTTGCCATACACGCGCTGCTCCCATTCCCACTCGCACGACGCTTTTACCTGCCTTCTGCCCTCACTCTCCTGCCCACTCGTGTGTCCCGTGTGCCCACTTTTCCATGCAGGTGATCAACGAAAAGGAGCAACTGCGCAACGAGCTGGACAAGTCGAAGGGCAACATCAAGGAAGCTGACTCCGCCATCAACGCCCAAAAGGTGGAAATCGACAAGCTGAACCACATCATCAACGAGGCGGACCAGGAGCGGCGGCGGCAGAAGAAGGAGTACGACATCGTGGTCAACGAGCGCGACATCCTGGGCACGCAGCTGGTGCGCCGTAACGACGAGCTGGCGGCGCTGTACGAGCGGGTCAAGATCCAGCAGGCGACGCTGCAGATGGGGCAGTCACAGTACCGGGACCAGCTGGGTGAAATTCGGCAGCTGAAGGTCAAGCTGGCCGACCTCAAGCAGCAGCTGCACCTGCTGAAAAGTAGCGTGTCCAGCATCGACGTGCTGAAGCGGGAGGTGCACCAGCTGGGCCGCGAGCTGCTGCAGGTGCGGAGTGGTTTGGCTGGCGGGACACGCGGAGTACTTGAGGGAGGGGTAGCGCTCAGCGCAGCGCTGTCAGGGGTTGGTGGGGTGCAACGCGTGGCAGCGTAAAGAAGTCACGTCAGTTTGGGGGGGGGGGATACCAGCCCAAACTAAACCAATCTAAAGGAAGCGGAGTTAAGCAATGCAGTCCAGGCAATACAACAAAATACTCATTAGGTAAGAAGGCATCTGGTGGCTTGCGTAGTGGCGCTTAGCAGCGGTGTGATAATTTGGCTTACCACACGTCGGCCTTCCCGCACCGCGCCATTCTTCCCTTTCCTTTGCCGTGCCCACAGGAGCGCACCAAGGTGAAGGCGCTGAGCGAGGAGCTCGAGAACCCGCTGAACGTGCACCGTTGGCGCAAGCTGGAGGGCTCGGACCCGGGCACGTACGAGATGATCCAGAAGATCCAGACGCTGCAAAAGCGCCTGATTGCCAAGACCGAGGAGGTGGTGGAGAAGGACTTGCTCATCCAGGTGAGCGCCTGTCTGGGCTAGTAAAGCGTGCCGGGGCATGTAAGCTTGATTTGTGCGTGCGCTTGTTCAGTGCTTGCAAGATGGGCACCGCGGCCTGACCGCTCCTTACACGCCGCAATTCCTTCCGCCGCGCAGGAGAAGGAGAAGCTGTACATGGAGCTGAAGAACATCCTTGCGCGGCAACCCGGGCCAGAGGTGGCGGAGCAGCTCAGCATCTACCAGGTGCGTGCATGTGACTAGGCTACACGTGCTCGGGGCTGCGGCAGTGACAGTGGCGAGTTTGGAAGAGGAACAGCCCTCAACGCACAGTCAGACGCACGCCCAACTTAACCCACCTTAACCCTCTCCCTTCTCGGCCCCCCAATCGTGGCTCGCAACCTGCAGGCCAACCTGCGCGAGAAGACGAAGCAGATGAAGGCCATGGCCTCGGAGCTCAACATGTACCAGGCGCAGGTCAACGAGTACAAGTACGAGATCGAGCGCCTGGTGCGAGAGCTGAACGAAATGAAGCTTGTGCACTTCGAGCGGCGGAAAAAGGAGCAGTCGGACAAGGCGCGCACGCAGAAGGCGTCCATGTACGGGCCGAGCCTGCTCGACCAGCTCTCAGGCGGGAGCGGTAGTGGCAGTGGCGGCTTGGCACTAGGAGGGAAGCAGGGCGCATCGTAGGATGCAGACTTTGGTGCGGACGACACGGGAGTGTGCGGCGCAGTGCGGCGTGCATGCAGCAATGGACAGAGCACATGCAGTTTGTTGGCTGTATAGGCAGCGTAGGCTAGGATTGAAGGCTGGCCACCACTAATGGCGTGGCCACTACAACGCAGGCATTGCGTAGGACTCTAGGTAGGACGTAAGAAGGCGCCGTGAGGTGCGGTGCTGCGAGCTGTGTACGATTGCGTGGTGACTTGCAGGAGGTGGCACTTGGACACTTGGAGTGAAAGTGAAGCGCACTGCGCTTCAGAAGGCGGCTCAGTGGCTCGCATTATCTGGCCTGGTTGCATGATACGGGCACTCGTGGTGGCCGCATGCTTGATGCCTCCATGCGCATCTCGCCCCTGCTGAGCATGCGCAGTAGCCAAGGCAGTAGCAGGCAGTAGCAGGGTGTGGGCACAGTGCACAACACCACGCCGCCGCGTGTCGCATATGGCACCAAATCCGACAGCTATTCGCAGCTGCCTCATCCTGTGAGCCGCGTTGTTCATTTAACTGTACGCTTACATCCATAACAGAATTCGTGCCGCCGCGGGCTGGTGTCGGCATGTGCCAGACAGGTTCGAGCCAGCTGCCTTGCGCGCAGTGCACTTCGCTGCTAGATCTGCCGCTGCTGCCAACGCGTAACGTTCTAGCAATACCGCTGCTGCGGCGTTCGGACCTGGGCGGGCTCTCCTCGGCCTGCGGCGCGCTCAAGCAGCTCGGTCTCGCGGTTCCTAGCTTGTCGCGGGGCTTGGCCGGCGCCTTTGTGGCGGTCTCGCAAGCGCGTGATTGTTCCGCCACAGTGTCGATTCGCAAGCTAGTCGCAGCGGGTAAGTTATAAGCCTGCCCGTGGGCAGCCGCGTCACCTTCGGGGTACTTTTGCGTGCGGCCCGGGCCAACAACGCAACCCCTTCATTGCTCTTCGTGACAGGTGGCAATGCTTCCATAGTGGTGTGCGACAAGGCCAGCCCCAGCGGCGTCGCGGCGATTGACCGAAGCTCAGTGCTTGACAGCGACCTGACTGAGCCGCAGTGGCGCGAGGCGGAAGCAGACTACTGCGGACGTTTGCTGGAGGACCTGGCTGAGCCTGTGACCCTGCGGCAGGTGGGGGCTTGCTGCCGGCGCAGCGGCTGTGCCGCGTGGCAATGGCGTGCCGCAGGCTTGCTTAGTTTGCTTGTGCCAAATGAACACGCCGCACAGAAGCGTCACAGCAGGACCCCAACGGCCCAACCCACATCGCGCTTACGCGTCCGTGCCCCTGCCGCCAGGTGACCGACGCCTTTGGGCGTCTCGTTTGCCTCAACCGCTGCCTCGCACAGCTGCGTGACGCTGCCGGTAAGCAGGCTGCCCAGCACGCAGCATCAGCGCCGCACTTAAGAGGCGCTGCAAACACGCCTGGCCCAGCAGCTGTAGTTGATGTGGCCGCGTTGCGGCAGCGGCTGCAGCAGGTGCTGCAGCGGCCCGCCTTCAACGACAGCCAGCTGCTGGAGTGGATGGGTGGCATGGTGCCGTGCAGTGAGGAGGCGGCGCGGCGGCTCGCGCCGAGGGCAGCCGCGGTGGCGGTGGTTGCGGCTGGGCTGCAGCGCTCGCAGCCAGAGCATCGGGACCGGTCAGCATACACCGAGATGGCGGCCGACGCGGACGAGACACAAGGCAGAGGGCAGCAGGGAGTGCAAGCGCATACGACGCCCGAGCTTCTGCAGCAAGAGCAGCAGGAGCAGCAGGAGCAGCAGGAGCAGCAGGAGCAGGAGGAGCAGCAGCTTCCAGCCGGCCCGGCCGCAGTCCGGTTCCAGCGGTGTTGCCCACCTGCTGCAAGAGATGTGGAGGCGGCCGGGGCGCTGACAGTGGATGGAATGAGTCAGCCAGCCCCAGCCGCAGCGGCGGCGGTCGTTGCGTGTGAGGGCGCTGCCGCTGCGCCGCCGGTCATGCCAGCGGCAGGTCTCCACGCGCTGCCAGCCGGCGGCCCGCCTGTGGGGGCGGGGCATGCATCACTGTCCCCATTGGCATCAGCAGCGGCCCTGATGGACCAACGCGCCGGCGGTCACGTGGAGACGCAAAGCAGAACTACTGACCAGCAGCCGCGCGGCCGGCCACCCACAAGGTCGCGCTCGCCGCTCTCATCCGCGTCTGGCGCCAGCTCCCGCTCCTTCTCAGCAAGTCGATCACGCTCCCGTAGTCCCTACTCAAGCCGATCAAGCCGCTCCTTCTCAAGCCGATCAAGCCGCTCCTACTCAAGTCGGACGTACTCCCGTGACTCGAGCCCCTCCTACTCCAGAAGCCCAAGGTCACGCTCACGCTCGCGCTCAAAGACGCGCGCGCCGTCTCGCCGACCTGCGCGCTCCCCTGCCACCTCCCGGCTCACCGCCGACTCGGATTCCAACTCTACCTCCCGCTCAACCTCCAGGACCTGCAGCTCCAGCTCCTGCTCCGGCGACGTGTCCAGTGGAGGCGCCGGTGCGCCGCCGAGGGGCGATGCGGCGGCGGGTGCGGGCGTGGAGGCCGCAAATGGAGCAGGCGCCGCGCCGGCTGGTGTGCCACGGGTGCTGGCACCACCGCCACCAGCGCCGGATCAGCAATCGGGCGTGGCGTTGACTGCACGCAAGGAGGGCGCCTCGAAGCAGCAGCCGCCCCCAATACCTTCGCACGTGGCGCGCACCAGGCAGCAGCAGCAGGCCACACCGGAACCGCAGCCGCGTGCCAGTAGTGGCTCCCTCCAGATGCCACCGGCGCTCCTGCCAGTCGGCGAGGCTCATTACGGGACGGCGGCAGGGGCTGCCGGAGTCCAAGCCCATGCCAAGTCTCCGCGGCCGCATGCTGCAGCTGCACTTCCGCCGAATCCTGCTGCACCTCTGCAGGATGCGGCGGTGATACCGTCGGCCAAGGCGCCACCAGCAGCAGCACGGATACCAGCGCCCGCGCCGGCACCTGCAGCACCTATGGCACAGACTGTCGCAGCGACTGCAAGCCGGGCGCGGCTCAGCACAGAGCTCACAGACCTGTCAGAGGGAGAGATCCCCCAATTAGCACACCTTGTACGTGCATTGCACGACGCGCGGCCCTCTGGCCCTGCCGTACGGCCCTCAGGCACCTTAGCCGCCGGGCACGTGCGCTCAGTGCAGCAAGCGGGGCCGTGCGCCCGCTCCCACGCCCGCTCCCGGTCGCCAGGGCGCCGCCGGGGCAGATTGCTCTCCCGCACTCGAGCCAACCGGCACTCGCGCTCCCGGTCTTGCTCGCAACCCCGTTCACGCTCTCGATCAGGGTTACGCTGCGAGCAGATAGCAGCGCCACGGAGAGGCGCGCGTCCACAGGCGCGCAGCCGCAGCCGGAGCTGCGGCCCCGACATGCATGGGCGGCGCTCCCGCCCCCAGTCACGCCGACAGCGGCGCTTGCGCTCCCGCTCGCGCTCCCATTCGCGTTCGCGCACCCGGTGTCGGAGGTTGCCTCGCCGCAACGACGCAGGCGCGGACCTGAAGGCGGTAGAGGCAGCGTGGGCGCGGCGAGTGCACGCTTGGCTGTTGCGCCAGCCGGGCCGCACAGCGCTGCTGTGTGCTGTGATCGGGTGAGACTCCACTGAGTATCTGCATTTCCAACGGAGTTACCTTGTGTGCATTTAGCTCATCCCGTGTCTTGGTGGCTTACCGTGGAGTATTCATGGCCCCTTTCATGTGCAGTGCGGGCTTGGGCGTGCCGAAGGAGCTGCTGCGGGTGGGCCAGAAGCCGTTCGACCACTTGAAGAGGCACCCGCACCTGTGGGAGGTGTCTTCCAAGTGCCAGCCGTCATACCTCCGGGCCCTGCCGCCGATGGCTGAGCAGGATGCGCGGCCTGTTGGGCATGCCGCGGCAACCAGGCTGCAGGCCGCGCCGCGAGGGCTGCCACAGGAGGCGGCGGCGGACGGCGAGGCGCGCTACCTGCGCTCGCTGTACGCGTTCCTGGTCAAGGGCCCCCCCACCGGCTGTGCTCTTACCGACCTGAACAGGCAAGTGGGTTTCGCTGATCGCTCAGCAGCCTCAGTGGCGGGTCGGGTCGGCGCGTCAACGTCTGTGGGGCTCAGTCCAACTCGTGGAGCGGGCGGGGGGGCGGGGCGGGGCGGTCTAAAGTGGCGTATCGGGAAGGTCTGGAGCGCGGTAGAGGGCTACACATGTTTGGGATTGGCAGCAAGGGGACCCTTGACTCGCGTGGATGGCGTGTGGGAGCGTGCCTTGTGCTGGCCGAGTCCTAAGCCCCGAGCTTGCGCATCGTTCCCTTGAAGCAGTCACCCACCCCGTGACGGTATTGGGGCTCAGCCCATTTTCCAGCTGTACAAAGCTGACACCCCTTGTCGCTCACGTACGCCGCGCTGCCTGCCCAGGTTCGGATTGGCGGTCCCGGATGGCGTGCTGGGGAGCCGGCGGCCTGCCGACTACCTGCGGCCCTATGTGGTCATGGGCGTGTTCAGGCTCTACGCCTTGGGGCCGGGACTCCCGTTGCTGATCATGGCCGTGACCGGCCGACGGGCGGAGGCGGAGCTGGAGGCGGCGTGTGAGCGACTGAGAAAGGGCAACCGACGGGACCACAGGCGGTAGAGCGAGGCGCTATATCCCTAGGCATCGCGCTGCAGTGAAGCGTACTCGACATAGCAGACATGCGGATGACAGGGTTAGATGATTGGTGGTAGCAGGTGCAGGGAGGCACGTGCCAGCGGCGGTCCATTTGTGGCTGCGTGCTCAGATGCCTGCGATACTGTGGCGCTGACACGCCGGGGATACTCAGCATTCACAAGTGAATTACAACAAGAAAGGGTCAGGCAATGCACGCACTCAATACCGCCGCCGCAGTCCACCTGGCCTGGCATGCGCCGAAAGCCTGCCACACTGTCCTCTCTGACAGCGCTCTGGCCCCCGGGACGCGCCAGGCCCGTGCGCCAGGCCCTAACCCAGGCGTCTCCAACTCACAAACTTCCAGCCCACACCCAGGGCCAGCCTGACCCATGCAGCCGGGCCCTCACTGGTGTATTCAAATCACGGCGAAGCCTTTTTGCCACCCGCGCCGCCTCTCCCCGCCGCTGCCTCCTTCGCCGCCCCCGCCCCTGCCCTCGCTGCGGCGCCCGCCTCCACCTCCGCCTCCGCCTCTGCGGCGCGCAGGAAGGCCTCGGTTCGGTCCAGCAGCGGCGCCAGCTGCCTGTTCAGGCTGGTCACCTTGTAGGCGGCCATGCCCTCCAGCATGTAGTTGTTGTCGGCCTGCCGCGCGGCCGCGCGCCGCGCCTCCACCGACTCGGGCCGCCCGTCCTGCGGCACGTCCTGCGGCACCTCCCGGTACTGGAACAGGTGCTTCATGGTCTGCAGCAGGCTGATGGTGACGTAGCCCACGGGCTTGTGGTGGTGGTGCTGCTGCTGCTGCTGCTTGGAGGACGCTGCAGAGGTGGAGGCAGGGGAGGCGGCTGCTTCCGCGTCCTCCGGCCCCGGGTAGCCCAGGATGGTGCGCATGCGCTGGAAGCGCTCGGGGTCCCGCAGCGCTAGCTTGGAGCCGTAGCGGGTGGGTCGCCGCCGAAACGTGCGCCCCGATCCCGTCGACTTCTCCTCACCTGACGCTGCGCGGGTGCAGTATCAACGTGGGGGAGGGGGAGGTATGAAGGCGCACCGTGGGTGTGAAGAGCAGCGGGTCTCAAGCCCAGCCGACACGAGCACTCACGATGGTGTTGTCACAGCTTCCTTCAGCACGCACCTTGCGATCCATAGGTTCGATAGCTGCAGCTTACAGTGCCAGCGGTCCTGGTGCACAGCTCGCCCGCGACTGATGAAGCGCTCACAGCACACGCGGAGAGCAATCGCATGGGCAACGTACTGCTAGGTAATAGCGACATGCTAAGTTAATGCGCGTCAAGCTAAACGTAGCAGCAAGCCGAAAGTTACAGCCGGGGCAGCTTGGGGTATCGCTGGTGTGTGTAATGGTGAAATATGTAGGCGCAAATATTTAACACTGAGTATGATGAGCCAGCGAGCTTTCCTATTCGAGCGCGTGGCTGATTGCGAGTTTCCCAGTCATTGTTGAAAGCGGCAAACGTCGTGAAGGCGTCCCTTGATATTCTTCGTGTCGCCTTTAAAGCATTCATTTGCGTTTCGTCAGCGCGCGCATTTATGAAAAGGTGCCGAGGACACAACCCGGCAAAAAGCTTGGCGCCGCTGTAACTTCCGAGACTGCACAACTTATAAGTGCAAATATGAGAACACATTGAATGACTCTTGGTGCGGCGCACGCACCAGGAAGGTCTCTCCGGCCCATGGAGCGTGCGCTGCCTGTCGCGCCGGCACACGGCTCTTCAACGACAGAAAACAACATTTTAAGCGTAGAGCGCCGCAGCTGCAATCGGGGTGGCCAGGAGTGCGGCCGCGGTCTTGGCGGGAGGCCGCTGCGGTTGGCAAGGGGACTGCCACTGGTGGTGCTGGTCCTGGTGTGGGGCCTCGGAGGCGCGGCAAGTCAGGACCCCGCCCCTCCCAGCCCGGACCCGCCTAGCCCCGCCCCGCCCTCGCCACGGCCGCCCAGCCCCCCACCTCCACTGCCACCCTGGCCGCCGCCGTCACCGCCCTCCAGCGCCGCAACGCTGCTGGACCTCAAATCTGCGCTGGGGAACCCCTCTGGCCTCACGACGGTGCGGCTCTGCTGACATGCTGAACCGCGATTGCACCAGTCCATATGATACACACGTGAGCGAGCACAAGCCCACACCATTGCCAACCTGCCTCTGCCTCTGCCTCCATCGCAGTGGGTCGGTGGCGACCCGTGCGTGGGCACGTGGGCGCGCGTCACTTGCTCCGGCGGCTCCGTAACGGAGCTGGATTTATCATCGCTGCCGGGATTGGCGGCGGGCATGGCCTTCCCGGACGGCCTGAGTTTTATGACCTCGCTGAGGCGACTCAACGTGGCGAGCAACGGACTGGCCAGCGCGCTGCCGTCGCTGCCCACCGGTGCGGGCGTTTGGAATTGGGCGGGGCGCGCGTTGGGGGCGGGGCCAGCTTGTCGCGGTCGCGATGCGCGATGGCGAGCGTTGCCAACGACGCAGCGTGTGGGCACAGGGGCAGAGGCTTGAATGCATTAAGCTGTTTTGAGGAATTAGGACGGTCGCGCCGGACGCACGTGTGCCGCTTCTTTAGGGGACAGAACCAGCAGTTAATGACTGGCGTCTTCCACACAGCGAGCGCACGCTGGTCTGCGCTTCCATATCCCCTGCTGACAAGCTTTCGGGCATGGCGCTATGATGCGTAGGGCTGACCTGGCTCAATGCCGGCTCGAACAACCTGTGGGGGCCGCTGCCGGCCAGCTGGAGTAGGCTGACCAACCTGCAGACGCTGTCACTGGCTTACAACAGGTGCGGTAGAGGAGGGTATGGTGATGGTCGTGACAATGGCGGAGGTGGTGGTGGTGGTGGTTGCGGTGGAGGAGAAGGCAGAGGCGGCGGCGTTGGCAGGAGAGGGGTGGCAGCAGCCGAAGGGAGGCGGCGCGATCAGGCCTCTTCACTCCGGCGCGGGCTGGGATTGGACGGGCTGGGGTTGGGGGTTGCTGGTTAAACAGTCCCGGTGAGAAACAAACTGCGAAGAACAAGACTGCGCTGCAACTGGGAAACGCAGCCGCCTGTGCGAGCTATTGAACATCACCGTACTTGGCCGGGCGGGCTTGCACAATGGAGCGGCGGGTGGACGACGGAGTTGGGGTTGGGGGCCTGCTGCACGGGCAGAGTGAGGGGAGGGGTGCTGGCGGTGGCGCCTCGCTTCACCCCACATATTCTCACGCTCCTGGACCACTGTGTGCGCACGGGTCTCACTGAATCCACTGTGCAACATCCTCAAACTGTACGGTGTGTGCAACAACAACATCCCACGCACCGGCACCCGCCTCCTCCGGACACTGGCTGTCGTGCAGGCTGTACGGCACCATCCCGAGCTCCTGGCCGGGCGGCATGTCCGCCATGTCCAACCTCTTCCTCACCGGCAACGGCGCGCTGTGCGGCGCGCTGCCCGGCGCCTGGGCCACCTCGGGCGTCGTGGAAGCCACCGGCACCGGCCTGGGCGCCGCCTGCGGCGTGAACCCGGCGCCGCCGCTGCCCGCCGGCGGCGCGCCGCGCGCCGCTCTGTTCGCGGTGCAGCTGTCCACGAATTCGACGTGGCCGGCGGGGCTGGCGGCCAGCTGGCAGTTCGACACCGACCCCTGCAGCGCGCCGGGCTGGGGGGGCGTGACGTGCAGCGGCGGGGCGGTGGTGCGGCTGGACCTCAGCCTCTACAACATGCAGGTGCGTGCGGCGGCGGCCGGCTGGCTGGGCACTATGAGTTACCGGTAGCCGCGCTGGTCTGGACCAGCCGTGATGCTGGCCCTTAACCATGAGCGGGCATACGATTGTGGCTGTGTACGCATCTACCTGGGGCACCTTTGATGACCGCGCCCCGAGCCTGAGCATGAGCCTGTCCAGCCCTCCACCCGGCGCACCCCGCACACACGCAGGGCACACTGGCCGGCGATTTGGCGTACCTAGGCACCACCCTGACCTCCATGTCCTTCGGCCTAAACAAGTGAGCGCCGCAGCACAGCAGCTGAAGAGCTGCCTGAGACCGTGGCAGGCTGCCTCGAACATGTTACTCACCACGCCGATGACACAACATCCCGGCGCCCTTGGGTCCTGTCCCCATGTGCAGCTCATGTCTCTTTCTCTCTCTAAGCCTCACTGATTCCCCGCGCTGGCATGCGCTCCCCTCAAAACTTACCTGTTACTGCCCCGCGCCCGAGACACTTCCCCTCCTCTGCACAGGTACTCGGGCACACTGCCCGCCACGTGGTCGGCGCTGCAGGGCCTCAGTCGCCTGGAGCTGGTGGGCAACTCGCTTACCGGCACGCTGCCGGCGGCGTGGTCGACCCTCACAGCGCTGACCTACCTGGTGAGAGATAGAACGCTTCGGCGCATGAGGATGGGGCTGGAGGCGGTCGCGGGTGATGGGATGGGGCAGCGAGGAAAGGCAGCAGCGAGGGAAAGGCAGGCAGGAAGGGTCTGTGTGCTTAGTGGTTCCCGCCTCTACTTGATGCCTGATTACAGGCGCTGGATGTGTAAGGGCACGCGTGTACCTTGTCCCACCTATGGCCTGCTGCCTTCGTAAAATCGTCGTGAAACCCGCTTGCCGCTTTACGTTCTGGTTTATGCTCGCGCGCACGTAGGACCTGTCGAACACCAAGCTTTCTTCCACTGTTCCGGACTTGTGGGGCAGCGGCATGGGGTCGCTGGTGGCGCTGGACATTCGGGGCGTGAGCGGCATGTGCGGCGCCCTCCCCACCGGCTGGGACAGCAAGGTGCGTGTGGGGCGGCGCTTTTTGCGTGTCGGCGTCACGTGGGCGTGAGGTCCACGCAGCGTACCAGCTGCTGGGCTTGCTTTGCCGGCCTCTTGCCAGGCAAGACCCAATTGCCACCCGTCAGAGTGGCTTCCTAACCACCACCACCACCACCACCACCACCACCACCACCACCACTTCTGTGTCCTGCGGCCCGACCTACTCCTGCTCCTACTCCTGCAGGTCCTTCGTGATGTCGGCTACGCGACCAGCTGCGCGCCGCCGCCCCTGCCGCCCTCGCCGCTGCCGCCATCTCCGGCGCCTCCATCTCCTGCGCCACCATCCCCCGCACCGCCTAGCCCAATACCGCCCAGTCCGGCTCCACCCAGCCCAGCGCCGCCCAGCCCTGCGCCTCCCAGCCCAGAGCCACCGAGCCCTCCTCCAAGCCCTGGACCTCCCAGCCCTGCCCCGCCCAGCCCTGCGCCGCCTTCACCGGCGCCGCCTAGCCCTGCACCTCCCAGTCCTGCACCGCCCAGCCCGCCGCCGTCTCCGGAGCCGCCCAGCCCTGCACCGCCAAGTCCGCCACCCTCGCCGGCACCCCCCAGCCCTGAACCACCGTCACCCCGCCCGCCAAGCCCGGCGCCTCCGTCGCCAGCGCCGCCGCTGCCCCCCACACCACCCGCGCCTCCACCTCCACCCCTAGCCTCAGGCTCCGCACTAGCGCTGGTGTACAACGAGCTCGGGCAACCCAGCAGCATGTCAGGATGGAGCGGCCTGCCCGGAAGCGACCCATGCTTGCTTCCCGAAGTGACGTGCGGCGGCGGCGCTGTGACCGGCATTGGTGGGTGGAGGAGCACGGGATGTTGACCGAATCACCTACACACGGTTGCTGCTTGCGCAGATCTTTTCTGTCTATCATGTCTTTCTTCCCATCCTCTTCCGGCGCCATGCCATGCATTTGCACATGTTGAACGCAGATCTGTCCTACACCTACGGACTGAGCGGCACGCTGCCGCCCAGCATCCGCTACGTGACCAGCCTGCGGTCTCTGAACCTGGGCGGATACGTGGGCATGGTCGGACCACTGCCGACAAGCTGGAGCGTGCTGAACCAGCTGACGGTAGGGACATATTACATCCAATTCGTCAGTCTTGGCTCAAGACATCCCCTGTCAGTATTTCGCGTTGCTTATCCCCCGCCCCCCGCCCCTGCAGGAGCTGATCCTTGCCGGCAACCAGCACACGGGATTCCTGCCGGCGTCATGGTCTGCCCTGACTGGTCTGGTCACACTGGACCTGTACGGCAACAAGCTGGAGGGCCTGGTCCCATCGGGCTGGCCGACCGGTCTGTCCTCTGTCACCCTGACACGTCTGACGCTGTCGGGCAACGCAGGTACGTGGTGGTATGGACTCACCTGTCCCTGTGGTTGCTTCTGGAAGTGTGTGAGGTAGCACCGGGGACATTTCTTGTCTCTGCGGTTGGGTCACCTAATCCCTGGTCTGCCTTCCACTGCCCCCTCCCAGGCCTGTGCGGCTCGCTGCCAGGCTGGTTCGCCAGCAGCAGCAAGGTCACCACCGCCGGCACCAACGTCTCCCTGGCATGCGGCATCACAAGCAACACCGCTGGCGGGCTGCTGTCGCTGAAAGCGGCCGCCGGCGCGTCCTGGCCTGCGGGCTTGTCGGGCTGGCTAGCTGGCACGGACCCGTGCGAGCCTGGCGCCGTGTGGCAGGGCCTGGTTTGCGTGTCCCAGACGCAGCCCTACCCGGACCGCGTGGATAGAGTGGATCTGCGCGGTCTCGGCGTCGGAGGCACGCTGCCTGCGTCTGCGTCTCTGCTGGGCACCCAGGTGACGGCGGTGCTGCTGGGCAGCGGCAACGCGTGGTCTGGCACGCTGCCGGGCGCCTGGGCGGCCGCCGGCGGTCTGCGCGGTCTGCGCTGGCTGGACCTGTCTTTTCAGACGGCTCTGACGGGGACGCTGCCGGACGCGTGGAGCCAGCTGGCGGCGCTGACGCGTCTGGGTCTGGCTGGCGCGTCAGGGCTGCAGGGCAGCGTGCCTGCGGGCTGGGACACTGGCATGGCAGCTATGGGCGCTAACGGTATCGTCATCACCTCGGCTTCGGGTCTGTGCGGTCCGCTGGCGGGCTCTCTGACGACCAAGGTGCTGCGAGACGCTGGATATCTGACCAGCTGCGCGCCGCCTCCTCCAGTGCCGTCTCCTCCGCCGGTGCCTCCCAGTCCCGCTCCGCCCAGTCCGGCTCCACCCAGCCCGGCGCCTCCCAGCCCGGCGCCTCCCAGCCCGGAGCCACCGAGCCCTCCTCCCAGCCCTGGACCTCCCAGCCCTGCGCCGCCTAGTCCCGCGCCACCTTCGCCGGGGCCGCCCAGCCCCGCACCTCCAAGCCCTGCACCACCCAGCCCTGTACCACCTAGCCCGGGGCCGCCGTCGCCTCCGAGTCCGGAGCCGCCCAGCCCTGCACCGCCAAGTCCGCCACCGTCACCGGCGCCTCCAAGCCCGGCACCACCGAGCCCTGCTCCGCCATCTCCGGATCCTCCCAGCCCACTGCCTCCCAGACCTGCTCCACCCAGCCCAAGCCCGCCCAGCCCCGCACCCCCCAGTCCCCTTCCCCCATCCCCAGACCCGCCCAGTCCCTCGCCCCCTCGCCCCCCAACTAGCCCTGCGCCTCCCAGCCCGGACCCTCCCTCGCCTGCGCCGCCAAGCCCACTACCTCCCAGCCCGCCTCCTTCTCCCGATCCGCCCAGCCCCCGCCCTCCTTCGCCGACCCCGCCGAGCCCCACGCCTCCCTCTCCCGCCCCACCCAGTCCAGCGCCGCCATCTCCCGACCCGCCCAGCCCTTCTCCGCCAAGCCCGCCGCCCTCTCCAGCTCCGCAAAGCCCGGACCCGCCGAGCCCTTCACCTCCCAGCCCCAATCCGCCGTCCCCGGCGCCCCCAAGCCCGGCGCCTCCCTCCCCATCGCCGCCAAGTCCAGTCCCTCCCAGCCCGCCTCCCTCTCCCGCCCCACCGAGTCCAGCGCCGCCCTCACCAGACCCGCCCAGCACCTCCCCACCAAGCCCGCCGCCCTCTCCGGTACCGCCAAGCCCGGACCCGCCAAGCCCAGCACCTCCCAGCCCCAATCCGCCGTCTCCGGCGCCCCCCAGCCCGGCGCCCCCAAGCCCCGCCCCGCCAAGCCCCGCGCCGCCCTCGCCTGCACCACCCAGCCCGGTGCCGCCATCCCCCGCCCCACCATCGCCCGCGCCGCCCGCGCCGCCTAGCGCAACGAACACGCTGCAGGTCATCAAGGCCAAACTAGGCAACCCCGTCGCACTGTCCACGTGGATCTCGGTCGACGCATGTGACGGTTCATACTACGGCGTGGCGTGTAGCCTTGGGGCGGTGACGTCACTGGACCTGTCGTATACGCAGCTGGCCCGTGCATCCCCTCCCGAGGACATTCAGTGGCTTCGGGCACTCAAGGTGTGTGTGGGCAGCAGGCGAAGGGAGCCCCCGGCAGCTTCACAGGGTCGTGCATTCGCTGCCAGCGCCGCATGCCGTGCGCTGACTCATCAACCTGCTCTAGGCGTTGCATGTGGCATTGGCACACTACTCTATGCAGCAAAGCACGTGCTTTTTACGCTTGCCGTGCAGTCGCTGAACTTTGAGAAGAGCAATATCAGCGGGACGTTGCCGCTGTCCTGGAGCACGCTGACCGTCCTAACGGTAAGAGTGACGCCACAGCACGGCACCCTACCCTTCGGTTTACGTGGTCGTAGTTTCACTGGATATGGGAGTAAATAATCCAGGCGCATGGCTCACCCATAAATGCTGTGACAAGTACTCATGGTGCTTACTACAACGCATCTAGGATTCGGATCTTTTGCGGATTTCACCGTGTGAGCATGGCAGGCCGCACGCCAGACCCCAGCCCCTGCACGGCTGTCATCATGCAACTCCAGCCAGTCCTGGCTGCTCGTTTTCGCGTCAGCGTACGTGAGGAAACAAACCCTCCTTGCTGGAAAAAAAACTCTGTCCGCCCGGCGCTGGTGGGCTGCATGTGTCTTACAGGAGCTCAACCTCGCGCGCAACGGGCTCTACGGTGCGTCCGGGATTCTGTGCTGTGACGGCTGCCTTCAACAGGCATACACACACATATGGATGCGGCGGCTGGAAGCACCACAATGCACACAGCTGCGCCCCAGCCGCACGTGGCTGCTCCTTTCTGTCCCTACCTGGTGTGTTGTCGTTTCGTCAAGTGCCTGCTTGGGCCGCTGCTGCTCCCTCCCGCGTGATGCCGCCCGCCGCCAGGCACGCTGCCGGACTCCTGGAGCGCCCTGTCGCGGCTGGGTACAGTAAATCTGGGCTTCAACGGCTTCATGTCCACCATACCTGCCTCCTGGGGCAGCGGCATGGTGAACCTCACCAGGTGAAGGGGAGCAATGGGTGGCCGTGGGGTTTGGTGGCATCAGGTGGCAGGTGCTGCGGCGGCCGACGGGGGGGACGTGGTCCATGGGCGCTGGGGCGGGCTCGCGAGCACCAGGGAGGCTGGCGTGGGGTATGCACGGCATGCGTGTGCATGGCGTTTGAGATACGGCAATCCGCATGCATCATGCATTCATGCCTCCCGTCCCGCCCCCCCCCCCCCCACGCGGCGCATGCATGCAGGGTCATCCTCTCCAACAACACGGCCATGTGCGGCCCGCTGCCGTTCACACCCGGCCGGGTGTCTGTGACGTTGCCCAACACCGGCCTTAACGCCAGCTGCCCGGGGCCGCCGCCGCCCCCGCCCTCCATGGGCTCGGGCCTGGTCGCCCTCAAGAATGCAGCGACCGTGTGGCCGCTGACGGACTGGGGCGTAGGCGTTGACTATTGTGCTTGGACGGGCGTGCTGTGCGACGGAGCCACGGTACTGGTGGATATCTCCGACAGCGGCATTCAGGTGGGTGAGGCGGCTTGTGGGCGGCCTTGGGCAGGGCGATTGGCTGGTTGTGGGGGAAACTTGGCGGGGGCCGGCTCACCGGCTGGGCCAGGTGTTGCGGCTGTACACATGCACAGCAAGGATGTGATGCCCTACGGCCTATTAAACGACATGTGGGCCGGCTCGAGGAGTATCACATAGTAGGGAAAGCAGGCAGCCACGATGCAAGTGACAATCATATGGCGTGTGTAGCGGGAAGGAGGGGACGGTTTCAGAGACGGGGCGCCGCGCGGCCGTCCTGATTTAGTGAATTACAAAGGTCAGTCGCAGCCCGGCGGGATTTGCGACTTCCGTCACGCGAGTGCGAAACACGCATGATAGACGCCTGATTGTTTTCATGACCTATCATAAGATAATTTACACTACTTCCTGACAAGTCGCGCGCGCGGCAAAGCACGGCTCTGACGTTTCCTGCCGAGACCCCGCATGCTATAAAGGCTTTTGAGTAGACTAGCATTTGCGAATTAAGGACACACATTTGAAGAACCAGACAGTGGAGGGGCTCAGCCCCGTTTCCCTGACACAGGGGAACACTTGTCTTTGAAATGCCCTTGGAGAGCTAGGGCTAAGAGGATGGTGCTTCAGTGCATCAGCTATGAACGGATAACCAAGTTCAGCTGGCGGGAGGAGCAGCGCAACGGGAATGCGGTCGCGAGCTTTCGCGCTGCTTGCGCTGCTCGCGATAACCTGCGCATCAACAGCAACACAGCTTGATGTACTTAATAGTCTAAAGGCGTCTCTGTATGACCCTTCAAATCAGCTGGCGACTTGGACGGGTACAGACCCCTGCTCAGGCTGGAGGGGCGTATCCTGCAATTCCAGCGACATTATAAACCTTGACATCAGCTACCTGGGGCTGTCAGGAAGTTTGCCGGACAGCCTGACGGACCTTACGGCGCTTCAAGTCCTTGATGGCTCGGGGAACCGGGGCTTGAACGGCACCCTGCCTTCAGCGTGGGGAAGCCCGGGCGCATGGCCCTTCTTGCGGGAGCTGTACCTGGGGTCCAACTCTCTGACGGGGGCACTGCCAGCCTCGTGGAGCAACTGGGGCAGCAGCATACAGCAGGTGTACCTGCTGCAGAACAAACTCAGCGGCTCGCTGCCGCCCAGCTGGCAGTCGTGGAGCTCGGTACGCTACCTCTCGCTCACGAACAACAGCCTGTCGGGCACCATCCCCGAGCTGTGGGCCACGGGCACGCCCGCAATGGCAAGCCTGGTCCGACTGTACGTGGGCTCCAACAGCCGCATGTGTGGACCGCTGCCCACGGGGTGGGACAGCAAGGTGGCGTACACCAACACCAGCGTCACACAGGCGTGTCCCTCGCCGCCGCCGCCGCCGCCCAGCGTGAACAGCGGTCTGCTGGCGCTGAAGGCAGCGGTCACATCAGACCCCACAACGGCGCTGGATTCATGGAGCGCCGCAACGCTGGGCAGCGTGTGCAGCACCTGGTTCGGCGTCACGTGCAGCGGGGGCACACGGGTGGACATTGTGGAGATCCAGGACAACCAGCTGCAGGTTGGGTTGGAGCGCAGTAACGCACACTAGTAGCACAGTACAGAGCAGATATATAAGATAGGAAGAAGCATTGTGTTAGCCGGTTTTCATGAACGTACGTGTTGGGGATAGTTGGTGCGGACACGGCGTCGCGAGTAAAACTCCGTGATTCTGGGTCGAGCGCGGCCCTACACCATTCGTGCATCCTAGCGTGCTATACACCACATGGCACCCATAATGTGCGTGTTTGCTTCCGCATCGACCATGCTGCTGCGCTTCTGTTGTTTCGCGCGTCCTGCTTCTGTGCCGCAGGGCACGCTGGCGCCGGATTTGAAGTACCTGACGACGCTGGTGCGCCTGCGCATCGCCAGCAACTCGTGAGTGCTGGCCAGGGCCGCATGGCGTAGCCACTTCGCTAGCAAGTGCATTTCATGAATGAATGATGCACGTTGACACATGACATCGACTCGAGTCGTGCCGTTCAAGCTTCGTGAATTCTCGCTGCCCTGCTTTTCTATGTACATTATGCCCCCAGGTTCTCCGGCACGCTGCCGCCTGAGTGGTCCCTGCTTAATCAGCTCTCGATGCTGGATGCAAGCAATAACGCGGGCCTGTCGGGAACGCTACCCGCCGCCTGGAGCAGCCTGTTGTCACTCAGGAACCTGAACCTGGCCAACGGCCTAGGGTTCTCCGGGACCATCCCGCCGTCCTGGAGCAGCATAGGGCTTACAAAGCTTGTCGTGGAGGGCACGGGCGTTTGCGGCGCGATCCCGGCAGGGATATCAGCAGCCGTAGTTGTGCCCAGTCCGCTACCGGCCTGCGCGCCACCCCCAGCGCCTCCATTGCCGCCAAGCCCAGCGCCACCCAGCCCGGATCCACCCAGTCCCACGCCGCCGAGCCCCGTGCCGCCCAGCCCTCGGCCGCCTAGCCCGGCACCGCCCAGCCCCGCGCCACCCAGTCCCGAGCCGCCCAGCCCTGGACCGCCTGCGCCAGCCCCTCCCAGCCCGGCGCCTCCCAGCCCTGTGCCACCCAGCCCGGCACCGCCGTCGCCTCTGCCGCCCAGCCCGGCGCCTCCTTCGCCGGCGCCATACAGCCCGGCGCCTCCCAGCCCTGCACCACCCAGCCCTGCACCGCCTAGCCCGGGGCCGCCGTCGCCTGCGCCGCCCAGCCCGGCGCCGCCAAGCCCGGCACCACCTCCTCTTCCGCCCAGCCCGGACCCGCCCTTGCCTCCTTCGCCGGCGCCGCCCAGCCCGGCGCCTCCTTCACCGGCGCCCCCGCCCAGTCCGGCGCCGCCTCTGCCGCCGGGCCCACCAGCCGCGGCGCCGTCTCTGTCACTGGTCCTTACTGAGCTGGGCAGCCCGGCGCCGCTGTCTGGCAACTGGACTGGCAACGACCCATGCGTAGCCAAGTGGGTCGGCGTGACGTGCAGTGGCACCATGGTGACTGCGCTGGACCTGCGCACGCCGCTGGTGACGACTGCGCTGCCTCCTTCGGTGTCTCTTTTGACGGGTCTGACCAGCGCCACGTTCCAATCCAACACGTTTTCGTCATCTCTGCCTGCTGGGTGGAGCACGCTGAGCCGTCTGACCAACCTGAACCTGCAAGGCAACAAGCTGACGGGCACGCTACCTGCCAGCTGGAGCGGCATGGTGGCGATGCGGACGCTGCTTCTGGGCAACAACCTGCTGGCGGGGTCTGTTCCGCTGTCGTGGCCTTCTGGCATGTCTGCCATGAGCCGGCTGAGCCTGGTCAGCAACGCGGCCATGTGCGGCTTCCTGCCGCCTGCGTGGGAGTACGGCACGGTGCTGTTTGTGAGCGGCACCAGCCTGAACCAGTCCTGCCCCAGCCCCCCGCCCAGCCCGCCTGCGCCTCCTTCTCCAGCGCCTCCTCCTCCCAGCGCCAGCGCGTCTCTGTATGCGGTGCGGCTTGCCATCAGCAACTGGCCGGGCCTGTCTGGCTGGACGCTGGGCAGCAACCCCTGCACGTCCAACGCGGGCGGTCCCTGGGATGGTGTGCTGTGCACGAGCGGCGCGCCCACGACGCTGGACCTGAGCGGCTATGGGCTGTCGGGCACGCTGCCTGCCGAGCTGGCTTACGTGGACTCCCTGCGCATTGTGAACCTGGGCAGCAACATTGATCTGCGTGGACCGCTGCCGCCCTCGTGGTCGGCGCTATCGCTGCTGCATGAGCTGGATGTGAGCGATAACAAGCTGACTGGGACGCTGCCCGCGGGCTATGCGGCGCTGTCGCTGTTGAGCGTTCTGCGTTTATCCAGCAACCAGTTTGCGGGCACGCTTCCGTCAGCGTGGCGTCCTGGCGGGGGCGCGGGCATGGCGTCTCTGTCTACGCTGTCTGTGGACAGCAGCGGGCTGTGCGGTCCAGCACCAGCGAACTACACTGGCGTGACGCTGGTGGGCACGCTGCCGAACTGCGCGCCGCCGCCATCTCCTCCGTCGCCTGCGCCGCCATCTCCTGCCCCGCCATCGCCTGCGCCGCCTAGCCCTGTGCCGCCTAGCCCTACGCCTCCGTCGCCCGCGCCTCCGTCTCCGGGCCCTCCGTCCCCGGCGCCGCCGTCACCGGACCCTCCATCGCCTGCTCCGCCTCCGCAGCCGCCCAGCCCTGATCCACCTTTGCCGCCCAGCCCTCTGCCGCCTAGTCCGGCACCGCCCAGCCCCGCGCCACCCAGTCCCGAGCCGCCCAGCCCTGGACCGCCTGCGCCAGCCCCTCCCAGCCCGGCGCCTCCCAGCCCTGTACCACCCAGCCCGGCACCGCCGTCGCCTCCGCCGCCCAGCCCGGCACCTCCTTCGCCGGCGCCACCCAGCCCGGCGCCTCCCAGCCCTGCACCTCCCAGCCCTGCACCGCCTAGCCCAGGGCCGCCGTCGCCTGCGCCGCCCAGCCCGGCGCCGCCAAGCCCGGCACCACCTCCTCTTCCGCCCAGCCCGGACCCGCCCTTGCCTCCTTCGCCGGCGCCGCCCAGCCCGGCGCCTCCTTCACCGGCGCCCCCGCCCAGTCCGGCGCCGCCTCTGCCGCCGGGCCCACCAGCCGCGGCGCCGTCTCTGTCACTGGTCCTTACTGAGCTGGGCAGCCCGGCGCCGCTGTCTGGCAACTGGACTGGCAACGACCCATGCGTAGCCAAGTGGGTCGGCGTGACGTGCAGTGGCACCATGGTGACTGCGCTGGACCTGCGCACGCCGCTGGTGACGACTGCGCTGCCTCCTTCGGTGTCTCTTTTGACGGGTCTGACCAGCGCCACGTTCCAATCCAACACGTTTTCGTCATCTCTGCCTGCTGGGTGGAGCACGCTGAGCCGTCTGACCAACCTGAACCTGCAAGGCAACAAGCTGACGGGCACGCTACCTGCCAGCTGGAGCGGCATGGCGGCGATGCGGACGCTGCTTCTGGGCAACAACCTGCTGGCGGGGTCTGTTCCGCTGTCGTGGCCTTCTGGCATGTCTGCCATGAGCCGGCTGAGCCTGGTCAGCAACGCGGCCATGTGCGGCTTCCTGCCGCCTGCGTGGGAGTACGGCACGGTGCTGTTTGTGAGCGGCACCAGCCTGAACCAGTCCTGCCCCAGCCCCCCGCCCAGCCCGCCTGCGCCTCCTTCTCCAGCGCCTCCTCCTCCCAGCGCCAGCGCGTCTCTGTATGCGGTGCGGCTTGCGATCAGCAACTGGCCGGGCCTGTCTGGCTGGACGCTGGGCAGCAACCCCTGCACGTCCAACGCGGGCGGTCCCTGGGACGGTGTGCTGTGCACGAGCGGCGCGCCCACGACGCTGGACCTGAGCGGCTATGGGCTGTCGGGCACGCTGCCTGCCGAGCTGGCTTACGTGGACTCCCTGCGCATTGTGAACCTGGGCAGCAACATTGATCTGCGTGGACCGCTGCCGCCCTCGTGGTCGGCGCTATCGCTGCTGCATGAGCTGGATGTGAGCGATAACAAGCTGACTGGGACGCTGCCCGCGGGCTATGCGGCGCTGTCGCTGTTGAGCGTTCTGCGTTTATCCAGCAACCAGTTTGCGGGCACGCTTCCGTCAGCGTGGCGTCCTGGCGGGGGCGCGGGCATGGCGTCTCTGTCTACGCTGTCTGTGGACAGCAGCGGGCTGTGCGGTCCAGCACCAGCGAACTACACTGGCGTGACGCTGGTGGGCACGCTGCCGAACTGCGCGCCGCCGCCGTCGCCACCACCCTCCCCAGCCCCGCCCAGTCCTGCGCCGCCATCTCCGGCCCCTTTAAGTCCCCCACCATCACCGTTGCCGCCGTCCCCGGCGCCGCCGTCACCGGACCCTCCATCGCCTGCTCCGCCTCCGCAGCCGCCCGGCCCTGATCCACCTTTGCCGCCCAGCCCTCGGCCGCCTAGTCCGGCACCGCCCAGCCCAGCGCCACCCAGTCCCGAGCCGCCCAGCCCGGCACCTCCAGCTCCGCCGTCCCCGGCACCACCGCTGCCACCATCGCCTGCACCACCCAGTCCCCAGCCGCCCAGCCCAGGACCTCCAGCTCCGCCGTCCCCGGCACCACCGCTGCCACCATCGCCTGCACCACCCAGCCCCCAGCCGCCCAGCCCAGGACCTCCCTCGCCGCCCAGCCCAGGACCTCCGTCCCCTGCGCCGCCCAGCCCGGCGCCGCCTGTGCCGCCCAGTCCCGCGCCGCCCTCTCCGGCGCCGCCCAGCCCCGACCCGCCTAGCCCAGCCCCTCCCAGCCCGGAGCCTCCCAGCCCAGCGCCTCCTGCGCCGCCCACCGCAGCCAACGCGCTGCTGCAGGTCATGTACGAGCTGGGCAGCTCTACGGCGCTCAGCAGCTGGAACGCCAGCACCAACCCGTGCACGTCCTGGTACGGCGTCACCTGCGACGGCAGCAGCAATGTGGTGGACATCAGCCTGCCCGCCACCGCACCCAAGCTGGCCGGCCCGCTGCCGCCCAGCCTGGTGCAGGTGCGCACGCTGCGCTCGCTGACGCTGAGCGGCAACGTGCTGACGGGCACGCTGCCTGACGTGTACTCTGAGATGACGCAGCTGGAGTACGTCAGCGTCGCTAACAACGGCGCTGGCCTGGGCGGCCTGCTGCCTGCCAGCTGGTCTGCGCTAACGCAGCTTACGGAGCTGGACCTGTCGGGCAACGGCTTCTTCTCAACCATCCCGGCTGAGTGGGCTGGCCCCGACGGCGGCATGGGTGTGCTGCAGTACCTGTGGCTGGATAACAACGGCGCGCTGTGCGGCAGCATTCCTGCGCCGTGGTCTGCTGGCAGCCCTGTGATGAGCAGCAATACGCTGGTTGAGTCTGCGTGTCCGTCTCCTCCGTCTCCGCCGCCAGCGCCTCCCAGCCCTGCGCCGCCCTCGCCTGCGCCGCCGTCGCCCGCTCCTCCTTCGCCTCCTCCTCCGTCGTTCGGCTATGCGCTTGCGGACCTGCGTCTGACGGCCGGCCCGCTTCCTGCGGCGATCCTGGGCTGGAACACCAGCAGCGACCCCTGCACGGCTGGCTGGACGGGTGTGTCTTGCACGGCCGGTCAGCCATCGACGGTGGCGCTGACGCAGCGCAGCCTGACGGGCTCTCTGCCTGACTCGTGGGCTTACGTCACCAGCCTGAGCACCATCCGCGCCAACAACAACTCACTGAGCGGGACGCTGCCGCGCGCGTGGTCGTCTCTGACGCAGCTGACGCGTCTGGAGCTGGTGGGCAACCGCTACTCGGGCCAGCTTCCGGCTGAGTGGTCTCTGCTGACCAACCTGCGCACGCTGGACCTCAGCGGCAACCTGCTGACGGGTCCTGTTCCGGCGAACTGGACGGTGCTGACGGGTCTGTTCCGTGTGGACCTCAGCGGCAACTCGCTGATGTGCGGACCTGTGCCGTCGGCTGTATACGTGTACAACGGCACGCAGATGCCGTCGACGTGTCCCAGCCCTCCGCCCCCTCCCATGCCGCCCAGCCCGCCTCCCTCGCCTTTGCCACCTAGCCCGGATCCGCCCAGCCCTGCACCGCAACTTCCGCCCAGCCCAGCTCCACCGCTGCCGCCGTCGCCCTTGCCGCCCAGCCCTGCACCACCCAGTCCTGGCCCGCCCTTGCCGCCTAGCCCAGCTCCTCCAGCTCCGCCGTCACCTGCACCGCCCAGTCCCGAGCCGCCCAGCCCGGCACCTCCAGCTCCGCCGTCCCCGGCACCACCGCTGCCACCATCGCCTGCACCGCCCAGCCCCCAGCCGCCCAGCCCGGCACCTCCAGCTCCGCCGTCCCCGGCACCACCGCTGCCACCATCGCCTGCACCGCCCAGTCCCCAGCCGCCCAGCCCAGGACCTCCAGCTCCGCCGTCCCCGGCACCACCGCTGCCACCATCGCCTGCACCACCCAGCCCCCAGCCGCCCAGCCCAGGGCCTCCCTCGCCGCCCAGCCCAAGTCCTCCGTCCCCTGTGCCGCCCAGCCCGGCACCGCCTGTGCCGCCCAGTCCCGCGCCGCCCTCTCCGGCGCCGCCCAGCCCCGACCCGCCTAGCCCAGCCCCTCCCAGCCCGGAGCCTCCCAGCCCAGCGCCTCCTGCGCCGCCCACCGCAGCCAACGCGCTGCTGCAGGTCATGTACGAGCTGGGCAACTCTACGGCGCTCAGCAGCTGGAACGCCAGCACCAACCCGTGCACGTCCTGGTACGGCGTCACCTGCGACGGCAGCAGCAATGTGGTGGACATCAGCCTGCCCGCCACCGCACCCAAGCTGGCCGGCCCGCTGCCGCCCAGCCTGGTGCAGGTGCGCACGCTGAAGTCTTTGGACGTCAGCGGCAACATGCTGACGGGCCCACTCGTAGACGCGTACTCCCAGATGACTCAGCTTGAGGCAATCAGTTTCGCCAGCAACCAGTTTTCCGGTTTGCTGCCTGTCAGCTGGTCTTCGCTAACGAACTTGCGCAGCTTGGACATCGGCACGAACCCACAACTGGCAAGCACCGTTCCTGTGGCGTGGCAGGCTGCTATGACGGCGCTTACGCTCTTGGTCCTTCGAGACAACCCCAACCTGTGCGGGCCGCTGCCAGGAACATGGTTGGCCAACAACCCGGTGGTCACGACAGGCTCGGCACTGGGCACACGTTGCCCGTCGCCGCCCTCCCCTCCGCCGGCGCCCCCCAGCCCGTTCCCGCCTTCGCCTGCTCCTCCCTGGCCCGCGCCACCCTCACCGCCGCCGCCCTCCTCCGGCAACGCGCTGGCGGACCTGCGGCAGACGGTCAGCCCGTGGCCCGCGACCATGACAGGCTGGAACTCGACGTCGGACCCCTGCACGGCGTCGTGGACGGGCGTGTCGTGCACAGCCGGCCAACCGACCTCGGTGTCCCTGGCTTTCCAGGGGCTGAACGGATCGTTGCCGTCCACCTGGAGCTTCGTGACCAGCCTGCAGAGCGTGGTGCTCGGCGGCGGCACTAACACGCTGCGCGGCACACTGCACGCCCCCTGGTCGTCGCTGCTGGCCCTGACGCGGCTTGACGTTGTTGGGCAGGCCTTCACCGGGCAGCTGCCTGCGGAGTGGTCGGTCCTGACGGCGCTGCGCAACCTGGGCCTGTCAGGCAATCAGCTGACAGGCAGCGTGCCGTCCGCTTGGAGCGTGCTGACGGCTTTAACGCGCGTGGAGCTGTCGAACAATACGCTCATGTGTGGGCCGGTGCCCTCGAGCGCCTATCTTCACAACAGCACGCTCATACCAGGCCCCTGTCCCAGCCCGCCGCCACCGCCCTCCCCGCCCCTGCCGCCCAGCCCGGCACCTCCGTCACCCCCTCCACCGCCGTCGCCCGAGCCTCCCAGCCCGGCACCACCCAGCCCAGCGCCGCCGTCGCCTTTGCCGCCCAGCCCCGCGCCGCCGGCACCTCCGAGCCCGGCGCCTCCGCTGCCGCCCAGCCCGGTGCCACCCAGCCCCGCGCCTCCCAGTCCAGCTCCGCCCAGCCCCATGCCCCCAGCGCCCCCCTCGTACGCGAACGCTCTCTACGCCGTGAGGAATGAGCTGCAGAACCACAGCGTCCTGGCCAACTGGACCATCGGCACGCACCCGTGCATCAACTCCTGGACAGGTCGGTTTATGATGGGGTGGCTGCCCGCGTGAGCCCATAGCATATTGACATAGCACCGTGCGTTGAAGCGCATGGCCGTGATTGAGACTTTTTTCGGTCCCGCGTCATGCTCGCAGGCGTGCAATGCAACGGCACCGATGTGACGGGCGTTTCGCTGCAGTACGTCAGCCCCGCCTTCAACGCGTCTGTGCCGCGGCTGCTATACCAAGTGCCCACGCTGCGAGTCATCAATTTCGTGGGCTCCGGCCTCACAAGTGCGTCTCGCTGCCGCAGTAGATGAATCGCCTTCCACGCGTGCAGCTCTATCACCTGTGACCTTGCGGGGCCAAGCAATGCCGGCTCAACCACGGTCTGTTCGTTATACCGCCGTGCAATTGTCACACAGGCACGCTGCCGCCCGAGTGGTCACTGCTGACGAACCTGGTCTCCATCCAGCTGACCTCGCCCAACAGCATCCAGGGCCCGCTGCCTGTCGGGTACTCGGCACTGACGCTGCTGTCCTCACTGAACCTGGTACGCGCGCCTGCGCTCGACCTTTGGCCGAGGCCTGCTGCACATGTTCCATATTCCTTGGGTGTGGGCTCTTGCCTTAGGCGTGAACCGCACGAGGCCAGTAGCGGTTGTGGCGCCGCCCTGCTGTGACTGTGGCCGCCATTGGTTACTGTGAGCGTGTCTGCGCATGACACGTCCGCCCTTGTATTCATGTCGCTGCAGGCCGGAGACCAGCTGACGGGCACCATCCCGCCGCAGTACTCGGTGCGCTGGCTCTGTGTTTGTGCACTTCTACATGTGGCAGCTAGGCCTGGCCGGCTCACCTCATCACCTGCACCCTGCTGCTGTCCGTGTAACGCTTGATGGCCACGCCTTTGCTCCCGTGCTCGCAGGTCCTTACGGCTCTGACGCGCCTGACCGTGGCCAGCAACGCTGCTATGTGCGGACCCCTACCGCCGGTCATCTCGGCCAAGGTGGTCGCCACCGGCACAAATGTGGGCCTGCCCTGCCCCGCTCCGCCGCTTCCCCCCTCGCCGCCGCCGCAGCCGCCGCTGCCACCCTCGCCCTACCCGCCGCGGCCGCCCGCCCCGCCCAGCGCCCAGCCTGTGCTGCTGCTGGTGAAGCAGGCGGTCACGTCGGCCTGGCCGTTTGCGGACTGGGTGGCGGGCACGGAGCCCTGTGCCAGCCCGTACTGGACCGGCGTCACGTGCAACACGCCCAGCGGACTGGTGGAGCAGCTGGACCTGTCATACCTAAACCTGGTGAGCTGTCGCAGGACCTGCAAACCGGCTCGCGGTAGCTGGTGCCTTGCTGTGGTGCAGCCATCGGGGTTTGTGGTGCCGTAGCGGGAATTTGTTTTTCGGGGGCCCGCCCTCCTTCCCGCCTTCCCGGTGCTCATTTCATGCCACGCCACGCCACGCCTGCTGGCCCCCCACCCACGCACGCTGTGCCGGTTTGTATCCTGCAGGTCGGCTCGCTGTCCCGCGACCTGCTCTTCCTCACCAGCCTCAAGTACCTGGACCTGTCCGTCAACCATTTCGGCGGCGCGTTGCCCTGGGAATACGCAAACCTCAACCAGCTCAGGTGGGCAGTCGAGCCTGGTCCTGCATGCCTGCGACCTGCGCGCGTGCCCCTCGTTCATGCGCCTGTCCGTGTCCGTCCCCGTCATGCCGCGCACTGGGCGGGCTGACCTGAGCCCCACACTGAGCCTCCGCCCCCGCGTTGCGCCCGTCCTCCTCCGCCCTCGCAGCGTGCTGAGGCTCGGCAACAACTCGCTCTCGGGCTACATGCCGCAAGAGTGGTCGTCGCTGACTGACCTGGTCGAGCTGGACCTCAAGGGCAACCAGCTCATTTCAGCCATCCCGCCCAGCTGGAGCACGCTCACCAAGCTCACGCGCCTGGACCTGTCCGGCAATCCGCTGGCGTGCGGCGCGGCGCCGCCCGCCATCGCCGCCGTGGTGGTGCCCAGTGCGCTGGCCAACTGCCCGCCGCCGCCCTTTCCACCCAGCCCCGCGCCGCCCAGCCCCAACCCGCCGTCGCCGTCGCCGCCTGTGCCACCAAGCCCCGCCCCGCCTCTGCCGCCCAGTCCCGCGCCGCCCAGCCCGAACCCGCCGTCGCCTTTGCCGCCTGTGCCACCAAGCCCCGCCCCGCCGCTGCCGCCCAGCCCCGCGCCGCCCAGCCCCAACCCGCCGTCGCCGTCGCCGCCTGTGCCACCAAGCCCCGCCCCGCCTCTGCCGCCCAGCCCCGCGCCGCCCAGCCCCAACCCGCCGTCGCCGTCGCCGCCTGTGCCACCAAGCCCCGCCCCGCCTCTGCCGCCCAGCCCCGCGCCGCCCAGCCCCAACCCGCCGTCGCCGTCGCCGCCTGTGCCACCAAGCCCCGCCCCGCCGCTGCCGCCCAGCCCCGCGCCACCCAGCCCCAACCCGCCGTCGCCTTTGCCGCCTGTGCCACCAAGCCCCGCTCCGCCGCTGCCGCCCAGTCCCGCGCCGCCCAGCCCCGACCCGCCGTCACCTTTGCCGCCTGTGCCACCAAGCCCCGCCCCGCCGCTGCCGCCCAGTCCCGCGCCACCCAGCCCCAACCCGCCGTCGCCGTCGCCGCCTGTGCCACCAAGCCCCGCCCCGCCGCTGCCGCCGAGCCCCGCGCCACCCAGCCCCAACCCGCCGTCGCCGTCGCCGCCTGTGCCACCAAGCCCCGCCCCGCCGCTGCCTCCAAGCCCCGCACCGCCGAGCCCCGCACCGCCCAGCCCCGCACCGCCGAGCCCTGTGCCGCCGAGCCCCATGCCGCCCAGTCCGGCGCCGCCCAGCCCAGATCCACCACGCCCAACGCCGCCGAGCCCACCTCCCCCATCGCCTGCGCCGCCGGTACCGCCCAGTCCGGCGCCTCCTTCGCCGCGCCCTCCACTCCCACCCTCTCCTCCCCCGAGCCCTGAACCGCCCTTCCCCATGCCGCCTTCACCTGTGCCTCCCTCGCCGTCACCGCCTGCCCCGCCCTCGCCTCCGCCCGCGCCACCCGCGCCCCCAAGTCCTGCGCCACCAGCCCCTCCCGCGGCCCCGCCCCCGCCCTCACCCAACCCGCCATCGCCCCCGCCGCGCATCCCTCCCAGCCCGCCTCCCCAGCTGCCGCCCAGCCCGCCACCTTTCCCGCCCGAGGCCGTGCGGCCCACCGTCTCCATGTTCGTGTCCTTCCCGGGCATGGACTGCAACGAGCTCAGCAGCGACCCATTCCTGCAGCAGCAGGTCTACAACGAGGCGCGCACCGCGCTGGCGGCGTCGCTGGGCGTAGACAGCTCCTCCGTGGCCATCCTGCAGACGGTCTGCGGCTCCAGCGGCGGCGTCACCGCCACCGGCACCACCGTGCGCCGCCGGCAGCTGCTGACGGCGGCGCTGGAGGCCGCCGCCGTCGCGGCGGCGGCAGCGGAGGCGGGCGCCAGCGAGGCGCCGCCGCCGCGTCCCAACTCGGGGGCACCGGCGCCCGACGAGGACCGGCTGCTGCTGGTCAGCAGCCTAGCCGCAGACGGCAGCTCCGCCGCCGCCGCCTCCTCCCCTTATGAGGACTACGTGTACACGGAGATGGAGGCGCTGGCGCAGGCGCCCGAGCCCCGCGTGCTCATGGCGCAACAGGCCTACGCCTCGGCCGCCGGCATCACCACCGACCCCGCCTCGGCGCGCGACGGCCAGGCGCCGCCGCCCTACGCCGCTGCGACCGGCATCGCTGCCTTTGACGAGTGCTCCGACGGGCCATCGGGCCAGTGCGGCCAGCGCCAGGCGCCCTCGGAAGCCGCCGACCGCCGCGCCATGGGGCCGCAGGCCTCGCCCGGCCCGGGGTCCGACCCAGACTACTGGCAGCGCGCGGGCCGGCCCGCGCCCGGCGGCGGGCGGCGCTGGCGGCGCCGCATGGCGGCGGTGGCAAACCCGTCGGGCGTGACCATGGAGCTGGCGGTGATGCTGCCCAAGACCGCGACGCAGGCCAGTATCGACCTGTTGCTGGCCAAGATCAACGCCGCGCCCGAGGACGTGACGTGGCTCTTCTCCGCCAGCTCGCTGCTGCCGCAGTACGGCACGCCGCGCGTATCGGCGGTCGCGTTCGACGTGCGCGCCAGCCTCTTCTCCGACAGCCGCCCCTGCGACAAGCGCCCGTCGCTGGCGGGCTACGCGCCCGCCTTCGTGAGCCGCTACGAGTTCGCGGTTCTGCTGCGCTTCTCCGCGCCCTACAACTTCAGCGGCTGCGGCGCCAACTACGGCTGCGTGCTGGGCGTGAGCAAGCGCGGGCTGGTGGCGGAGGGCTCGCTGCGGCCGCTGGACGCGCAGGGCTCCACGTACCGGCTTAAGGTGACGGTGCTGTCGGAGGGCGTGCTGGAGCTGGTGCTGCGAGACGACCCCTGCGACCCCTCCACGCGCGCCGCCTACCTGAACGTCACCGCCGACTTCACCAACCCGCAAGCCACGCTCAGCCTGGCCGCGCCGCCCACCATGTCCAACTCCACATTCCTGGTGCACGCCGACTTCACGGAGCCGGTGCTGCCCATCCTGCCCTCCGACATTGCGGCCATCGACTGCCGCGTCGCTGGCATCCAGCTGCTGCACCCCACACGCATGCTGCTGGTGGTGGAGGGCCGGACCGGCGCCACCGCCAAGATCCAGCTGTCCAGCTTCGCGTTCGTCGACCGGTCCGGCAACCCCGGCGTGCCGTCGAACCGGCTGGAGGTGGTGGTGCCGTCGCAGGCGGTGGCGGTGGTGTCCAGCGTCGGCCACTACGGCACCATGGCGGTCATGGCGGCCTCCGCGCTCTCATGCGGCGCCACCGCGCTGCTGGCGCCCGGCTGGCGCAGCATCGCATGCGTGGGCGGCCTGCTGCGGTCGCTGGGCCACCTGCAGGTGCTGTCCTACACCGAGTCGCTGGCCTTCCGCACGCCCGCCGCCTACAAGAAGGCCGCCAGCGCCTCCGAGTGGTCGCAGCTGGCCTGGCTGCCCGCCTCCGCCACCTCCTGGAGCGAGTCCTTCAGCAAGCAGCTGGACCGCCTAGCGTCCGCCGTGCCGCCGCCGCCGCCGCCCAGGCTGCAGGTGAGGGGCGGCTCTCGGCCGCTCTCGGCCCCAGCGCCACCCCCAGCCGTGGCCGCGCCCCCTTCCCTTGCTCTGTGCCTGCTTGTCCCCTTCATTCCTTCACACCCAGCAGCGCCCCTGACACTGGCCTCCTGCTGCCCTCCTCCTCCTCCCCGCCGCGTGCCGCCCTCCTCTCCCCGCAGAGCTACAGCGGCGCGCTGGCGACGTACATCATCGACTCGGGCCTGGTGTCTGCCACGCCTTACCTCACCTACGCCGCCGTATCGGCGCCCAACGCCACCGACGCGGCGGCCGTGTCCACGCTGGCGCGCTACGCCGACGGCCTGGTCTACAACGTGACGCAGCTGCCCGACGCGCGGCCGCCGGTGCGCGAGGCGTGGAGCGACATGGCTGCCACCGCCATCATCTCCGGCGCCGTGCTCGCGGCAGCCGTGCTGCTGCACCTTGGTGAGACACGCAGCAGCGTAAAGCACTTTTCCTTCCCCCCACCCTTGCTGCCCCTGTCTTTGCTTGGGCCTCCCTCTGAGGACCTGTTGCATCATCCTGCGCCTTCCCTGCACTTCCCCTTGATAAGCTGTGGCTCGTGGCCCCCTCGCTCGCTCGCCCGCTTGCTCCGCATGCCCTGGTGTGTCCCGCCCGGCCCGTAGTGCTGGTGTGCTCCACCGACCGCGACATGCGGCTGCTGGGCTACTCCTTCTACGCCGCCTGGCCCAAGCTGCTGCTGATCGGCCTGGCCGCCGTCACGCCGCCGCTGGTGTACGGCGCCTTCCGCGTGCTCAGCTACGAGACGGTGGGCGGCGCCGCGCCGCCCATTGCCGTGTTCCTGCTGCTGGCGCTGGCGGTGGGCGCCGCGCTGGCGGTGGTGGCGTGGCTCATGGTAGTGGCGCTCACGCGCGCGCCGGAGAAGGTGGGTGAGGCCAGGCATAGCAGCAACGGGTGACCAGGCAGCTACCGGAAGCTGGGCTCGCATTGGCGGGTGGCAGGCCTGCGGTCCCCGGGCAGGGAGAGGATCTGGCGATTCTGGCACGAGGGCGCTGCCGCCCGCGAGGTGGGGCTGTATGGCTTGTGACGCTGCCCGCTGCTTTCCGCCGCCCCCCAACACAGCTGCCGGTGCCCATCGAGAAGCCGGACCCGCAGTGGGCAGAGGGCACACCGCGCTCTCGCGGGGCCGCCTCGGGCACGCCACGGGCACCGCAGAACCGGGTGGTACCGGTACCAATGCCACCGCCGCCGCCGCAGCAGCTTCTTCAGGGCGGCGCGCAAAACATCCTGGTCAACCAGCCGCAGATGCAGCCGCACCCGGGCATGGCGCCGCAGGACCCCAACCAGCTGTTTGTGCCGCGCGGCGCGCCCGTCGCTGCCGGCCGCCCCATGGCCTTGCAGGCGGCGCCGCTGCCTCTCATGGACATGGAGCCGGCGCCGCCAGCCATGCCCGGTGCCATGATGCCGCCGCCGCCGGTGCCGTGGCAGATGCCGATCCGGCCGCCCCAGCTGATGGGCTACGTGCCGCAGTACGCCACCGGCCCTCGCCCGGCGCCTATTGCCATGCCCGCGCCGCCCTACGCGCCTATGCCGCCGCCGGCTGCGCCGCCGCCCGTTGTGCCGCCGCAGCCACAGCCGCTGGTTAGCGCTCTTTTCGGCCGCTGGCGCGGCAGCCCTGCGGTTCAGCCCCAACCGGCAGCGGCCGCCGACGCCGCTGACCACCAGGCCGAGGCTGAGCAGCTGCAGTCGTCGCTGCAGCAACGGCGGGCCGCGCAAGAGGCCGGCAGGCAGCTGCTGCGCAACCGCCCCAAGTCGTGGAGGTCACGCAGTCCGCGCAGCCCTGCAGCCGCGGGCCCTACGGGCGAGGCAGTTGAGGAGCCGGGCGCGCCGGCCGCGGGCAGCGCCTCGCCCACTGAGCCCGCGGTGGGCTCCAAGCGCCGCCCGGCTCCGCTAGAGGAGCGGGGCATCGGCAGTGATGCTGGGGGCGCGTCAGATGACGACACCAGCAGCGGCAGCGCAGCACTCTGGGGCCTGCGAACCGACTCTGCCCGCCGCGCCGCCGCCATTGAGCGCCTGTCGCCGCGGGGCCGGGCTGCGCGCCAGGCCCGCAGCTCCTGCCCCGGCCCGTCGCTGCTGGGCGCCCCGTCCGTGCCGGGCGAGGACCTCGCAGCAACAGCACCTGGCATGGCTCCTACGCATGCGCCATTGGCTTCGACTGGCGCTGCAGGGGCGGCGGCGATGGCGGCTCAGAGCAGCGGCGGCGACTCGGGCTCGCCTCGCGCGCCGCGCATGCGGCAGCCGGTGCAGGTCATGTCGCGGCCCGGATCCAGCGGCGGTGGTGACATCTCGCCTGGTGCTGCGGCGTTCTCGGCATCAGCGCCAGGCGGCACAGTGTACGTGCCCAACGCGCGCATGCTGCTTGGCGGCGCCACCGCGCGCGCGCTCGCCGGCTCGTGCGCCCGCGACGCCATATCGCACGAGGGCGTTGCCGGGACCGGAAGCGGCCCCGCCAGCCGCCTCGCCGAGATCCTCGCGACCCCGTCGAGACGCAGCGGCGCCGGCGTCCCGGGCACTGACCCCGGCGGCGCTGGCACTGGTTCTGCCAGGCCGTCTCGGCTGCGCACTGAGGCGCTGTCCCAGCCCGCGCTACGCGCCCGCTTCAGCGCGTTGCCGCCGCTGCCGCCCTCGCACGGCCACACCGCTTCCTCTGCTCGCTCCGAGGCTAGCATCGATGACGCCATGACCTCTGCGCGCGTGAGCGCGGCCCGCGCGGGCGTGGGCCCCGCCGGTGACTCGGGCGCCGGCGGCGTGGAGGGCACCAGTGGCGGTGGTGGCGGCGCGCGCTCCTCCGCCGGCAACACCACCACCTGGTTCGACATCGCCTCGGACGACGAGCTGGTGCGCCGCCGCACCACCGACATGGGCCTGGGCAGCGACAGCGAGGACGAGGGCGGTGGTGACGGCGCCACTGGCGGCGGGGAGCGTGGCAGTGGCGGCAGCCGCAGCAGTCACAGCGCGGCGGCCGTGCCGCGCCGCGCCGGCGCCGGCCCCGTGGCGGAAGGCCGCGAGGGCAACCTGTTTGCGCTGGACCGCGACCCGGAGGGCCGCGTAAAGCGCGTGTCCAAGATCCGCCAAGCCCGCCGCCCGCCCGAGGCGCCGCTAGTAAGCCGCCCCATCACCGGGTACATCCCGGGCGCGCGTGGTGGCGGCAGCGGCGGAGGCGGCGCATCCGGTCCTGGTGGCGCGCCCGGCGGCACCGGCAACGCGGCGGCCATGGCGGCGGCCGCTGCGGCGGCGGGCCAGGGCGATTGGCCCGGCCTGGCTCAGCACGGCGACACGGCCGATGGCGGCCTGGCCAACTGGCTGCGGCCGCCGCCGGGCGCACGCCGCGACCACGGCCGCGCGCACCGGCGCCGCTCCCGCAGCCGCGGCCGCAATGACGACGCCGACGCCGGCGGCTACGACGACCGGCTCGGCACCGCCGCCTCGGGCGACGACGGCCGTGGCCGCACCGCCGGCCGCCTCAACACCGCTGGCAGCGGCAACTACGAGCCCGGCCCCGGCGGCGCGCCCACCTACGACGGCCGCTCGGCGTTCTGCGCCTCCTACGGCTGGCTGGTGGCGGACGTGGTGGGCAACACCGACGAGTCGGCGCTGGCCCGCGGCGGGCAGCGGCGCTACCTGGTCGCCAACGTGGTGTCGCTGCTGCGCACGCTTCTGCTGGCGGGCCTGCTGGGTGGCTGGGCGGCGCGCACCGCCTCCGGCTCCATGCTGCAGGTGATCGCGGCCACCGCCGTCACCGCCGGCTGGCTGCAGTACCTGCTGGCGGTGCGGCCGTACGTGAGCGTGCTGGGCCTGGTGGCGGAGGCGGTGGTGAGCGGCTTCGAGTGCGTGCTCCTGGTGATGGCGGCGCTGGCGCAGGGCCGCGTGCGCATGAGCCCCAGCCCCGCCACGCTGGCCATCGTGGCGCTGTTCATCGCGGTGGGCGTGGTGGCGGCGCTGGAGCTGGTGCGCACGGTGCTGGTCACCATCTACATCGTGAGGCGCATGCAGCAGGCGGCAGACGACGCGGAAGAGGCCAGCGAAGGTGGTGGCACGGGCAAGGGCGGCCGCGTGCGGTCCGCGCGCGTGGGCGCCTTCCGCACCTGCAACAGCGGCCTGCCGTGAGCGGAGGGGAAAAGTTGAAAACCAACATTAAAACCAACAGAAACTTACTGCCTGAAGACACCATGATAGGCCCGTCTGCTGGATTCGTGTTTAAGTGTGGTGTGTATGAGTGTTTATCCTGTGCGCTGTGTTTGTGTCAAGCTGTGGCCGCATTCATGCGCAAGCCGAGCAGCGCATACCCTGCATGGTTAATTTTTGAAGCCATGTCCGTGCGTGTCTGCGGTGTATCTGCGTCGGCACCAAACTCAATCCCAGCGTAAACCGCGAGTGCCACGTTAAAGTTCATATGAACGCCTGAACGGCCTCAGACGGTGGATGTGGTGCGGGATCAGCCCGCTTTTCCCGTGCTTCACGGGGACCACCTCCCTTGTCGAAGCCCCTGTTGTATGTATAGGCGGCATGGAGAATTCGGCCGGAGTGAGAAGCGACTCGGCATCTGGCCGCTGGTCTTCTGGGCTGTTTGCTTCACCCTTAAGGGCTTCACTTTTCCCCGCATGGGAGGACCACCTTTCTTGTCGGAGCCCAGCTCTGGTGGGTATTAGTATCCGGAGGTGATAAGCGCGGCGCCGCCCAGACAGCGGCGCCGGCGTGCAGGTTGAGGCTTGCTTATGTCTAGGTTGCGGTCTTTGCTTGCAAACATTTAGTTATATTGTGGCTAGTTGAGTGGCTAGGTTTACCTGGATTCTGTGGTGATGTGCTTGCGCTAGATAGCTGGACGCAACTAGATGTATCGCAGGCGGGGCCTGTACAAACCGACCCCAGTTTGTCTGGCAGATGAGGCGTTTCGGAAGCTTCGTTCCATGATTGGACATAGTAGACCGTTGGGGGATTCCTCCGTTGGAGCGAGGATCATGGCAATGGTTGTTAGCGCGTCGCGGGGCGCAGCGAATGACTGCATGCACGCAATTGCTGCGTGACAAAGGCACATCCGTGCGTGCTGATGTTTAGAATGAGCGCTTCCCTTAATGATGATTGCGTGCGTGCGTACTTAATAGCGTGCTTGAGTGCAACCAGTCGTGTCTGTGCAGTGCCAGTATCTTCCTTCTACCGGTAGAAATTTGCCCCTTTTCGGCCGAAAACGTAGAAGCTTACAGGGGTGGGTGGGGCGCACATCTACGGGAGGTAGACGTTTTGGCACGTTTTGGTGCGAAAAAGAGGGGGGAGGTTAGAAATTTTGGGGGGTTTGGGGGGCTTGCCCCCCAAGAAAAATTTTTCGGGTAGATAAATCAGAAGGGGGCATCTACACGGTAGTAGACACCGGGGGCCCAGGGGCATCTACAAGATACGGGCACTGTGTCTGTGTGTGGTACTAGGACCGTGTGTGCTGCTGGGGATGACATGACGCAACCTAAACAATTTAGGCATTTATCTACTGACATGGACCGGGACCGCAGCCTTTTTAAGCAATGAATTGCCGCAGCTTGTCCCTTTTCGCATGGGAACGTTTTGGAGTGCAAATGGCCATCCAGCAGATGGGCCGCTGTTACGATTAATGTGCGCATGCCTCGGAGAGGACAGCATGACTGGGGGTGCCTCCCCCGAGTTGAAGATCAGATGATGTAATGCCAACGTGGAAGCAAGGTGCACCTTTCGTGCCTCGTCCTGTCTTCGATAACCAGGTAGGAGTGCGGCGGGCATTCCGCTTGCAGCCTTGCACTAAATCGTTGTTCGTTAGGTGGTGCAGGCGGCAACAAGCAGCCCCTATGGCCCTACCCGAGTCATACAAGTCGACCACTTGCCGCCCCCGTGCACGCACGACAGTCAAGTAGTCAACAACTCAACATTACACCGCGGATACGCGCCGTCGTGGGAGGATGTAAGGACGAAGAGTCAAAGACGAGCGAAAAGGCAATGCCGCCCATCCCAGCCCCCCCTGCGCCTCTTGTTCAACACGACTCGCCGTACCGTCACGGCGTCGCCACTCGCCAGTGAGCCAATGAGTGGTTGCCGGCTTGTCACCATGCTGCTGGACACTCCGACACTTTCGCCATTTGCCGTGCGCTCGCCAGTCCGCACGCCTGCGCTTGTGCGTTGCGTATGGTTGCGGGCGAGTTGGGGAAACGCGGGGAGGCCGGGAGGGTTTATGCCGCGCACGCCAGGTTGTCTCGCGACATGAACCACGCATGGGGCCACTCTGTGCCAAAGCTGCGCTGTATTGGAGTTGAGCCGCAGGCCACCTGGCGACGGGAGGTTGAGCTAGGGTGGCTGGTAGCCTGGGGTAGTCGGAATGGAGGTACGACGCGTGCCGCGCGCCTGCGCCTGCGTACAGAGGCGAATTCACCGAATCCGCAAACTTGTACCGACTATCTAGAGTGCTCAGCACTGTGACCACTGACAGCAGCTTTTTGTAAAAAGCTCCATTAAGAAGCACGCAAACGGCAAAGACCTGGGCAAAGACTTGACAAAGTTTGTGCTAGCTCGCTTGGCAAGCCTGGAATAAATTATAAAGGATCTCTAAACAACAATACACAAGCTCGCATATCGAAGCTTGATAGGCGTTCCTAGGCGCTGAATGCCGACTTGCTGAGCAGACTTTGCGGAGTCCCAGCAGCTCAGCAAGGATGGCGGAGGACGCTGGCCCTTCTAAGCCCAGTGAGGAGCTGGAGAACCGCGCTTATGAAGCCCTTGAGCGGGACTTTCAGGAGGTGGGTGCATGCTAAGTTTCCGCGGACGTGCGCAAACTCAGCCGCACCGAGCAAGCGAGCACCTTGTAACAAGCCTGAATATGTTAGTATGCCACTTTGGAGCTTAGGAGGTAAGGGCGCGGGCTAAGCACGGCCGCTCTCAATTCGCGCAGGTGCTACAAGAGCTTGTGGGCGACAGGAGCCTGGAGCGTTTCCGGATAGAATACGAGAAGCTTCACCGGGCTCTGAAGAAGTCTCATGGTGCGTGGGCGCCGTGCTTGCGAGTGCCATCCATCATCTGACGGGAGCCAGCCGGGGACAAAGCCGCGTTATGTAAACTGCGTCCGAGTGCGGGGAGCAGCTTGCGTTCGGGATGGAATCTGATGGGGGCCAACATCCATGGGGGCTGAAGGCAGTCCTGGGGGTCAGGGGTCTGGCCTGCGCATGAAGTCAGGCGTGTGCGTGTCTCGGCGAGCAGCGTTATGCCCGCATGCAGGATGTGCATGATGCAGCGGATTGGATTGAGCCGGCGTGTCTGGTTACATGAGCCGAGGGTTTCACACCGTTTTTACCGAATCTAGCTGTGCCTGTCTAACCGCCGGCCCCATCCCTCTTCCCTGCCTCCCCGCCCACACCACGCCACCCCCACCAGAGAGCGAGAAACGACTCATCAAGAAATGCCGGGAGCTGAACGCGGAGATCGTGGCGAATGCGGCCAAGGTGCAGACCGCGCTGAAGCTCAACGAGGAGGACCAGCAGACCATCGGCGCGCTGAAGAAGGAGATTGAGAAGGCGTGGAAGATGGTGGACGCCAGCCACGAGAAGGAGGCTAAGGCGAAGGAGACCATTCAGCAGCTGAAGATCGAGATCGCCAACCTCACGCGCCTGGTGGAGCAGGGCGCGGGCCTGGCCATCGGCGAGGAGACCACGCTGAATGAGCTGCTGAAGCAGAAGGAGGAGCTGGTGCGGGAGCGCGATTCGCAGGTGGACCAGATCATGCAGCTGCGTGCCGACCTGATGGAGATGCAGGAGAAGCAGCGCGCGGCGGAGGCGGACAAGCTGCAGCTGGACATGGACATCCAGCAGCTCAAGGACTCGGTGGCGGAGAAGAAGGCGGAGGCGGAGCGTGAGATCCGCAAGAAGGAGCGCATGGAGAAGGAGATGAAGGAGCTGCGCCAGCAGCTGGAGATCCGCAGCAGCGAGATCAAGCAGAAGCAGGTGCAGATGACCTCGACGGAGGAGCAGGTGGCGAAGCTGGAGCAGATGGTGCGGGACTCCAAGGCGGCCACGGAGAAGGTGCAGAAGGAGTACAACATGCTCAACGAGAAGATGCAGAAACTGCACCACGACCTGGAGGAGCAGATCCACACCAACACGCAGCTGCTGGCGGAGAACTCCGCCAAGCAGGTGGAGCTCAAGGTCAAGGACGAAGAGATCACCGCCATCAAGCAGGAGGCATCACGCGTCAACAAGCTGCGGGAGCAGACCGTGAAGAAGACCAAGCAGCTTGAGGAGCAGCGGGTGGAGGTGGAGAAGGAGCGCGACGTGCTCAAATCGGAGCTAGCGTCACTGGAGCGGGATCTGGAGGCTAAGCAGAAGGAGGTGGACGTGGAGAAGAAGAAGCTGGAGGAGTTGATGCGGGAGCGTGACGTGCTCACCAAGCAGCGCACGCAGGTGCGTCGGTGGGGCTGGGGGCGGCGGTGGGCTGTAATGGAGCGGTGGCCGGAGTTGGGGGCAGTGGTGCTGGCGTGGAGCTGCGGTGCGGCTTGGGGCGGTGGGGGTTGGTTGGGTCAACAGGGATGGCCTAGCATGGCGAGGGAGGCTCGGGGCGGCGGGGGAAGCTCGGGGTGGCAGGGGAGGCTCGGGGCGGCGGGGGAGGCTCCGGGCTGCGGAATCGGCTTTGGGTGGAGGGGAAGGCTTCGGGCGGCGGCGTCAGCAAGGCAGGGGCCTAGTAAAGGCTGTGGCAAAGGCTTGGGGCGGCAGAAAGGGCAAGGGTGGCGGCAATGACTGGGGCTGGGCCAGGGTTTGGCACAGGCAGCACTGTGGCGGCCTAGCTGCGACACAATCAGGCTGGGCGTCTGCGTGCTGGCGGTGGCCGCAGGGCGGGCAGGTGGCTGCGGGGCAGAAATGGGGTTACATCTGGGTGAATACCAAGGGCGATACCGCCTGTTTAAGAACGGCGGCTGCGTTTTGCAAGGGCAGTGCCATTGCACTGACGAGCCCCGCTCCTCATCCTGCCCACCACAGGCGGAGAACGCGACACAGAAGCAGATAGACCAGATCAAGATTAACGAGAACACCAAGCGGAACTTGGAGCAGGAAATCCAGGGCTACAAGACGGAGGCGCAGAAGCAGTCCAAGCTCGTCTACCAACTCGAGAAGGAGCGGGAAAAGTACAGCATTGAGGCCAGCGACGCCTCGGCTAAGTACATGCAGGTACGTTGCAATTTTTGGTTGAGTGGAACCCGGGGGGACTGTTTGCCGACAGGTTTGCGGCACGGGCTGACGGGTTAGCCACTTTAGGCTGCAACCGATCTGGGAGTGGCATGGTGTTGCCAAGTTGGCCAGGCGCTTCCTTCGAAAGTGGCCCTTCCATTTTATTGAAACGATTGCGCGGCTCGTCCCTGCTCTCCCCTCCCTCCCTGCAGGCGCTGGAGGAGGTGAAGCTGCGCGAGATGGCCATCATCGACCTGCAGAAACGCATCGGCGAGGGCGAGGGCAAGCTCAAGCAGCAGCAGAACCTGTATGAGGCGGTGCGCGCGGACCGCAATCTGTACAGCAAGAACCTGATCGAGGCGCAGGACGAAATCCAGGAGATGAAGCGCAAGTTCAAGATCATGCAGCACCAGATTGAGCAGCTGAAGGAGGAGATCACCGGCAAGGACCTGTACCTGCTCAAGGAGCACTTTGACCACCAGAAGGTGAGGTGGGGGCGGCTGTGGCGGCAAAATCACGGGTGATGCAGGGAGGCGGCAGCGGGACGGGACGAAGCAATGTATGGTTAGGTAAACGGAAATGGCGTTGAGAGGAGGGAGCGGCGTGAGCGCCAAGGCAGGGTGGGTTTGATACGCCATTGCCATGATGTGCAGCGCAATGTAACTCCGTGTGGCATGGAGGGGCGGCGCAGCGCTGTGTCCTTGACAACGTGACAGGGGAGGGGCGGCAGCCATAGGTGGGACGAGGTAGGGACGCAGCGGCGCGGCTAGGCGGGCTTATGTGGGGGCTGGGTCCGGGTGAGGCGGGCTGCTGGCACCCGGGACACCCGTGCCTTACCTCACGTGCCTGCTCCCGCTGCCCTCCATGCTTCCGTCCTCCACAGGTGATCAAGGAGAAGGACCTGCTGCGTGCGGAGCTGGACAAGTCGAAGGCGCAGATCAAGGAGGCGGACGGGGCGATTTCGTCACAGAAGGCAGAAATCGACAAGCTGAACCACATCATCAACGAGGCGGACCAGGAGCGCATCCGCCAGAAGAAGGAGTACGACATCGTGGTCAACGAGCGCGACATCCTGGGCACGCAGCTGGTGCGCCGTAACGACGAGCTGGCGCTGCTCTACGAGAAAATCAAGATCCAGCAGTCAACGCTGTCGAAGGGCCAGATCCAGTACCGCGACCGTCTCAACGAGATCCGCGTGCTGAAGGTCAAGCTGGCCGACCTGAAGCGCGAGCTGCACATCCTCAAGTCCAGCGTGTCCAACATCGACGTGCTGAAGCGGGAGGTGCACCAGCTGGGCCGCGAGCTGCTGCAGGTGCGGAGTGGTGTGGCTGGCGGGACACGCAGAGTACTTGAGGGAGGGGTAGCGCTCAGCGCAGCGCTGTCAGGGATTGGTGTGGGGCAATGGGCATGGATGGCGAGCGAAGGTGATGCCGGGCTGGCGGCTGCAAGATATGGTGGTGGGGTGGGGTCTGGGGTGACAGGAAGTGTGACAGAGAATGACGACACAGCCGCATACCGGCGCTTTACGCTCGTCACCTGGTGGTAATTTGGCTTAGCACACGTCGGCCTCCCCTCACCGCGCCTTTCTTCCCTTTCCTTTGCCATGCCCACAGGAGCGCACCAAGGTGAAGGCGCTGAGCGAGGAGCTCGAGAACCCGCTGAATGTGCACCGCTGGCGCAAGCTGGAGGGTTCGGACCCGGGCACGTACGAGATGATCCAGAAGATCCAGACGCTCCAAAAGCGCCTGATCTCTAAAACCGAGGAGGTGGTGGAGAAGGACTTGCTCATCCAGGTGAGCGCCTGTCTGGGCTAATAGAGCGCGCCAGGGCATGTAAGCTTAATTTGTGCGTGCGCTTGTTCACTGCTTGCAAGATGGGCACCGCGGCCTGACCGCTCCTTACACGCCGCAATTCCTTCCGCCGCGCAGGAGAAGGAGAAGCTGTACACGGAGCTGAAGAACATCCTGGCGCGGCAACCCGGGCCAGAGGTGGCGGAGCAGCTCAGCATCTACCAGGTGCGTGCATGTGACTAGGCTACACGTGCTCGGGGCCACGACTGTGGCAATGGCGAGTTTGGAAGAGGAACAGCCCTCAACGCACGGTCAGACGCACGCCCACCTTAACCCACTTTAACCCTCTCCCTCCTCGGCCCCCCAATCGTGGCTCGCAACCTGCAGGCCAACCTGCGCGAGAAGACGAAGCAGATGAAGGCCATGGCCTCGGAGCTCAACATGTACCAGGCGCAGGTCAATGAGTACAAGTACGAGATCGAGCGCCTGGTGCGAGAGCTGAACGAAATGAAGCGGAAATACTTTGAGGGCAAGCGGCGTGAGCAGATGGAGCGGGAACGGACCATGAAGCCGCCCGCACCCGCACCACCCAACGCCAACCAGCCACGCTTCACGGGTGGCGGCTTCTCGTTGGCACAGTAAGGCGGCTGACGCGGCAGGCGTGCCGCGTTGCGTTTGTGGTCGAATGGTGCGTGTCAGGTGAATGTATGTACATTGTTGTGTCGCGGCATTGCAGTGAGTGCGGCGTGCGTGTGTGCTGGCGCCGTAGTTGCGCGGCATGTGATTGACTTTTCGCCTGACCCATGTGAGAAGGGCAGGTTGCAGGTGGTTAGCGTTGTTGCTGGGAAGACATAAGTGGCGTGCAAAGACGTGACCAACGGTACGGGTGTCGGTATGACGGTTGTGTGAACTTGAGGCAACTGTAGTGGGGCAGACTGGGAGGCAGCAGGGGTGCTGCAAGTCTGATAGACATGACACACGCCGCCAAGGGGTATGACGCGCATGACACGCGTGGGCAAAGATATGACTGCATGCGCGCTGCGCGCTGATGTTGGCTGGGACGGGTTGGTGCACGCAAGACTTGCGCACTGGGTGGCTGACTGGGTGAGCACGGAGCGGTGGGGCGTAGGGGTAGGATCTGCCGCCGTGCAGCTTAGGTCCCTTGAGTGGACCAGTTTACAGATGTTGTTTGCGGCTGTAGCGCTTGGTATTGGTGCCACATCTGGAGGAGGTGCGGCAAGGTGGCCGAGCCGGGGCTAGGACTGCTCGTGTGCGTGTGTCCTGGGCGGAATGCCTTCCTCGGCTGTAAGTGCACGGCTGGATGACAAAGTGGCTATCCATACTTCGCCAAATAATCATGTTGACAAACATACATTAATAGCATCTGGCCAGGTGCGCAACAAAGCCGACTTAAAAATGGACGAAGACATTGCTCCAGGCAGCGCCGCTCGCCTAAACGACGATTTGTTGCGAGTAAGCATGTCATCATATGCTTTGTGCGATGCTTGGCTTATGCAGCGCGGCCGCGCAAGTCAAATTGGCCGTGGCGCTGATACGTGCGCGGCAGCAAGCGCCATGCAACAAAAAGATTATTATCATTGCATGCTGGCTAAAACTTGATGCAGGCCGTGGCGAGCCATTGTTCACCCGCTGCGCTCGCGCACGCGCGCTTGGTGTGCCACGCCTGGCGCTGCGCATTCTGTCCCAGTCGTCGCACCTTCCTTGTGTCCCCGCGCGGCGCCTCATCGACCGACGGCGGCTCAGAGGCGGCGCTGGCTAGGTGCCTGGCCATCGTACCCCAGCTGCAGCACGCCGCGCTGCGGACGCTATGCAACAGCGAGGCCGCGTTTGCGCCCCAGCTGCAGCTGCTTGCGGATGCCGGCATCGTGAGTCTCAGCTTGGAGCGTGGTGGCGCCCATGCGCCCTTGCACGCCTCATCGCAGCCTGATGCAGCTAGTCCCCGGCATGCGGTGCTGCAGCGGTCGTTTGCGCATGGGTTCACAGCGCTTCGTTGCCTGGAGCTCAGCGGTCCTGGCGGCTCCTGCTGGACCGACACCTTGCTACGCGACGTGGGTCAGCTGGCAAGCCTTAGCCGGCTGCGCTTGGGCCCTGTGAGCAATGAACAGGCGCGGTTGCTGTCAGCCCCAGGCAGTGGTCTTGCCTCTGGCTTGCAATGCCTGGACTTGCGGCTACTGCCGCCCAGCCTGTACGGAGCAACACCAACAGCGGCGGCCACACCAGGCCCACCAGCAGCAGGCAGCAACGCCACAGGCCACCCAGCAGGGACTGCGGGCGACGGGAACGGAAGTGGCTGGGAGGAGGACACGGAGTGGGCCAGCGGCGACGACTCGGTGACCACGGCGCTGCTACGTAACCTGGCCCGCTGCCTGCCGCGCCTCCGGTGTCTGCGGCTTCAGGATGCGCCCAACCCAGCCGACGACCCCGCGCTTGCAGCGCTCCTGGCCGCCGTCACGCACCGCAGTAGCAGCGGCAGTAGCACCGTTAGCCGCAGCAGATGTGGCGCTGTCGATGACGCGCTGGGCGGGTTGCGGCGGCTGGAGCTGCAGTTTGCGGATGCGGTGGATGAGTGTGACTACCTGACGGTGGCGGTGCTGGACTGGGCGAATGAAAGAACCGGCGCAGACGCGTTGGGAGACGCTGTGGGCAGTCGCAGCAGTAGTAGCAATGAACTGGGCTGTCGCTGCCACGCGGCTGGGGCCGCGGCCTGGCGTGATGCGAGCGGCAGCAGCAGGTTGCGAATCGAGCTGGGTGCACACGTCATGGTCGTGAGCAGCAGTAGCAGTGATGGCAGCAGTAGCAGCAGCAGTAGCAGCAGCAGTAGCAGCAGCAGCCGCGGTGGTAGCGGGCTGAGCTCTGACAGCGATGGTACCAGGAGGGCCTGTGAGGCGGAAGAGAGCAGCGACGGCGAGGAGGGCCAAGGCAGCGGCAGCGCCGGCGGCGCGTGCACCCGCAGCGGGGGTGAGGGCAGCGGCGCGGACAGCCATGCCAGCAGCGACGGCGATAAGGGGCCGGGATGTTGTGATGACAGTGCCGCTGGTGCCAGCACGCTTGCGGACACGGCGGCGTTTGGGCCGGCTCGCAGCCTGGGGCCTAGTGCTAGGCCCGCTTGTTCGCTAGGGCCCGCTCCGGCAGCCCCCGCCTTCAGTGCGCTCACAGAGGACGTTTTGGGCGCTGTGGAGGACCTCTTAAGCAGCTTGGGCCTGCAGCTAAAGCATCACCAGGAACTGGATCAGGGTCATCAGGGCTCCACGGATTCGGGCGTGGCTAACCAAGCGAACACCGGGGCACAGCACGGCAGCAGCGGGCGCAGGAGCGGCGCATTAAGCACTGACAGGGCGGTGGCGGCGGCTTTGGCCGCGGGCCACCTTGCGGACCTTCAGCTTGACGGCTGCAGCGGCGGTGGGAACGGCAGCGGCCATGCCTGGGCCGACAACAGCGGAGACGCCTGCTCTCCGGGCTGGCCGTCGCCCTCGGAGGCCCAGCCGCAGCCCCAGCCCCAGCGCCCGGCCCCGCCAGAAGCCCCGGCCGCCGCGCCGCCGTTGCCGACAGTGCGCCTCGAGCACGGTGGCACCAAGCCCCTCACTGCCTGCAGCCCGCTAGTCCGCTGCCTGACCTCGCTGGAGCTGGTGCTGTGCTGCGACGCCGGCGTGGGCCGCGGCGCCGGCGGCGGCGCGGGCCAGGTCCTGGCTCTGGACCTGTCGCCGCTGCCGCGGCTGCGCTCCCTGACGCTGCGGCTTTTCTCCGACAGCGCCGCCACCAGCTACAGCCGCGGCTGCGAGCTACAGCTGGCCGGTCTGGCGGCGCTGACCGCGCTGCAGCTGCTGCGCAGCGACGGCAGCGCGCCGCCGCCCGAGCTCGCTGGCGGCCTGGCGGCGACGCTGGCACTGCAGGCGCCGGCGCTACGGCGGTTGGCGGTGGAGGGCGCAGTCATGACGCAGGCGCGCTCCCAGGTCGGCTTGGGCGGTGGTGCTGCTGCTGGCGTGCAGGGGTTGCAAGGCGGAGCGGATGAGGGAGCACAAGGGACAGAGGGCGGGGCCGCGGCAGGCGCTGGTGTGGAGTGCCTGGCGGCCTGCGGCCTGGAGGCGCTGGTGCGCTGCACGCGACTGGAGCAGCTGACGTTGCGGCTGCTGCCCAACTGCCGGCCACCGCGCTACAGCCGCCACGTGGCGGTGGCCTGGCTGCCGCCGTCGCTCACCCGCCTGGAGCTGTCGCACGTGAACCTGAGCCTGCTGGGCCCGGCAGCGGCTGCGGCTGCTGCTGCTGCTGCTGCTGCTGCTAGGGTGGACGGTGGAGCTGCTGGCGGGGCTGATGCAAGCGCAGCGGCGGTCCGGCAGCAGCAGCAGGGGAAGCAGGAGCAGCAGCCGGAAGACATGGCAGGCGCGGCGCAGGCCAAACAAATAGCAACGGTGGAACTGCACGCCCGTGAAACGGGGCGCGCCACGCAGGCGGTGTGCCACAGCAGCAAGCGGGGGACGGCGCAGGATCAGGATGAGGAGCGACCGAGCCAGGAGGACTTGCCTGGCCTCCCACTTACAGCCTCGCCTGATCCGCTAGCAGGCCCCCAGGCGCAGCCACACTGCCTGGCGAAGCTGTCCCACCTGGCCCTCCAGTTCTGCCGGGTGGACTGCCTGCTTGCGCCGGCCCTGGCCGCCGCCACCGACCTTGCCCACCTCAGCCTCAGCAACTGCGCCGCGCCGGGCGCCACCGGCTCCGCCATCGCCGCTGCCTGGCCCTTCCTGCGCCACCTCTCCCTCAGTGCGTCCCTGGCCACGCCTTCCCCACTGCTCACCCCGGCTCTGAGCCGCGCTGCGACCGACACCTCTGCAGCGGGCGCAGCCGCCCATGCCGCAGCCATGGATACAGCCGGCTACAGCCAGCAGCGCGACGCCTGCGCCCTCACGGCGGAGGACGTGGCGGCGCTCGGCGCGATGAGCAGCCTGCGGAGCCTGTTCTGGCACGCGCTGCACGTGCGCGGCGGGCTGGGCGCGGGCGCGCTGGCGGCCGCCAGCTGCTGTACGGCGCTGCAGCGGCTGAGCCTGCACTGCGGGTACGACAACGCCGTACGGCCGGAGCAGCTTGTGGCGGGCCTGGGCGGGCTGCGGGGGCTGGCGGAGCTGGATGTGGTGGTGGGGCACGGCCCCAGCCGCGGCGCGGTGGTGATGGGTGGTGGCGGTGCCGCCGCCGGCGCGGCGGGTGGCTTCTACAGCATGATGCGTGAGAGCGTTGGTGGCAGCGGGAGTGGTGGTGGTGGTGGTATTATTGTGGATCCGATGTGCGCGGGTGCGGTAGTGGACGGGGGCCCGGGCGGCGGGGTGGCTCCGGCCGTGAGGGACCTGGCGGCGGCGCTTGCAGAGGCGCTGCCGTACACGCTGGTGCACGTGCGGCGTGACTGAAGCCGGCGAGGCAGGCGCGGGATAGCAAGAGAGGACATGGACTGCTGGTTGGAATGTGGCACGACGTGTTGCAAGTGCGTGCACTACCGTGTGCTAGAGTGCGCATCCACTCGCTCATACATGGCGAAGCCTCTTGGTTCAACTCCACACCGCAGCGGATGGTTCCCAAGCTCTGCAGTGCCCTGCAAGGCAGCAAGGCGGTCCTGGCACTTGTTCCCATCACAGCCCCTCCTAGATGCGTGTCAATGCACCTACGCCCTGGCCTGTCAGCCAACCGCAGCAAGATAGATTACCAAATCTTAGCGCATTTTTCTGGTAATGAAATTGCTAGGGAAAATTCGGGCGGAGCGAGAAGTGCCTTTGCGCGTCCATGGGCATCTTGACTTTCGGCTGGGGCGAGCATAGCAGCCCGGCAGACTAACAATCTATTCAAATATGCGCACAGCAACCCAATAACGACTACTGACCTATCAAAAAACCAAACACCTTCTACCCAGCTAACCCAGAGCTGCTTCTCGTTGGGGGTGTGGGGCTTGGCCCCTCACCCCTGGCAAAATGACAATTAGGTCCAGCACCAGGAAGGTGCCACTGCGCAGCGTGTGCCATGACGAAGCCACGCTCGCAGCCATAAATTGCCCTAATACAATGCGTATTATTGGGATTTGATGAAGCAGGGCGCAGCCTCATTCGCCAGACCGCCACGCGGCACCTACTTGCTTGCATCGGCATATTGTTGTGCCCAAACTCGTTGCTTCACAACATGTGTGCTGTATCCAGAACTCAACTAGCAAATTAATCGGCGGGCAGCGCAGAAGGAATTCCCCCATAACGCCCCGCAGCGGTACAGCCAAGGAGGAGCGCTTTTTCTCTCGCTCCACTTCACATGCATATGCACACAGGTCCGTCCAACTAGCACGCCCTCCATACTGCCCGCAAGTTTCCAAAGTGATACGGCCACGCAATCCACTCAGCCACGTATGTCTCAGCCGATGCAGCCACTTATGCCTGAGGACTCAGCCACATAGGATTTCAGACTCAGCCCACTCAGGTCTCAGGACTCGCCCAACTCATAACTCAGGGACTCAGCTACCCACATGTAACAGTAACGGTACGGCTATTTACACGCACACTCGTTCACAGCACAATTCACGTCGTTGGCGCCGCTCGAAGAAGACGGCCCTTGAGCAGGACGGCAACGCGTGCCATACGACCGCTGCACATCCTGCTGCCCCAGCATTGTGCGTGCTGCTGGCTGCAAACAGCCGCCCATTTAGCACGTCAGCCCGAATAGCCCGTCCACATGCGTACATGCAGTACGTCAGTCCCCGCCCAGCTAGGGAAGGGAGAGGCTAGCCCAGCCCGGGCTGCCCTGACTGCAGCAGGAACAGGTGCACGTGCTCCGCCGGCGTCACATCGACCTGCAGCATCATCGCGCCCAGGCTGCCCTTGATAACGCCCACCAGCTGCCGGCGGGTGTTCACCACAGGCCCGCCGCTGTAGCCGTTGTCGGCGTGCGCGGTGATGGCGATGCTGCCCACCTTGCTGCTCGACACAATGCCCTTGCTGAAGCAGGGAGAGGTGAAGTGGGGCGAAAAGCCGAGCGCGTACACGGTGTCCCCAGTGTTGCACTGCGCCCCGACCACGGGGCAAGGTGCAGGCCGCGAGCCGCGCAGGATGGCAATGTCCGGCTGCTGGTTAGCTGCGCTGCTCAGGAGCTCCACATCCTCCTCAAAGCCATCAGCGTAACGCGCCTTGTACACCTCAGCAAGCGGCGCGCTTCCCGGCGGAAGGCCGCTGAAGCCGACCATGTGGGCCGCACTCACGATGTTGTTGTGGGAGGTGCTGTACTGGAACCCGGAGAACTCGCCGGCGGGCGCGCCATCCCGGCTGAACGCGAAGATCTTGACAAGCAGCGGGCGCATGGTGTCAAACACCTGCTTGTCGTGCAGCTCCGTGGCATGGGCGATGTCCGCCGGGTAGACCGACGCGTCCAGCCCCAGCCCCAGCCGTAGCCGTGCCATGCTGTATTGTGTCCACGGAATGTCCATGACTGCATTGAGCGCACATAGAGTGAAAGAGCGCGCAGTACACAAGTCCTCTCATGTTATAGAACAAGGGCAGCAGAGTATGAATGCGACATTACATAAAGGGACAATCCGACCAAGCAAGGGTGCCCCGCACCCAGGTCAAGAGGGACCATCTCCGGCCCGAAGGGAAACCGCCCTTCCCCCAGTTGGCTGCCGACCTTCCTCACAGCTGCGTAGATGCGTCGAAGCTAAGCGAGAGCCCGCCAAAGCCACACCAGACACAGCATCACGGTACGCGCGGCTCATGAATGCACCACTTTGGCGGCAGCACTCACGCATAACAAGGCACGTCAGGCCAGAGGCCTGCCGACATCCCCACCAAACGCAAGCACCACTCATTTTCGCATATGCGCGTGTTCGGAATCAACGCATAATGTCTTGGCCCAAAGGGCCACGTCTGGGAAAGTCTGTGCCGAGGCAACACCAAGGGAAACCCCAAACCACCACAACGCCTCGCGACGGGCACACCGCCCGCCACCCGCCCCACCAGCTAACCATACCGACCCTCCAAGCAAGCCCTGCGTGCGTACGGAGGCGAGCAGGCCCACAAGCCGCCCGGGCGCCCGGGCAACAGCCGCCCGGGCACACACAATCCGACACGGCGACACCCGGGACTACCCGACCGCGTAACCGACACGCCTACCGGTCCCTGAGCCGGCATGCTACGTCCCTCTTGACCTGGGTGCGGGGCGCCCTTGCTTGGTCGGATTGTCCCTTTATGTAATGTCGCATTCATGCTACGAACGACGAGTATGAATGCGACATTACATAAAGGGACGAGTATGGGCAGCAGGCCTCACGCGGCCAGCCAGTCACTATGCGGTATGCCCCAAGTGCCCTGCAGGCTCTGGATGCGCAAGCCTCCGCCTCGTGTCTGGTGACTGGAGCAGTATAGCTGCATATGGACCGCAGGCCTTGCCGGAGACCTGGGTTGTCCCTCACTATGCTCCCGGAATGTCCCTTGGATACAGCAGGAGGACGGAGGAGCCTTGCCAACCACCCCCTCCTCTTCATCCTGCCACCCACGCGACTTTACCTCAGTCTTTGTCCCTAAGCAGACGGGTCGGGTGATGGAAGACCTTCAGGGAGCGTCCTGTGCAATGCAGGCATCGGAAAGCCATGCTGTGTGCTCGTGCTTGTGTCAGATGACACTACACCATGATTGTTCAATCCTATAAGGCCAGGCAACCCCGATTCTTGCCTGAATTGCTGGGCCCTTCGTGAAGGCGGCCCTAGACAGAATCGTCACAGGGCCTTTGCAAAGACGAGCACTGGCTCCCTTGACACTCGAATTCAAGCGCTGCTCAGCACGAGTAAGCTCAGCCCTCGTATGGGCAAAAGAATAGCGTCGTAAAAAGCTTCCGCACAGATTTGGGTCTCGGTGCAAAAAGTTGGGCGTTCTGGAGAACTTCAACAGTATTTATGTTGTGTTTCCAGAAACGGAGACGCGAGACGTCACGAATGTGGCCAGGGCCAATGGGGATAAAGTCAGCCGAGGGCCTTCAAATTTGGGCTTGGCAACTTCTACCTGCGCCAGGTGACCCTCACATCTCTGACTGTCGCAACCTGGGTGCTTGGGCGCAACCTGACCGACACCCCCAACACCGCAAACACAGCATTCAAGGCTGGCATGGACGTGCTGCTCCTTACCCCCCGACAGTGTTAGCTATCCCAAGCGCGTCCAGACTGTTCCACTGCAGAACGGATACACCACCGACCAGTACATGCTCGAATGCCGAGCATGTTTGATGACTCGACAACCAGTGGGTGCTTGGATGAGTGCTACTTTGATAACTTTCCCTCCGCCAGCGCTTTGGCGACAGTGGACTTACCGAGACGCTGGAATTCGCAGACCCAGACCCCATTGACCGCCAGCAGCTCTACCCGCACTTCAGGACGCGCGCGGGGACGTGGCAGCAGGGCGCGACTGATCAACAGTACAGCGTGCGCAGGGGCCCGAAATTCACGCTCAGTAAGAAGGAATCAATTGTAAACTATTTTAGCGATCGCTTCATTCACGATATCGCGACTAATCATGTCACGAGGAACTAAAGAGGTTTCGACTGAGTTTCGGCTGGGTTTCTGCTGAGTTTTTTCCGAGTTTCGACTGAGTTTCCGTTGAGTTTCTCACAGCGCTGCGCCGCCCCGCCGCGCCACTTTCAGTGCAGCCCCGTTTGCATTCCCGTGTGCACCACAGCTCCCCTTGCCACCCTGGGTGCGGCTGGGGTCGGCTGGCGCCGCCCCCGCCGTGCCGGTCACCCTCAGTCGCGTGTTCCCCGCGTTCAGCCCAGATGCAGCTGATGGGATCGCGCAGCTCCCATCCCATCTGAGTTTACACGCAGCTCACACAAGGCTTCCCAACCAGTACCGCGCGCAACTGTGAGCCCCCAGCCGCGCCGCGCGCCAACAGCCAGCTTCGCAGCTCCCCCATGTAGCAGTGGAACGCCCCTGAAAACCAAACGCCCCTGAATACCAAACGTGCTGCCAGTAATCCAGTCGGCCGCCTGCACAACTACCCGCTCCCAGTCGCGTGCCGTGCCAACCGCCAGTTCACCCCCAGCCCCCTGCGCAGCTAACCTGCTCCCAGTCGCGTGCCGCGCCAACCGCCAGCACAGCTCCCCTGTCACCCGTTAGCAGTTGCGTGCGGTACCGTTATGGATCCAGTCATTTCGGAAGTTCGTTGGGAGTTGGGGCGGTTGCCGCCACGCTGCCGGCGTACACAGCCTCTGCTGCTACCGTGTGCTAGAGTGCGCATCCACTCGGTCATACATGGCGAAGCCTCTTGGTTCAACTACACATTGCAGCGGATGGTTCCCAAGTTCCCAAGCTCTGCAGTGCCCTGCAAGGCGGTCCTGGCACTTGTTCACATCACGGCCCCCGATAGATGCGCGTCAATGCACCTACGCCCTGGCCTGTCAGCCAAGCCGCAGCAAGGTAGATTACCAGATTTTAGCGCATTTTTCTGGTGGCACTGCGGTCTCCTGGCAATGAAATTGCTAGCATACGATTGTCTGCGTCTCGCTGACGATTTGCCTGCGCCAGTCCACTTGGTCAAACACCACAAACATCAATGCGACGGGTTAACGCGCGCCATGGTGACATATGGCTAATGAATTCCTGCTCCTGCACATCTCCTGCGTTCTTTGCGCTGCTGCACCCACGCCGCCGCGCAACTAACATGCAGTCATTCAACCGGTGAATCAAGCTGTCAACCGATGAGGATGCATGAGTGCAGCGCCGCAGCCGAAACTGCATGCACCGCTCATCATGTATGCTTGACACATTTCGACACTCCTCATTTATTCTCTACAATCCTGCCGCACCACCGCCACTGCATCACCTGCCGCTGCCGTTGCCGCGCTGCCTCAGCCGCCGCTCATGCTGCGCCATGAGGCGTGAGAATACATTTCCCACGGCCGCCTCTGCCTCCCGCCCGCCCACCGCCCACACTGTGAGCGGCTCAACCACGCCTGGCGGCGGGTTGTTGATATCAAAGATGCCCGCGTGCTTGTAAAATTTGAAGAACGTGCTGATCTTCCGGTCGCCCAACACGCTCGGTGGCACGTCGATGTTGTGCCTGCAGGTGGGCAGACAAGGCGTAAGGACACATCCGGAAAGGCAGGAAAGCAACGGCAGGACGTGGCTACCCACAATAATGGGTTCAGTACATGATGCCTTTGTCATGCCCCCCACAACAAACGCGTTGAGGACTTGCGGCCCGCGCCGGCCTGGCCGCGCTGCCCCACCCCGCTGCACGTAGGGAGTGCCTGTCGGACAAGCGCTGCATGAGGCTTCTCCACGCAGCAGCTAGAAGCAGCCATCGTCGCGGCCCTGTCGCGACTCCGCCCGGACCTGGCCGCCCTGGTTCACCCCCTGCTGCTGCTTGCCTGTGCAGGTCTCGCGCCGGTACCCCAGTTCGGTACTTGTGTAGGAACTCGTACAGCTCCCTTACGTAGCGCGCCTCCACGCGGGCCTGCTCCCGGACGTCCCCTGCTGGCGCCGGCTCGCCCCTGCCTCCGCCGCCTCCGCCGCCTTTGTCGATGCTGGTGCCCCGGGGCTGCTGACCAGCGGCAGCAGCCGCGGGCTCGGCGCCGCCTGCCGCGGCTTCGCTGCCGGGGAGCACCGCACAGAGCTTGTGTTTACGCACCTGCCACAGGTGCGGGTGGCCCTGCCAGAACAGGTACGGCTTGCGGCGCGTGGCGTCCAGCACCGGCCCCGGAACGCCCATACCCGCACTGCAGGATTGCAGGAAGCAACCAGCGGGAAACAGGCAACAGCCGGTAACACAACGGGAAGATGCAGGGGGGCTTTGTTCTGACCATGCATGACCTCAAGTAACAAGGAACCAGGCAGCAGCCGCCAACACTGTATGGAACTCATTCGCTGTCACCCGTGCAACTTGCGGGCAATGCTCGCCGCTTGCAAAACGGGCCGAGGAAAGCGCGCGCGCACACATACAGACGCAACACGTCCAGCCCACCTGAGCACTTGGGGCACCGTGGCCGTGTGGTCTGGCCGCCGCAGCAGCCACTCGTGCAGCTCCCTCGCCCACGCCGCCTCCTGCGCCTTGACCTCCTCCAGCGCCGCGCCGCGCGGAGGCGACCACGGCCGCCAGCTGCGCTGGTAGCGGCCGTGGGCCGGAGAGCGCGAACGCGAACGCGAGCGGCGCTGGTGGCGAGGGGGGGAGCGGGACCGGGAGCGCGAGCGCCGCGGCCCACGCCCCGGCGAACGCCACCGGTCGCGTTCCGGAGAGCTGTTGAGTTGGCGACTGTCGCCGCCGCGAGGCTTGTAATCAGCGGCGACGTCTCCAGCGGCTAATTGCTTGTTGTCAAGATCCGGCGACTGGCACCCAGCGCCGCTTAACAGCAGCTCTCCCTCCGAAAGCTCAGAGAGCTGCTGGGACGCCCGCCGCCGGCTGTCCTGGCCTGCTGCTTCCCCTGCCGCTACCGCTGCCTCCTCTTGTGCCGCTTCCGCTCTTCCTGCCGCCTTGTCACTGGCAAGTGCAGGCGTGGCGGACGCTGTCGCGACCTGCCCCGCCTTCCGCTGGCCCCGCACTTGGCCACCGCCGCTGACACCGCCGTCCGGCCCTAGCCCAGTCTGCGCCGCCGCCAGCCACCCTGCTGCAGCAGCAGCCTTAGCGCTGGCCGCTGCCACAACCGGAGAATCTGCCGTGGCGGCAGCGCCCAGGTCGGCGACTGGGATGCCCACCACCTGCATCCTCCCGGCAATGCGGGGGTCGCGGGGCAATGCAGCCACAGAGGCGTGTTGCGGCTGGCCTCGCCACTGGTGCTGTGCCGCTGGCGGGTGCTGCGTCATACCCGCGTCAGCAGCGCCGGATTCAGTCGCCACGCCAGCTGCTGCGGCGCCGCCCGAGCCGTCTGCATTGCCCTTGCCGGCGTCACAGCCACTTACGCCCGGCAAAGGCGAGTGAGCTCGGGCCGGCAAGCACGCAGCAGGGGCGTCCTGCGCTAGGGATATGCCTGCGGCGGCAGAAGACGGCCCCTGGTGCTGGGGCAGCAAGGCGCGTCCCTGCTGCTGCGACCGCAGCGAGCCACAGCTGCCGCTGGAACGCGCAAGCGAGTTGGTGCCGGAGCCAGAGCGTGACCGGGAGCGCGAGCGCGACCGGGAGCGGGAGCGGGAGTGGGAGCGGGAGCGGGAGCGGGAGCTGGCACCAGCAGACGCCGAGGAGCGCGGAGAGCCCGAGCCCTGCCGCCCCCGGCTGTGCTGCTGGCAGACATGAGTGCCATCATTGGCGGGCGCCGCCGCCGGCTGGCCGCTGAGCAGCGGCGGCGCGGCCGTTGTGGGGCCCGCCGTGTAGGCGGCACCTGCCGCGGTGCCGGCCGCGCAGTCCTCACAGTCAGCGGTCGTGGTTGCGGTCGCGGCCATGTGGGTCGGCGGCGGCCGGTGGATGCCGTCCACCCCAGATGGCGTTGCTGGCCCCGCCGTCCCCGTCCCGCCGGCGGGGAGCAGTATGCGCGTCTGCACGTCTGCAGTCGGCGTGTGCGAAAGCTTCCCTGTCTGCTCCAGCTTCGCGGCAGCCTGCAGCTGCGCCCCCTCCAGGTAGCGTTGCCCAATTGGTACCTCTGCCGCCGCCTGCAGTGGCTGCGCGAGCCGCCGCGCCGCCTCCTCACTGCACGGCACCATGCCACCCATCCACTCCAGCAGCTGGCTGTCGTTGAAGGCGGGCCGCTGCAGCACCTGCTGCAGCCTCTGCCGCAACGCGGCCACGTCAACTGCGGCCATAGAACCGGATGCCGGCTTCACCTCAGCGCCGGGCGTCGGCGCCGCTGCGGCATTGCGCAACAGCGCCCAGCACCGGTTCAGACGCACAAGACAACCAAAGGCGCTCGTCACCTGGGGGCATGGGCAGAGCGGGCAGGAAGCATGTCACCGCACACGGCACGGCACCGCACGCCCACTGCGCTGACCCCGCCCGAGTCACCTGTCGCAGGGTCACAGGCTCAGCCGCGGCCTTCAGCAACCGCGTGCAGTAGTCTGCTTCCGCCTCGCGCCACTGCGGCTCGCTCAGGTCGCTGTCAAGCACCGAGCCGAGGTCAATCGCCGCCACGCCGCTGGGGCTGGCCTCGTCGCACACGGCAACCGAGTTGTGATCGCCTGGTATATGAGAAGCAGCAAGCGGTATGGAGGTCGACCCAGGCTACGCCTTAAAGAAGCCGCGGAGCCTCGCGCAAGCCATTTCCGTCCCCCTTTTCCGACTCACCCGCAAGCGCGCCCGTTGCGAGCCTGCGGATGGACACAGTGTATGCAGCTCCATGGGTAGATGCTAGCGACACTGCCACAAAGGCTCCGGCCAAGCTGGGCGCCTCGAGGCCGAGTTGCTTGAGCGCGTCGCAGGCGGAGGATAGGCCGCCCAGGTCTGACCGTCTGAGTAGCGGAATGCCTAGAATGTGTGGTGTGGGCAGCAGCGGCAGGTCCAGCAGCGAGGTGAGGCTGCCTATCGAGTGCAACATATTTCCCGCCGAGCGGTCAATAATCGCAGGCTTAGGCGGTTACATGTATTGGTACTTCGTGTAATGCCAAAAGGCTATGCAAATTTATGGCGCAAGCTCCGGGTTGTAATCGTCGGCCCTTCGGCTGCCCATGGTTTGCTGCGACGAGGCCAAGGACGAGGCCGCCACTGGCCCCCGCTCCCACGCCCGCTCCCCCCCCCGCCCCCACTGCGTTTCCGCGACTCGCATTTACATACTCTGGCCCCACTCATGACAGCTTTCATAAGCCATCCTGCAGCCACTATCCTGCATCACAACCAATCGGTGTTAGTACCGTAGCAAGAAAGGTCCCATGCACACAGGTATAGGTCTCGCGGTGCCTCGCGCTGCTGGCTCCTGCCCGCCACCCCACCCGACGACACATATACATATTTACGCCGGTATACCGGTAGTCATGCACATGCCTATACAGACATGCCAATGAATCCAGCTTCCTGCAAGGTGTCCACCACGTGTTCAGTCCCATTCCACCTGCTGCCCAAGTGTGCTGCTTCCAAGATCGATACCGGTGCGTTCGCTTTCAGTGCCACCAGCAACGACGCACGCACCTTGCACCACGTGCGCGCTCACACCCAGTCATCTCGACGCAGCCAAACCCGATAACGAACAGCAGTACCATGGACAAGCAAGACGGCCCCACGCCCGACCCCTCCTCCGCAGCCCCGCTGCTACCGGTTCCTCTCCTTGCCGTCCCTGCTCACAACGAGCAGCTGGGCGCAAGCGTCCTCCAGCGCTGACTCCGACCGCCGAGCCGCGCACCGCGCGCACCATCATCGGCATCGGCGGGGCCCCCGGCGGCGGCGGCGGCGGCTGCCGTGTGTCATTAATCTGCTGCAGGAAGCCTAGGGCCTGGTAGGCCTTGAGGAAGGCGGAGATGCGGTGATGGCCGCCCAGCACAAGTACAAAGTAGTTAACAATGCATTTTAGCGGCCAAAGTCGACGCGAAGGCCAAGAGCTGGCTGTGGATTTGACGGGTCAGCTGCCGGGATTATGACGGGCCAAACACAAACGAGGGCCACCTCGGCTTCCAATACAACCCAGCTTGAAATCCAGCCAGTTTGTTGCTTCAGTCCACGACCTTCACGTTTCTCACCCACACACCCATACACCCCTGCCTTCTACCGCAGCCGCAGCCCGCACCCGTGCTCACTACCCCAGTCACTACCCCGTGCTAAACCGCTGAACGTAGACCACGCCGTCAGCAGCCAGCTCCAACCTTTAACATGCACAAACCGGAAGCACTTGACCACGGCGCACGCTCTTCCCCTCTGCGCTGCCGGCGTTCCCCTTCAGTCTGGCCATCTGCCACGGAGGCGCAGGCTCGTTTCATCCCACACAGCATATAGTCCCGAGTTGAGTTGAGTGTTACAGGTGGTCCCTTCTCGGGCTCGCGGGTCACTCCCCTGACCATCACACCTGGCGATAAGAGCTAGCCGTGTTTGTGTCATGAGATGTTTGCCTTAGTCAAGTCCAGTGTCGACTCAGCAGTGTTAGGACTAGCGAGTGCATCACTGAATCAGGAAAGTGGCACCCCATGCTGTTCAACAGGCAGAAACGCAGGTAAATACAAGGGAACCCGTCGAAACCAGTGTCCCAACATCCCTGAATCCCCACCGGACCTGCAACCCCTTCCCATCTCAACAGACACACACATGGCTATGACACTCGCGACTCATGTTTTTTTCAGTTCATTTGGCCTGTCATGCTGAGCAGCAGTGCAGTATTTTAGTGTAGTAGGTATGACAGCACACTCATATGTCTTCAGGCGCACCCACATCCGGAACGGCCACTTCCAACCTGTCTCCGCGTACACGCAAAAAAGGGTGTGTGTCGGTCACCTTCTGCCACGCCTTATCCCGCCGGCGCCGTGGTATCCCAAGGGAAGCGAAGTCGGTCAACAAGCCTCTGAAGCTAGCCAGGGCCACCGCCTTTGCCCGTTCTAAAGCCCTCACTCCGAAAGGTCGCCGCGCCCGCATGTACCGCCGTGCACACTCCATCGCGTTCAGAGCAGCCAGCGCCACCACCTCCCAAACGCATTGCTGTATCTGCGCCGGATCTGGGCTCTCCAGCAGCCACACATGATGCCGCCGTACAGGGCAGCCCATGTCGGTGCGCTCAGCGTTGATCGTGTCTTGCAGCAGCTCCACCACACTTTGCGCGATGGGACACTCCCAGAAGTGATGCAGGCGGGGTGAGGGCGACGGTGCCGATGCTGCCGCCGTAGACAAGGGCTGAGGGGGATATGTGCTGCAGACACATGTTTCGGGTGCGCTGCCATGGATGTGCGTGTTGCCCAGCATGCCGACGCCGTCTACGGCCAGCCGCCACAGAACCTCCTTGTGCTTCAGCTCCCACCGTACATACCATACCGACGTCATGTGCCGCCGGAACAGCACCAAGCGCTGGCGTCCAGGGGCGGGGGGCAACGTGATGCCGAGTGCTTCAGCCACATATGCGTTGTGCAATCGCGATCGCTCCTCGTTGACGCCGGATAGTTGCATGGCGGTCCCATCCCGTACAGTCAATGCAGCTAGGGGAACGGGGCGCTGGTGCCCCTGGACGTGCCATCCCACGCGGCCTACTATCATGGCCACCACCTGGTCTTCCGTGGGCACCTCCGTGGCCAAAGCTGGGGCTGCTGGGGCTGCTGGGGCTGCTGGGGGGGTCGCTGGAGGGTCCGCTGCGGGGGCAGCTGGGGCTGGAATACCGCCGGGGGGATGGTGGGCTGCAGAGGGGGTGGGGACGGCCTGTGGCGTGTCTGTGCTAGCGTGCAGGTGATGGCGCGCTGCCGCCGCCCACGTGGGATGGACATCTGACAGGAGGGAGTTGACGGCGGCGATGGCCTGTACCCGGTCGGTAAAGGCGCTGGCCACGGCGCCAGAGGGTTGCAGTTGCTCCCGCACTAGCTGCGCCCACTCCATGGCCAGTACAGTGAAAATGTGGATGCCCGGGGCCGTGGCTAGGCGCTGACGCCACGAGGCTTCATAAGCGGCAAACGCGTCATAAACACGTACAGCGTCACCCAATGTGCGCAGGTGGCGGCATTCCGTGAGCTGCAGGTGGTACGCTTCGAGCCCGGGGCGGCGACCCAGGGGCGGCGCGTTGGGCAGCAGCGGGTTGCCCCAGAGCGGCACATTGACGCACCACGGGCCAGGAGTGAGTGGGGTAGCGCCGATGTCGACCGCGGGAGGGAGGTGTGCCAGAGCCGTGACAATGCGGTGGACGTCCGGTGGCAGAGAAGTGGTGCCCAGCCACGGGCCATCGGCGCGGGCCGTCAGCAGCGCCATGGGGCGGAAGCAGGGATGGTAGGACCGGAGGAGCTGCCCAAATACGCGCTGCCACGGCGCCTGGGTTGCAATGGGGCGGGTAGAGCCGTCACCACTCGCGTAGGCGGCAGCGCGTTTTGCCCAGCGCGCATAGATGTGCTGCCGCAGGGGAAGACTCCCAAAGCCGCCGGATACAGGGTGTCCCGGTAGGAGGCGGGCGGGAACGCCGGTGAGCCGTCGGTCGTGCTGGGATGGGCCCTGGCTGCGGTCGACCAGCTTTGCTACCGCCGCCTCCCAGGTGGCCAACGTGTCGGGCGGCGGTAGGCCGGAATGCTCCATGTGGTACGTGGCCATGTGGGTACCATACGCGGCGGCAGTGGAGGCACGCCCGAACATGGACAGGTGCATGTGGCTAATCTTATCCAGGCGCCGAGCCGCCTCCTCCGTTCGGTGCTTCCAGTCCAGGTCGGGCACTGTGGGCGGGTTGGTGAACGGCACGCCCAGCGCCGTGGCAGACGTGACGACGCGGATACCAGCAATGGAAGGTGCGTCGTGTGGCGCGCCAGTGGCGGTGGGCAGGGGCGCGGCGGGCAGGGGCGCGGCGGAAGCGGCGGGGGCGGCTGGGGCGGTGAGGGCGGCGGCAGCGGCGGGGGCGGCTGCGGTGGGGGCGGCGGGGGCGGCGGCAGCGGCGAGGGCGGCTGGGGCGGCTGGGGCGGCTGGGGCGGCGGGGGCGGCGGGGGCGGCTGCGGCGGGGGCGGGGGCGGCGGGGACGGCGAGGGCGGCGGGGGCGGGGGCGGCGGCGGCGGTGGGGGCGGCGGGGGCAGCGGCGGGGGCGGCTGCGGCGGGGGCGGCGGGGGCGGCGGCAGCGGCGGGGGCGGCTGGGGCGGCGAGGGCGGCGGGGGCGGCGAGGGCGGCGGGGGCCGCGGGGACGGCGGGGGCGGCGGCGGCGGTGGGGGCGGCGGTGGCAGCGGCGGGGGCGGCTGCGGCGGGGGCGGCGGGGGCGGCGGCAGCGGCGGGGGCGGCTGGGGCGGCGAGGGCGGCGGGGGCGGCGAGGGCGGCGGGGGCGGCGGGGGCGGGGGCGGTGACGGCGGCGGGGGCGGCTGCGGCGGGGGCGGCGGCAGCGGCGGGGGCGGCTGGGGCGGCGGGGGCGGCTGGGGCGGCGGGGGCGGCGGCGGCGGCGGGGGCGGCAGCGGCAAGGCCGGCGGGGGCGGCTGCGGCGGTGGGGGCGGCGGGGGCAGCGGCGGGGGCTGGGGCGGGAGCGGGGGCGGGGGCGGCGGCGGCGGCGGGGCCGGCGGGGGCGGGAGCGGGGGCGGGGGCGGCGGCGCTGGGGCCGGCGGGCGCGGCGGCGGCGGGAGCGGGGGCGGCGGGGGCGGCAGTGGCGGGGGCCGCGGGGGCGGCGGCGGCGGGGGCGGCGGGGGCGGCGGCGGCGGGGGCGGCGGCGGCGGGGCCGGCGGGGGCGGGGTCGGTGGGGGCGGCGGCGGCGGCGGCGGTGGGGGCGGGGGCGGGGGCGGGAGCGGGGGCGGGGGTGGGAGCGGTGGCGGCGGCGGCAGCGGCGGCGGCGGGGGCTGTCGGAGCACGGGCAGGGGCACCGCTGGCGTGACCCACCAGCAGAAGTTCCACCTTGTCCAAGTTCAATTTCTGACCGTTCGCGCGCGCAAAACGGTCCATGTAGCCCAAGAATGCCGGCAGCTCCGCCGCTGAGGCCAGCGCTGCTTCTGTGTCATCAGCAAAAGCCGCCTCAATGGCAGTGGACTGCTGCGGGTCCGCGGGGTCGATGGGGATACCGACGCCACACTCCTTCAGCCAGCAGAAGAGGGCGTGGGCAATGAAGAGATACAACAGGGGGGCGAGGGGGCAGCCTTGGCGCACACCAGCGTAGATCTTGGCCGGGCGAGAGAGGAATCCGTTGACCCGAGCCACAGACACGGTATCGGTGAGCAGCAGCCGCACCCAGGAGATAAAGCTTGCGCCGGCGCCCATAGTGGCCATCACGTCATACAGGAAGTCGCGGTCAATGGTGTCGTACGCCTTGGCAAAGTCCAGGAAGGCGATGATGGCTGACCGGCGCTGCCTTGTCAAGAGCAGGGGGAGGGAGCGGAGGAAGAGGACGTTGCTGCCAATGTCGCGCCCAGGGAGGAACGCCGATTGCTCCAGTGGGATGGTGGCTGCCAGGGCAGGGCTGAGGCGGTTGGCCAGCGCCTTGGTAAGGAGCCGGTAGTCGGAGCACAAGAGGGTGATGGGCCGATAGCTGCCAGCGTTGGCCCGATCACCACGCCCCTTGTACAGCACGGTAATGATGCCCTTCGTGAAGCCAGGCGGTGTGTGCTGGGTGGTGCCGATGGAGGTGAACAGCCGCGCAAGAAGGGGTGCAAAGGCATCCGGGGCAGACTTGTAGATGTCGGTGGGAAGGCCATCCCAGCCCGGCGACTTGCCAGGTTTGCTCGCCGCAATGACCGCCAACACCTCCTCCTGCGACACTGCGCTGGCGCCCGCCTCCTCCATGCGATCGGCTGGTAGCTGAGCTGAGTGTGCTGTGACGGCAGCCAGTACCGCCGTCTTGTCCACCGGGTTGAGATCGGGCGGGGGCTGCCCGATGGCAGCCCAGAAGTCCGCCACAACTTGTGCCGTGCGCCCGGGATCCGTGACCAGATGGCCATGCGCGTCGCGCAGAGCCGCAATGACGGTCGCTTCTTGCGGGGGATGAAGGGCGTCGGTGATGCAGGGGTTGGGGCGCTCGCCAGTGCGGATCCAGTCAACCCGCATGCGGTGTGCGGTGGCTGCAGCCTCCGCCCGCAGAGCGGCAGCAAGCGCAGCCTGGGCTGCGGCCATGGCACTGGCGTGGGCAGTGGGCTGCTGCGAAGCATCGGCCGCGGCACGGGCTGCCTCCAGGTTTGCACGCGCTGTGCTCACTGCTTGCGATGCCCGAAGCACGCGCCGCTTGGCTGCGTTATTGAGGGTGGCGAGTATGGCGGAGAGGCGCCGCTTGTAGGCTGGGTACCACAGCAGGAATTCCTCGCCAGCTGGCGGCATGGCCGCCTGCTGGCCCGCCAGCCAAATGCGAAGCTGATCCACCAAGTCGTCATGATCCACGAAGGCAATGCCGCTGCGGCGCGAGCCGGGGCCACGCGCGGGCGGGCGGCGGGGAAGGAGGAGCATGGTGACCACACGGTGGTCAGAGGACGAGCTGGTTTCCACCGTGGTGCTGGGCACGTACGGCAGGAGCGCGCTGGAGACGTACATTCGATCGAGGCGCGCGCCACTGGCGTCCCCGTGAGCCAGCTTTTGCAGATGCGTATAGTCGCGGCTGGCGGGGTGCAGGTGGCGGTGGGCGTCCACCAAGTCGGGACAGAGGCTGGTGAAGAGGGAGGCAGCGTGACCATCACGCTGCGCGCGGCCTGGGTTGGTGCTGTCCAATGCTGCATTCACGACAAAGTTGAAATCGCCAACCAGAACGTGCAGTCCAGGGGAGGAAACCCTTGGGGCGACGTGTTGCTGCACGAACTGGGCTCGGGCTGTTGGCGAGTGAGCGGGCAGGTAGACGTTGGTAAGGTGGATGGTGTGCCCGAGCCAGGTGAAGGAGAAGGTGGCAAGACGGCCGGTGGGCGACGCCCGAGCGGCGGCAGGGGCGGCGGCAGGCGGTCCGGCGGCGGCTGGAGAGCTGCTAGGGCTGGTCGCCGGCGCCGGCGCCGGCGGGGAAAGGGGAGGGGAGCTGCCGTCGGGCGTCGCTGCGGCGTCGTTGCCGGGGGTGCCGGGTTGGGGGGAAGGGGGAGGAGGGGGGGGCGTCACTGTGCGGCTGAGGGGACTGTGCTGGCGGCGGCGTGGCTGCTGGGCTGAGGAGGTGGGATGCCAGCAAGTCGGCTCGCACCAAGATAGCGACGCCAGCGTACGGGTCTTCAACCGGCGTGGCCCGGTACGCGACTAATCTCCAACCGGGCACGTGAAGCTGCTTAGCCACGGACTGGAGAGCCGCTTCAAAACGGCCGCGGTCACTAAGGCTGCGATGATGAGTCTCCTGGATGCACACCACGTCCAGGCGTAACGTGACCCACGTCTTCGCGGCGGCTGCTAGTTTGTCGAGTTGCTGGGGGAATGCTATGCCGCCAAGGTTGTGCGTGCCAATTCGAAGCGGTCGAAACGGCAGCTGCCAACCCTGGCGTGCCCGGCGCCGTGTCATGTGACGGCCCGGTCCTAATCGTCCTCCGCCGTGTCCATGCCGCCATCCGCGTCACCGGCGCTGCCGGCAACGGCCAGGGCGGCGAACGGGTTGGTGCCGCGCGCGCGTAGCTGCACGGTGCCGCCACCAGGCGGGCCACTGCCCCGGGGGCTTGGCGAGCCTGCCGCGGGCACCTCTCCCGTTGCCGGTCCAGCGGCCGCACAGAAGGCGGCCATGGCATGGTTGACCGCGGCCTCACCGCCGCCAGTCTCCATGGCAGTCAGGGCAGCAGTAGCGGCGGCGGCCAGGCCTGCGGCGGCGTGGGCCGCTGCCCGGCCAGACGCAGGGGGGTGCTTGCGGGCTGCGGCGGGTGCGGTGCGGTCCCGCCGTATGCGTTTGGCAACAGCCCCAACCAGCTGGTGCGGCGGAGACGGCGCAGCCGGCAGGGGAATATCCACCTGGAGCCCAGCGGCAAGGCGGCCACTGCGGCGCCGCCCAGCCACCACAGCACCGGGGGCTGACCGCGGCACCACCACAGCGACGCGCGCAGGGTGGGTGGTGCCTACCTGCGCGTCCACTGCGGCCAGCGGTCCAGGCACGCCTGCCTCCGCTGGCGCGTCCAACACCGCCGGCGGGCCGGCCGCGGCACTGACGGCCACCTGCGCGGCCGAGGACCCGTCCGCCATTGCTGCACGGCTGGCCGCCGCTGCGATGGGGCCAGGTGAGGGCACCGGTACCGCAAGGCTGCTGCCCCCGCCGGTATCCCCCGCATCCATGGCCGGCGCGGGGGGCGGCGGGGCCGCGGCGCCCAGGGCTAGCGACGGGAGACTCCGCAGCATAGTGGTCAGCGCCGAGACCGCCGGCAGCTGAAGCACAGCCGCATAGGAACCCAGGCCGGCCTGCGACAGGGATGGCTGCTGCTGCGCCTGCTGCTGCGCCTGATGCTGCGCCTGCTGTGGCGCCTGCTGTGGCGCCTGCTGTGGCGCCTGCTGCTGAGCCTGCTGCTGCACCTGCGGCTGCGCCTGTTGCTGCGTCTGCTGCTGCGCCTGCTGCTGCGCCTGCTGCTGCGTCTGCTGCTGCGCCTGCTGCTGCGTCGGCGGCTGTTTCGGCGGCTGCGCCGGCTGCGGCGCCGGCGGCTGCGCCGGCGGCTGCGCCGGCGGCTGCGCCGGCGGCTGCGCCAGCGGCTGTGCCGAGGGCACCGGGGGCGAAAGGGGGAAGAGCTTGGCCGGCAGCGCCAGCCCACCCGGGCCAGCCACGGGCCCAGACTGCTGCTGCGGCCGCTGCTGCTGCTGCTGTTGCTGTTGCTGTTGCTGCTGTTGCTCCTGCAGCTGCGGGCGCTGCGGCTGCAGCTGCTGCTGCTGCTGCGCCGGCAGCGCCTGAGGCGGAGGCGGCGCCTGCAACTGGGATGGCGGGGCGCCACCCCGCGGCGGCGGGGGCGGCGGGGGCGGACGACCAAAGAGCCCGGCCGGCAGCGCCAGCCCACCCGGGCCCGCCGCGGGCCCCACCCCACCCTGCATCGTGGTGGCCGAGCTGGCTGATGAGGTTACCGACAGCTGCTGCATGAGCAGGTGGACGGGCCCCACGGGTGCGGGCGGCGACCCCCCAGCCGCAGAGGGCGGTTGGGCAGGGCTCTGCCGGCCGGCAGGCCTGCGGCGGCCCCTTTGCCACGGCGCCCCCGCGGGCAAGGAGCCAGGGCTGGAAAGACACAATCCTGGCGCTGCGGTGGCCCCTCACGCCCAGCCGCCCGGGCGGTCATGAGCCACGAAAAGCGCGCGGGGTGATCCGCGACACCGCCGTCAGAGTACTCCAGCTTGGGCGGCAGCAGGGTGGACCCCTGCTGGACCGTCACATACGCACGCTGGTCGTTCTCCCGCAGCACGCGGGTGATACAGGCAGGCTGATACCGCTCCTGCAGGAAAGCTGCCAGATCCTCATCCCGGACGTCAGGGGGGAAACCGCCCACTGTGTACGCAGCACTGCCATCGCCCCAGTCAATAACGGTCAGCACAAGGGTGCCACCCGTGCCCAGCAGGTTGACGTGCGGCACCACCAGGGAGCCTGACTGCAACTGCGCCAGCACGCTGGGGGGAGCGCTGACCGGAAAGAGAAGGCTGTGAGCCCGGGGCGAGCCCGTACCCGCGCCGGGGTCGTCGCCATATTTAAACATGTACTGGCCGACACGTGCGCCGGGGAGCAGCTTGGCGATGGCGGCCGTGACCAGCTTCGCCGCCTCGTGCGCCGAGCTGGCGTCCGTAGCCGCGGAAAGGAGCCACTGTATGACGACAGTGCGACCGTTGACGTGTCGAATTGGGCGTGACCCGGATGTGCTCGGGCCAGCCATGTCGACGTCCGGTTTGGATGACATCCGCTGCTGGACGTCGCCGCCAAGCGGCACCGACTGAAGTTGAGCTGTACTGCTGCTGATATATAGATACTTGGCACCGAGGCTGTGTCGGAGGCCCAAACAACAGGGGCCAGTACCACTGGTTGCAAACACGGTCCCAAAAAGCGCGGAGCTGCTGTGGGCGAGAGCTGCTGTAGTGGTCTATGGCTGAGCTGTATTAACTGCGAGTAGGAGCGCTGTGTCGGAAGGGCTGAGGCGGATGTCAGTTGAAAAAGCGGTCGGGCCGACCGACTCGAGACGCTGTATTAGCAGCAAACCAGAAACTAGGCACACAGATAACCAAAGGCAACTAAAAAAGTAGAACGCGCGGCTAGCGTTCAGGGAGTCGGCGTCGCGTTGCTAGGTTTGCTAGAGTGTTGTTGCTAGTGTAGTCGGCGTCGCGTTGCTAGGTTTGCTAGAGATGTAGAGTTGAGTTGAGCTCGCCCTCCCGACCGCCAACTTGAGTTGAGTTGAGTGTTACAGGTGGTCCCTTCTCGGGCTCGCGGGTCACTCCCCTGACCATCACACCTGGCGATAAGAGCTAGCCGTGTTTGTGTCATGAGATGTTTGCCTCAGTCAAGTCCAGTGTCGACTCAGCAGTGTTAGGACTAGCGAGTGCATCACTGAATCAGGAAAGTGGCACCCCATGCTGTTCAACAGGCAGAAACGCAGGTAAATACAAGGGAACCCGTCAAAACCAGTGTCCCAACATCCCTGAATCCCCACCGGACCTGCAACTTCTTCCCATCTCAAAAGACACACACATGGCTATGACACTCGCGACTCATGTTTTTTCAGTTCATTTGGCCTACTGTCATGCTGAGCAGCAGTGCAGTATTTTAGTGTAGTAGGTACGACAGCACACTCATACGTCTTCAGGTGCACGCACATCCGGAACGGCCACTTCCAACCTGTCTCCGCGTATACGCAAAAAACTTACTATTCCAGTTACGGGATAATCGGTTGCTGAGAAAGGCCCGGTATACAAGATATCTTATCACCAGTTGTTAATTCGTTTATTCGATTAGCGATTTGATACGTCCTAATGGCTGAAGGGACCCGGGTTCGAATCCGGATGAAGCCCAATTATGCACGGGCGTAAGATTGGTGAGAGACCGATCGGTGATCCCACGAATGAAATAGGTCGTGGTGCAGGCAGAGTCCGAAGTTGGTGGTCGTAAAACAGGAGCGCCAGGCTCTGGCAAGTTGCGCTAACTGGCAGTGCTCCGCAGCTTCAATGCGGCGTTTCCCTAGCGGCATAGGGTGATGGCTAGGATAAGGTGGCTTGGATGTGCTAGGATATGATGGTGGCTAGGATACGGTGGTGAAGAATCGTAGAGTTAGTCTGACAGTGCTAGGGTTGCGCTCGCAGACAATTCTCCGTTAATCCACGCTAGGACCTACGGTCCAGTGTAACCTTTCTTTTTCTTTCTTTCTTTCTTACAAGATATCTTAAAAACTCGCAAGTGGAAATACCCTCTTACCCCCTGCCGCCCTCCGGGCTTACTTCGCCGTTTGCAATACCGCACGCCATCACGTACGGCCGGGTCCTTCAGAAGTTCAGACCTGAGCACCCAACCAACGCGCAAACCCAACTAACGCCGACATACTCTCTGCCAGCATCCCCACTTATGCCTTTCTGCTCCTGCCATACCGTATGGTGCCTTACTTGCTGCGCGCTGACGCAGCAGCCCCTGCCCCTGCCTGGGCAACAGCCCGAGCGCTGCGTCTCTCCTCGCTACTCCCACTCCCGCCACTGCCGCCTGTCCCACCACCTGCCCGACCACTGCCCCTGCCGCTGTAGCCGCTGCTGCTGCTGCTGGTCCCGCCGCCCGCCCTGCTGCTTCCCGCCGCCGCCCGCTCCAGCGCCTCCCGGATGACGGCGGCCGCCCGCTGCCCCAGCTCCGCCCGCAGCGCACACACGGCCCGCCGCCTGGCGAAGACCTGCTCCTCGGGCAGCGCCAGCACGCGCTGCATGGCCGCTACCTCGCCCTCGCCGGGCTGCTGCAGGAACACGTGCTCCTCCCTGTGGCCGTGTGGGTGGGTGGGTGGGTGGGTGGTAGTTCATTCTAGAAACCAGAAGTGAAACGACCAAGAGAACCCGGGTGGGTGGGTGGGTGGGTGGCCGTGTGGGTGGCCGTACGTGTGGCCGTGTGGGTGGGTGGCCGTGTGGGTGGGTGGGTGGGTGGGTGGGTGCGCAGGAGCGGTCGAGCGGTCGAGCGGGCGACAGAGAAGTAGCAATGTAGGGGTGTAATCAGTGGGTGGGAAACGAAGAATCGCGGGACACGAACAGAGAGCTTTCCTGCCAGCCTCTGTGCACCGTGTGCAGTGTGCTGCATATCTTTGTATACATGGTTCTGGCAGCGCTGCTATGGCATTCAAGCCCTGCCGTACTACAGTGGGCCACAATCCCAGCATGCATTGTCACCACCAACGCCTCCACGCAGTGGCGCAGACCAGTACCTCGCGTGTGAGATTGTCAGTTGCAACCACCCACCAACCCACCCACCCGAAGAAGTCGTACACGCCCAGCATGTGCTCGTCCATGAGGATTGGCACGCAGGTGGTGAGCGAGGCCAGGATGGTGGAGCTCATGCGGCTGGTCAGATACTGCGGCGGCAGCAGCAGGAGGGGCAGCGGCAGCAGCAGCAGCAGCAGCAGGAGGCATGTGGGAGGTGAGGGGGCGTGTGTGGAGGGTGCGGGTGGGCGAAATGTGGTTGCATGTGTGCCCTCTAACCAAGTGTGTGGGGCTGCGAACTGGGAGCCGAAGCGAGGCAAAATCTGCAGCTCAAAATGCTCAACGATCTGCTTGCTGACCAACCTGCTGGGTCCCGAAGGCCGGCACTAGCGCGTAGCTGCGGTGGATGACGTCCCAGAATGCCTGCAGCGGGGAGATAGATACCGGTTAATAGGGGGAGCCGCGCGTGGGAGGTAGGTTTGCAAGTGATGGAGGCATCAGTTTGGAGGCCTTGGCAGCTTGATTGACACAGCGACCGCCCCGCGTAACCCACATCGCCGCACCCACAAGGCTGCATTAGTAGAGCCTGTCGTGCCCCCCTGCCCCCGCACGCTCACGCACGCACACCCACAACCTTAACTCCCCTGCGCCCCCATATGCCTTGGATGGGATGACCAGATATCCACAACAACGCCCCCTGTCCAAAACTTGCAAGCAGTCAGTCACGCAGCCACGCAGCCACGCAGCCACGCAGCCACGCAGCCACGCACCGGGTAGGGCAGGTCGGAGTGGAAGGCCACGCGGCCGGACAGCTGCGGCGGCACCTGTAGGTCCTCCACACTGCCACCGCGCCCCAGCACCGTCACGTTCACCAGCAGTGGAGCAGCGGCCGCCGCAGCAGCTGCAGACGGCTGGCTGTCTTTTTCCTTCTTTCCCACCTGCGTCTGCCCCTGCTTCTGCCCCTGCCCCTGCTGCTGCCCCTGCTGCTGCCTCAGCATGGCCTCCCACACGGAGCCGTAGTTCCGGATCAGGCCCTTGCCGTTCTTGGCGGTCCAGGAGCGGAGCGTGCCCTGCAGGCGAGCGGAGCGGAGCGAGCGGCAGCAGCGGCAGCAGCAGGCGGTCGATTGTGTTAGCTACCGGCAGTGGCAGCGTGGTTTTGCTCTGCGCGGCGGACTTGAGCGCCCTCGTTATCTCGCTGTTGCACACCTGCCTGCCCATGCGGCCCCTCGCTTGCGCCCTGCTACCCAGCCCCTCCGAAATCCTTCCACCGAGTGCGGGATTATGTACCCCACAAACTACCTGCACATGCACACACACACACACACACACACACACACACACACGCACACACACACGCACACACACACACACACACCTGGATGACGAAGCCGGAGGTGAGGCAGGCCCGGCTGGCACAAGCCTCCTGCGGCGGAGGGGGGCGGTAGGGTGCCACCAGGGTGCCCCACTCCACTGCCGCCACACCCTGCAGCCGGCGGCTGCGGATAGAAGGAAGGTTTGAAAGGCCGCAGACAGGGCCCCGAGGGTGGTGTCACCGACCATTTGGCCAGACCAGCAATTGCGGCCGCCATAGGGCGGCCATGGGGCGGCCATGCATGCACAAAAACCCCTGACGAACCTGGCGCGTCTGGCGCGCCTGTGAGCGACAGAATGCGAATCACCGAACAAAACGCCGTATCTCTCTCTCTCTCTCTCTCTCTCTCTCTCTCTCTCTCTCTCTCTTCCTCGGTTCCTCCCTCCTTCCCTCCCACCCTCTCCGGCTCTGCCTCTCTCCTCCTCCCTCCACCCCTCCACACATACTCACTTGGCGGCAGTGGCCACGTGCGGTGTGAGCGTCATGGGCAGCAGCGGCGCCGTGGGGTTGTTGTCAGGTTGCAGCCAGGGGCTGTTCTTAGTGACCAGGTCGGCCCGGTGCAGCAGCCCCACCACCAGCCGCGCGGACAGCAGCTGCGCGGCCACTGCGCAGGCCTGAGCGGGTGCGGGGATTGGGGGTTAGAAGCGCGGGGTCGGGACTTGGCAACGCGCGCACGTGCCAGGGCGTCGGCGGTTCCCGCCACACGCCATCGCTCACGGCCTCACGCCTATGTATGCGCACACGCGCCCGCCCTCCCCTTTTTCCTCGCCCCAAATCCCCAATACCGTATCGGAATGGGGAATGAAGTAACCCCACGCCCCCAGCACCACACCAACACACCCTCACCCGCTCCCTGTCCAGCTCCGGCGACACACAGAGCAGCACGTCCACCGGTCCCCAGGTCAGGACCGGCCGCAGCTGCGCCGCCAGCGAGGAGCCCTTACTCTGTGGGTGGGGAACGAAAATGGGTGCGTGAACCGAGGTTGGCAAGGTGCGGCCGGAATTGGACTCTGTCACTTCCGCGAATAGGCAAGGCAAACGATGCCAGGGGAGATCATTATGAATTGAGAGAGAAAAGGGAATGCTGGATGCTGCCTGATTTTGTAAGTTCACCCCCAAGCCCCCCCCCCCTCAGCCCACAGCCACGCACCTTTGTTGGCGTCAACTGGACAAGCGTCCAATCCGAGTCGGCTGCCGGCACAGCACCGCTGCTGCCGCCTTGACCGCCAGCACCACTCCCTCCCGAGCCGCTTGGCCCGTCCACCCATTCCACAAGCCCGAAGGGCGGCGGGTAGTTCAGTGGCTGCCCGGTGCTGTCGTTGACCAGGACCTTGCGCGTCTGCTTCGCCCACACGACATGCGGCCGTGCGCCAAGGTGGGCACGCGCCGTGGCCACAGCGCCCGCGAGCACCTGTGAGTGATGCGATGAAAAAGAGTTCGTACTGAAGGCGCTGTGTGGGTTTTGAAGGCGCGAGCTTGATCTGAGCGGCAGGTACATCGCGCCAATGTATGGTCGACATGACTCGGCATACTCGGCCCGAAGCATTTCACAAGGCTCCTCACCTCGTAATGAGCTGGTACGTCGTTGTAGATGGTCACGCTCAGCGGTGTGCCCAAGCCAGGGGCTAGTAGTTGGCAACCGACAAGCATCCCTAGAATGGAAAGCATCGCTTGCGTCGCGCGTCGAGCCATTCGAGGTTCGCGTCAATATTTAGCTATACTATGCACCCTAATGATGAGTATATACTCTTGTGTCCCGTGAGCTAGAGACTTCACTTAATTGCTGGCGCTGATGGGAGCCGACCCAACCGACTGACTGACGACACGACCCTTCGCCAGGACACGACCACCATCGCAGGGTTGCACAAACCTCACCGTGGTTACACAAGCCCAGTAGCCACCCTTTGCTCGCTCGCTCAATCAAATCACACTACTCTGCCCTTCTATCTCCCGAGCACCCACACGTGTGCGCCCCACCCCCCTGCAGCACCAACCACGCCTACCGCTGCTTGCCGCCCACGCCGCCCCCTACACCCCCTCCTCCCGAACCGCCCCCTGCGCCGCCTGCCCCGCCGCCTCGCCGCTTGCCGCCCAGCACCGGCTCCGAGCTCTGCCTCTGCACCTGTTGCTGCTGCTGCTGCTGTTGCTGCTGCATCCGGCCGCGCACCTTGGACGCGGGGGCGGCCGGGATGTGGGACTTGATGCCCAACGTGCCGGGCGCCGGCTGGCCTGTCGGCAGCCGCGGCTTGGACTGCATGGGCACACAAGCAAACAACCACACACACACACACACACACACACACACCAGTGCGAACGAAGGGCGCGGAGTTAAGTCACCCCAGAAGCAGAAACAAGTGATGGTAAGCGGGGAGGGGCAAGGCGCGCGTAGGCGCGACATGCAAACAACAACACTACACAACGGCCGGGCCGGGCCGGGCCGGGCCGGGCGTGGTAGGGTAGGGTGCGGCCGGCAGACATGCAGGCAGGCAGGCGCGCGACGCGGTGCGGCACTCTCACCGGCTGCAGCGTGGGCCGGGGGGCGCCGGGCGGCAGGCGGCCCTTGGAGTCCCCGAAGAAGAACCTGAAGAGCCGTGCGCGTGAAGGGTGTTGCGGAGCTTAGGTTACGTTTGTACGTGCCGGGTGGCGCTGGCCGTACAGCGGATGACTGCTGGCGCGCGGGACTGGCTCGCCGCCACACGACGCAATCCTTACCCGGTCCTTACCTGGTGCACCACACGCCCAAGCCCCCAGCCGCCCAAGCTCACACGCGCGCGCTGCCTAAAACCCCTCTAAAACCCCCAACCCCCCCCCCCCGCAAGCCGCACGTCACAAGCTCACGCACGCACCGGGCGTTCACAAAGTCGTCCACCATGGGGTTGAAGGCGCAGATGGTGGCGGTGTTGAACATTTCCCGGTAGCGCTTGATGACGGCGCCCTGCCGGAAGTGCTCCGCGTTCACGTCACCCAGGTTGCCACTGGCGGCGCTGGCGCCGCCGCCGGCCTCCTCCAGAGCCCGTGCGGCCCCTGTTGCCGATGTTGGTGATGCGGGTGCTGGTGCCGGTGCGCTTCCAACCCCAGGAGACGTCCCGGGCGGAGGCGGCGCGGGCACTGCCGCCCCCGTCCCTTGCCCTGAGCCGGCAGCCGAGGCCGAGGCGGAGGCGGAGGCGGAGGCCCAGGCGGCGGTGGCGACGCCGCCGGGGCCCCACACGTGGTCCGCCGCGGCCTTGTACAGGTTGGCCAGCGCGTCGAAGTCGGTGGGGAAGAAGATGTCGGAGCTGCCCCACGGCACGAACAGGGAGTCGTGGTCAATGTTGCGGCCGCCGATCTGTCCCAAGGCGGGAGGTTACACACGCAGCTGACGCAACTGACGCAAGTATATGCTTGTGTGCGTGTGAGATCATATGCACGTTTACCATACTTGCGTGCCCACATGCGCGCTCACAGGCTAGACCGAGCCAAAGTCCTTTCTTTGGGATACCAATCATGCACGCACGCACGCGTGCACGCACGCTCACACGCCCGCAAACTCATGCAGGCCCGCCCTCACTCATGCAGGCCCGCCCTCACTCATGCGAGCACGCGCCCAGGCACGCGCCCAGGCACGCCCTCACGCACGCTCGTACGCCCTCACGCACGCTCGCACGCTCCCAGGCCCACACGCCCGCCCCCAGGCACCTTCTCCGCCACCAGCGGCGCATTGCGGCCCGCCAGCCGCACGTCTGGCAGCTTGTCGAAGTCGGCGGCGATGAGCGAGTGGTTGGGCCGCACCTGTGCGGGGTGTGGGGTGTGGGGTGTGCTGCGTTGTGTTGTGTACGGAGCCACAGTGGTGGTGGTGGTGGTGGTGGTGGTGGTGGTGGTGGTGGTGGTGGTGGTGGTGGTGGTGGTGGTGGTGGTGGTGGTGGTGGTGGTGGTGGTGGTGGTGGTGGTGGTGGTGGTGGTGGTGGTGGTGGTGGTGGTGGTGGTGGTGGTGGTGGTGGTGGTGGTGGTGGTGGTGTGGCGGCCGTAGCGGCGGCTGGGTGTCAGGTGCAAGGCCAGGTGCACCCCTTGCGCCCCCCTTGCCCTCCCGGCTCGCTGCCCTTGCACCCCCCATGCCCTTGCGCACAACACGCCCTTTGGGACCCGCCCCAGAAGCCCCCTCCCAGCCCCCCAGAAGCCAAGCCCCCTCCGCCCCAGAAGCCCCCTCCGCCCCAGAAGCCCCCTCCGCCCCAGAAGCCCCCTCCGCCCCAGAAGCCCCCTCCGCCCCAGAAGCCCCCTCCGCCCCAGAAGCCCCCTCCGCCCCAGAAGCCCCCTCCGCCCCAGAAGCCCCCTCCGCCCCAGAAGCCATCCGCCCCAGAAGCCCCCTCCGCCCCAGAAGCCCCCTCCGCCCCAGAAGCCATCCGCCCCAGAAGCCCCCTCCGCCCCAGAAGCCCCCTCCGCCCCAGAAGCCATCCGCCCCAGAAGCCCCCTCCGCCCCAGAAGCCATCCGCCCCAGAAGCCCCCTCCGCCCCAGAAGCCATCCGCCCCAGAAGCCATCCGCCCCAGAAGCCCTCCGCCCCAGGAGCCCTCCGCCCCAGAAGCCACACAAGCCGCACACTGCCCCACCTTCAACCCCTGGCGCTGCAACCCCCCACCCCCTGGGATAAACTACCCCCCACCCCACCCCACCGCCCCCACCCCCCACCGCCCCCACCCCCCCACCGCCCCCACCGCCCCCACCGCCCCCACCCACCGCCCCCACCCCCCACCCCCCACCGCCCCCACCCCCCACCGCCCCCACCCCCCACCGCCCCCACCCCCCACCGCCCCCACCCCCCCCCCACCGCGTGCAGCAGCTCCATGAAGGCGGCCGCGGCGGTGGGCAGCCACAGCACCTCGTCCCGGCTGGCGGGCTGCACGTCTGGAGGGTCGGTTGGTGGGTTGGTTGGGGAGTTGGTTGGGGAGTTGGTGGGTTGGTTGGGGAGTTGGTTGGTGGGTTAGGTTGGGGAGTTGGTTGGTGGATTGGTGGAAACAGGTGGCGGAAGGCATGGCAGTGTGCTGGGTGACGGGGTGCGCCAAGCCTCAGGACCACCCACATAGGACAGCCACACTGGCTTGGCATGGGGCGCAGAGGTCGCGTGGCACCTTCGCCAGGTCCCTACCACGCCCCCGCACCCTCCGCCCCCCCCCCCCCCCGCTCCGCGACGCTCCGCTGTGCTGCTGGACTCCAACGGCCAGCGCCACAGTGGGCCATCACGCGCCAGACCCCTGCCCAATGCCCGCCCCCCCCCCGGGTTCGGGTTCTCCTGGTCGTTTCTCTTTGGTTTCTAAAACATACTCCCCCTCCCCTCCAAAACAGGCCCCCCCATCTCAAATCAAGCCCTTCCGCTGTCCTCCCCTCCCGGAGCACCCCTCCCCTAACCTAGGTGCATGGAATCCCTCCCTCCCTCTCCCCTCCCCACCGCCTCATCAGGCCTCTCACTCACCCCGCGCCAGTATGAAGTCCAGCACGCGGTTGAAGCGCTCGTCCAGCTGCTGCTCGCGGCTGGGCGGCTTGTACACCGCCGCCAGCGTGCGCGCCGCCAGCGGGTCGGCCAGCGGCTCGCCCGCCTCGACCCAGGGGCCGCGCTCCATGGAGGCGGAAGGTGCGGAGGAGGGTGCCGCCTCTTTATGCTGCTGCTGCTGCTGGTTGTGCGAGGATGAGGCCGAGGAGGAGGAGGCGGCGGCGTCTGGGGCCGAGGCGGCGGCGGGGCGGATGACGGTCTGCAGCCACGGGTCGCTGGCGCGCCGCCGGAACACGCTGCGGCGGCGAGCGAGCGAGCGAGGGAAGGTATGGAGGGAGGGAGGGAGGGCCGAGGGTGGGTGGCAGGGACTGCACGTCAGCCTGCGTCACGGCGCTGATGATGCTGTAACTTGCGAATGCAATGCCCTCCCTCCCTTGGCACAGCCTTGGCACAGCCTTGGCACAGCCTTGGCACAGCCTTGGCGCTCCCTGTCGAATGGCCCACCCATGCAGGTGCAGGTCCGCACGCACGCACGCACCGCACGCACCGCAAATACTCCCTGCACACGCACTCCCTCCACACGCACTGCCTCCACATCCCGCCCTCCACAGACCCTTCGGCCGCCCTCCACAGCCCCTCCGGCCGCCCTCCACACAGCCCTCCCTCCCTCCACACAGCCCTCCCTCCCTCCCACCACACAGCCCTCCCTCCCTCCCTCCCCACCCAACACCCCACCCAACACGCACCGGTCGTGCGGCAGGTTGTCCAGCACCTCCATCATCAGGACAAACGTGTGCTCCCACCGCGGCGCCGGCAGCGGCTGCATCCAGCTACTGCTGCTGCTGCTGCCGGTGGTACCACTGCTGCTACTGCTCGCAATGCTGCTGCTGCTGCTGCTGCTGCTGCTGCTGCTGCTGCTGGCACTGCTGCTGCCCGCGCCGGGCCCGCCGCCGATGCCGGCCCACGTGGCTGGATCAAGTCCGCTGCCGCGGCGCAGGTGGAAGCGGCCGCCGTGCCCGCCCTGTGCGTGAGCATGTGCATGTGCATATCAGTATGAGCATGTGCATGTGCATGTGCATGTACGACAGACACGGGACCATACCGGTTGGTTGCGCGACAGCACCCCCGTGACTTTCTGGCCGGAGCCCTGCGGTGAATGAAATGCGTGCCGCAACCCGCACGCCCCCGCACTGTCCCCACCACCCTCACATTCACCTGCATCTCCACCGCCGCCTTCACCGCCACCGGCATACCCCCACAGCCACCGCCACCCCCAGCCACCGCCACCGCCAGCCATCTCCACCCACCTGCACCACCACCTTGTCGTACTGCCGCGCCGCCAGGCTGGTGCTGATCTCCAGGCAGGTGTACGACGTCTGCCTGTACTCGGCCGGCCGGTTGTCGCGCAGCCAGTCCTGGGTTGGATGGACAGGCGCAGGGCGGGAGGGGGGCGGGGCGGGGCGGGATGGTACCAGGAGACAAGGGGCACAAGGTGGCCGCTTTGGGCATTTGCTGCAGCTGCCGCGCCCACCCAGACCCCGGCTGCAACCTGCAACCAGCCGGATGTCATCCACTCGACTTGACGTCCTCGCAGCACACAGCCGCCTGGGCCCAACCCACATACACAGTCCCCCGGCACCCAGCCAGCCCCCCGGCGCCCAGCCAGCCAGCCGGCACCCAGCCAGCCCCCCGGCACCCAGCCAGCCCCCCGGCACCCAGCCAGCCCCCCGGCACCCAGCCAGCCCCCCGGCACCCAGCCAGCCAGCCCCCCGGCACCCAGCCAGCCCCCCGGCACCCAGCCAGCCCCCCGGCACCCAGCCAGCCAGCCCCCCGGCACCCACCAGCACGTCCCGCGCCAGGGTGCCGTTGCCGCCGCCCACCTCCACAATGTGCAGCGGCTGCCCCTCCATGCCCAGGTGGTGCCTGTGCCGGGGAGAGGGGAGAGGGGAAAGGGGAGAAGGGGATTGCGAGGATATGTAGCGAAGGGTAGCAGGTAGGCAGCAGGCGTGGGGAGGGGAGAGGATGCCATGCATGTTTAATTAATGGGGGAGGGGAGGGGGGAGGGACAGGAGGCGGCGGCAGCGAAGTCAGGGGGGAGTGTGCGGTACTGCGTGAAAGTACCCGCAAGCTACCGGCCTATGACCGAGCGAAGCGCACACCCATACCCATTACCCACGCCCACACCCACACACCAATACATCCTGGTAAGAAACCCGGTGTCCCCTGTTTAGTGGTTTCCGTTTACACCAAGACAACCTCACGCCCCCAGGCCCAAGTCTGCACACCCCCCACACACCCCCACACACGCACACACCCACACACCCACCTACACACACACACACACACACACACACAAACACACACCCATCCCCACCTGCGGTGCTCCACCATGTGGCGCGCGATGCAGGCGCCGTACCAGGGACTGAACATCTCCGCGGGCGTCAGGAAGGACGTCTGCGGCGGCAGGGGCGGCGGCGGGGGCGGCAGCGGGGGCGGCGGCGGGGGCGGGGGCGGCAAGTGCCAACAACCAAGCAGGAGGAACACCCCACGTCAGGAGGAGCGGGTTCTGGGAGTGAGGTAAAGAGGCACTGGCGCCACGGCCACCGCCCGGGCACAACCAGCAGCAGTCAATATGCGCCGCCGTAACCACCCCTCCCCCGGGCTGGTATCCACAAACCCCCCGCCCCCATGCTTCAAGTTTCTGAATGTACCCCAACCCCTTTCCTCCCTGCTCGCTCGCAGATGGCTTGCCCCTCGCCCCTCGTCCCGTCCGGTATTAGGCCTGCAAACCCAAACTCGACAAAAGCCGCCCATCCCAAGTTTTCCGGCTATGTCCGGGCGATGAGGCAGTTCGGCCTCAGACTGTGGTGGGCTGAGCCCCTTTTCCCTGACACAGGGGAACACTTGTCCAAATCTCAGTCCCTCATAGCTTTCCAAGTCACAACCTGTCGCTCACGTACCTCCAGCTCCTTGTACTTTTTGTGAATGATGACGTCGAACTCATCCTTGCAGTAGATCTTCCAGTAGTTGATGCCGCCGCCGCTGCCCACCGGCGGGGTGGGCGAATTGAAGTAGCCCAGCGTCTGGCGTTGTTATCGCAATTTGGATGTTGGGTTTGTTGGGACGTTGCGGTATGACAAGTTAGGGGTCAGGCGGCGCCGGGTGGGGCGTGGGCGATACGTGCGCGGGCGATGGACGTGTGCGTGCCGCTCCCCAGTAGTACCCACACGTGCCACGCCGCCGCGGCGGGGCACAACTTGCCGCCCCCGAATGCCGTCCCCACAGCACTCAGGCCCGCCCGGCCTCGATGCCGAGTTGGAGCCAGCGAAGCACCCGGCAATCCCACATCCTTCCGACTCCCCCCCCCCTTCCCTAATCTTCATGCGTGTAACGCGCCCCCCCCACACACACACACCACCACCAACAACAACGCGCACGTGCCGTACACAGCCGCCGCCGCCGCCGCCGCGTCACTCACGGGGTGGTAGAGTGAGTTCTGGATGAAGTCGCGGACAAGCAGTCGGTCCCGCGACGCCCCCTCGGGCGTGGGCACCACCTGGAGAAGCTGCGCCGGCGGCGGCTGCCGCAGCTGCTGCAGCACCGCCGCATGCCGCTGCGCCTCCGCCTCATCGTCCGCCGCCGCTGCCGCCGTGCCGCCAGCAGCGCCGGCGCCGCCCGGCCCCGCAGCGTCTTGTGCCGCCGCCGCACCGCTGCCAGCTACGGGCGCGGCCGCGTCCGCTGCGCCCCGGCCACTTGCACTCCCCTGCGACGCATCGGAGCCGAGGGCAGTGCTGCCCGCGGCTGCGTAGGCCGGCGCCGCTGCTACTGCAGCGCCAGCACCACTCGAATGAGGCGACGACGCTGGTCGAGCAGCACCAGCTTGCCCCGATGATGTTGTCGCCTGCGCTCCGCTGGCAACGCGGTCGCGTGCGTCGTCTGATGGCTCCTTGCGTTGCGCCGCGGGTGATGCTGAGCTGAATCCGCAAGAGGAGAGAAGTGAGCTAGCACTATACAGGTATGATACTTCAGAAGAGAATGCCTGAGTAGTTGAGGCAGGGTTCTGCGAGCTAGCTCTTGAAAGTAATTTCTGCACAAGTAGCCTTCTCATAGTGTGTTCATTGCCTGCTTATCAGCAGGACAGCATGCAAAGCTATTACAAATCACACCAACTTGATCTGTAAGCGCACAGTAAAAAGTTGCGATTGAGTGTTGCGCGATTTCATTGTGCCACGCTAGTACCTCCCGCATGCTCACAGCAGCATGGACATTCATTTGCCATATTGTTAAAGCGCATACATCTCACGCAGAGTCGAGCTCTTCCAGGTTATCCTAGACTAGGAATGCACCCGTCAGTAACCTTTCCCGCGCGCCAACCTGGTGCTTGAGGCGGGCTAGCTAAGGCTGGCTTCTGGCTGTCAGAACAGATCCACACTTTGGGCAGCTGCCTGCGCGGCGGAAGCGGAGGCGCGAGCTAGAGGCCCGCTCGACGCTGCAAAGCCTCTGAGCCAGAGCCTCCCCCGGGACTCTTCTTGGGCCAGTAGCTCAGACCGTGCCCCATGTCGGCTACAGGGACTGCCATGCGCTCGGCAACAAGGCTTGCCTCCTGCGCTGCAGCGCGGGGGCCAGCCCTTGGCACGCTGGGCAGCAGCGGTGCTAGCAGCAGCGCTGCGAGCGGCGCCGAAATCATGATCAGGGCCTTCGCTAGCTCCGCGCTGGCGGCGCCATGCAGCAACCAGACGGGGCATTTTATTAACATGCAGGAGAGCATTGCAGCTAATAGCAGCAGCTGTCCCTGCTGCAGCAGCAGCAGCAGCAGCAGCAGCAGCAGCGCCACCAGCGGCAGTAGCCCCAACAGTGCTGGGGCCAACGCGACGTGTGGGCCGGCGCCGCCGCCGCCAGCAGCGTGGCCGCCGCTGGCGCGACGCCGGATGCCCCCGGCAGCTGGTTTAGCGCTGCTTGGAACTTGCGCGGCGGCTGGCTCAGCACCAGCGAGCAGCAGTAGCAGTAGCAGTAGCAGTAGCACCCGGCTGCAGCTGTTGCAGGGTCTTCGCCGCTGCCTGCACTCCGGCGCCTCGGCTGCTACTGCCGCCAGCGCTGCTGCTGCGGCCGCTGGCGGCGGCGGCGGCGGCTGTCGCAGCCCGGGGCCCGGCGTCGGCGTCGGCGATGGGGATGGCCCGGGCACGAGCGGCCGGAGGCCTGGCGGCGCCGCCGGCTGGGGCACTGGCAGCAGCGGCGGCGGCGCGCGCTCGCCGCCGCGTGAGGAAGGCTTGGGCGCAGTTCTGGAGGTTTTCAACAAGTGAGTTCTCTGTGTGGGCTGCCTTAGGTGACCCAGGTGATTCAGGTGACCCAGCTTGCCCCGCACGCTTTGACTAGCAGTGGCTCCGTGTTCCCTGGGATCCCCGCGCTCCCGTGGGGTTTCTCCCCTCCATGTGTGGCCCTGCTCTGCTGCACGCCACGCTGTCCGGTTGAATGCCCTTTGAGCTCCCCGCCCCCCCCCATGCTCCTGCCCTCCTGCACACCAATACGAACGCCCGCGCACCACCACTCACACCACTCACACCACACACACCACCCGCGCTCACTGGCACTCGCTGGCACCACCAGCGCCACACCCCCAACGCCACACCGCCAACGCCGCCGCCGCCGCCGCCAACGCGGTGCCACCCACCACCTTGCCCCCGCCCCCGCCCCCGCCCCCGCGCTGCGGTGCACAGGCCGCTCAAGTCCCTGCAGCGCGACCGCTCCTCGGCGCTGCTGGACGGCGGCGACCCGCTGCTGGGCGCCATCAGCGGGCGGCTGCTGGACCGTCTGGAGGACTGCCGCGTGCGCTTCCCCACCGCCGTGGTGCTGGGCGGAGCGGGTGAGGGTGGGAGGAGGGAGGGAGGGAGGGAGGGAGGGAGGGAGGGAAAGGGAGGGGAGGACGGCAAGGAGAGGAATGGGGGAAAGGCAGGCGGCGGCGGCCAGCGCGTGCCGGTTGTGATGTGTCCGTCACCATGCCTTGTGACGAGCGCGACTGCGTGGGCATCTGCCGACGTGCTCCCTCCCGCTTCCACTTTCACTCCCACTCCGACTCCGGCTCCCTTGCTGCCCTCCGCAGCGGTGCCGGTGGTGCGGCAGCTGGGCGGCGGGCGGGCGGGCATTGAGCGGGTCATTGTGGTGGACCCCAGCCAGGACATGCTGGACCGGCTGCAGGTGGGTGACACGAGAGGGGCGGCGGAGAATGGGAGGCAGGGGTGGGGTAACCCACGCGCGCGCGCACGTGTGTGTGTGTGTGTTAGGAAAGCACAAGGGAAAGGGTGTGTGTGTGTGTGTGTGTATGTGTATGTGCGTGTGTATGGCACGCGTGTTTACAACATTACATGACACGTCAGCACGGACGTCGCCCCAGCACGGTGGTCAGGTATCGCGCCACGCCCCTTCCCCCAACTCACACACACATCACGTGCGCCGCCGCAGCGTGAGGAGGCGGAGGCGCGCGCCAACCCCGACCCCGACCCCGGCGCCAAGCCCTGGCCGGCCATGAGCTACGTGCGCGGCGATGAGGAGCACCTGCCGTTGGCGCCCAAGAGCGTCGACCGTGAGTGGGCTGGCTGGCTGGCTGGCTGCCGTTGGGGGATGGAGGGAGCGACTGTGTGGTGTGGGTTGTGGGGGCTTGCATCTTGTACCGTTCAGTAGGCTCGGGGAAGTGCCGGGTTATATTGCGTAGCGGGGGGCCCCGAGCGGCGATGCCCCGGATGCCTGAGTCCGCCATTCCTTGGCCTGGGTACGGTATGCCAGCCTGCGAGTTGGTTGGGTTGGGTTTTGGTTGCAGCGCCCTGCAGCGCCCTCCCTCCCATGTGTCCCGCGCGCGCCTGCGCTGCTCAGTTTGGTTGGGATTCCCGGACGCATGCGCCTCTTCTTCGTTTGTCGTGATTGTCGGCCGCTTTCTGTTCTGGCCACAGTGATCATCAGCTGCCTGGGGCTGCACTGGGCAAACGACCTGCCGGTAAGAGCTGCTTTTTTGGTTCTGGTGCTGCCGGGCTGTAGCAATACGGTAATGATGGTGTTGTTCAAGATCGCAGAGTTAAGCAATGTAGGCTCATGTGACACAAGCGACACACATGCCATAGCTGCGCGGCGGACACACACAAACACACACATACACACACACACACACGTTTACCAACACACACACTGCCTCCGGGGCCGCACACACACACACGAACGCGCGGCCCGCATGAAGCTGTGGCGGAGGCTGCGCAGCGTGCCCCCGGAGGCCACAGCGAGGCGCGGTGCGGAACAGTTGGCGGCTCGACAGCACGGGGCCGGCAGCTACTCGCGTCGCCACATCACTACGAAACACCCACCAAGCCAGCAGCAGTCATTGCATGCACGCACTCACATACGGTACCCCATGCACATGTGAAGTCCTGCCGTAATGCACGTTGGCATGCCCTCGCTTCACACAGCCTGCACAACTCACACTGCACCTGCCTTCCTTACTAGGTATAAGCAGCTGTTTTGCGTGCTTGCATTGTCCTGCCCAACTGCTTTGTCAATGACCTGCACGATCGCACTTCCTCACTCCGCCAAGCCCGCCTGACTGCCCGACCTCCCTCCCCACCCCACGCTGGCCGCTTTCGTCCACACATCCCACACACGCCACGTGTCGCCCTTCCCCTCAAGGGCGCCATGGCCCAATGCCGGGCCGCGCTGGTGCCCGATGGGCTGTTCCTGGCGGCCCTGCTGGGGGGCGACACGCTGCAGGTGCGTGGCCCCGCTGACCCCGTGATAGAGATCACAAGAGAGGGTACTATTAAAGACTTACGCGTGCGAAGGGACAGGAACGCCAACCAGGGAACACGCGACGCAACGCATACGCTTGTTACCTGGAATTCCCCGTGTGTGTGTGTGTGTTAGAGATCACAAGGGAGGGGTGTGCGTGTGTGTGTGACATTTGCGTGCGTGGAGGGACCTGCGTGTTTGGTTGCCATGCGTGAAACTTCAGACGGTTACGGTAGTTGGGCTAGGAATGGGAATGACGACCTGGGATGGGCTAGGAATGGGAATGACGACCTGGGAATGGCGACTGGGACCTGTCGGCTTTACGAGGGGTGCCGTTTGGGGGGGTTGTGTTTACCAGCCCAAACTAAACCAATGTGATGGAAGTGGAGTTGAGCAATGCAGTCAAGGCGATACAACAAAAATACTCGTTAGGTTGAAGTAGTCGGAGAAGACGTGGTGGGGGCATGCTGCCGTTTGCCGACCTGGCGCCCGCCGTGCCTGCCGGCTGCAGGAGCTGCGCATCGCGTGCGCGCTGGCGCAGATGGAGCGGGAGGGCGGCGTGTCAGCCGTCGTGTCGCCCCTGGCACAGGTGCGGTGTGTGCTTGGGTTGTGTGCGCGTGTGTGTGCGGGTGTGTTAGCGATCGCAAGGGAGAGAACGTGTGCGGGTGTGTTAGAGGTCACAAGGGAGACAAACGTGTGCGGGTGCGGGTGTGTGTGCGAGTGTGTAAAGGAAACCCAAACGGCGAGGGTGTGTGCGTGTTGTTTGGCACAACAGAGCCAGGAGCCACCCAACGGCTCCGCCGCCGCGTGCGGCGCGCATGCGTGTGTCCCCGGGTCGCGTGGCCTGCTTGCGTACATATGCAATGTGTGGGGGTGGTTGGATGCTTCACAGCCGCAGCATCATGAGTAGCCAAGACAGGCAACGCGCTCGCGCGCTTGCAGCCGCCGCCGCGGCGTGCAGTGCCGCTACTGCACGCCTGTTCACCGCTGCTCTCATGGCACCGCTCCCCCACATTCGCCCGCCGCGACCTCCCTCCCCTCCCTCCCAACGCGCCTCCCATCCCTCCCAACCCACCTCCCTCCCTCCACCGCTCCACCACCACCACCGCCGCTCGCTCCCTCAACGGCGGCAACAGGTGCGTGACGCCGGCAACCTGCTCACGCGCGCCGACCTGCGGCTGCCCAGTGTGGACGTCGACGCCTTCCACATCGGCTACCCGTCGTCGCTGGAGCTGGTGCAGCACCTGAGGGTAGGGTAGGGAGGCGGAGGGAGGGCAGGGGGCAGGGGGTTGTGGTTACCAGCCCAAACTAAACCAAGCTAAAGGAAGCGGAGTCAAGCAATGGGGGGGAGCGTGGCTGGCAGGGTCGGGCCGCGGGCGGCTCCCACACATTCCTGCCATCCTAGGTTTCCCGGGGGTTGCCGGTTGGTCGATGATGGCGACGTGGCAGAGCAGTTGGGTGTGTCTGCGGGCGTCATGGGGATTACGGCATGTGTGCCCGTAGCCAGGGGATGTTCGGCCCAGGGGCAAGTTGACCAGGGAGGGGATCAGTGGGCGAGGGGGGGGGAGCTGGTGCGTGCGCAGTTTAGCGTGGTAGCGGGGCGGGCGCGTATGCTGTGATGACACGACACGACACGACACCCGGCCGCGCGGCCCCCGTTTCCCTCTGCCTGTGTGCTCCCACAGGCGCTGGGGGAGGGCAATGCCAGCGTGCAGCGGCGGCGCATGCTCCCCCGGGACTCGGCCCTGGCGGTGAGTGGCGGGCGCTGGGGAGAGGCAGTGCGCGCGCATGCCATGTTTGCCTTGAACAAGCTTATTTCGTTAACGATTGCGGTGCGTGGGGGGGCTGCGCTATGCAAATGCTGGCGCTGGTGCTAGCGCTGGCACGACGGGCGCAACGGTCTGCAGAGCTACCTAGCAGTACCTCAGCAGACGTACGATTCCGTACGCAAGCCATTTACTCGCTCTTGGCCGACGGTGCCTCCTGGCCCCATCCGCCCCAATCGTCCCCCCTGCCGGTGGTTATGTCGCGCCGCGCTGCGCCGCGCAGGCCGCCGCGGTGTACCAGTCCATGTTCGGATTCCGGCCGCACCAAGACGACCACCAGGAAGAGCAGCAGCAGGAGGAGGAGGCGCAGGGCCGGCAGGAGCAGGAGCAGCAGCAGGAGCAGGGTGAGGCCGCTGCGGCTAGCGCTGACGGCGGCACCAACATGCGAGTGAAGGTGGCGTGGATACTGATTAATTGACGCTGCTGCTACTGCAGGTGATGGCAACGGCGATGGCAACGGCGTCACCGCCACCTTTCAGGTCATCTTCATGACGGGCTGGGCGCCGTCGCCCCACCAGCCCAAGGCCGCCAAGCGCGGCTCGGCCACCGTGTCGTTCCAGGTGCGTGTGCGGCCGGTGCTGGGCGGCCGTTGTGCGCCGCCCAGTCAGTCATGTGCGCCTGAGAGCATGTATGTTTGCGCGTGAGCAGCGGGCAGCGGGGGTACGTACAGTACCTGGTGCACGCTGGCAAGGGGAGTGCGCTGGCTTCATGCGCCCGGGCGCGGGAGGGGGGGAGGGCCGAGCGAATGCCGCAAGTCGTAGGCCGCCGGCCTTGCGACGCGTCCCGCGCAGCGCCGCTCACACACCCCAAATGTCTGGAACCAATGCTGCGCGGGTGTGTGCTAAGTGGCTCGCGTTCATGACTACAACGCCGCACCCCCCCCCCCCCACCGTGTGCCATGGACTGTTATGCACACACCAATGACGACAGGACCTGGCGGATGGGCTAGTCAAGGGCGGGCAGGCGGTGGGCGGCACCGCGGATGAGGGCATCGTGGCGGGGGCGGCCCCGGGGCAGGAGCAGGAGCCATCGCCGCTGCCGTCACGGCGCGCGTAAGAGTCAGCTTGTTTTGTTTGTTGACAGCAGGCAGCGGGCTGTGTGCCCGGCTGCGTGTGTTTATTCCAAGACAAATGTGTAATCCGGTCAATGCGCAATTCGTGTGTGTGCGTGGGGGGAGGGGGCATGTTGGTTGGTCCGAGGCGGATAATGAGCTGTAGCGGAGGCTGCAGAGCTGACTGTCTGCTTTGCCAGGATTCAGGTTATGATTCAAACGGCTTCACGGTGCTGTTCGCTTCGCCGCCTCGGCGCCTCCCCTCTCAGCTCATGAGAGTGGATCGTACGACCGCACATAGCTCGCAGGAATGAATGAATGGGGTTACAGGTTGTCGTGATTTGCGGTGTCGCCTCATTATGTTTCATAGCATAGGATCTTGCATAGGATTGTCAAATCAGGGTTCATCCAGGAGATTGACTTCCTACGAGCAGGCAGATGCAACACACGTGCGCAATGCAGCTTGGCCCGACGTTGCATGACCACCGACCTCGCCACAGCGGCCGCGTCCTTCCCACTCGGGTCAAGGGCCACCTGTAATCGTCACCTCGGCATCTCAGCGCGAGCTCTTAAGTGCATCACTGCATCCATTGTTTGTACAGCGCAGGGGCGTTCCCCAGCCTAACCACCTGTCATCAAGCTGCCAGCGTTGGCAGGGGGCCTACATGGACCCGAATCCATGTAACAATGTTGTTGTTGTTGTTGTTGTTGTTGTTGTTGTTGTTGTTGTTGGCAGGGGCCGCAGGGACCCCCGGCGCAGTGCTACCGGTTCACCCCGGCCAGGGCAACACGCACATCAGTCCCCAAGCAAGCTCATCCGTTTGCATCCCAGCACGCCAGCCGCCTGCAACACATTATCACAGCTTGACCAAGCCAGCCCGGCCACCACAGCGACCAGGAAAGTAATAAAGAATGCGTTGTTGTGTTGGCTTCACTAGGCGTCCTTGGAGATCTCGCAGTGCACACATTCCACACGAAACCCCAACCTCCGCTTCACAAGCGGGGTGCTCTTCAGGCACGACGCGCAAAAAACGTCGGCTTGCTTATATCACAGGCAAATATGCCAATGATCAAATTGGATCTGCTCCCACAAGCCAGCCGCCGTACAAGAGGCGGGGTTCTCGGCTGCCCCAATTCTCGTGCTAGCTTGGCTCACGCGAGCCGCTCACAGCCATGCGCAGTGAGTCATGTGCGAGGAGGTAGTAGGCGTTCGTGTTACGGACATGCGCTAAATTGCGAATGCGAAATGCGAGTGTGGGTCGATGGCGCATGCGGCGGGCGTCGGACTGCTAGCCGACACACGGACCCACCACTCAGTCCGTGCGCATATGATGTACGCGCTGCAAACATAGGACGCGTGCAACAAGGGTTGTTGTCCGTTCTCATCGTCTCATCACGCTCATCAGCAACAGGGTGGCCCAAACAATACGGAGTGCACGGGGGCTGGCCCTTCGCCCCTATTCCCGTGGCCCCGCAAATGCCGTTTTTATCTTCGCCTGCGCATACCGATCTTCCACCCATACAGTCGCAGGTATGCAATGCGAACCAATTGCGCAGAAACGTATACACCATCCTCACACCGCTATGCCCTCGCCCTTGACTGCCCGCTGTGTTTCCATGCCACCACCACCACCACCACCACCACCACCACCACCGCAGCACGTGGCGCGATGCTCGCCGTCAGTTGACGTTCAACGGGGTGCATTTTGCACGCCTTGGCCCTCGGCCTCGCCTGCAATAAGACCGGTGCATGTGACGGACGCACAACGCGCAGCAGTACCGCATTCAAACCCCTGCCTGGCAATGCTATTGATCAATGCCAGCGCAGGCAGCAGTGCAAAGTTGCGGGAGCCATTCTGGGCTCAGTCCATTGTCTAGCAGCACCCGTCGCAGACGCGTATCCAGGGCCATGATATGTGCTGTGCAATCGGTATGTATGCCAGTCTCTGGTGTATGTGCCCGTTCTTGCCGAACCAACCTCTCCTGCACCGCCTTCCCTTGCAGTTTCGAGTCGTGCGCGACGTGCGCGGTCGCATTGCTGAACGACCAACGACCGATTGACAACCACAACAGAGCACACGTGGCAAGCTGTGGCTCGGCCGAGAATGGCGCACGAGCACCACTCCAGCTGCACCGGCCCTTCAACGGCCGCCCTGATTTCCGAAAAGCTCATAGATACAAGACACATTATCCCTTCGAGCCGCATGCACGGAGCCGCAGCAAGTGTGGCTGGTTTTGTTGCCAGGGGAGACACGCAGTGGATTCAGGTCATGAACATATTACGGTAACGACCAAACGACCATCTCGCTCTCCATTAACCAGACAAGCAACCCGCTCGCCGGCTGGACCACGAGCTGCCCCTTGCCACGGTAAGCTGCAAGCCAACAACACCAACACTTCTTAAGCCATCTACATGGTAATAGTGAGCATTTGACTAAAACTGGCTCTGGCTGCCTTGAGGCCGTTCACATGTACATCACAGGCCCTGCCCTGCCCACCACCGCCTCTGCGACAGGATATGTACATCACAGGCCCTGCCCACCCGCCGAACTTGCGGCCGCCTTTGCTCTGCAGGGCCCTCTCACCGTAAGGCCCTGCCATCCTGCACCCCAACTCCCGGCATCAAATACAACCCCTCTGCCCCGTCGTACTGCACACACCGCAACCCCAGACGTAGGTTCCCGCTCGGCGTGCGGCGGACAGCTGCGCATGCCCTCGGTCACGACACTAGGTGGAGCACACCGTTGTCATTCTCACCCCCATCCTTGAAAGCGGCAGAACCATTTCCCAACTCGTGCCGCACATCACACACACACACGCATCCACGCGCCCAGGCTGCTCCTGTCCTGCACAGCGTGGCCCTCTTGCATGCATGCATGCAGCTGCTGCCCGGGCCACGCGGCCAACGGATCATACTCGCACCACTTCCACCATCATCATCAGTATCATCAGCATCATCATCATGACGAGGCGGGGCAGGCGCGGTCCCATGCGTTCCCTTTGCCCGCGCCCCACACGCGGTCCGCCAGGCGTGCACACCCGCCGGCGCTGAAACAGCTGTATGTACTGAAGGCAGGCAGCCCCCCTCAGCCCCGCGGCCCAGTTACTGAACCCGCGCCACCAGTGCACTGCGTCCCCCAGTGGCGCGGCGCCGCGTCGGCTGCACCCCCCCGCCCCTCGTGTGTCGCAGGGCTCGGTGCCGGGTTCGCGCTGCTCATTCGCGGTTTACGCACGTCACCCACATTTACGGCAACAGCCGTGCTGGCATTACTTTAACTTCTCAGGTCGGGAGGACGAGTGGTGCCCGGCTCCGCACAGCACACAGTGCGCGTGCCCACCAGCGCTCCACAAAGCGCGCTGGGTGACCCCACCAGGCGATGACCCAACTAGGCGATGACCCAACTAGGCGATGAACCAACTAGGCGGTGGTGCCCCCTGCCCGTCGGCAGCGCGCCTGTTGTTGTTGCGGCCGGCACCGCGCGAAACGGCCGTCCATGGCGCAATATCACCCCGCCCTGCGCGCGCTTGCAGGGCCTTCAAGGCCTCGAGACCCCATTCACTGATGGCTTGTTATGTCAAGATGTAACGATGTAACCTCCGGCGGGAAGCGAAGCCCGCTGCGCCGCTGCCCTCCGCCGCTGACAGCCGCTTGACGACCGCTCGCTCTCACGCTCGCTCGCCCGCCCGCCCTCCCGCTCACAGGATCTGCGCCTCCATGCTCTTCAGCAGCGCCTCACGCTGCATGATGGAGCGCCGGATGGCCAGGGTGGCGGCGTCCTCAGCACCTGCCGGCGCCGCCGATGCCGCCGCCGCCGGCGCCGCCGCCGCCGGCGCGTCCAGGTCGCCGCTGGCCATGGGCCGGGCCGCCGCCGGCGCCGCCGCCGCCACCGGCGCCGCCGCCGGCGCCGCAATGCCGGGGCCACTCACGCGCGGCCGCTTGGCCTGCATTGGCATTGCCACCATAGCCCCGGCCGATGCCGGGACCGGGGCCGGGGCCAGGGCGGCGGAGGGGTCGGGCGCAGCGCCGTCGAAGGGAGCCGGCGGCGGTGCGGCGGCAGGGGCGGCAGGGGCGGCGCCCCAGGACGGCAGCGGCGCGTTACAGCTGGTCGCGGTCTGCATGGGTGAGGAGCCGCTGCCGGCGGCTTTGCAGGGCGACGCGGGCTGGCTGCTGCCGCCGCTGCCGCCGCTGCCGCCGCCGTGGGGCTGCTGCGGCGCCGACGGCGGCAGGAGCGACAGAGGCGCCTGCTGCTGGTTGTGCGCCTGGTGGTTGTGCGCCTGCTGCTGCAGCGGCTGCGGCTGGCCTGAGGCCAGCTGGCTGACGGTTTGCAGGATGGTGCCGCTTCCGCCGCCGCCATTCCTGCTCACGCTCATGCCGTTGCTGCTCATGTCAGTGCCGCTGGCGCGCGGCGCCGCCCAGCCGATTGTGGGCGGCGGCGGGCCGCCGGCGATGCCCATGCCAGACAGCGAGGGCCGCCCAGCCGGGCCCTGCACCTGCAGCTGCATGGCCTGCTGCTGCTGCTGCTGCTGCTGCTGTTGTTGCTGCTGGTGCTGTTGTTGCTGCTGCTGCTGTTGCTGTTGCTGCTGCTGCGGGCCTGCGCCGTTGCCGTACATGTTGCCGGTATTGGGGCCGCCGGAGACAGGGCCGGAAAAGGGGCCCGAGAAGGGGCCGGAGCCCGGGCCGCCGCCGCTGAAGGGGCCAGAGCCGGGGCCGCCGCCGCTGAAGCTCGAGTGCTGTGCGCGAGAAACCACGGAGGGACCGGAGGACGGCCCGCCGACGGCGTTGGCGCCGCCGCCAAAGGTGTTGTTATTGTTGTTGCTGTACTGCGGTGGCGGCGGCAGAGCGGCGGCGGCGGGCGCGGCGAAGCCGGTGCTGCGAGTGGACGCAGTCCATGCAGCCTGCGGCCACGCACGCGAAGCGACCAGCGTTTTCGTTGTCAAGCAAAGTCATAGCATGCAATACACGTGTGCGGCAAGGTAGGAAGGCAATCTGCTGTGCCCCTGCCCCTGCGTCTACCGCGGCTCCCATGTGCCACCCACAATGAACGTTACAACCTGCGCTTCCCCCGGCCCGCCAGCTCCCCCGGAAGGACCCCCCGGGTTCGGGGCTTTATTAGTCATATTGGGAATAGAAGTAAAAGTAATTACACACACATACACACACACGCCCTCCTTGTGCTTTTCTTACACACACGCCCTTTCCCTTGTGCTTTTCTAAAACACACACGCCCGCCCGGGCCCACCAACACTCTCCATGTCCAGGCGCCCTCCAACCCAACTCACCGAGCTCATCTTGGCCATGCGCTGCTCAAACTTCACCATGTTCACCACGCCCAGCAGCCCGCCGTTGCCGCCGCCGAGGCCGTCGTCGTCATCCTCGTCGTCAGGCCCTAGCAGGCTGGCGGCGCGCATCTCCAGCTCCCAGTCGAACTCGCTCTCGGGCCGCAGCGGCGGCAGCTCCCGCAGCGACGAGGAGCGCCGCTTGGCAGCGCCAGCCGCGTAGGGCGGGTTGTGGTGGGCGTGGTGGCCCTGGGGAGGGGCGGCGCCGCCGCCGCCACAGCCCAGCGCCGCCGCCGCGAGCGCGGCGACGCCGGAGCCGGAGGTGGAGGAGAAGGTGGAGAGGGAGGGGGACTGGGAGGGGGACGGCGCCGCTAGCGGCAGGCCGGGAGGCGGTGCGGCACATGCGCCGCCGTGGCCGTAGCCAACGCACAGCCCAGCGCCGGCGCCGGCGCCGGGCGGGCCGAAGGTCTCGGCGCTGTCCTGGCGCGCATGTGGGTTGTAGTTCAGGTGCTGCTGCTGTTGCTGCTGTTGCTGGTACTGCTGCAGCTGCTGTTGTTGTTGCTGCTGCTGCTGCTGGTGCTGTTGTTGCAGCTGCTGCTGTTGTTGCTGCTGCTGCTGCTGCTGCTGCTGCTGCTGCTGCTGTTGTTGTTGCAGCTGCTGCTGTTGTTGCTGCTGCTGCTGCTGCTGCTGCTGCTGCTGCTGCTGTTGTTGTTGTTGCTGCTGCTGCTGCTGCTGCTGCTGCTGCTGCTGCCAGTGCGCCTGCTGGGGATGCGGCTGCTGCGGATAGCTGCCGGCCGGTGCCGCCGCGCCGGGCGCGTATGGGCTGGGCACACCGTGGGAGGCCCGCTGCTGGTGCTGGTGCTGGTGCTGCATGTACGGCTGGCCCCCGCCATTGAATTGGCCGCCTGTACCGCTCTCGTTGTAGCCGCCGTGGCGAGCGAAGGGCGCCGTTGAGGGACCGGACGCGGCGATCTGGCCCGCGGGCGGCAGGTACCGCGGCTGCTGGTGGTGCGGGTGGTGTTGCAGGGGCTGCGCGGGCGGAGCAGGACCGAAGCCGCCGTTGACGGAGCTCTCGCGCCGCACCCCGCCAGGCATCATCGGCCCGGGCTGGACCCAGGGCGACTGCAGCTGGGGCGGCTGCCCCGCGGGTGCCGGCGCCGAAGAGGGCGCGGGGTAGCAGCCGGGCTGGCCCGTCGGAGCGACGCCTGTCGACAGCGCGCGGCCGTGCTGTGCGGCGTCCTGACGACCGCCGCCCCAGGACGGCTGTCCCGCAAACGGGGAGCTGAAGCTTTGGTGTCGGACTTCGCCACCGATGTTGCCGAGACCGGTGGAATAGCCCGGCTGCAGCATTGGCCCTCCGCGCATGTCCGCCGGTTGACCAGGACTTCACACGGGAGTCACCCGCGGCGCAGGTTGGAACGCACGTAGCGCTGCAGCGGTGCTGAATCAATGAAATTCGCCCTCCTTGCGGCGAAAGAGACGCGCGAGCTATCAGCGACGGTGAGGCCGGTCGTTAACCTTTTTCTCTGTTCCGGGGTCCCGCCGGGAGGTAGAATGAGGAAGCTGCCAGTGGTAGTGCGGTAATCCCAGCAGGTGACGCGCGAGAAGGGCGGCCCTCACACGGAGCGAGTGCTAGACGCAAGAAAACTTCCCGCTGCTCTCACCAGCGCCCGCGCAACTGTGGGAATCTGCGTAGGGAGCACAACGGTTACAAAGCTGATGTCGGCACGATAGCAAGTTTCACAGGAAAGCACAGGCACCTGGAAAGCGCAGATAGGCGTCACGCACGGGGGTCACCTCCTCAGCGCTACCCTCCGCCTTAGCAGCAACCGCGACCCATCAAACATGCAACAGACCTGCTCCTGGTCCCCTATCAGCTGCTGGCGTCGTCGCAGCCCACAGCGGACGCTGTCCTGTCCTCCGCTCTTCGTCCAAAGAAACTTCTCCCAGCCTGGGCCCGATCCAGTTGCGTTGATCCCCGATATTATACCATAGAGCAATGGTCTCGAATAGCAACTCTCGCGGGGCAGCCGAAGACCGTGCAAAATCTGGTAAGTGTGGGCCCTTCCAAACCCGCCTTGCAGGCCTGCTGTCTTAATTTAACAATGAAGACCTGCCAGGCAATGAAACGGGTTGAACAGTGAAGAGTTAAGGCGTTGGGGCGCTTCCGGTGAGAGCCAATCTGGGCGCAGCCGGATCCGCAGGAATTCCTGCTCCCGTTCCCAGCCGAGACGCCCTGTGAGCCGGGCCGTCGCGATGGCCACGCCCGCAGCTCGCGCAAATCCCCCCCCCCTTGGCCACTCCCCTCCTCTACTTTGGCCTTTGGGGCCCTCAGCCCTGGCCCCTGGCAGGGCTCCCGTTAGTTCCTTCACGACGGCACCTCGCCAACTCCTTGCCAACGCTGTACTGTTCATCGCCAATGGGTGAGAACGCCACGCGCTCCGCACGAAACCCTGGGCCGAGCCCGGGGGCCGGGGCCAGGGCCGGCCGCCCGGGTTCGCACCCAGGTCGGGCGAGTGCCACAAGCCTGGCTTCCGCTCATAGGCCCGCTTAGAGTCGAGAGCCTGTTCCCCCACCATGTCAGATGTATGCGGCGCTGTCCTGCCTGTCCTTCGCCAACAACACGCACACGGTCAGTACAGTTTACTCATCGCGCGGTACCGCAGTGCATTTCCGTGCATGGCGAGGCCAGCTGCGAATGAATGGCCGTACTACCCGGCCCGGCCCCTCCAGAGTCCAGACCTCCTCTCCCTGGCTTCTCCAGTCATCCCTCCAGTCCCCCCTCCTCCCCTGGTGCTGCTAGCTCGCCCTTCTACTGTTCTACACCCACAGCGACTGGGGTACAGGTTCAGATTCCGTGCCGTATTTTACACACTATGCAACGGGAGTTTTGAGACTGCACAATGTAAGAGCATGCACATCAGCACATGCCTCCCTGGGCCCTTAGCCTAAACGTCGATGGCTGCAACCTGCGAGCAACCCACATAGCTACCGTCTGTGCACTGCGGTCATGCGCCGTCCGCGCCCGGCTTCACCGCTTGCCACAGAGGCTCTTTCCATCAGGGATCCTGCCCCCCGTTGTCCACCTGGCCCACACGCCAAGGCCTGAAGCAAGCAACCCACCCGCCTCCGCCCTGGGTGCCCCGGGTCCGCGCTCGCCGCGCCCTCATGAGGTCATGACTCATGACCCAATCCAACACCCGGCATTAAACACACACGCATGGGGGGGCCGGGCAACCCAGCACTTTCTTGGGAGCCCCTCCGCTGCCCATGCCGACGTACGGCCACGCCGACGTGCAGCAGTGGTGCTCGTTGACGTCCACACGCCCTGTGACGCTAGTAGCTGTCGTGGCGAGCTCATCAGCGCTTGCCAAAGAGCTTGGACATCACGCCGCCGCCGCCCGCGCGCTGGGACGCCGCCTCCAGGGCCTCTGCCAGGAAGGGCAACAGCAGGGGGCATGGACAGATGGGGGTTGGCGGCTTAGCAAAGCTGTGGGTTTGTTCGTACCCGCCCTCAAGGACACGCGCATAGCCGCACCCTCGAGCGCTGGAACGTGCCGTCCTCAATCCTCATGCACAAGCAAAGGCAGGCATGCCCGGGGCAGTTGAAACTATCCCTGCAGTGGATCCCCCGGTGAGCCCCGCCTCCCGACGTGCTCATTCCTGCTGACCCACTGGGATCGGAGGGACTGCACACTGCAGTCTCACACATCTGCCTAGCTAGCTAGCACGAGAAAGTGTCGCTGGGATACTTTGGGCCCCTTCCCCTGCGCGCGCATTGACCCCGATCGCTTCCCGCACGCCTCTTGCGCTGAACCCCCTCGCCCCCCTGGCGCCACCCACTGCACTGACCAGCACTGCCCGTGCCGTACTGCCGTATACTCCACTCACCCGCCATCGCCTCCTTGTACGGCGCCGGGCACGTGGGACGAGCCGCCAACCGCTGCATGTAGCCCCACACGTGCTCGTACCTGTACAGCAGCAGCATCAGCAGCAGGATGGCGGTACGGCGGGGGTACAACAGCTGCCGTGAACCTCATGTACGGCGCGCGGGGATGTGGGCGAACAGCAGCTAGGTGTCGGCATGAGGCGGGCGGGCCAGTGGCCCCCGATGACAGTGCCCCTACCGAAACCTCCTGGTCCCCCCCTCCCCGCATACAGAGCGTGCGCACGACGTCTCATGCATTTCGTCTCCAGCCAAGCACAGCCGCGATAGAATACTAAGCCACTTGTAAAGCCCGAAAGCACACAGCCGAAATGTAAATACTACCAGGTTTTCACCCGCTTTATGCTCACTTGGTCAGGTCCAGGTCAGGGAAGAAGAGCGGCAGGTACAGCAGGTAGGAGCCAACTGCGTGCGTCGTCGTCGTGGTGGTGGGGGAACCGCGGGCACATCACATGTGCAATGTTGATTTGGATCTGGTGCGTCAGAGGTGGACGCCGTGTGTGTGTGCATGTACAGGATAGCACGTGTAGCACAATGGGCGTGGCAATACCAGGCACGGCATCCTGCTGGCTCGCGCTGCTGCATGCTGCAAGGGCGGGCGTTGGTGGTTGCGAGGTGCGCACACCCTGACACGCACACGCTGACACGCAGGCGCACGCGCGGGTAGCTTCCAGGCAGGGCACGCACCTGCAATGTCTCCCACGGTGAACTTGTCACCTGCGGTAGTGCGCGGTGGGCGGCGGCGGCGGCGGTGGTGGCGGTAAAGGCGGCAGTAAAGGCGGCAGTAAACCGGGATCAGCAACGGCCAAGGCGGCGCTGGCAGTACATGCACATGCACGGCAGCATACATCCAGTTGATGACGCGGCCGGTCACAGAGGAACAAAACGGCCTCCCTAGCCTAGGAACAGCTAGTTGCACGCCCCTGCCTCTCCGGCAGTGACGGAAGCGACCCGCCTGTGGCCCGCCAGTGACCCAGACCCTCCCCGTCCTTCTCGTGCTACGCCCCCCGATGCCCTGCCCCTGAACGCCCCGCCGCCAGATGTCCTGCCAGCCCTGTACTACGACCCCACCCCACCCCCGCCCTCCCGCCCGCGTCATTAAATTAAATGCATGGAACCCCCTCCCGCCCGCGCCGCCTACACCGACACTGACTCGCTGCCACGCCGCACGCCTAAGCGCGCACAGGGGCACGCGCCCCGCCCCTCTCGGCCTCGCTCTTTTCGCCCAACCACCCCTGCAATCCTGGCCTTCCCCTCGTTGCAGTCCGCCCCTCCCCCTTGTTCAAGTGACTCGGCCTTTTCACCTCCATTGCCTTCTTTCTCCTCTCCCTCAACACCCTCCGCCCCCTCCCGCGCCCCCTCCTGTCTTCCTCCTCCTCCTTCACCTCCGCTCCTCTTGTCCTGTCCTCAACTGCTCACCCGCCAGGTAGGGCTTGGAAGACAGAATGGAGTTGAGACTGGACAGCATCACCGGCATCTGGGTGCCCCTGTGTGTGTGTTAGAGATCACAAGGAGATAACAAGCAAATTAAAGACCTGTGTGTTAGGAAAGCACAAGGAGAGGAAGGGTCGACCTGTGTGTGTGTGTATGTGTGTGTGTTAGAGATCACAAGGTATGTGTGTGTGTGTGTGTGTGTGTGCCACATGTGGGTGAGTGCGTGTAAAAGGTGTGGGTGCGGGTGCGGGTGTTGGTGTCATGGTGTGGGTGTGGGTGTGGGTGTGGGTGCGGGTACGGGTGTGGGTTTCAGGTGGGGATGAGAGAGTGTACAAAGGAAGGTTATGGACACGTGTCTTTTGTGACAGGCCCCCACATCATGAAAGCCCCAGTTGCGAATGGAGCACGTGAGCAGGGGCCAACGCAGTGGCTGGGGGGGCAGGACGGGCTGGGGCCCCTGGGGGGCGACCGGCAAAGCCGCGCAGCCCGTGTGTGCCGTGTACGACAACCCGTGAAGGTCCCCGTGATGTCGCAGCACGTTATGGCGCACAGCCCCTACCCCCCCTCCACACACCCATGATGCACACCGTACGGTTGTGCAGCAGTGTACATCGGAGCGGACGCATCGCAACCAGGCGTCCATCCCACACAAGCGCGAGGAAGGGGTAGGGGCCGGCCTCACCGCTGCGCCGAGTTGAAAAAGGCGTCGGAGAGCGTCGAGTTGGCAAACAGCGTCCTGTTGTGGGGGTGGTGGCAGAGGTGTCGAAGGTACCGTTTTGATGGTAGGTTATTGCGATTGTTGAATGCACAGAGAGTTACTTCAGGCACTTTTCGCAAATGGCAAGCGCTCTCAGGTCGGCCCTGGCGCCAGCTCGTACCCTCTTCCGCTCCCCATTCATGCAGCACCACTGTGCATTGACCGGCCCCCTCCACTCCACTTCACTCCTTATTTGTTCCCTGCTGTTTGCCCCCGCCGCGCCCACCCTAGCCCCCGACCTCCCTCGTCCCCTGCAGGCAGGCAGGCAGGCAGGCACCCACCACTGTGCGGCAGTGCCCAGCTCGTCCGCACTCAGCTTGCCGTACTTGTTGGCCTGGCGGTTGCGGTTGTGATGGTGGTTACGGCGGTGGTTAAGACGGTGGTTGCGGTGGCAGTTACTGTAGCGGTTGTGGTTGCGGTGGCCAAACCCTCACCCACCCGCCCGCCAGCCCGCCCTCTCATCGCGGTGGTTTATGTGCAGATTGGAATGGACTACCCCCACCCCCCTCCATCCACACTAACCCCCCAACCCCCACCAGGTGCAGTAGGATGGCCCCGCTCTCGAAGATGGGCAGGTCACCGTCCGTCATCGCGGGCACCTGTATGACGTGGACGTGGACGTGTATCGTGTTCGTGTGTACGACACGTATGGCAGCACAGGCGAGCAGAGCAGCGAGCAAGTGGCACGGGCGAAGGGCTGCGCCCCGCCCGCGCCCGCGCCCGCGCCCGCGCCCACCACCAACCGCTTGCACCCGCCACCCTCACCCGCCACCCCGCCACCCCGCCAACACTCACGCACCCACCACGGCACCACCCACCTTGCCAAAGGGGTTGATGGCCAGGAACTCGGGGCGCTTGTGCTCGCCCCGCCGCATGTCCAGCAGCACCAGCTCGTGCGGGATGGCCAGCTCAGCCAGGTACCCTGGTTTGGGTTCGTGTGTGGGTGCGTGTGTGGGTGGGTTTTTCTCGGGTGGGGGGATGACTGGCAGGGTCCCATACAGCTGCACATATTGAACGCGAGGTGTATCGATGTGTGGCCACCGCACCCAGTCATCGTCACGCCTGCAGAATCCGGTGCCGCGAGGGCCTAGCAGGGCTGCGTCCCCTGCCAAACGCTCCGGGGGCTAGCGCACGGCATCCTTTTGGGCAGGATGGAGGGCCGACCCACAGTGCACGCTTTCCCGGGTGACGCGCTGAGCAGAGTTGCTGGCGCGCTAGAAAGTCAGTAGTTGGTGTATTGTGACGGTCTTATACGCGCACGGACTCGAGCGGACATTCGCGACCAAACCACACAATCGAGGCCGCTTGTTGGGCTCGTTCTCCACTCACACTCAGCAATCTTGCCACGAGAGCCGGGGTTGGTGTACAGCTTGATGGTCGCCTGGACGGAAACAGCGGTCGCGCGGCTGGCGCGAACCGTGGGTGCGCGAGCACGAGTGGTGCTGCCCGCAAAGGGCTGGCGAGTACGCAGCGTCTGCATGATGGCAAGTCTTAATAACCGATAATACTGAGTATACTATTTCCAACTTAGAATTGCGTGCAGTCGTGACATCCCCGGAAAATGCTGCCCGCCCCACCATTGCGGTGTGGACTGGCCAAGTGGCCCCGCAGGCCCGCACTAGCGCACCACCATGCGGTGCAAAGGGCGTGCCCCGAAGTGGAGGTGAGAGTTTGCGATGTGAGGTAGCATGCACCGTGTTGAGCGGTTACGTGTGCGCCGCCGCGCCGTACAGGGGTCGCGGGGCGGCACGTACGCAGGCGTAAGCTGTTGGGGTTGGCATGGGCAGACACGGGGTTGGTCGGCCGGCGGAGGCCGGGAACGTGTGTTCCGCATCCTGGCAACCCCCCCCCCCCCCTGTTCTGAAACGTATGGGGGCGCGGCGCCCCCTGCGGGGGCCGGGGCACGCCAACCCAGCCCCACCCCACCCAATGGAATGCAGCCATGCAGGGCCACGGCCCGGCCCCTGTGCCCTACGGAGGAAGCCGACTGCGCCCTGGAGAGGTGGTTACTTGGTGTGCGCACACACGCGCAAGGGGGTGACGGAACGGTGACGCCTTCACACAATCCGCCTTGCATCTTACATGGCCGTGTAGATGACACGGCGGGTGTCATCCTGGCGAGGAGGGTCAATTGACCACATACCATGCGGTAATGAATTGCTAATTAGTAGTCACGGTAATCCACAGTGTGCTGCATTGGCAGCCAGCTGATGCCTCGCACGCCCTCATGGAGGTGTCCACTGCCACCACGTGTAGTCACCAGTGCGGCCCAGTGCCCCCCTCGTTTCGCTTCTGGTTTCTGGGATGAACTACCCCCCCCCCCCGCCCCCGCTTCGCCCCCCACGCGGTGCCCTGCGCCGCCCCCACACGCCCCTTGCTCCGTACTGCCGCCGCCGCCGCCCCACAAGAAGACGCTGTGCCCTCCCTCCCGTTCCCCGGCTGCCTCCCAGTGCCCAAGCCCCCGGGCCCAGTCATGCCCCCCTCACAAACCCCTCTTCTCCTCCCAGCTGCTTCCAGCTGCCTCCAGCTGCTCCCAGCTGCTTCCAGCTGCTCCCAGCTGCGTGCCCTCATCAGCATCAGCATCCGCATCAGCATCAGATGAGGAAGTGCCGGTCCACCAGCGTCTTCTGGCTGAGGTTGTCCTCGCCCCAGCTGTCGCGGAACCACTTGACGGCGCGCCACATCACGTAGGTGACGAGCGCGCTGATGGCCACAGACTGGATGTTCATGTCGATGGCGCAGAAGAACAGCGCCTCGTACACGTACAGCCGCACCTGAGGGTGGGGCGTGGCGGGGGTTGGGGGTGGTGGTGGTGTGGGGTTTGGCGGTGGGATGGGGTGGTGGTGGTGGTAGTGTGGGGTTTGGTCGTTGCGGAGGGGTTTGGTGATGGAGGGAAGGAGGTATGGACGGGAGTGGGGGAAGAAAGGAGGGGAGGCGGTAAGAGGAGGTGAGAAGGGAGGGAATGCCCAACGGCACACGCCAGGCCCTCCTGCCCTCCACCGGCCCATACCCGCACGCCGCACGCTCTCCTCTCCGTCCCTCTGCTCCTATTCCCTTCCCCACCCCCTCCTTCCCTCCCTTCCTCCCTCCCTCCCTCGCCCCCTTCTAACCACCCACAGACCCACCCACCCACCCACCCGCCCACCCTACCTCGCAGCCCAGGAACATGGTGCGCGTGAAGGCCTCCAGGTAGTCGTGCACCATGGCCGTGTTGTTCAGCGCCGAGTCGGGCGGCAGGTCCAGAACCATCTGCAGGTAGGTGGGGTCGCTCACCTGCGTGGCAAGGGGGCGTGTGCGTGTGTGTTAACACAGCGGAACTGGGAGAACGCAGCGCCACGTGTGTGTGTATGTGTGTGCGTGTGTTTGTGATAGAGAGAGGGGGTTGGGGGGGGCGGTGGGGTTGAGGGGTTGAGGGGTGGATGGGAGGGGGTTAGGGACAAGGGTGAGGGAGGGCGATGGGTTGGGTTGGGTTGGGTTGTGGTACCAGCCCATCAAGCTTTCGACATGCGAACCCGCAGCGTCGAGGTCCAGCAACCCAATCCCAAGTCACAGGCACGTAGTAGTGCACAGCAGCCTACAGCAGCCCGCCCCGCCCCGCCGCCCCGCCGCCCCGCCGCTGCCCCTAGCCCCCAGCACCCCAACTCCGCTTCCTTTAGATTGGTTTAGTTTGGGCTGGTAACCACAACCCCCTTACAGCCCCCGGCCCGCCCGCACCCTACAGCCCGCCCCCGACCTTACAGCCCGCCCCCGACGCTACAGCACCAAATGCACTACCCGGACGCACCTGCGTGGCTGCGTTGCGCTCCACGTCGTCCACCATCTGTTTGAACAGCAGGCTGATCTCCTGCTGCGCGCTCAGCACGTTGTCGCGCTGCCGCCCCGCGCCCCGCAGGAAGGTGGAGATCATGCCCTTGCGGTTGCGCGCGTCGTTGGTGGCCTGTAACAGGCGGCGTGTGTGGGGGGCCGTTTTTTTGGGAGGGTGGGGTTAGTTCATCCCAGAAACCAAAGCGGGGGTGTTAATACCAGCCCAAACTTTACCAAACCCAATGCAGGAAAGCGCGGAGGTGGGGGCAGTCCATTCTAGTTCCCAACTCAATTGCATGGTGGCCGTCGTGGTCTCCTTTTCACCCAGCAGTCCTGAGCAAGGCCACCCCAAATGGTCGCTTTGGTTTCTGGAATGATCTACCCCCAACCCCCTTCCACCCCCCATCCGCGCGCACACAGCACACACACACACACACACACACACACACACACACACACACACACACACACACACACACACACACACACACACACACACAGCCCCACCTGCTGCACCAGCTGCAGCATCTTGGCGTCGTAGGTCTTACGGATAGAGTCGGTCACGTACAGTTGGAACAGCTGTGATGGCGGCGGCGGAGGAGGAGGAGGACGAGGAGGAGGAGGAGGAGGAGGAGGAGGAGGAGGAGGAGGAGGAGGGGGAGGAGGGGGAGGAGGAGAAGGAGGAGGAGGAGCGGGGGCGGGCGGGCGGAACAGGGCGGGGGCGGGCCGGGCAGGGCAGGGCAGGTGAGACAGGCACAACGCTGAGAGCCAGAGGAAGAGTTCAGCGGCACAGTAGCTGGGAATGGCTCCATCTCACATCGGCCCTCGCCCACACTCTCCTACAGTTCAGCGCAGCTCTCCCACTGCCCACCGCCATGGACCCCGCCCGCCCATCCACACGGCCCCTCACCCCCTCCGTCCCCCCCGCCCTCCCACCTGGTTGTCCGCCAGCTTGGGGTTGCTGGCGCCCGACACCAGGCCGCGCTGCGCCGTCAGCCCCTCCTCCTCCTTGAGCAGCTCCTGGTTTAGGTCCCTGAGCAGGGGTGAGGTGGTGTGGGATGAGGGTGGGTAGGAATGGCGACGATGGCGGGGTTGGGGTGGTGGTGGGTTTGTGGGGGGATAGCCATCCATGGTTGGTGTGGGTCATGTGGGGGGTTCCAGGAATGCTTGGTTTGGAGGCGAAGGCATAGTGTTGGGGGTGAGGGAGCGGAATGGTTGGGTGCAGTTGGTTGAGAGAGCAGTTACCGTACTGCACATAATCTAAGTTCCAAAAATCATGAAAATGGCTTCTTGACACTGACGAAAAATAATGTTTTGGGGATTTTGTCACTTGAGGGGAAAAATTCCGTGCCGACTTTGTCACTTAGCGCAAAAAATTGGGCCAAGGCGGGCGAAACACACACGCCGTACACGCGCTGAGGTCAATTCCTGGATAGCGTTCTAGGACAGTGCCTTTATTGCTTTACATATTTATAAGTCCAAGCAACCCAAAATGTCGCCCAAGAAGCCGCCAGGCCTCGGTGCCGGTAGGCAGAAGCCGCTTACCTTGCCCAAGATTAGCGAGGACCAGTACAATGATAACTTCAAGAAGAGCGCTGAGGACAATCGTGCTAAGCTGGCAGCTGAGAAGGAGGCAGCTGCTAAGGCGGCGCGTGCTAAGCAGCGGATGAGAGTGCAGGAGAGACCATGGACTCGTAGGTTAGTTATGAGGTGGAGGTGGGGAGGTGGTGCAGGTAGGAGAGAGCATGGACTCGTAGGTTAGTTGGAGGCGGGCACGGTGGTGGGCGGCACGGTGGTGGGCGGGTGCCGCCGTGACATGATACAGCGATTTGCAGTGCGTCCGGCAGGCGCTATTGCTAGGTGCTTTGACGGGTTAAAATTTAAGTAATGCGCCGTTGTAACTTGGGGCAATATTCATGGACGGCTTGTCACCTAGAAAAAAAATTCCGGCCCGCTTGTCACTTGGGGCAAAAAATTCAGCTCCAAAATCCATGTCACTTAAATTATGTGCAGTACGGTAGTTGGCTCCCCCCGGACAGCCCCCTCCCCCTCCCCCGCCCCCTTCCCAGAGCTCTCTCCCACCCATGCCCCACACTGCAGACGCCCACCTACTCCCCACCTACCCCGCGCGCCTACCACCCACCCGACTGCCCCGCTCCCCTTACCTTCCCCCAATGGTCGCATCAGTACTGAAGTAAACTACCCCCCTGCCGCGCGCTCCCACAAACGCCCCCTCCCCTTCAACATCTCACCCCCCCAATACGCACACAAGCGCAGGCGCGCACGTGCACGTGCACACACACACACACACACACTCAAACACAAGCGCACAAGTCTTTCATTTGTTACCTCCCTTGTGAAATCTGAACACACAAGCGCACGCGTACGCACCTCAGCGTGGCGTCCGAGTGCTGGGCCTGGTTGCGGCCGTGGATGTAGTAGCCGGAGTGGGTGTCGTCGAAGATGACGGTGGAGATGTTGGCCAGGAACATGAGGTCCACGAACTGGGTCACCGGGTTGGCGATGTAGGGGAAGTACAGGAGGCGCCGGAAGATGTACTGGAATGCGGGTGAGGGAGGGGAAGAGGGTGTGTGTGTGGGGGGGGGGGGGAGGGAGGTCATTGTCTCCAGCCCAGTAAACCATAGCCAACGCAGGGGAACGAGGAGGAGCGGGCAGCACAGGGAGGCATGTGATGATGTCGGGTTGCATGGGTGGTTGAGTTGGGAAAGCGATCGGGGAAGCAAACGGGAAGGCGGTCCACCACTGCACCGCCGTCAGCACACAACCACGCACCTCACACAGTGCCTTGTACACCCGCACCCACACCCGCACCCGCACCCGCACCCACACCCACCCGCATCCGAACCCACACTACGCACCCACCTCCACACCCACCTGGCCCAGGAAGAGTATGAGGAAGCAGAAGGCCTCGATGCCGAAGCGCAGGATGATGCTGCTGGTGACGCCCCAGTAGTCGTGGTAGTCGTTGGCGTCGGGCGTGATGTTGCCGGCGGCGATGACGTTGCAGCCGTCCAGGATAAGCGTCTGGCGGGGGGGGGGAGAGGTGCCATGCATGTTTACTTAATGATGAGGTAGGGGGGAAGGAAGGGGGGCAGGAGGGGCAGGAGCGGCAGGGAGGCAGGGGCAAGGGGAGGGGCACGGGTGCAGGGGAAGACATGGGTGCAGGGTGAGTAAGGACCAGCCCTAGCTGGGGAGCGAGGCTCGACTCAAATGACGAGGAGAAACCAGGAAGACGTAAATGGGATTTGCTAATACATTTCAGAGCGCAGAACAAGGGGTCCAAGTGGGATGTCGGCCCTTGCATCCGCCTTGCCCGCTCAATGCTGTAAACCTGCTGCGAACATCCCATCCTTCCTGCCTCCCCCCAACTCCCCTCTCCGCTCCCCTCTCTGCCCTCCCTCCTCCCCCCAAAATCCCGCCCGCCTCCCCACCCCACATCCTCCCAGTCGCCCACATCCTCCCAAGCCTCCCATCGGCACTTCACAAAATCTTTGATACACACCATCATATGGATGGATGCCGCTACTCCCCCACGCAGCCCCCCCCCTGGAATGAACTACCCCCACCCACTCACCACCAAGAGCAGCGTGAAGGCGGGCGAGGTGATTCGCACCGTCTGCAGCTCGTTGAACTCGTTGGCCACCATGAGCATGCGCCAGCAGCTGATGGGCGCGTTCTCCTCGCGGGAGCCTTTGGTGGCGGGGCGGGGGCGGGGGGTTGCAGGGTGGGGGCGGGAGGTGGGGGCGGGAGGTGGGGGCGGGAGGTGCGGGCGGGAGGTGGGGGCGGTAGGTGCGGGCGGGAAGAGCAAGAGCAACAGGATGGGGAGGGGCGGGTTAGAGGGTGAGGCTGGGCGCTGAAGGCTTGTTATGCAGGTTCGCATCACTTGGTGGTGGTGGTGGTGGTGGTGGCGGTGGTGGTGCTACTGTTACTGTTACTGCTACTGCTGGTGCGTGAGCTTGCAGGCCGTGCGGCCGCCACAGCCCCCCGCCCCCCGCCACTGGCTCCCCCCCCCCGCTCCCCACACACACCCGGCCCCCAGCCGGGCTCTGGGCCGCCGCCACTCACCCTCCTTGCTCAGCACCTTGCGTGACTTCTCCCAGTCGATGAAGAACACGTCGGTGCGGGTCTGGCGGGGGAAGGAGAGGAGGGGAGGGGGGGGGGGGCGCGGGTGCAGTCCGCGTGTGTGTTAGAGATCACAAGGAGAAAACAAGCAAATCAAAGGCCGTGTATGCAATGCGATCAAGACAAAGCAGTGGGGGGGGGGGGAGAAATACGCGGGCATCGGTACTGTGTGCACTGGGACAGCCACACCACATGCCGATCCCCCCACCCGCCACCTCCACCCCCCACCCGCCACCTCCCCCCGCCCCATAAAGATGGGCTCACCTGGGCCCACAGCATCCACACCAGGCCCAGGCTCTGCCCCACGATGGCCAGGATGACTGTGATCCGGAAGTTGTACAGCTGGCCGTTGGTCAGCATCAGGTAGTACACCTGTACGGCGGGCGGGAGGTGTGGGGGGCGTGTGTGGGGGGGTTGGCGTGTGGGGGTTGGCGTGTGTTAGCGGGAGCGGATGTGGTGGTGGTGGGTTCGATGCATATCAGGTTTAGAAGAGAAGTCGGGTGGGGAAAGTGGCGGAAAGGGGGTTGGAGGTGGTGGAGGGGTTCAGTTCTTTCCAGGATCCAGAGCAGAGCGAAGGAGGGCGGGGAGAGCAGTGGCGGTGACAGTTCAGGGGACCATCCAGTCAATGGGCGTGTGTGGCTCTGGGCTGCCACCACCTCCCAAACCCTGCCCCGCCCCTCCACCGCCCCGCCCCTGCCACCACTGCCACCGACCCGCCCTCACTGCCCCCCCTTTTGGTTTCTGGAATGAACTACCCCCCCCCCCACACACACACGCACCTCCTCCTGCAGCTTGTAGAGAGTGAGGTAGTAGAGCGACACCGTCAGCAGCACCATGGCCAGCGCGAAGGAGCCGTAGTCGGCAATCACCACACCCGCATACACCAGGAAGTCCTGAGGCGGCGGGGGGGGGCGGGGGGCGGGTTGGCGCGGGGAGTTGGGATGAGGGGGGACAGGCAGGGGCGGTTGGGTGGGCTGTTGCGCGGGCGGATCCACGATTGTGGCCCTTCCACTCCCGTACTTTTCCGGTCTGGCCCAAATGCCGGCCCCACCCACACACCCACACGCTCTACGTTTCCCCTATCCCGTCTTTTCTTAACACACCCACACACCACCACCCCTTGGTTTTGGGTTCTGGAATGAACTACCCGCCCGCCCATCCACGCCACCCACACACCGAACCATGCACGTCCCATGCCACAACCATGCATCAACCCCATTACCCCACCCATGCACCCAGCCAGCCCACACCCAGGCCCCCCAGCCAGCCCACACCCAGGCCCCCCAGCCCACCCGCCCCCCCCCACACACACAGACACACACGCCCCCCCCAACACAGACACACACGCCCCCCCCACACACACAGACACACACGCCCCCCCCAACACACACAAACCCAACCGCACCAGGTCCGCCTGGTCCCTCTTCTTCTTGATGTACCGGAACACGCCCAGCATCATGGCGGGGAAGGCCAGCGCCACCTCGAACACGATCAGGATGGTCTGCCACGCGAACCTGCGTGCGTAGTGTGAGCGCGTGTGTATGTAATTGCGCGCGTATTTGTGTGTGTGTGTGTGTGTGTGTGTGTGTGTGATTGCGCGTGTGTTTGTGTGTGTGATGCGTGTGTGTGGGCCCCCCATGCACACCCCTGCCTCCAACCACCCGCCGCCCCCCACCCACCAGAACTTGTCCACAAGGTCCTGGTCATTGCTGTAGGTGACGGCGAAGGAGGTGTAGCGCGCCTCGTTGGCGGCGGAGGCGTCCATGTTGACGGTGCTGGTGGTGTCGGTCTGCCAGCCCGAGTAGCTGCGTGCGTGTGTGTGTGCGGCGGTGTGTGTGTGTGTGTGCGTGTGTGTGTGTGTTAGAAATCACAAGGGAGAGTACTGCAGACATAGTGTTAGAGATCACAAGGGAGAGTACTATGAAGGACTTGTGCGTGCGCAGGGACAGGAACGCAGACATAGTGTGTGTGTGTGTGTGTGTGGCGGCGTGTGGATGGGGGGGGCGGTGTGTGTTTGGGTCGGGGGCGGTTCCAGGCATGGTTAGTAGTGGCATCCAGGCGGGAGCCAGAGGCAGGGCAGTGCGGGGTGGTAAAGGCGGTGCGCCGTTCAGGCTGCAACGGACAGGTGGCATATCGCCGCACACAGGCAAACGGGTGACTAGGCGGCCATGGGCGCGGCCAAGCGGGCTGGCTGGGGAGGAAAGGCCGAAGAGGGGCGTGCGTGACGAGTGAGGGCTCGACAGCCCAGTGGACTGTGACACTCCCAAGTCGTCGCCTCCTCACAGCACATGCCCGCCAGCCCGCGACACAGCCCCAGCTGCCTTGTTCCACACCCCCCCCCCAACACACATACACACAACACCGCAATGGGTTGCACTGGTCGCTTTGGTTACTGATATAAACTACCTACCACCACCACCACCACCACCACCACCACCGCCTGCAAGCGCACGCGCACTCACGTGATGAAGAGCTGGGGCACGTAGATCTGGTTGCGGGGGCTGCTGCGCAGGATGATCTGTGTGTGTATGTGTGTGGGGGGGGAGGGGCAGGGGGCAGGGGAGATTGAATGCCTTGATCCACCCTGCACCCGGTACTCACAGACCAGACCGACCGACTGACCGACCGGCCAGCCCAAGCACAGCGCTTCAACAGTGGCATGCAGGCACGGCCGCGCACCCGGCACCCCCTGGGTCCCCAACCTCGCCTCGACCCGGCCCTTAATAATCCCCCATTGGGTTTGGTTTAGTTTGGGCTGGTAACCACAACCCCCCTCTTGGTCGATTCGCTTTTGGTTTCTGGAATGAACTACCCCCCCCCCCCACCCGGCTCGCATACGCTGCAGCAGCCCCTGCTCGCAGGGCACTTGTTTACCAAACGGGATTCAGATTCCATACTTTACCCCCCCCCCGCCTCCCCACTACTACTTCACCCTTTCCCACCCCATCCCACCCGTGTGCACCCCCCTGGTCGCTTCGGTTTCTGGAATGAACTCCCCCCCCACGCTCTCCTCCTCGCTCCTATGCATTTGGTTTGGTTTACACTTGGACTGGTCACCACAACCGCCCACTCCCATTATTATTTCATACTCCTCTCCCTTGTGATCTCCAACCATTAACACACGTCACCGCACCGCACGCATTGTCCTGTGCCTGCTGTTCTCTCCCTTGTGATCTCTTAACACACAGCCACGCACCTGCAGGAACATGGACACGGGGTACTGCACCGCCTGCAGCGACTTGGACTGGCTGCTGTAGCCCAGCCGCTTGTCCAGGAAGAAGAAGCGCCGCACAGCGCCTGGAGAGGGGTGGGGGCGGGGGTGGAGAAGTGGGGGGGGGGGGTTGTGGTTACCAGCCCAAACTGAACCAATCTAAAGGAAGCGGGGGGCGGGGGGCGGTGGGTTGTGGTTACCATGGGGGGTAGCCATCCATAGGATGGTGTTTATCCGTGGGGGGGGGCGGGAGGGGCAGGTTGTAACCCAGAGCAGACCAACCATCGCGAAACCCAAAACCATGGGGAGCATGGGGGTAGAGGGCGGGAGGCCAGGGCGGGAGCGGTGAGGACCGGGTTGGTGGTGATGGTGGCAGGGTGATTGGTGGGGGGTTCAAGCGTGGTGGTGTGTGACCGGCGTGCGGGTAGTGCAGGAGGGGCACGAACTGCACCAGTCACCCCTCCCTCCCCCCCTCCCTCCCTCCGTGCTCCCCCACCCTGTTCCGGCAGCTCGTTGCCGTCCAGCTCGTCCTTGTTGGAGTTCTTGATGGGGATGGGGTACATGGTGCTGGTGCCGGTCTGCAGGCGCGGGGGGAAGGGGGGAGGTGGGGGAGAGGAAGTGGGCGGGGGTTGTGAATACCAGCCCAAACGTGTCCCTGCCCCTGCTCCCTGCCCCACCCACCCACCCACGCCACCTGAAAGCATACGCCCTCCCTCCACCCTTTATCCCACCCCCACCTCACCCCCACCTCCACCCCCTCCACCACCTCAGCCCCACCCTTCAGCCCCCGCCCGCCCTCAGCCACCCCCCCATGGTCGCTTTGGTTTCTGGAACAAACTACCCCCCCCCCACACACACACACCCCACACATACCCCACACACACGCACCCTCCCACCTGCAGGAACAGCTCGTACATGACCGTGTCGCCGCCGCCCCTGAAGCCGTCCGCCAGCTGGCCCAGCACCGCCGTCAAATCGATGTCGCACTCGTTCTGGTAGTTCCAGCCGAACCTGGGCAGTACCGGCAGTGGTGGGTTGAGGGTTGGTTGGGAGTTAAGGGGGTTGGGAAGGTGGGTTTGGGCTTGGAGGTGGGTTTGGGGCTGGGGGTGGCGCTGGAGGGGGGTAGTTTACTCCAGAAACCACAGCGGGGGAAGGGGGGTACGGGCCGCTTGAGGGAAGCTCCCTCCCTCCTGCCGGCTGGCTGGCTCAGGCGCGCTGCCCTCACTCAGCCCTCGGCCCCCTGGCCCTGGGGTCTTGCTGGGCCTCCTAGCGCGAGCCCCTGCCCCTGCTGCCACGGTGCCTCTCCCGCAAACTCCTCCTCTCTCCACTGCCCCCCGCCCCTCCGCAGCCTCCTCCCCTTCCCCCCCTCCAAACACCCAGTTGCAGCGCAGTCACGTTCTTCGCAGTTTGTTTCTCACCGGGACGGTTTACCCCCCACGCCCACTCCCCGCCCCCCCCCCCTGCGCACCGCCATGATGGCTACCCCCCTGCGCACCGTGTCCAGCGGCTGCCGTCCAGCTCGGGCGCCCCGCACAGCTGGAACTGGCTGGTCCACTGGTTGTAGCCCAGCCAGGTGCCGTTGAGCGCGTAGGCGGACAGGATGAAGGTCAGCACACTCACCTGGCCGTTGGCCAGGCTGCCGCCGGAGAACTGGACCCTGACAGGAGAGGGGGCGGTTGATGGTGCCCGGGGGCGGGGGAATGAACAACCCCAGCTGTACACTCAGGCCCACCCTGCCATCCACGCGTATCCATCCACGTGTATCCATCCCGCACCAGTTTCCCCCACCAGCCCACCATCAGTCCCCCGTGCCAGGGTCCGGTTCTGGGTTCTGGGTGTTTGGCTTCACCAGCCGACCGCCATCCAGCCCCCGACCAGCTGCCTCCCACCCCTTCCTCTCTCTCTCTCAAACACACACGCACGCACACACGTCTTTCATAGTACTCTCTCTTGTGATCTCTAACACGCGCACGCACACTCACTCCAGGTCCATGTTGGGGTCGTCCGTGTAGCCGCTGCCGGTGTAGAAGAGCCACGGCATGGCGCCCGTCTCCGGCCGCCAGATGATGCGCCGCGCCGTGGAGGGCGAGGAGGAGCTGCCGCGCGGCGAGGGCGGCGGCGGCGGCGGCGAGGACAGCCCGCCGCCGCTCAGCTGCGAGACCAGGCCGTTGTACAGGCGGCAGGCGGCGGAGGTCCTGGGGCGGGCGGGCGGGCGGGTGGGTGGGTGGTGGTGGTGGTGGTGGTGGTGGGGGTAGTTCATTCCAGCAACCAAAGCGACCAGGGAGGGGGGGCCGGGGTTAGGCACGGGGTGACGCGTGTATGCGGAGGGAATGGAGGGTTGCGATGGAGGTGCAGTGGAGGAGGAAACGAGGTGGGACAACTCGACACCTTGGCATCGGAACACAAGCCCACACGCCTTCCAGCCATCCTCCCCAGTCACCCCATAACTAATCATACCTGAATTCCCTCCAACCCCCCAAAACCCCAGCTCCGCCCCCCGCCCCACTGCTGACTCACTCGTCGTACATGACCAGCGCACACAGGTTGGCCACCGCGTTGCAGGCCGCCTTGTCCGCGCCCAGGCCGAACCTGCGCGGCGTGGCGGGTACCAGTATCATGGCATGGCATGACATGACGTGAGATCGACATTGACATTGACATTGACCGGTGCGTGGTGCGAACAAGAGCCCAGCCCAGCGGCCAACAGCAGCGGCGCGCTCACACACACACACACACACACACACACACACACACCCTTCCGCAGCTGAACATGTGGTGCTTCACGCAGCCCCAAGGCCCCCACCTGCTTGCTCACCCTGCCGCACCCTTCCTCTCGCGCCACCCTTCCCCTCCTGCTCTCCCTCTCCTGACATCCATCCAATCCCCAATTGATGACTCATACACGCACACACATGTGCGCGCGCCCAGCCCCAGCCCCAGCCCCGCGCCCAGCCCCAGCCCCGCGCCCAGCCCCAGCCCCGCGCCCAGCCCCAGCCCCAGCCCCAGCCCCAGCCCCGCACCCCAAGCCCAGCCCCAGACACCTGCAGTTGTAGGCGGCCGGGCCCAGCAGAGTGGCCAGCGGCTCACTGGCGGAGATGGTGAGCGTGAGGGTGCCCACGCCGCTGGCCGTGGGCACCTGGATGAATGCCTGTGTGGGGGGGGGGGGGATGTTGCCAGCCCAACAAACCATGGTGGGGGGTGGGGGCGTGTGTGTGTGTGTGTGTGCAGGGCAGGGCAGGGCAGCAGGGAGATGACAGGCGTTGTAAGGGACAGGACACAGAGGCGCGTCGTGACATGACATGCTCGTGTGCGCGGATGCCTTGCTACGGGCAGCCAGGCATGCAGGCCCCGTGTGTGGAATGAGCGCTAGGCAGGCGTCAGAGCCCCAGCAGCGACTGCCCTCCTCTCATCGCGCCGGCCAGCCTCCCAGCGAAACGCATTGCCGGGTTGCGCGACCGTCAACACCCGTGCACACGCGCACTTCCTCGTATCCGCAAACCCCGGAGCCCGGTGCCATCACATCACACACCGCACACACCAAGACATTCGCGCGCGCGAGCCTTCACGCACACCACAGCCCGTCAGAATCCCCCACCCCCCACCCCCGTTGGTCGTTTCGCTTTTGGTTTCTGGAATGAACTACCCCCACCCCCCCACCCCCCGCACACACACGCACACACACGCACACACACGCACACACGGGCACTCGATCACGAGGTCTTATCAGGCAACTTTAAACCGTAGTTACGCACACACACACACACACACACACACACACACACACACACACACACGCACCTGCGTCGCCTGCGCCACGCTCATGGAGAAGCCGAGCGCCTGCATCGCCCGCGTGAGCATCTCCGAGGGCGTGAGCGGCATGGCCAGCCCGTTGGTGGGCACGCACTGCCCCACCGAGTTGGCCACCGTGTTGGCGGGGCACACGATGCAGCGCTGGTAGAGCGTGCCCGAGGACGCGACCTGGTTGATGACGGTGGTGGAGTTGGCGGGCGGCACCGCGCAGGCGCATGTGGTGGAGGACTGCAGCAGCGCCGGCGACCAGTTGGAGAGCGCCGAGAAGCCGAAGGCGAAGTTGTAGGCGGAGCCGGCGCTGCCGTCGCAGTTGATGCAGGCGCGCTGGTCGCTGTTGGGGAAGGTGTTCTGCGGGGCAGTGGGGTGGGAGGGGTGGGGTGGGAGGTTGGGAAGCAGGGCGGGCAGCGGAGCAGAGCGGAGCGGAGCGGAGGCTTGTCAGGGGAGTGCGGTCGGGCGTGGCTGAGCAGGCGGGTGGGGCCTCCCCGAAGTCCCACCGCCGCTGGGTCTGCCCTTTCGCTTGCGCCCAACCCGGCGCGCCGCGTCACCGGTACGCTTTGAAGAAAGTGTACGCACCGAAGGGCAGTCGCGACACACTAGCTTCGCGGCGTCAAAGTATTTGGTCGTCGGGCATGACTGCTGCAGCGGAAACTGCAGGTCCTGTTGCCCAGACGCAAACGCCATAAGACATCCTAATAAGGCTCCAAGCTGGACTAGCGTGCGCGGCACGCCGCAGACGCCCCAGCGGCTCGCCATGTGGAGAGCTGTCGCCGAAGAGCTGCCCGAAAGCACAAGGGCAGTAGCCCAAGTTTACGCTAACAATTGCGTCATGTCTATCAAAGGCTTTAAGGAATCAGTAAGGCGTAAATGGGTGTCACGTAGAGGGAGCGCAGGGGCCTTTAGCTTCTCCGCGGGGCTCTACGGGGTGTGAGCGTGGATTTTAAGAAGCAATACATTAATAGCGTATACAAGGATTGTTTCGCCTGGTGAACAAGAGCTTTCGCAAAGGAAGGTTTTTCGAATACAGGTGCATGGGCGAAGCGAAAACCCGGTTTGCCTTTCTTCAATTATTTGCCTTGCATGCGTGGATATAGTTACTAATAGAATTGAATTATAGTTGCACCAGGCGTCACATCGGTGCCCACACCGGGTTCGAGGCGCAACTTGTCGGGGGTTGGTCCCAGCCGTGCTGTTCGGGGCGACCCAGGTGGCACAGCCTTTTGACAATGGCTGCGCCACTGGCCGTCCAGCCCAGCGTTGGGCTGGCGGCACTGCTTCAATCAACGGATTCGCTTGCGGGCACGTCGGGACGGGAGTCGCTGGCATATGTGGCCGTGGCGACGGCCGCGGCCGTTGCTAGCGGCCCGCTCGCCACTATCGCCTACCGGGGAGGCAGCCGGGCTGCGCTGCTGGGCCGGGCGGCCGCGACCGCTGCTGCGCCCGCGGTGCTCTACGCATGGGGCCCCTCAAAGTTCACCGCGAGCGCCCTCGCGCCGGCGGTCGCTAGCCCGGGTGCGGGCGCGGGCTTCGAGCCCATTACTGTGAGTTTGTTGCGGGCGCTCGGAGCGGTTCGGGCTGCCCAGGGTAGGGTAGGGTAGGGGCCGGCTGGGGGACACAAGCAGCCGCGAAGAGGTCCGACCGCGTCCCGGAGTTCTCGCGCAGCGGCTGTGCGAGTCCCGGCATATGATGATTTCACGGCACTGGCCGCCGTGCGGTGAATTGCGCCACCAGGCCCCCCTCCCCCTCCCCCCGGGGCGCCGCTGAGCTAAGGGGCCCAGGCGGTGGCCGCAAGCAGCCCAGCCGGGTCCAGCAAGCAGCCGGCGGCCCCGCTGGCCCGCTGGGGGTCACGCTTTGAATGCATGGCACCACCGCCACCTGGGCGTGGTGGCGGGCAGGGCATGGCAAGCGGGCAGGGCATGGTGGTGGGCATGGTGGCGGGCATGGTGGCGGGCAGGGCGGGCGGGCGGGCGGGCGGGCGGGAGCATGGAGAGGTCGCAGTGGGCCATGGTCGCGGCGGGACCCCGACCGACCGTGTACAGGAGCCGCCGGGGCCGGACCTCTGGGGCTTTGGTGGTGGTGGTGGGTGGGTGGGTGGGTGGGTGGGTGGGTGGGTGGGTGGGGGAGGGGGGTTATGACAGCGGCGGCGGCGCCCCGCCCTGTGCGGGCCACGCGGCGGCGGCATACCCCATACGCCACACAGACGACACAGCCCCCGGAACTGACATGTCTGGTGTGCACGCACTCACAACAACCCAAACTGCCCATGCCGCCGCCTCGCTACTGCCGCCGCCTCGCTACTACCGCCGCCTCGCTACCGCCGCAGCGGCTGGATGACGCGATGTACGTGCTGAGCTACTACCGCCCGCTCAACGTGCTCAAGATCCTGCTGAAGAAGTGAGTTGTGGAGCTTGCAAAAGTTATCAAGTTGCTTGGTTGCTAAGTTAGCCATGAGCTGTCAGTCCGTGCGGTCCCTGGCGTGTGGATGTGCGCGTGGGTGTGCTTCGCAGCATGACAGGCTCAGGGGCAGGGGCAGGGGCAGGGGAGATATGCCGAACAAGTTGCTTAGTGATGGGCAGTCAGTCGGGCTCATCAGTCAGGGAGTCGGCACGGGACGGGCACGGGCGTGGGTGTGGGGTTGTGTGCTGGGCAGCAGAGGCTCTCATCACTCACCGCTGCCTCCTGCTACTGCCGCTCCTGCTACTGCCGCTCCTGCTACTGCTGCTACTGCCTCCTGCTGCTACAGCCTGGGCATGCACGTGCTCATGAAGCTGAACCGCTACCTGGGCGAGTACCTGGAGCACGAGCAGGAGGCGCTGGCGGCGGAGACGCAGGTGGGGGCGGGCAGGGGGTGAGGCGGGAGGGAGGGCGAGGAGAGGGGAGGGTACTACACTTCTGAACCCAAAAACGAACCAGCCATTACGAAACCCAAAACCCAGAGGGGAGGGGAGGGGAGTGGAGGGGAGTGGAGGGGAGGGGAGGGGTATTTCATTCCAGAACCCAAAGCGACCATTGCAACCCACAAGGGAAGGGGAGCGGCAGGAGCGAGTCGCCCACCCTGCCTCGCACCCCCGCCGCACCCCCCACCCCCCGTGTCACTGCCACTCACACCCGCAACCCCACCCCCACGCCCCCGCACACACACACACACAGGGCCAGGACCCGCCGCCGCCGCCCGCCTTCCCCGACCTGCAGCCGGCGCTGGACCGCGGCCTGGCCGCCTTTGCCCGCGAGCTGGCGGTGGGCACCGTGCGCCGCCTGTACGAGCGCATCGCGCTGGCGCGGCTGGGCTACGCGCGCGCGGCGGCGCTGCTGCGCGACTCCAGGGCCTGGATCCGGGACGTGCTGGCGCCGCAGCTGGCGGCGCAGAAGGCCGCGCTAGGTAGGGGCTGGCTGGCTGGCGGGCGGGCGGGCGGGCGGGCTGGCTGGCTGGCTGGCTGCACGTGTGTGGGTGGTGCTGCGGTGCTGCCTGCGGGGGAGGAGGGGCAGGGGGGGATGCGCGAGACGGCACGCGTAGTTGTGGGTGGGGGTGCACGCGCAAGGGGAGAGGGGGAGAGCTGCAGGGTACAGGCTGGGCTGGGCTGGGCTGGGCTGGGCTGGGCTGGGCTGGGCTGGGCTGGGCTGGGGCGCAGTGACACGAGTGCGCTTGTTTGCGGGGCGGGGGGTGCCATGCATGTTTAATTAATGACGAGGTAGGGGGGAGCGGGCTGCGCTTGCCTGTGCGCACTGGCATGCACTGGTATCGCCCTTGCAGCAACACATCATGTCGCGTACAGATGTGTAATGCTACATTATGTTTGATGCTTTTTTGTTTGTTCGCCATGTTGCAGGCACGCGCTTCGTGAAGTTCCAGTTCGCCACGCTGCACGCCATCGGCCTGTTCTGGGCGGCGGACTGCACCGTGGCGGTCACGCAGCACGTGGTGCGCGTGGCGCGGCGGCCCGACCTGGTGCCAGGCAAGAAGGCGGCGCTCATTGCGCGCGGCGTGACGCTTCAGGTGCGGGAAGGGGGGTTACTGGTAAACAGTCCCGGCGAGAAACAAACTGCGAACACGGGAAGGGGGGGACCGCGGGGATTGGGGGGTTGTAAACACCAGCCCGTCGTAAACCAAAACCAAACTAGCAAGTGAGGGGGGGGGCGGGGCGGGGGGGCGGAGTGATGGTGGTGGGGGGGGTTGATGGGAACGAGGTGCGGTTCGTGGCGGCGGGTCGGGGGCGGGTCGGGGTCGGGACGGGGGGCAAGGGCGGCAAAGCATGGCGGGGCCCGGAATGAAGGTGGACGGCTGGAGGGCGATGGAGCTGGCAGGCAGTTGAACCAACCAGGCGACGAGCCAACCAACCAACCCAACCAACCCAACCAACCAACCACGACGGCAACCGCAGGTGCTGCGCACGGGCGTGATCCTGGTGACCGTGTCCGCGGGCGCGGCGGCGGGCAGCCTGCTGCGGCCGGGGCTGGGCACCACGTTGGGGCAGCTGCTGCCCGAGATCGGCGTGTCCGTCGCCATGGGGTACCTGGTGGAGGCGCTGCTGGGCATGCCGCCCGACCCCGCGGCGGCGGCGGCGCCGGCGGCCTGAGGCGTGGAAGGAGAGGAGAGGAGGAGCAGCGGCGGCCTGGCGAGGGATGCGGGCGCGAGGCGTCGCTCCTAGCAATCCTGGGAGGAGGAGGAGGGGAGGAGGAAAAGGAGAGGAGGAGGAGGAGGAGGCTGTGACACTGAGGGATGTGCGGGGGTGTGCAGGTGGGGCGGCCGAGGCGGGGGGCACACATGCTTTATTGGGTGGCGAGGCTGCTGCATGTGGCACACGCGCGGAGCTACGCGGCTGGTCGTACGTACCGCCGCACGCGCGCTTTGATCCCCGCCCCGCCCCGCTAGTGAGCTAGACAGCTGGGCAGCTTGGCAGCTAGAGGGGGGGTTGTCGCATGGAGGGGCCCCTCATCCAGGGGAGAGTAGGACGTGGGGCTGGGCTCTGTGCGTGCCTGAGGACGCCGCTTGATTTCTTGGGGGCGGACGTGCTGTGACGCGAATGTAAAGTGCCGCCTGGGTTACAGCGCGCGCGCATGTCGAGAAGGTCACTTAGCCACTAGCTTGCGGCGCAAAGTGCCTATACGGCCTACCGGTACCAGCAGGGGTAGTGGGGTACCCTCCCCTGCTGGGTACCTGACACAGGCTCACCAAATGACCAAACACCTACCACCAGCCCACACTGTAACACTACTGTTCGAGGGGGGACAGCGCCTTGTGTGCTGTTGCGCGGCCACAGCCTTCTCAGCACACACAGCACCCGGCACCATCAGACCATCCAGAATTCCTGACGCAGGTCATTGACTAGCTACTAACCCCCCACCGACTCCGTGTACCAGCATTGGCCACACACAGCCGCTATAGGCCCCCATGCGCCATGCGTTTCCAGAGCTCCAACGCGGAAGTTGATATTGTTTGGTGCTTCAGGTAATGGGCCGTTACTGCCAGGCTATAATGGCCGGTGACCGCTGCATCGCTTGATCGCTATGCCCCAATAGACAAGTCTAGAATTAAGAATCAAGAATGAAGCCTACTGCTTTCGTCATGCCCCCGGCGTATTATTAGCGTGGCATGTCATGCTATGCACACATGCGGCGCGTCTCACGCACACAGAGGGCTCATCAATCACCCCCTCCCCCCCGCCTCCTCGCCCAAGCTGCTCACGAATCGTGACTCAAAGTTCGTGGCAATGCCAATATCGCCCAGCCATGCAAGCCACCAGTGTGCCCGTTATCTAAACGTGCATGAAATAAGCGGATAGCGCTCATGAAGCCTCAAGCTCTGCTCACTCCCCGCCCATGCGGCCATGCCCTGCTCATGCCTTGCTGCTAGTACTGCTACTGCGGGCTTCTCAGTGTCGGTGGAAGCGCGTAATGAATGCTGCGGACCTCAGAAATTAAGAATAATGCCGCTCAGTTCTTGCTATTATATGCACAGTTGGTACCCGTGTGTATATGCGCCCGTCCATGCAGTACGTATGCACGCACCGCACATGCGCGCGCGC